>OX451738.1:174615932-175215932 GCA_948472305.1 Vicia faba | reverse complement strand
AGGCGTCCTAAAAAGCCTCTGACTTCCTTCTCTGTCTTGGGAACTGGCATCTCTTGAATAGCTTTGACCTTAGCAGGGTCCACTTGAATACCCTTATCACTTACAACGAAGCCTAGCAATTTCCCAGATCTTACCCCGAAGGTGCACTTGTTCGGGTTCAACCTCAGCTTGTACAATTTCAGACGGTCAAACAGTTTCTGCAGATGATCAAGGTGTTCTTCCTCAGTCTGGGACCTTGCGATCATGTCGTCAACATACACTTCTATCTCATGATGGATCATGTCATGAAATAAAGCAACCATATCACGTTGGTAGGTTGCCCCAGCGTTCTTTAGTCCAAAAGGCATGACCTTGTAACAGAAGGTGCCCCACTGAGTAACAAATGTAGTCTTTTCCATGTCTTCAGGAGCCATCTTGATCTGATTGTAGCCTGAAAAACCATCCATGAAAGAGAACACCTTATGCTGAGTTGTATTATCAACAAGGATATCAATGTGAGGTAGAGGGAAGTCATCTTTGGGGCTGGCCCTGTTCAGATCCCTGTAATCGACACACATTCTGACCTTACCGTCCTTCTTTGGTACCGGCACCACATTAGCAATCCACTGAGGGTAAGAAGTCACTGCAAGAAACCCGGCATCAAACTGCTTCATAACCTCGGATTTAATCTTCTCAGACATCTCTGGACGCATACGGCGGACCTTTTGCTTAACCGGAGGGCAATCTTCCTTAGTTGGCAAGTGATGGACCACAATGTCGGTATCCAACCCGGGCATGTCTTCGTAGGACCAGGCAAAGATCTCCATATAATCATGCAGCATTTGAGTCAACCGTTGCTTCACGCTGAGCTCTAGGTTGGCACCAATCTTTACCTCTTTCCTGTCTTCTTCAGTACCCAAGTTTATTGTTTCCACTGGCTCTTCATGGGGTTGAATTGCCCTCTCTTCCTGAAGTAACAGTCTTGCAAGCTCGCCAGGCACTTCGCAATCATCTTCACCTTCGTCTTCGGCTAAGTTGATCGGATTTTCGAAGTCATAATTGGCAGTAGCAGAGTCGTTACCAGTGAGATCCAGAGTGGATTGAAACTTGTATGGGTGAGTGTGTGTAAATACAGCTGTTTTACAATATGTAAAGAAAGGAAAGAAAAGGAGCGCAAAATTTGAAATGTGAAAAACGTCCAATGCTTTTATTCATGATATGTGACAGTGACAAACAAAAGCCCTCATAAATAAGACCACGATGCCCCGGGTAAGGCACCGGGCCATACAGTTTCAAGTTATTGTTTATTACAAATCCAAAACAAAGAAGTTCATTACTGGGGAACAAAAGTTATGGGTGTAAAGTCTTTAGCAGTCCAATTGGTCAATCCACCAATAGTCGTCGGGTAGATCCAGCTATCGAACTCTGACTCCTCCACTTCGTCTTCCTCTCCAATAGCATTCACTCCTGAGTAGGTGATGAGCACATGAGGTCTTCCAATTCTCGCCTGGCGTACTGCCTTCTGAGCTTCTGTAGTGAAACCCAGCCCAAACTTGTTAGTCTTAGGAGTAAGATCAGGGAGCTTGCCCCAGTTTGCACATTCACCTCTTTCAATCACAGCCTGGGCGTCCTTTAAGGAGGCCATCTTCAAAGGAGAAACCTCTTCAACCACTGCTTCTGCTGCTGCCAAAGTTTGTGGCACCTCCTCAAAATGTTGGAAGGGGGTCTCAATGAACTCCCCATCCATTTCCACGTACCTGAAGGAGTTGAGGTGGCTGACCATGTATTCCTCTTCCCCTTGCACTGTTACAATTTTCCCCCTGACCGGGTATTTGAGCTTCTGATGCAATGTGGAGGTCACAGCTTCAGCCTTGTGGATCCACGGGCGACCCAGCAAACAAGAATAGGATGGACGGATGTCCATCACATAGAATTTTGAATCGAAGACCTGTGACCCAACCCTGATTGGGATGTCCACCTCACCATGTACCATTCTTTTGGACCCGTCAAAGGCCCGGACAACAATGTTACTTGGTTTGAGCTCTAGACCCTCACAGTCCAGCCTATCCAGAGCCTTCTTGGGCAGCACGTTTAATGAAGAACCAGTGTCAACCAGCACATGAGCAAGAGTAGTGCCCCTGCATTCAATGGAGACATGCAGGGCATCATTATGGTTCTTCCCTTTTGCTGTCAGATCGGCATCAGAGAAACCCAGGCCATTATCAGCGGTTAGGTTGGCCACACAGTCGGTGAACTGATCAGCAGACGTCTCTTGGGGTACGTGGGCTGTCTTTAAGAAAGCAATCAGAGCCTTGGCATGGGCCTCTGAACACAGCAGCAGTGACAACATGGAGATTTTGGAGGGGGTGTGCCCCAGCTGTTCGACAACGTTGAAATCACTTTTCTTTATTATTTTGAGGATTTCTTCCATTTCCTGCCTGGAAGCCTCAACAATGGTCTTCGGTGCCTCCGTCCGGGCAGGCACATCAGCAGCAATCCCCTTGCCCCGAGTATCAGACGACTCGGTAGCAGGGGTAGAAACTTGGTCAGGGGGGATACAGGCACACTGGCGGGTGTGAAGACCAAAGGCCTATGAATTACCAGAGGAGCAATGTCTGGCGAGAACAGTCTTCCACTACGAGTGACCTTAGCAGGCCCAGTGATGTTGGAGACACCAGTATCAATGTTGAACTCTTGTTTCACACCCAGAACATAAACATCTGCCCCATAGTGCCATGGGACAGCTTTATCAGACTTGTAGGGGATGGGCCCCGGAACAGTGATGGTGACGGGAGCAATCTTGTGAACCGGCAAAATTCGGACAGGCTTCTTTGAAGGAGCCTTGGAAGGGTTGTTGAAGATGGTAACAATTGAAACTTCTTCAACAGGAGCAGCAGGAACAGCAGTCTTTCTGAACAAAATCTCTCTACTATCCATCAGGTTTTGGATGCCTGACTTCAACAAAGAACAACCAGTAGGGGAAGCAACACATAGAGGGCAACCTTTGCTACATCCCGGAAATAAACCGGCTAGCAACAGGTTCCTCTTGACCGTTAGCAGCGGAGTAGCAACATCATCCACCGAAGCTACATACAAATCCTCCTCAACAGCATTCACTCCATGCTGGGGCATGGGAGCGGTCACAACATTCGGCCTCTCAGACGCCTCAAACTGTATCTCCTTTGCATCAATAAGGTCCTGAACCTTATTCTTTAGGGCCCAACAGTCATCTGTGCTATGCCCCGGGCTATCAGAATGATAAGCACAACGAGCATTCAGATTGTACTTAGGAGATGTAGTATTGGGAAACTTCGGAGCCTCCCTGACAGTCACTAGATTGGTGGATAGCAACTGTGGCAGGATCTGTGATAAGGTCATGCTCAAGCGGGTAAACTCTCTCCGGGGTCTTTCAGCCCTTTGAGGATTGGTCGGCCGAGGAGCGGCAGCAGGCTTGGCAATCATTACCGCACTGACAGATTGGCGGCGCTCAGGTCGCTCTGGTCTCCGGGAGCTATACACAACACTAGCCTCCTTTTTGAAGGGTTTCTTTTCAGCACTGGAGGAGGCAACCTTCTGTATCTTCCCCGATTTTATACCGGCCTCGATCCTTTCACCAGTCAGGATCAGATCAGTAAACCCAGCAGAGGAATTACCAATGAGATGATTGAAAAATGGACCAGATAGGGTCCCCAAAAACATATCCACCAGCTCCCGGTCTGTCAATGGTGGCTGCACCCTGCCAGCCAGATCTCTCCATTTCTGGGCATACTCCTTAAAACCTTCACCCGACCCTAGCGACATACCCTGGAGTTGGGTACGCGTATGAGCGAGGTCGGAATTATATTGATACTGCTTGTAAAAAGCAGTGGCCAGATCCTCCCAGTTACGAATGTTGATTCCATCCAGCTGATAGAACCATTCGAGGTGAGTCCCTGAAAGACTCTCCTGGAAGAAGTGGATCCATAAGTTCCTGTCTGCTGTGTAAGGCTGGATATTCCTTACATAAGAACGGAGGTGCATCTTGGGATAGGAAGCCCCGTCATACTTCACAAAGGCAGGTGCCTTGAACTTGTGTGGAATCACCACCCCGGTAGATAACCCCAAGTCTCTGAAATCCAGTCCAGGCACACGCTGAACTTCCATAGCTTTTAATCTGTCCTCCAGCTGCTTGTACCGGTCGTCAGCAGGAGGGTACTGTTCGTCGTTGAAGTCTGTTTCAGTATCAGAGCCCACAGGAGTAGGGACCTCCCTTTCTTGGTGACTACCTTCCCCCACAGATGGAGTAGTCCTCTCAGCCTCAACCTGTAAGGTGTTCCCGAGTCTGCGCCCAGTGTTAAATAGCACAGTCCTCCTCTTCTTCTTAGTCTTCTTCAGAAGCATGGTCTTCAACTCTTGTTGACCCTGAGCCAAACCCTTGATCAGCTCTTGAAATTGGGCGTTCTGCGCCTGAAGAGCCTTGATAGATGCCTCGGTTGATGATTCAGGGTTCATGATGCTGAAATAAACAGCGAAGAACAGTCAGCAGCCTGAAAAGAAGAGTACTTGTGATGCATATGATGAATGATACGTGTTTATGAAATGCATTCAAGAGTTCGAAAATTCAAATTTGTTGTAAACAAAAAGGAACACACGTTATCATTAAGAAAATAATTGTTCAGTACATCAAAGCCTCATAGGCAAACATTACAAAGCAGATCAGTCCCAAAAGACACTACGCATCCTCTTCGGAGCAATATAGGTATTGAGATTCCTCTCCTCGTGCAGTAGGCGGGTGAGCTCCAGGACCTTTTTCTCACTGGCATGTAGATTGGTTTCCAGAGAATTCCGTTCTTCCTTAAGTTGGATCCAACTTTTCTGCATCTCTTCCCAGGACGTGGGCATGTCAGGATGTTGAATGGTGTAGGACACCTCTCCTTCCAAGTCTGGCTCTTTGATCACGGGGAGAACATGAGGATATGGCATCACCAGCTTCTGGGAGCGGGCTCGTACCCATTTGAGATAAGGCTCCAATGGGATGGAGTTCCTGTGCCCCAGGGTCTTGCTGTCTATTTTGCTGGGCATCCTCCAAGCTTTGATAAATTTCTGGCGAAGTCCTTGCGTATCTTTGTCGAAGTCAAAAACTATGTCAGGAATTAACATCTCATGAGGGTCATCTTTCTGAGCATAACCAAACTGTCTCCAAGCCAGGCACGGGTTGTAAGTAATACCTCCTCTGATTCCAAGTAAAGGAACATTAGGGTACTCCCCACAACGATCAATGATAGTGACATCCTCTCTGGACCGAGAACACCAATGTATATCTGCATGTGTAAGAGTCATCAACCGTTGTGACCACCTCAAACCTCGCTCGTTCTTCAAAACTGATTGTGGAAGGTGCGAAATAAACCACCTTCCCAGGAGGGGAGTGCAGCACATAAGGACACCTCTTTTTCTCATGGTTCGAGTGTAACATGAGTGAAGGATGTCCCCCAGCAACGTAGGTATAGGATTCCTGGACATGAAGATCTTGACAGCACTGATATCTATAAGCTGATCTGGTTTAGGGAACAACACCAACCCATAGACAAGGAGGGCTACAACTTCTTCAAAGGCTTGCAGGTCAAGGGAATTCCAACACTCTTGGGCCTTCTCAAACAGAAATTTTGCCAAAAATCCTTTGATACCATTTCTGGTTTCCCAATGCCCCTTGATGTCAGATGGTTGTAGACATAATGCTTTAGCCACTTCTTCAAGTTTTGGTTCCCTTTCCGTACCGTTGTAGGGTAGTTGATTGAGAATGGAAATCTTCAGGAGTTGGGAAAACTCTTCTAGAGTAGGCACCAGCTGATAATCCGGGAAAGTAAAACAGTGATGCAGAGGGTCAAAGAATTGGAAAAGGACCTTCACCATCTCTTCCTCAATATTGGTATTGACCAGGCTGATGAGTCTACCATGCCTTTCACTGAATGACGAGTTCTCGGGAATCCTGGATGTAAGCTCCTTGAGCTGAGGAGGGACCCTTATAAGGTTGATCTGAATTGTCTTTCTGCGGATAGTTTCCATGTCCTACAAAACAAGAACAAAGATGAAGATTCGAACCCCTGAAATGGTTAGTGGATGCATATGATGCTGTATGATGTTATGATGCTATGATTAAACACACCACAAATATTTACAAAGGCAAACATGTAAGGCACACAAGTCACACAAGACAAGCCCTTAGAGTTTAGGCTAGCATGGGGTCTGGGTATTACCCTCTTGAAGTTGGTGGGCTCAAACCTGTCCTATCAAAGTAACCGGGTTCTAAGGATCTCAATATCATTGGATTGCTTTCATTGTTCATCGTTTCGATTTAGCCACTGACTGGCGATCAAAATATCCCAAGAAAACAACCCTCAATTGAGTGTAGTATCGAGTATCAACCGACTTCGGAGTACACCAAAGTAGTCATCTCACTACCCTAAAGAGGCCAAGATGGTTCAATTAAGGTTCCTAAGGTCTGTTGATGCTTCACGACACCACATGGAGGCCCCGTACTCTCCTTGATTGACTCAAGGGTTACCGGTACACACCAAAGTGCCACATCAACGTAGCAGACTGCTTCAACCATGTCGGTATACCCTGCACAGTTCCCTCACAGCCTTGTTGCTACTTTCTAAGAAGGTATCCCCAGATCCGGGTTAGGATCTATAGAACTCCCAAGACAGTCCCATAATTTAAAGCAAACAAATCAGACAATTGAAAACACAGTGATCTTAGTCCTAAGGTACACCTCACTTTATAAAACTTCCCCAGCAGAGTCGCCAGTTCTGTGATCGGTGGATCTGGAACTGACTGTTTTTTAGCTGGTTTCGCGAAATGTCGCGGTAAGCAAGAGTCGCCACCGTCTTTTATTTTCTCCAAATGGAAAGGACAAAAGCACAGAAAAATTCCTTAAAGAGATTGCTCTCGGTTCGGGAGGTAGATTTATAGAAAGGGAAGGTGTTAGCACCCTTTCTATCCATGGTTATCCATGGGCTCTTAGATACTTGCTCATTTGTGTTTTCAAAATGTTTGTTTGCTTTTCAAAAGTGTGTGGGTTTGAAAAAGTTTCTTTGAAAGTTTCAGATCGACTCTTGTATCAGTCCTCAAGAGTGTTTGGAAAATTGTTTTTGAAAGCTTTTTGAAAGTGTGAGGTGTGAAAAGTATTCTGTTTGTTTTTTTTTGAAAAAAGAGCAAGTATCTATGAGAATCTACCTACCCTAAGGAATTCGTCTGTGTAAGTGTCCTTTAAAGTAGTGTCATCCCACCATTGAGAGGTAGGTAGCACCACCATTGGAGTTGTTCGGGTCAATTCGATTTTAGGGACATGGTGATCACCAGAGCAATAGGAAGACACCTTAGAAGCTACCTTCATGCCAGGTTCCCGGATCATGAGGACTTACTAAGACATCCTCTACTCGACGATCACCTTTCGAGGGGCAAGGCAACAGTGAAGCGTACCCTAGGGGTGGTGTGTGAATTGTGTGTCATTTTCAGTTTATTGTTTGTCTTGTCATGCATTGGTGATCTACGTTTCGATTTTACTTTTGGGCATTCA
The DNA here is from genome assembly GCA_948472305.1 of Vicia faba. Taxonomy (NCBI): domain Eukaryota; kingdom Viridiplantae; phylum Streptophyta; class Magnoliopsida; order Fabales; family Fabaceae; genus Vicia; species Vicia faba. The sequence continues at coordinate 175,208,395 of OX451738.1, read as the reverse complement.
TTCTTTCATGTTATTGTTTAACAGTTAAAAGTGCGGAAATTTAAAGTGCGGAAAGGATAAAGGTCCTACGCTATTACATGGGCGCGGGTCTACAACGCCAAATTAATCCAGACCCGATTTAAAATAAATTGCAGAAAATAAATGCCTAATTAACTATTACATGGCTTTGGAACAAATACATTATATTCACGAATAAAACGCGCGAACAAAAGGAAAATATGATCGAATGCGAGGGCGTTGGACCCTTTAAGGAATTAAAATAAAACTATTACAATAATTAAATTAAATAATAGAAATGACTTATTTTTATGTTTTTGTATTTATGACATTAAGTAAAACTAAATTAATTAAAAGTCAAATAATTAATTCTAATTCTAATTGTTTTTAATTTGTTAAAGAAAATGCATTAAAGTTAAAACCTAGAATTAAAACTAATTAATTATAAAATTTATTCACAAAATTAATGGTTAATGATACTCATAATAAAATATTTAATTAATTAAAAAAAGGGACAAGTGTTAAAGATCTATTTTTATTATTTTTTGGTTTATTATGAAAAAGAATTAAATTATAACCTAAACTTAAATCTAAATTAATTAAGGGATTTATTTACAAAATTAAAAATAAAATATTTATTATTTTTTTACTTTTTTCTGATTTTTTATGTTTTTTATATTTTGAAAATATTAATTAATTAAAAGAAAGCAACAATTAAAAGAATATAAAAATAATAAAAAGAAACAAAGAAAAGAAAGAAAACTGTAAAAACCTAAGGGGGTGAAACCCCTAATTTGGAGGTAAAGTCCATGTGATTAGGCCCATTATGTCTTGGCCCTTCTGACTTTTGCATTGGCATATGAGATGGTTGACTCAAGCCTATGGTATTCCTCCAATCTGTGCCTTTGATTTGATCCCAGTGGACGCGTGGACATTGGATTCTGAGGGTGCATCATGATCTTTAACTTAGGCGCTGCATGTGAATGTTAGATGAAAAATAACATAGAAATTATTGAAGACCTGGGGCTCGAACCCAGGTCTTGTGGTTTACCATTCAAACGCGTTGCCAGTTGTGCCAAGTTGCTTCTTTGTAAGTTAAATAGCAAACAAAATTTATAAACAAAATAACGCGTTAGTGTTATAAAAATAAAAAAATGCGCGCTGGATTCTAACCAGCCAATCAGAGCATGACAAACAATCATCTTCCCCAATGCTTTATTTTCCTGAAAATGTCAAAGCATTGGCAACGGTTTTTACACCGTTTCAGAAGAGGCCCTTACAAAAAATAACGATTAGAGCTCAGACGCTCATAAATTGAGCGCGAGGGTACATTTGAGATCGTCCAAGCGCGCTGATTTGAGTGATGGTGGTCATGAGTCTCAATTTTTCCTTGGGTGAAAAGCCCCAATTCCAAGGTCCTGTAACCCTAGAAATCAACCATGGCGAAATCGTCTATACAGCTCAAAAACATAATTAAACGCATGGGTTAGCTTGCAAACACTTCACTGATCATGAATATATAAGCAAAATGTTATAAATGTGCATGGATATTAAAACACGACAATGAAAAAAAATGGCAAAAGGGTGACTTCTAGATACCGTTTCACAGCGTTTGGATTGATGTTTTTGATTGGAATACGTCCAATGATGCTCAAGGAAGCTAATGGGATAGGTATTATGCCTTGAAACTTCCTACAAGTCAATTTTCAGAATTGAGATTTTTTGTGAAAAAGTGAGTTTTTGTTTCAAGGTTCCTGCGCAGCCTCTTGTCTAAAATGGTTTTTGGTCACTTGTATAACTCTTAGGCAATGTGTATGAATGAGAATTATAGCCAATAATGTCTTGCATTGATGTTTAGGATTTTGGCATAAACCACCATTATCACACTTTCCATTTTTGCCTCATTTTGAATTCTTGCCTTGTTTACTCCTTTGCACGAATTTGGTAGGCACATAATGATGTTTCAAGGCTAGTAAAAACCAAATATTCCCTTTTAAATTAATTTTTGAATTTCTTTTGATTTTAAAAGATTTAAAATTAATTAAATCCAATAAAATCAATAAAAATGAAAAAATTAATAAAAAAGTCTGAAATAAAAGGTGGGACACGTGGGAGGCATGGCCAAGTTAATTCAAGTGGAAAAAGTGGGCCCCTTTTGTCAAAATTGAGATTTCAAGGATAAATGATTTTGGCCATTTCACAAAAATTTCCCAACTTCTCCAATGCATAACTTGCTCAATTTTTAAGATTTGCTCATGTTCTTGGACATTTTGGAAAGTTTTTTGAGTCCTCTAACCAATGCCTTTGGTCCCATGTCATTTTGATTTACCAATCTCAAGTTATGGCCTTTGACTTAAAGTCCCTTTTTGTTGACTTTTGAAAATGACCTATAATGTTGAAATTGATAACTTTTTGTGAGAGCATTTCTTGGACTTGAAGTATGAAGATGAGTTGTAGGAAATGTCTTTCTCTTCAAAATGAGCTTTGGATGGAATTTTTCTGATGAACCATGTGAAAGTTATGCCCTGGTCAATTTCAGTTGACTTTTTCAGCTGTCCAAAAATAGAAACTTTTGCATCTTGATGATTTTTGAGCCAAGTTTTGAGAATCATGATCAAGCATTGATCAAATGATGTTTGTGGCTTCAAAATAAGATGTTTACCAAAAATTTGAACTTTTGACTGTCAAATGACCATTTTGCCCCTACAGTTGACTGTAGTGCAATTAGGGTTTTTGACTGTGCAATTTTGTGCTGAAAGTCTTGAAACTTGATATGAGGATGCTTGACCATATTTGTAGGCATGTGAGACTTGATTGGGCCCTTGAAAACTTCATTTTCTTGATCAGAACAAAAACCCTAATCTTGACTGTTTAGGAGACCCTTGCACTGTGCAACCCTTGGGGAGATTTGAAGCTAGACTTTGCAATTTTTTGAAGAATATGGGAGGGCAAATTTTGGGGTACAACAACTGGTATAAAGGACTCGCCCCGGGCTCAATCACATCGTGGCGGAACCTGAAGAACCAGTTCATCAGTTCCTTCACAGCTTCTCGGTGCCATCCGAAGACCGAGACAGCCCTCGAGGCCATCATCCAAAGACAGGATGAAACCTTGAGGGAGTTCATCAACCGCTTCAACCGAGAAGCAATACAGGTCCCCTGCGCGGACCATATGAAAAGATACTTGCTGGAGAGGGGTCTCCTCCCCGGCACAGAATTCAGAAAGGCTGTGGGTATTGAACCACCTCCGACTTTTGATGCCCTCCTCGATAAGGCCCGAGCATATATGGACTACGAGGAGAGGGAAGCTGCCAACAGGGCCCGAGACTCCAGGGCTCGGGGCCTCAACAACAGCAGCAACTCACGACAAGAGGTTCCTCCCCGACATACCGGGGAGAAAAGGAAAGAAGATCGACCCCGGGAAGTCCGGGAACAAAGGGGCCCCTCGGGCCGTTTCACCGAGTACACTCCGCTTACAGCTTCCCGCGAGCGTATTTTGGCGGAGTGTGCCAGTACAGATTTCAAGGACGGCGGCGTCAAGCGTCCCCGGCCTGCTCCCGCCAAGCCAGGGGCAGATAAAAATAAATACTGTCAATACCATAGGAGTCATGGCCATTTGACAGAGGACTGCGTCCACCTCAAGGACGCCATTGAAACCCTCATCAAGGGAGGGAGGCTCGCGCAGTACAGGCGAAACGACGCTCCTCGTCGTGACGCCCATGAAACCAAGGAGCCCGAAGAAGACGCCCGACCATCAGACGAGTCGGTGCCTATCCAGACCGCCTTCTCGGTAACCAGGCCCGAGGATTTTTACATTCCGGAGCACCTGCAGGAGCCGCTGACAACGCACAGCAGGTGGGAATACTTTCCCTCCGCCGTGGTCATCAACGGGGGCGGGTTCAACGACCTCACCATCAATTCAGCTAAGAGGAAGTTGGACGAGCTGGTCGACATGGCTCCCCCGCAAACTGTGACGTTCGAAAGGGTGAAGGGCAGGTCAGAGCCCATCACCTTCTACCTAGAAGAACTCCCCGGCGGAGCCCCGAACGCGGTCATCCCCTTACTGATAAGGGAAAGAATGGCCAATTTTGACGTGCATCGCATCCTGGTCGACGAAGGGAGTTCCGTCGACGTGATGTACAGCCAGCTGTTCCGGACCTTACAACTGGACGACTCACATCTCTCTCCGTATGTGGGGTCGGATCTACAAGGCTTCAACGGCTCGACTTCCAAACCTTGGGGTTATGTCGAGCTCCTGGTTACGTTCGGCGAAGGAACGACTACGAGACAGGTTAAGATCCGCTTCCTCGTCATTGACTGCCCGTCTCTATACAATTGCATCTTGGGGAGACCGACACTGGCAGAGCTGACGGCGGTGCCCTCGACCGTCCATCTGAAGATGAAGTTCTACACCAGAAGGGTACGGGTAGCCACCATCCAAGGAGACCTAGCCGCTGCCCGTAGATGCTTCAACGCTGCCTCTAAGGGACGGGATACCGTCGACATAGGGACCAGACCCGCCAAAAGGACGAAACAGGAGCCCGACAGGAAAGCATCCCCCGAGGAAGAAGTCCAGAAGGCTCCACCAAAGGTCGACTCCATAGCCCTCGACGCTCGCTTCGATCAGGACGAGCCATCCAGCAGCGAGCAAATCCCACTCCGACCAATTCCGGACGGGGATTTTGAACTCGTTCCCCTCGGCACAGACCCGACCAAGGGAGTGAAGATTGGTAAAGACCTCCCCGACTTGGCCAGGAAGCAAATCAAGGCCTGTCTGCGCGAGAATGCTGATCTCTTCGCCTGGAGCGCTGCGGAGATGCCCGGACTCGACCCTGAGGTCGCCTGTCACCACCTCGCCATTGATCCAGCCGCCAAGGCCGTAGTACAACGTTTGAAATATATTCTGACATCTCGCGGACAAGGGCTGCGCTGATGGCTTCGTTTGAAACGGCCAAGTATAAGTACAGCGGTTCGCCGTCGTCTGGTCGAGATAGCACGGGCGGCTGAGACAGGCTTTGCTTTAGATGGCGAAGTGCCTGCTCGCACTCCTCATTCCATTCGAAGGCTGCTTCCTTTCGAAGGAGTTTGAAGAAGGGAAGGGCGTGCTGAGCAGATTTCGCGACGAAGCGGGACAGCGACGTGAGCATGTCGTTCATGATTTGTATCGACTTCTTCGACTTTGGTGTTGGGAGGTCGGAGAATGCCCGGCATTTGTCGGGGTTGGCCTCGATTCCCCGTTCTGTTAGATAGAATCCAAGGAACTTTCCTGCCTTAACCCCGAACGTGCATTTCTCGGGGTTGAATCTCATTTTGCACTGTCTTGCTTGGGCGAAGACTGTCTTGAGATGAGTTGCATGATCGGTGTCTGCTCAGGATTTGACGATCATGTCGTCCATATATACCTCGAGCATGTCGCCGATCTGTTTGTTGAAAACTCTGTTCATCATGCGTTGGTAAATTGCCCCGGCGTTTTTCAGTCCGAAGGGCATTACGTTGTAGTAATAGTTGCCCGAGCTGGTCATGAATGCCGTGCAGTGTTTGTCGCCCAGAGCCATTGGGATTTGGTTATATCCCGAGTAGGCGTCCATGAACGACAAAGTTTTGTAGCCGGCCGAATTGTCGACCAGCATGTCTATGTTAGGTAAGGGAAAAGCATCTTTCAGGCAAGCCCGGTTGAGATCGGTATAGTCAACACACATTCTCCATTTTCCATTATTCTTTTTCACAAGTACAACATTTGACAGCCAGGTGGAATACCGGGCTTCAGAAATAAAATTTGCCTCTAGGAGGTCTTTTACAGCTTTTTCAGCAGCCTCCGTTTTTTCTAGAGACTGCCTACGCCTACGTTGTACTACGGCCTTGGCGGCTGGATCAATGGCGAGGTGGTGACAGGCGACCTCAGGGTCGAGTCCGGGCATCTCCGCAGCGCTCCAGGCGAAGAGATCAGCATTCTTGCGCAGACAGGCCTTGATTTGCTTCCTGGCCAAGTCGGGGAGGTCTTTACCAATCTTCACTCCCTTGGTCGGGTCTGTGCCGAGGGGAACGAGTTCAAAATCCCCGTCCGGAATTGGTCGGAGTGGGATTTGCTCGCTGCTGGATGGCTCGTCCTGATCGAAGCGAGCGTCGAGGGCTATGGAGTCGACCTTTGGTGGAGCCTTCTGGACTTCTTCCTCGGGGGATGCTTTCCTGTCGGGCTCCTGTTTCGTCCTTTTGGCGGGTCTGGTCCCTATGTCGACGGTATCCCGTCCCTTAGAGGCAGCGTTGAAGCATCTATGGGCAGCGGCTAGGTCTCCTTGGATGGTGGCTACCCGTGCCCTTCTGGTGTAGAACTTCATCTTCAGATGGACGGTTGAGGGCACCGCCGTCAGCTCTGCCAGTGTCGGTCTCCCCAAGATGCAATTGTATAGAGACGGGCAATCAATGACGAGGAAGCGGACCTTAACCTGTCTCGTAGCCGTTCCTTCGCCGAACGTAACCAGGAGCTCGACATAACCCCAAGGTTTGGAAGTCGAGCCGTTGAAGCCTTGTAGATCCGACCCCACATACGGAGAGAGATGTGAGTCGTCCAGTTGTAAGGTCCGGAACAGCTGGTTGTACATCACGTCGACGGAACTCCCTTCGTCGACCAGGATACGATGCACGTCAAAATTGGCCATTCTTTCCCTTATCAGTAAGGGGATGACCGCGTTCGAGGCTCCGCCGGGGAGTTCTTCTAGGTAGAAGGTGATGGGCTCTGACCTGCCCTTCACCCTTTCGAACGTCACAGTTTGCGGGGGAGCCATGTCGACCAGCTCGTCCAACTTCCTCTTAGCTGAATTGATGGTGAGGTCGTTGAACCCGCCCCCGTTGATGACCATGGCGGAGGGAAAGTATTCCCACCTGCTGTGCGTTGTCAGCGGCTCCTGCAGGTGCTCCGGAATGTCAAAATCCTCGGGCCTGGTTACCGAGAAGGCGGTCTGGATAGGCACCGACTCGTCTGATGGTCGGGCGTCTTCTTCGGGCTCCTTGGTTTCATGGGCGTCACGACGAGGAGCGTCGTTTCGCCTGTACTGCGCGAGCCTCCCTCCCTTGATGAGGGTTTCAATGGCGTCCTTGAGGTGGATGCAGTCCTCTGTCAAATGGCCATGACTCCTATGGTATTGACAGTATTTATTTTTATCTGCCCCTGGCTTGGCGGGAGCAGGCCGGGGACGCTTGACGCTGCCGTCCTTGAAATCTGTACTGGCACACTCCGCCAAAATACGCTCGCGGGAAGCTGTGAGCGGAGTGTACTCGGTGAAACGGCCCGAGGGGCCCCTTTGTTCCCGGACTTCCCGGGGTCGATCTTCTTTCCTTTTCTCCCCGGTACGTCGGGGAGGAACCTCTTGTCGTGAGCTGCTGCTGTTGTTGGGGCCCCGAGCCCTGGAGTCTCGGGCCCTGTTGGCAGCTTCCCTCTCCTCGTAGTCCATATATGCTCAGGCCTTATCGAGGAGGGCATAAAAAGTCGGAGGTGGTTCAATACCCACAGCCTTTCTGAATTCTGTGCCGGGGAGGAGACCCCTCTCCAGCAAGTATCTTTTCATATGGTCCGCGCAGGGGACCTGTATTGCTTCTCGGTTGAAGCGGTTGATGAACTCCCTCAAGGTTTCATCCTGTCTTTGGATGATGGCCTCGAGGGCTGCCTCGGTCTTCGGATGGCGCCGAGAAGCTGTGAAGGAACTGATGAACTGGTTCTTCAGGTTCCGCCACGACGTGATTGAGCCCGGGGCGAGTCCTTTATACCAGTCCATGGTCGCCTTCTTGAGAGTCGTGGGGAAAAGACGACACTTAATGGGCCCCCCGACATTATGATAGTGGAGCATGGCTTCGAACCCGTCAATATGGTCGACCGGGTCCGCAACTCTGTCATACTCCTTCAGATGCGGGGGCTTCTCCATGCCCGGGGGGATGGGTGCATCCATGATGGCCTGCGACAGGGGACCGCGGGGGTCGTCCTCGTCGCTCCTCTCCGGAGAAAGAGATGGGGACCTGTAGTATTGTCTGGCACGATGGTCGTGCTGAGTTTCCCTCGAGCGTGATGCTCGGTGGTTGAATGTCACACGCCCGTCCCCGGCGTGCCTCTTGTCGTGCCTTGTCGGGTCGCGACGGGGTTCTCCGGTAGTGATGGCGGGCTGTCTCTCCAAGTCGGGGCGCCTTTGCTTTGGCCGGGGAGATGGGCTTCTGGAGTTCTCCCTGTAGCGTCTCCGCGGGGGAGAAGGGTGTCGAACTTCTGTGACCCGAGGAGGTGGAGAATGTGGCCTCCGATGCCTCCTCGGGGGTCGTCAATCATCTTCAAGTGCCCTTAGTCTTTCTCCTTGGGCGAAGATGAGATAGTTTGTCTGATTAATGGCCGCGAACAGTGCCTGAGTCGTGGCATCTGCCCCGGCGGGAACTGGGACTTCGTGGAACCGGGAAGCTCTGTAATGAGCGAGAGCTACCGGGTCGTCTTTAAGTGGTGGTGGGATCGGGGAGGATGATGCAGTAGCCCCGTCCCTGTAGGAGGAAGTTCCAGGGGCGGTCGTCACAGGAATGGTACTGTGGCCGGGATCACCGGGGTTATCGAGGTGTCCATTCTTGTCCGCGGTGCCGTTATTAGTGTCGGCGACACGGACGTGCTGCTCGTCGCGAGCTGGATCAGCCATGACAGGTTGGTAGTTGAGTTTTGAGCTTTGGTCTTTTAAGTTGTTCGTAAGACGGGGAAGCTAGATTCCCACAGACGGCGCCACTGATCTGACCTGATCAGAAATGGACCGTCACGGCTGGCTCCGAGCAGAAAGCTTTTTGAACGAAGTGGGGGGGGGGGGGTACCTGCAAGACACTCCGATGCTGAAGTAAGTAGGAGTACGAGCGGATAATAGCAAGTGTATGGTTAGAATGATGAATACCTGACCCTCTGGAAACAGAGGGTATTTATAGCCCCCAGCGCTGGGCCAAGGTTCCTTCATTGGGCCGGGCAGGTTTGGCCCAATGGAGGAACTGCCAGGTTCTACGTGCGTAGTGGGGACCCGCACGTGGTCCCCTTCCTGGATGTTCTGCGTGAAGTGCGGGCGGACGGAGACGCGGTCTTTTCGGGGCCTCGTTGGGAGTGCAGTGGACTGAGTCTGCCCTAGTTGAGGTGCTCGAGGTGATGTCGAGCTGGACAGCAGGATGTCGAGCTGGAGGTGTAGAGGTCGAGCACGTGACCTCAGAGAGCACGTCGGGCACGAGTGTGACCCTATGGTCGGCGTGGTCCTCAGCAAGTCTATTTGGACTGGGCCTTAGCAATGCTTTTGGGCCTGTCGGGCCCAGTCCAGAACAATATGTCATACAATTATTGTTTATATATATATATATATATATATATATATATATATATATATATATATATATATATATATATATATATATATATATATATATATATATATATATATATATATATATATATATATATATATATATATATATAATTATTGTTTATAATCATATCAGTTAAAAAATAAAATAAAATAAATTTCATATGTTAAAATAAATCACGTCAATTTTTATAAAAAAATATTTGGCACCAGAATATTTAATATCAATCTTGAGGTTATACACATAGTGTTATGAATGACTTGGGTAATTTCCATAGGAGGGATGTGGGTGTTTCAAATTTGATCCTGAGAAAAGACAAAACTGCACCGGCTGTATTTTTTGTTTTTATTTCATTTGAGGGAGCTGTTGAGATTTAATATTATGAATAAACTAGTAAAAGATCGTCCTAAGTCCATTCGCACACGCCGTCGCATAATCACACATATTAATTCATAACTAATAATTCTACTGGTAATAACGACTTAATATAAAATAAAAATATAGGATATAATAAGTAATTAATTGAATGAAATAATATTTACATAAGTCATAATTATATTATATTGCATGAAGAAAGATTAAAAAATAAATAGTATTATTGTTTCATAATCATAAAAGAAAATTAAAAAAAAAATATAATAAAATAATAATATTTATATGTAAAACTGAGCTATCTCAAATTTTGAAAGATTTCTTTGTAAGCTACGTTGTAATTATTATTGGAGACATGACATTCATCATAAGCAACTTCAACTCAGCACGTGAAGTTACACGTGAAACAACAACATATAATTGACCATGTGAAAATACATGTTTTAGAAGATATATACTCATATTTTTAAGAGATTTACCTTGACTTTTATTGATAGTCATCATCTAGAATCAAAGACATGATGTAGTTGTTAATGTATCAACAATATCATTTGTAGGTGCTAAAATTGTCCTATTCTGAAAAAAAGAAGGACCAGTCATATTATCCAAGAGTGATGGATATGTGGTATTAACAATTGAAGAAATAAGGTTGCTTGTATTCTCAATTAGCAAATAACATGGTATTGTATTTTCAATGTCTCCATCATTATATTCTCCAATGTTTTCATCCCCAACTTTTAAAATCCAACTTGAGAACTCTTTTACGTCATTAAGATTTGAACACAAAGATGTAGATTGGAGCCTCATGTTTTTTGTTAATGTTAAGACTCAATAAAATTGCCAAAGGTGTGAAGATTTAATGCTAGCATGTACAATATCATGTCTCATCCCTTTTGGAATGACAAAAAGAATTTTCCTGAAATCACCGTCCAAGACAACAACTTTTCCTCCAAAGGAAAGATTCATACTTCTTGGATTTTTTACTCTAAGTATATCCCTAAATGATTTATCAACAAATTCAAATAAATTTTTATGAACCATAGGAGCTTCATGCCAAATAATGAGTTTTACCTTAATAATTAATTCAGCTAGAGGATCACTTGGCTTAATACGACACATAAAATTCTTAATGATTTGTATTGGTATGGTGAATCTTAAATGAGTTGTCCTTCCACTAGGAATAAGTAATGATGATATTCCACTTGAGGCCACTATCAAAACAATATCTACCTTTGATCTAATTGCTGCAGAAAATGTCCTCCAAATAAATGTTTTACCGGTTCCACCATAGCCATATAGAAAGAAAAGACCACCACGATTATCATTCACGATACTTACGATTATGTCATATATGTTCTTTTGTTCTGTAATCATTTTGGAAGTTAATGTTTGGTGCTCTAAATGTAGACTCAATCGATCATAATTAAGCTCGTCATAAATAAGGCGATTTTGAGTTGTAGAATTCAAAGACATGTTTTCTTGTGACATATTTAGGAAATCTTTCAAGCCTTTGTAGTTTCCCTGTAACATTGATTCTATCTCCATCAAAGTTAAATTATTTAATTCACCTTCTGACAAAACTAAATATGTAAAAAGTAATGAAATCATAAGATGTAGATAATAATAACTAAATATAATTTAGGTAAAAAAAAACAATACAATGTAATTTAAGAATGTGAAAAGAAAAGTTGATTCCAAGAAATTGTAAAAGGTGTCGTTCTCTTTGCAAAATGTAATCACTTAACTATTGTCAAATATTATTTCAAGTAAATTCGGGACTTGACATTTGATTTGAAAATAATAATGTTGTGAATATTTTTCTTAAAAAGATACATGTTCCCCAATGAGATGCTTCAATAATAGCATCAATATATTATCTCTCATCATGCATAAGACCATGTTTACCTTAGAATTTGATAAACAACCGCTAGTCTTTCAAAAATGAAATTATTGTTTGGTTATATAGAGGATCGTTTAGATTGATCCTAGGACATGTGTTAAGTTTTTTTTTTGTAATGTTCTTGGATATTTACTCTTTGTAGAACAAATGTTTATAACGAAAGTACATGTAGAATAAAGGCTTTAACATAAAGATAAAAAATAACTTTAAGATAAAGACTGGAATGTAAATGTGTTTCGACTCAAAATTTAAATGAAGTATAAAAGACTTTATTCAAAAGATAAATGACTTTGAATGAAAATATGGTATTTCATACGTACATTCTCAACTACTTTTTTCTCTAACACTTGGTACTTCGAGTTTATTTGAGTGATTTATACAATAGTGAACACACTAAAACCTAATACAAAGGTTCTAATTTATACTACTTCGACCATAACGGTCTTTCTCTACAAGAGTGCAATGTTCGATGCTTGCATGCTCTTCGAATCTTCAGGTGTCCACGTGTCCTTTTGATAAAATCAAATCATTTGAATTCAAAACCTTACTTCATCTAAAGCGCCAAAACAACGACGTGACTTGTCGAAACATTCAAATTCGAAATTTGAAATGTCTTAAGTCTCTTTATTCCACAATAATAAGACTTTTCCATTATTTAACAATATTCGACCATCAATTGGCCTGTTAGTTGAAATCCCTATGAAACATTTTCATATTTCTTTTTAAAAGCAAACTTCCCTTCGACTTTCTTCAATATCTCATGTTGTCGAAATTCCCAGCTAACAAATTTACCCCCAAAAAATGTTTATTTCGAAACACTTGAAGAAATAGGCTTCTTTTTTTGCAAAACTTCAATTTCGACACAGAAGTATCTCATCATGTCTTTTACTGTTGTGACATCATGGTCATGATGACCATCTTTCCAAACGTCTTATTGAGACGTGTGCATTTCAGTTTTCATCATTGCTACACTAAAGTAGGTTCAAATCGTGGCTTTCCCAAAAAGCAACCATTTTGTCAACTTATCAAGAAATAACACGTGCCCCACTAACCTTTTCTTTGACAAAATGAAAATGAACTGTTTGCCTATTTTTTCACTATAAATACTTTCTTCTTAAAAAAACGCTTTCCTGCTCTCATTTTCTCAGAAAAAACATGCAATATTCCTCAATCTCTTCTCTTCCAAGATCAATCAACCTTAAAAACTTCCTCATCAATGGTGCCTACTAAGAATAGTAACAAATCTGTCAAGGACATGAAGAACACACAAGACGCTTTTGTTCCTATTACTCATGTAACAAAACCCATTTTGTCTGGGAATCATAAATTCATGCCAACACCTACTCTTTCTGCAGTACAATGTGCCATCTACGAATCCCAGGTAATAATCTTTTTTACTCTCGCTGATAAAACTCTAGGATACATGGGTCTGGTGGTTAACGCTAGTGATATGGAGAAATTCAAAGAGTTTTTTCCTACATATTGCGTAACCAAACCCATAGCGAGTAAGATTAGTTCCCCTAAAACTGTAGATGAAAATGTTGGCAAAAATCCTAAGGAATCAATTGCAGAAGTTGCTCAGGAAGGACCCCCCTTAGAATCTGCAAACGTAGAAAAGCCTTTCCAGTTAAATTATATGATCGGTGCTTTTAGGCCCTTTAGGTCATTCCCATCGAAAGATAGTAAATAATATATTGATTGGTTAGCTAAAGTCAAACAGAAAAAGTTCCAAGTCTGAAAAGCTATGGGTATCTTTAACTTAATCCAACTGTCGAAAGTTAGACCCATTTATTGCCAACACATGTTGATGGCTTCCTTGTACTTCTGGTATGGTACTTATAATACCTTTCACCTTCCCCGTGGAATGGTTGCCCCCACATTATTCTATTTAGCTGCCATTATTGGGCTTCGACCTATTGGAGAAACTTTCGATCTTTATGAGCAAGCTGAAAACACCATATATTTTAAAGTCATACATGCTGGTTTTACCAAATACATTGATCATTATCATGTTGAAGGAGATGAAGTATCAGATGTTGAACATATAGCTTTCCTTTCTTTGTGGCTATCTCGATGCATTTTCTGTTGCAAATCCTTTCAAGTAGCTAGAAGATTTTTAACTCTAGCTAATCAACTTCACTATGGTCGAGACATATGCCTTAGTGAATTAATACTAGCTGGACTATATGAGTGTCTTGGTGAAGCTACTGCAAATCTGAAAGATTATGAAGTAGGTACCAATCTTCTACTAGTTGGCCGTATTTAATCCTCCAATTATGGCTTAATGCCACATTCAAACCCTCATTCCCTACCTCTAGAATAGTAGACGAAGCAGATCTTGAAATTAATAATCGAACTATTGAAGGAATTAGGCCGGTTCGATTAACTCCGAATGAAGAAGGGAAAAATATAGAGGAGTGTTTCACAAAATATGCCATGATGTTCTCTAAACGTCATAATTTTACTCCTTTGATGGCTCCTTTTGCTCAAAGAACTCATGGTCCTGAATGGTTCACAAGATCTCTTTCAGCTACTTCGATAATTCAAGAGGCAGAAAACTTGGATATTTGGAAAGCTTTCTTATGAGATCAAGGCCTTTAAACCAAGATGAACAAATTAATGGTCTTTTGGATCTATTTTAATGGGAGAATAAATGTAGTAAAAACGTCATGATATGGTACATATGATGCATGGAGTTATATATGATGCAAAAGACAATGTTGTAATTCATTTTGAAATTCAAAAGAAGTGAAATCAAGTCCTAAATGCAATATCAATTTCAATTTCTAATTCGCATTAATGGAAAAGTAAGCATGTGATTCACTTTTATATGACTTTTTTTAAAAACAAAATTATTCATTAGATGAAAAAGAAAAGAAATGGGCAAAAAATGGGGTATGGAAGCTAACATGCCATAAAAGATAGTCCCTATTACCAGGGGTAGCGTAAAGATTGGGAGAAAAGAATGCCTATGGTCTTCCATTATTGCTTGTGTGACCATGAGGGTAGTTGGAATAATCGCTAAATATCACGGAGAATCTGCCACTTTAGGTGATATTGTCGACATTTATATTTAGCTTATGATATGAGGAGTTACTCCAACGGTTATTGAAGTTCCTACACTACCAACCATAAATTCAGTCGATTGTCCTTCTAAATTTGGAGCATTGTTCCATGGAGGGAGATAAATATTTAATGTTGGACGTGTCATTTCACAAGAGTCTTACCCCTCCTCCGATGTATAAATACTCAAACATTTAAGAAATTTCATACGCGAAGAACAAAGTAAACAATAAAAGACATATCACTTTTTTGTAGAATTTAAAAATTCTTGCACAAAAAGGTCCCACTAGACGTGGCAACTTATTTGCTGGTATTTTTAGTAAACAACCAGAAGTTTTAGTTCACTTAATGGATTAAACTCGGAAAAAATTTAAGGACAATTTATGCAGAAAAGTACAATGAAAAGAGTTTGTGATTGAAACTTAGATGTTTGAATATTGATAAACTGGACATAAACTTTGATTGACACAATATAAAATTGCTTTGAAAGATGAAAATAGACAAAAGCCTAATAAATATCATTAAAGTAAATGCTTCAATTAAAAAGACTTAAAGAATTCAAATAAAGGACAAACTCATACATTTTCTCACAAATTGTTTCTCTCTATGACTCGGATACTTTAGTTATATAGAGAATACTTGATGATTTTTGCAACCTCTGATCACGACAATGAGATCAACTGATATACTAATATAATGTTAATTATTAATAATAGTTATCTCCACAGAACTTGACATGTATCCTCTTACATGAGCTTCAACCTTCTAGTTTTCTTCCATTTGTTCATGGTCTCAGTAATTGCTTCTAATTGTTGTCTCACCATCTGAAAACCTTCTTTATAACTTTCAACTGCTCTTCTCGAGGGATGTTTTGGTCGAAGCCTGTTGTGGTGTTGAAATACTTTCAAATCACCTAATCTTTGGACTTAAGAATATACTAAGTCCTCAACATCTGATGAGAACGTTGACTTCGATACCTCTACACCATATCTCTACGTCGAAGTACTGATTTATACAAACCTTTTTGAGATTTTGGACATGTTTTGAAGAGAGTGATCATAATCTTGTAGAGTTGTTCTTGAGACTCTTCCAAACCAGGCCTAATAAGTTAGTCGAACCATCTTGGTCGACATGACTAGTGTGTCGAAGACCGAGTGTTTTTATACTTAGTCATTTAAAATGTGGTCTTTCTTACTCTTCGTCGAATTCTTCAACTAAAAACTCTAGGCTAACACAAGGTGAACTTAATCGAACAAACATGCCCATTTGTCACCTTTAGGCATAATACGTGTAAACTTAATTTTGAGTTTGTTATAAGATATAAAATGTAGGCATGGCAACATAGTAGAGTAAAAATGATTTTTATACACCATACTCAAACACGAATCTTCGATCAATCCCATTTCCCGCCCCAATCTCCAACGAAGATGAAAAATTGAATTTAAAACTCATTTCAAACAGATTTGAGAATCTCTGCCCTGCCTCCATCCATGTAGTGGAATCAATTTATTTTTTAATAAAAATTATTTATTTTTCTAATAAAAAATTACATTACAAATAATAAAATAAAACAATTCTCACAAATTCTAAACATACATTTTAAATAATAAAGTAAAACAATTCCCACAAATTCTAAACATACCTTTCAAATAATAAAGTAAAAATTAAAATATCAAAGTATCCATCATGTAACTAACATACTATTCATAATCATCAAAACTAAATTATAAAATAAATACAAATTCCAGGTCGGATACTAAGAGCACCATTATCCTCGTGTCTTATATTTAGAAAGCCACTTATGTCAAAAAATTATTATTATTTAAATACAATTGCAATGCTTTCAATATACCACTGTTGTTTTCTCACCGACGTTGCTTTGGTAGTTTTTGAATTTTCTTCTTCTTTTAACCAATAAGATATTGGCTTGGAGTATATTGTAAGATTAATAAGACATGTTTTTGAATTTTAAATGAGTTGTATGAATATTTAAAAAAAATGTAGTTTAGTTGTTTAAATAATTGAAAAGTATGAAAAAATATGATATATTGAGTGAGTGAGTCCAGTTTATATTATCCATTGAGTCCTCAAAATATTTATAATAGTAGAAAATTTGAATCCAATAAAAACATATTTTTCTATCAAATTAGAGACATTTTATTTTCAATGGCACATTTATAATGAGGTTTTTGATACTCGAGACGAAGTGTTGGGGTTGTTTAAAAAATGTATTAATTGAGAGTATATTTGTATTGATGGAATATGATGAACGCAGCGGAATGGAATAAAATGAATTATGTTTTAAACAGAAATTTGAGTACTTATGTATTAAGCATAAACTTGTATGTAATAGTGATTACATTTTGTTTTAAATTGAAGTAAATTTTCATTTCAATAAAATATTATTTGAGTTCACTATTATTGTATGTATAAATAGATTATTAACATTATTTATTGAAAGTGTTTGCGAGTTGGTTTGATTCACTTTTGAGAGAATATAATATTTAAATTGAACTGAGAAATTATATGTTGATTTGAGTTGGATTGATCTGGTAGATTAAAAAAGATAAAAAATATTTAAAAAAAAAACATATTTATGAAAATTAATTTTTCATAATATAAAAAATTAGTATTAATAGTTTCAATTATAAATACTAGACTACCATTTTTTTCACAATAAATTAAAATATATATAACAAAAGAATATTTTAATATAAAAACTTTTGAATCTATATTTAATCACTTGAGTTAGTATGATAATTAATGTGTTTCATAGTTTTATATTCAGTAAACACAATACACTATCAATTTTCAGATAACAAATTAAAACAATATAATTTGTTTACACACAATATTTCACTTTTTTTTTTGAAATTGATTTCTTGATAATAATTTTCATGATAATTAATTATGGTTGATTCAAATATACTGATTAGTTGATAGAAAATTGAAAACCTAGGAATGTCAGTTTGGACCTGTTAATGGGGATCCCCGCGGGGAACGCCCCGTTCGGGGCTCCAAAGATGGAGAATTTTCCCCCGTGGGAGCGGGGATGGGGAGAAAAATTCCCCCGAGAGCATTTCGGGGACGGGGACGGAGAATACACCCCCCGCCCCGCGGGGACCCCGCCCCGCCTATTATTTTAATATAGTTAATTTAATATATATATTTTAGATTAGGTTTTTTAGTCATTTCCTTTATGTTTATTTATAAAAATAAATAAATAAATATTCATGTATTTATTAAGAGAGAGAAATGTAAATATTAGAATTTTTTAATAACATAATAAATATGTGAATTCTTTGTGCTTTTTATTTTTATAGAAAATATAAACATTTTAAAAAAATAAAATATTAATGAATAAATGTAGGATCTATGGGGATCCCCGCGGGGAACGGGGATGGGGATAGAAATTCCCCCGTGACGGAGATCGGGGACGGGGACGGGGAATGAATTTGATGGCGGGGAAAAAGATGGAGAAGTGTCCCCCCGGCCCCGCCCCGCCCCATTGACATCCCTATGAAAACCTGATATCCAAATCAATTATCATTAAATTTGATTGGTTTAGTTTGATTTTTTCTCGAATTGAAAAAATGTCCAATTCACATACTATAATTTAATTTAAATTTCGATTTAGTTCGAATTTTTCCACACCAATAAACACCCCCCCTGTTATTTTTAGACCGTGAAAACCTCTAGACTAAAACATAGGATCCAAATGATGTAGAAATTGTAACATAAATTAATCATTGAACATGGTGTTTTAAAGCTTTACATGATGCTATTAATGTGTATTATGAACCAAATAAATATTTAAGTTTTTAATTTTATATTTATATCTTTGTCATTTTTTAACAATAATTTTTTTATATTATTTTTGTCTATGTTTATACATTTAGCTCCTATTATTTAAGTTTTAAGCTCTTTTTTTCTATTAGGTTCAAATTTTATAATTTAAATTTCGAATTAAATTTTCTATAAAATTATGAATTCTATTTTTTTAAATATTTATAATGAATGGTGAAAAATTTGTGTGTTATACCGGTACTCGTATGAATATACAAGTATTCATATTATAATTTGTTCTGTACTGGGCCCGCCCTGGCCCAAAAGCAGGAATAAAGGCCCAATCCAAGTAGCTCCTCGAGGAATGCGCGCCCGCGGATTCCCGCCAGCGTGCCCGACCACAGACTACAGCCATGCCCGCCGTTGCCTGCGACACATAGTGTCCTCGACCAAGGGAACTCCAGCTCGAGTCCTGCTCGAGCACTCTCCCCGTAGGGCAGATTCTGCCCTCTCTGACCGTTATCGAATCATCTAAACTCCGGAAAGATCGCGTCTTCGTCCCTCTTCATTCTTCGCAGAGCATCACCAGGAAGGGGACCACGTGCGGGTCCCCACTACACACGTAGAACATGGCAGTTCCTTTATTGGGCCAGTTCTGATCTGTCCAAGGAGGGGACCTTGGCCCAGCGCTGGGGGCTATAAATACCCTTTGTTCCTAGAGGGTCAGGTATTCATCTCTTACGCATACATACACTTTTTGCCTGCTCATTTTGTCACTCATTTTAGCATCGGAGTGCCTTGCAGGTACCCCCCCCCCCCCATCTCACTCAAATTCTGCCAGAGCCAGTCGTGACGGTCCAAGTCTGATCCGGTAAGATCAGTGGCGCCGACTGTGGGGATCTAGCTTCCCCGTCTTGCAAACCCTCGAATACCAAAGCTCAAAATCACCTCCTACCATCATGGCTGACCAAGTCTGGGACGACCAGAATGTCCGCGTCGTTGACGTCAACAACAACCCCGTGGATAAAAATGGAATTCCCGACAACGCCGACAACCCCGGCCATAACACACTCCCCGGGGGCACCATCCTCGGGCCCTCAGTCCACCGCGACAGAGCTACTGCCTCGTCTTCTTCGGTCCCCCTGTCGCTCGAAGAAGACAATATAGCTCCCCCAAACTATCGAGCTGCCCAATTTCAGGAAGTCCTTGTCCCCACCGGGGCAGATGCCACAACCCGCGCACTATTCGTGGCGATCAATCAAACCAACTACCTCATCTTTGCCCAAGGGGAAAGATTGAGGGCGCTAGAAGACGATAGAAGACCCGCGAGGAGACACAGGAGGCCTCAGACTCCACCTCCTCGAGTAACAGAGGTACATCTCCCATCTCCCATGCGGAGACAATACATAAACGCCTCCCGAAGCCCGTCGCCCCGACCGTCGGGGAGATGACCCCCCTTGGAGAGGCAACCCGTCATCGAAGCCGGAGGGCGCAACCAAGACCCCATACGGCAAGAAAGAAGACACTCTGGAGACAGGCACTGAAGAATTGACCAACGAGCACCACGCTCGAGGGATACCCAGCACGACCAGGACCGCTGGGCACGACAATATCTCAGGTCCCCAGAGCGAAGTGACGAGGACGACCCCCGCGGTCCCCTGTCACAAGCCATCATGGAGGCGCCCATTCCCCCGGGCATGGAGAAGCCTCCACATCTGAAGGAATACGACGGAGTCGCGGACCCAGTCGACCATATAGACGGGTTCGAGGCTATGCTGCATTACCACAACGTCGGGGGACCCATCAAATGCCGGTTGTTTCCCACGACCCTCAGAAAGGCAACAATGGATTGGTATAAAGGCCTCGCCCCGGGATCAATCACCTCGTGGCGAAACCTGAAGAATCAATTCATAAGTTTATTCACTGTGTCTCGGTGACACCCAAAGACCGAGGCAGCACTCGAGGCCATCATCCAGAGACAGGATGGAACCTTGAGAGAATTTATCAATCGCTTCAATCACGAAGCCATACAGGTCCCCTGCGTGGACCACATGAAAATGTACTTGCTGGAGAGGGGGCTTCTCCCCGGCACATAATTTAGAAACGCGGTGGGCATCGAACCACATCGAACGTTCGATGCTCTCCTCGAGAAGGCCCAGGCATATATGGATTACGAGGAAAGGGAGGCGGCCAACAGAGCCCGGGACCCTAGAACTCGCGGATCCAGCAGCAACCCGCGCCAGGAAGCCGCTCCTCCTTGACGAACCGGGGAGAAAAGAAAAGAGGACAGACCCCGAGAAGCCCGAGAGCAAAGAGGACCCTCGGGGCGTTTTACAGAATACACTCTGCTCACAGCTTCCCGCGAGCGCATTTTGGCGAAGTGTGCCAGCACAGATTTTAAAGACGGCAGCGTCAAGCGCCCTCGGCCTTCTCCTGCCAAGCCCGGAGTAGACAAGAGCAAATACTGTCAGTACCATAGGAGCCATGGTCATCTGACTGAAGACCGCGTCCACCTGAAGGACGCCATCGAAACCCTCATCAAGGAAGGGAGGCTCGCCCAATATCGGCAAAACGACGCTCCTCATTGCAACGCCCGGGAGACAAGAGAACCTGAGGAGGACGCCCGACCATTTGACGAGTCGGTCCCCGTCCAGACCGCCTTCTCCGTCACCAGACCGGAGGACTTCTACGTCCCCGAACACCTGCAGGAGCCACTCACGACACACAACAGGTGGGAACACTTTCCCTCCACCATGGTCATCAATGGTGGAGGATTCAACGACCTAACCATCAATTCGGCCAAGAGAAAACTGGATGAACTGGTCGACTCTGCTCCTCCTCAGACAGTGACTTTTGAAAGGGTGAAAGGTAGGTCGGAGCCTATCACCTTTTACCTCGAAGAGCTCCCCGGAGGATCCCCCAACGCAGTCATTCCTCTGCTGATAAGAGCGAGAATGGCCAACTTTGACGTGCACCGCATCCTCGTCGACGAAGGAAGTTCCGTCGACGTGATGTACAGTCAATTATTCCGGACTCTGCAGCTAGATGACTCACACCTCTCGTCGTATGTAGGGTCAGACTTACAGGGCTTCAACGGCTCGACCTCCAAACCTTGGGGATATGTCGAGCTCATGGTCACCTTCGGCGAGGGCACGGCAACGAGGCAGGTCAAGGTGCGCTTCCTCGTCATTGACTGACCGTCCCTCTACAACTGCATCCTAGGCAGACCAGCGCTAGCAAAGCTGACCGC
Organism: Vicia faba; assembly: GCA_948472305.1. Taxonomy (NCBI): domain Eukaryota; kingdom Viridiplantae; phylum Streptophyta; class Magnoliopsida; order Fabales; family Fabaceae; genus Vicia; species Vicia faba. Next base: position 175,186,674 of record OX451738.1, on the reverse strand, counting down.
AGTACCCTCCACCGTCCATTTAAAGATGAAGTTCTACACCAAGAGGGCACGGGTGGCTACCATCCAGGGGGACCTAGCCGCTGCTCCAAGGTGCTTCAACGTCGCGTCCAAAGGACGCGACACTGTCGACACTGGGACAAGGCCCGCCAAGAGACCGGCGATGACACGACAGGAGCCCGACAAATCAGAGCCCGCCAAAGTAGAAGACCAGAGAGCTCCCCCAAAGGTCGACTTCATAGCTCTGGATACCCGTTTTGATCAGGACGAACCTCCCAACGGCGAGCAAATCCCCCTCCGACCAATCCCAGACGGGGACTTCGAGCTCGTCCCCCTCGGCGCAGACCCAAGCAAAGGAGTGAAGATTGGCATCGACCTCCCCGACCTGGAAAGGAAACAGATCAAAGCCTGCTTGCACGAGAATGTTGACTTGTTCACCTGGAGCATCGCGGAGATGCCCGAACTCGACCCCGAGGTCGCCTGTCACCGTCTCGCCATAGATCCTGCCGCTAAGGCAGTAGTACAATGTAGGCGTAGGCAGTTGTTGTACCCCAAAATTTGCCCTCGCATTTTTCCTCAAGAAATCACAGCTGCGGGCGTTTCTTGATTTTCCCCGACTAATTCATGAATTGGTCAAACAGACTTTTCTCGTCAGTCAGACAAAATTAGGGTTTTCATTGATTTTCATGGCTCTAGAACAGTTCTTACAGTTTGCTTAGGGTTTTGGTTGATTCTGGCTCAACTTTGATCAGGCGAACGCTTCTTTGGCATTTAATCAGGAATTAGGGTTTGTACGCAGTTTTCTCAGAAAGATTTAATTCTACAGTGCTTTTCAAGTTATTCCGAGATATGAGCTGAGACATTTGGATTGAATTTGCAGTGTTTAGTTAAAATCAGTAAAAGGAAGAATATGTATGGGCAGTTGTTGTGATTGACTGTGCATTAATTTGGATTTGTGAAGCGCCAGGCTTATTAGTTGATCGATGCTAAAACCACAATGTTTATTTAATTGTTTATTATTCTGAGATTAAATAGTTGGAATTTATTTTCAATTATTTTAATTTAAAGAATTATAAATAATAAAGTAAACGATTGAAAAGAAGAAAAGAATTAATTGGATAAAAGGAATTTTTATTTCATCTTTAAATATTTGTTACAATTGTTATTTAAATACAAGTATTCGTTTACAAAGTATTTACAATAATAATATTACATTTATTTAAATTTAAATAAAACTATCCTAATATTCTTCTAAGTCTTCAATTCTTCATCCTCCATCTGTTGCTTTTCCTCTCCATTTAATTTTTATCTACGAAAGAAAGAAGAAGAGTCAAAAGCAGAGAAAAAATAAATAGTTAAAGCAGACAGTTAAAAAAAAAAGAAGTTTCATCATTAAAAACAAATGGCCGGAATCAGTTTTACCCTCTTTGCAAATCACGGGATTTCTCCCGGTTCACAAAGAAGGATGGAAGGCTTGCAATTGAAACATGAATGCACAAAGTTATGAGTTTTGCACAAATTCAAAATTCTTAAGCCAACTGCATAGTTCAAAACAAACAGCATATGCAAGTTTAAGTCCAAAAGCAAGCTAAGTCCAAAGTCAACAAGCTGCCAAAAGATATCCCAAGATACCAAAGTACTATCAATGCTGTCAAGAAGCACAAAGTATGGAAAAGAGATATGCAAATATGAAGAGAAAGAGTAGATTGCAAGCTAATTCCATCTCATCATTTTCAACCATTTGTTTTTTCAGAAAAAAGACAAATATAAACAATATTGAATGTTTAAAATCTGTCAAGAGAGAAGAAAGGGATAAAAAATCAGATTATGTTACAGCAGGCTGAAGGCTAAAAGAGGCATGTATCAGAGCTGTTCAGAAGTAGACAGAACATATGCAGCAGAAGTAATCACAAAAAATGAAATTCTAAAACCTTGCAAATCTGCCCATCAGTTTTGACCAAGAAAGTATAGCAAAACCTGAAACATTCAAAAAAACTCGCGCCCAAACGCCTAAGAAACCCGGTATTCAACAAAGCTAAAGAGACAGCACAAGCCTAAAACACCATCAACCTGTCAAACCTACTGAAAGCAAAAAAAAAAAACTAAACTCAGAGCAAGCCTGAAATGTCCAACAACAACAGCCTTACTTGCATCAACACTTGAGCCTAAACCACTGTCAATCCAAAATCGAAAACAGCATAAACCAGTAAATCCATCAACCAACAAGCTTAAACCTGTCAAGCCTCAAGAACCTGAACCAAGCTAACAAAGCAGCATAAGCCTAAAAGCCAAAAACCCTGTCAATCCTTACCTGCATCAAACCAGATGAACACCAAACCTGCCTAAGCCTCGAAACCCATCAGGGCCCTCAGAAAAACATCATCGGGCTACCAAACATAACATTCAAGCATATCATCAACAAGCGTTTCAAGGCATATCAGAGCATCAAGAAAAGCAAGCTAGGCAACACAGGCCCTCAGAACCTAGGGTTCCTCATTGGGCTAACAGATTCAAAATCATACAGCAACCATCAAAGACAAGCATAGCAACAGAAGGCAACCAGAAAGAGGAGATAAAGAAGCAAACAGAAGCGAGGCATCAAAACGAGTAAGAAGGAGAAATAAGTAACAAAAAGTTCTCAGGCATTATCATCATCAAACTTAAAGGCAAAACACGAGAATATCGGATTCCAAGCAAACGCATCGTCACTGCTTCCTCCGCCGTCAAAGCCTCCACACGCCTCCTAATCTTCTCCTTCTCCGTCTCCAACAGGTAGTACTCCCTTTCCCTCATTTCAAAACCTCGCGTAAACCAAGAAACAGAATCAGATGAATGCGAAATCAGAACATGCAAAATCAAAAGCAAAAAAACCTAAAAAACGTTCCAGATCGTTACCCTTTTCGCGTTTTGGTTTGATCCATCCATGGAGGAAGAGAGGAGGTGATGATGGTGTTGGTGGCTTGGGCGAAGGAAATTCAGATCCATGGCAAAGAGAAGACGAAGACGAAGGCGAAACGAAGACGAACGGCGCCTCAACCTCAAACCCTAGCCGTTTCCCTAATGACACAATAACAATTAACCCTAAACAAAAAGTTATGAGATCAGTGGGCCTTGCCCATTTTCAGCGCCTAAGCCCAACACGTTTTCCCATCACACACCCCCCCTTTTTTTGTCTTTCTCTCACAATTCAGGATGGGCCAGCATAACAAAGGCCCATTCAAATCTCCAAACCTTTTTTTAGAATTTAAAACCTATTTTATTTTCTTTTGTTAATAAATTAACATAACATTTTTTTACATCAAATTTTTTCATTTAATAATACTTTTTATAACATAATCATAATTTTGAACACAATATATTTTCCTCAAATTTAAAACATTTCTTTCAATTAAATTTCTTGTATAAATATATATATATTAATACTAATTACTAATATATAAGAAATAAAACTTAAAATATTCTTTATTTGTACATTAATACTAAAAGACACATAAAAGAATAGAATTTAAAAATGTTCTCCTTTCTTTAATTAAATTTTCTCAATTTATACATAAAACAATATAATTAAAACTTAAAACATTTCTTTCTTTTTTAAAATATCTTATTTGTTCATAAATAAATCAATACATAATTTCTCTTTAAGTTAATACTTTTCTTTTCTAGAAAATATTCCTTTGTGTCTATTAACAAAATACAAGAATACAATTAAATAAACGAAATATTTAATTCCTTTCATTAAGTAAACAATACTTAATAATACATTTAAAATCACATCTTAGCTTGTAAATAAATTACACGTACACTTACACAATACATTTCACATTTGATACATTATACATTTGATATTCTTACACTTTGCTATACATTACATTGATTACATTTGATCGCAATTCAATTTGGTTGTAATTATTTAAGTCTCATCCCCATTTGTGAATTTGTATCCCCACTCCCGGATACCATTTGTAATAGCGTAGACTTTAAAATTCCCGCAATTTACCGCTTTCGAATTATACCATGGTTAGACCTAGGGTTTGTATGTACATAAAATCGAACGCTAGATAACCTAATACAAAGACAAATGCATGAAATCAATACACAATCACACTTGCACCCCCTAGGGTGATCCCACATGTTGCCTTCCAAAATGGGCCATGCTTGCACGTCGAGTTTCTTTGGCAAAACAATTCAAAATGATCATAAGTCCCTCGATGACGCTTTCGAAAGTCGCCTATCAAAATGATCAAGTCCCTTCAAGCAAATTGCCAAAGACACTTGGCACCATTGCATTCATGGTCCATACGATGACCCGCACCCGTCCCGTTGAACATCCTAAACGCAAGATTGTCCACCAAATTCAATGGTGGAAAAAAATTGTTAAAAAGGGGTTGAAAACATAGAAAAAACCTTTGAGTACAATAGGGGTAGACAAAACTCTTAGCTACTTGAGATCAACTTGCAAAAACACTTGCCTCCTTTTCAAAAACCACACTTCCTACACACTTTCAAAACAAACTCTCAAAAACATTTGAAACATCTTTTCGAAAAGATACACACTTTTGTAAAACACTCAAACACGAGTCAATTACATTGGTTGCCGAAACAAAGGAGTCTATTTCAAAAACATTTTCAAAACACACATACACACCACAATTTCAAGCAATCAAAAATCAAGGCAAGTGATCTAAAAAACCAAGTAACTAAGAGCCCATGGATAACCATGGATGAAAAGGGTGCTAATACCTTCCCTTTTCATAATCTACCCCCCGAACCCATGAAACATCTCAAAAAGGTTTTTCCTGTGCTTTTTAACCTTTCCTTTAGGATAAAATAAAAAGTCGGTGGCGACTCTTGCTAAACCGAACAAGTGCGAATACAAACGCAAAACTCAAGTCAGTTCTCCCACCGTATCACAGAACTGGCGACTCTGTTGGAGAGAATTCAAAAGTGGGGTTACCTTAGGGTTTAGATCACCTTTTTCTCAATTGCTTGCTTTATTTGCTTTTACATTTGTGGGCTTTGCATCGGAGTTTCATAGATCCTAACCCGGATCTGGGGAATCCCCTTTTAGGTAGCATAATCTGTGAGGGACCTGTCCGGCGTAGACCGACATGGGTGAAGCAGTGGCTACGTTGGTGTGGCACCTTAGTCTGTACCAATATCCCTTGTGTTGCAACGAGGAGAATATGGGTCTTCTAAGGAGTCATCAAACACCAACCGACCTTAGAACCCTAAATTGACCAAACTTGGCCATAGAACAGTAGCAGTATGCTACACTCATTGAGGCTAAACTCTCGCGATGGTTCTGGCCGCAAGAAAAGATTGCGATGCTGGAGTTATGACCGATTGAGGGTAGTCAAGGATTTGAGATCCTCTAGAACCCGGTTACTTTTGATAGGATAGGTTTTAACCAACGAAACTGAAAGAGGGTAGTACATGAACTTTATGCAAGCCTAAACCTAAGGACTTGTTTGCTCTGTGTGAATATGTTTGCTTGTATATACACTCACTTGCTTTTTGCATACATGTACATAGCATCATAAGATCATACCGTAGCATTTTCAATAACCATTTCAAGAATCTCGAGGGTTCTTTTGATGCAGGGTTACGTTGAACTAGACGTCTACCAAAGGGCAAGAGGTTTCTCCTCTAACAAACTCCAATCAAAGATCAAGTGCAACAACTTGAATCAGTGGCTATGACCCACTTGACATGGTGAGCTTGATTCTTGTGGAAAGACATCCACAGGTGCACAGTTCTCCAATTAAAGATCAAGTGCAACAACTTGAATCAGTGGCTATGACCCACTTGACATGGTGAGCTTGATTCTCGTGGAAAGACATCCACCGGTGCAAAGTTCTCTAACCCAAGAGCAAAGTTCAACCTCTAACATTTTCTTGTGTTTACCCCAAGAGATCCTTGAAAGCATGCATCCACATATCATGCATTGCATTTTGACAGTTTTTCCTTTTTTCAGGTTTCCTTACTCTCATACTGTTTATTACAGTAAGAGATGACTCTAGAAAGGTCTGTCAAAGACATCCAAGACCAGACTGCTCAGTTGCAGGAAATGTTCCTGAACTTGTCTCTGGGGCAAGAAGAAATGAAAGCTCTTCTCACAAAGGGCTTGGAGAATTCAAACAATGCCAGGAGCGATCAGCTTGCGGAGCTGTAGTTTGATTTGGCAACCTTGAGGATCCAAGTGATGGGGCAGTTGGTGGGCCAAATGGCTCTCATCCAAGACCTGTCTCAAAGACAAGAGGAACTCAGAGTTCTCGTCCGCCAACTGCTTCAAAACAACCAATTGGGGCAAGCATCTGAGGTTGAAGAGTAAGTCACCGCTCAGCCTCCATCCACTCAAGAAGACAAAGGGAAGGCTCCTTTGCTTGCTTAAGGGTCACAAGCCCAGCAACAACCTCGCCAGCGTCAACGGGGTAATCGGCGAAAGCGAGAAACGTCGGGAAGACAGTTCACGGAGACTGAGATACCATCATCCTTCATACTGAAGCGCCTATTGGAGGTCAACCTGCTTACTTTAAGGGATCCTCCTCGGAAGCTCAATACCTCCGCTCCTAACTATCGTCCCGACGCATTTTGTGTTTACCACTCCTACAGCCCGGGACACGACACCGACGACTGTTGGGCCTTGAAGAACAAGATTCAAGATCTGATCGACATTGGAGTGCTGGAATTCATGCCAGACGGTGAGATGAAAATCTTCCGTTAAGGAGTTCTCCACCTGAAGTGACGAAGCTCAGGCTGAAAGACTTTTGCTTCATTTTGAATTTTCAAAGTTGTAATTTCTTTTGTTATTCAAACAATTTTCTTCTAATGTCAAACTCTGTTTCAATAATGCATTGCATCTGTTTGTCTTGAATTCATCCATTCGTTTTCACTACTCTTGTGCTTTTTTTGTGATATTTAACTCTTGATAAAAAGCTGCAAGCCTTTAGTGGGAGGATGACGAAACAATACCATGATCTCATGCAGTATGCTTTTGAACAGACCTTGCTAATGATGTACAGGCATTTCTTTCAATTCCCCAAACACTGGAGTTATAAGGAAGTTAATCCCTAGTCAACCCCTTCGAGCCAAAGAAGTAGGAGTTTTCTGCTCTAAACAATCAAAACCTTTGATATAAACCTGGGGAAGGGTAGTATCTCAGTTAATTCAAAAGATAATACGCATTGAAGTCGCAAACTCTCAGTTCGTAATACAACGAACAACGTCAACAAGAAAAGCATTCCCTTGGAATCAAAAGACAATGATGGTTCCCTATCACATAGGCAGACAATCTCTCAAAAGAGAAAAAAACCACCAAGCCAAAACCTGTAAAGGAGGCTTAAGAAAGCTGGGGCATCCCGTTGATTGTAATCTCAAAAAACGGGAACAGTCAGGCAAAAGTTAGGGATAACAAATCAAAATCGAAATAGAGAGGTCATTACAAATCCTCAACAACATGAAAAATGCTGCAAAAGAAAAAGGAGATGATGACTGTCTCCCAAATTCAATTGGTGAACCATCACCCAAAAGGTCGTTCCAAACTCAAAACAGAGTGCGACGCACAATTAACTGAGCTTAGGTGTGAAGAGCATCACGAAGAGCGGGTGGGTACAAATATACTTTGAGCCTTTATCCTTTGTTTCTTAAATCGTGAACTAAGCCACGTTACAACCCTTCAAAAGCCCTAATTGAAGCTTGGGTTAGTTCGAAAGCATACGGTCACCAAAGGTATCCTGACTCCTGTAAGGCTTTGCTCTAAAAATCTTGTATTGATTTGTCTTATAAAAAAAAAGTTTTCTGCTAAAAACGCATTTTTCAAAACTTCGAGACAAACATAAACTTTGCATTGCTTGAATATCACTGTCTGCATTTGGCTTTTTGTTTGACAGCGAAGAAATTTATACAGCGAATGTTCGGAGGAACGAAAACTCTCTCAGTGAACAAAATCACTTCAAAAGGATGACACTTCCAACGACAAATCTCCTATCAACAAGGGGCATGACATCGCACCATCCAGTTAACCTGGGGCAGTCCCGTCAAGGTTTCAACAGATCTATCAAAGTTCAGTTAACCTGGGGCAGTCCAGTCAAGGTTTCAACAGATCTATCAAAGTTCAGTTAACCTGGGGCAGTCCAGTCAAGGTTTCAACAGATCTATCAAAGTTCAGTTAACCTGGGGCAGTCCAGTCAAGGTTTCAACAGATCTATCAAAGTTCAGTTAACCTGGGGCAGTCCAGTCAAGGTTTCAACAGATCTTTCAAAATTCAGTTAACCTGGGGCAGTCCAGTCAAGGTTTCAACAGATCTTTCAAAACTCAGTTAACCTGGGGCAGTCCAGTTAAGATTTCAAGAAATCTCTCAATTCGCAGAGTAATCTGATTCAAGACTCATTCATCATCACTTAGGGCATTCGAATGCCAAAAAGTATTCAACAATTCCTTCATCACCTGCTGGAAGTTACAACCACCAACAGATAAACTATCACAATTCCGGATTCGATTCCTGTATCTAGCCAGGGCATATCTGTGAGTGACTGATTGTAGATTCGATACTTGTATCCAGCCAGGGCATGTCTGCATGAGGAGTTTAGAGATTCAATACCTGTATCCAGCCAGGGCACGTCTGTAAACAACCTTTTGAAGTTCCAGATTCAACACCTGTAACAAGCCAGGAAAATATCTGTGGACGATTGATTGTGGATTAACACCTGTAACGAGCCAGGAAATCATCTACATGAAGAGATTGAAGATCAACACCTGTAACAAGCCAGGGAACCATCTTTCTTTCTCAGGTCAGAGATCAACACCTGTAACAAGCCAGGGCAATATCTCCTTGACCAACTTTTCTTAAGTTCCAGATCAACACCTGTAACAAGCCAGGAAAATATCTGTGGACGACTGATTGTGGATTAACACCTGTAACAAGCCAGGAAATCATCTACATGAAGAGATTGAAGATCAACACCTGTAACAAGCCAGGGAACCATCTTTCTTTCTCAGGTCAGAGATCAACACCTGTAACAAGCCAGGACAATATCTCCTTGACCAACTTTTCTTAAGTTCCAGATCAACGCCTGTAACAAACCAGGAAAACATCTGTGGACGACTGATTGCGGGTCAACACCTGTAACAAGCCAGGAAATTATCTACATCACCACTTGGGGCATTCGAATGTCAAAAGTGTTCAAAAACCCGATGCAGTTTTACACGGACTCATCGTCAGGAAACCCTACACCGGTTCCTCTTCAACCTCAGATGCAATTTTACACGGACTCATCATCAGAAAACCCTACACAGGTTCCTTCTTTCAAACTCACAATTCGACACATCTCCAGTAGCTATCCATCCTACCTCCAAATGGCATCTGTAAGCCCATTCCCAAGACCAACACCTGCAGCAATCAGAGGACTCTCGCAATCCCCAGCCAGAGAGCCTTCCAGAAGCTAACTCCCCTCAGAGTCAAGTTTCAATATCCCCAGCGGAGCTAAAACTCCCAACTATCAATCCCCAGTGGAAACGAAGAACTCTTCTCTTCAATATCAGCCCAAGATTTGATTCCCCGGCCGGTCGTCAAGGATTTATTTTCCTAGATGAAAATACATTCATAGACGTTTCATATTTCATACATCCTAGTCACATACATGACAAAGTGCATACAACACTAACTCATTTTGAGCATCATGACATCATGCATCTCATACATCATGATGTTGCATACCATTGATATTTTGCCTTTTCAGGAAAAAGATCAATCCAAAAGATGATTACTATCAAATATCATGAATCCAGATTCGATTCCTGTATCTAGCCAGGGCACATCTGTGAGTGATTGATTGTAGATTCGATACCTGTATCTAAGCCAGGACATATTTGCATAAAGAGTATGAAGGTCAACCCCTGTAACAAGCCAGGAAATTACCTTTCATTCTCAGGTCAGAGGTTTACCCCTGTATCCAGCCAGGAAAGCCATCTCCACCAACCTTTTACAATTTCAGATTCGATACCTGTATCCAGTCAGGGCACATCTGAAGACAACAATTCCAGATTCGATACCTGTATCCAGCCAGGGCACATCTATCGACAGCATTTTCCAGATTCGATACCTGTATCCAGCCAGGGCACATCTGAAGACAACAATTCCAGATTCGATACCTATATCCAGCCAGGGCACATCTAAAGACAACAATTCCAGATTCGATTCCTGTATCCAGCCAGGGCACATCTGTGAGTAACACATTCCAGATTCGATACCTGTATCCAGCCAGGGCACATCTGAAGACAATAATTCCAGATTCGATTCCTGTATCCAGCCAGGGCACATCTGTGAGTAACATTTTCCAGATTCGATTCCTGTATCCAGCCAGGGCACATCTGAAGACAACAATTCCAGATTCGATACCTGTATCCAGCCAGGGCACATCTGTCGACGACATTTTCCAGATTCGATTCCTGTATCCAGCCAGGGCATATCTGTATGAAGGGACTAAAGATCAACACCTGTAACAAGCCAGGAAACATCTTCCTCTCTCAAAGTATGCAAGTTCTCACTAAGGAATCTCTTACGCGATCAACACTTCCAAATGGCATATATAAGCCCATTCCCGACAAGATTCTATCAACACTTCCAGATGGCATCTATAAGCCCATCCTCCTATCCATCCTATCTCCAAATGGCATCTATAAGCCCATTCCCGCCATCACATTGCTGATACTCCAACATGCGAGTGCAAATTTCCGGGCACTCTAGTGTCCAATCTCCTTTTACCCTCGAGTCGCGAAAGGCAAACTTGCCCTTCTAACTCTTCAGGTCCAAGAAGATTGAACAGGGGCAACTGTTGTACCCCAAAATTTTCCCTCGCATTTTTCCTCAAGAAATCACAGCTGCGGGCGTTTCTTGATTTTCCCCGACTAATTCATGAATCGGTCAAACAGACTTTTCTCGTCAGTCAGACAAAATTAGGGTTTTCATTGATTTTCATGGCTCTAGAACAGTTCTTACAGTTTGCTTAGGGTTTTGGTTGATTCTGGCTCAACTTTGATCAGGCGAACGCTTCTTTGGCATTTAATCAGGAATTAGGGTTTGTACGCAGTTTTCTCATAAAGATTTAATTCTACAGTGCTTTTCAAGTTATTCCGAGATATGGGCTGAGACATTTGGATTGAATTTGCAGTGTTTGGTTAAAATCAGTAAAAGGAAGAATATGTCTGGGCAGTTGTTGTGATTGACTGTGCATTAATTTGGATTTGTAAAGCGCCAGGCTTATTAGTTGATCGATGCTAAAACCACAATGTTTATTTAATTGTTTATTATTCTGAGATTAAATAGTTGGAATTTATTTTCAATTATTTTAATTTAAAGAATTATAAATAATAAAGTAAACGATTGAAAAGAAGAAAAGAATTAATTGGATAAAAGGAATTTTTATTTCATCTTTAAATATTTGTTACAATTGTTATTTAAATACAAGTATTCATTTACAAAGTATTTACAATAATAATATTACATTTATTTAAATTTAAATAAAACTATCATAATATTCTTCTAAGTCTTCAATTCTTCATCCTCCATCTGTTGCTTTTCCTCTCCATTTAATTTTTATCTACGAAAGAAAGAAGAAGAGTCAAAAGCAGAGAAAAAATAAATAGTTAAAGCAGACAGTTAAAAAAAAAGAAGTTTCATCATTAAAAACAAATGGCCGGAATCAGTTTTACCCTCTTTGCAAATCACGGGATTTCTCCCGGTTCACAAAGAAGGATGGAAGGCTTGCAATTGAAACATGAATGCACAAAGTTATGAGTTTTGCACAAATTCAAAATTCTTAAGCCAACTGCATAGTTCAAAACAAACAGCATATGCAAGTTTAAGTCCAAAAGCAAGCTAAGTCCAAAGTCAACAAGCTGCCAAAAGATATCCCAAGATACCAAAGTACTATCAATGCTGTCAAGAAGCACAAAGTATGAAAAAGAGATATGCAAATATGCAGAGAAAGAGTAGATTGCAAGCTAATTCCATCTCATCATTTTCAACCATTTGTTTTTTCAGAAAAAAGACAAATATAAACAATATTGAATGTTTAAAATCTGTCAAGAGAGAAGAAAGGGATAAAAAAGCAGATTATGTTACAGCAGGCTGAAGGCTAAAAGAGGCATGTATCAGAGTTGTTCAGAAGTAGACAGAACATATGCAGCAGAAGTAATCATAAAAAATGAAATTCTAAAACCTTGCAAATCTGCCCATCAGTTTTGACCAAGAAAGTATAGCAAAACCTGAAACATTCAAAAAAACTCGCGCCCAAAAGCCTAAGAAACCCGGTATTCAACAAAGCTAAAGAGACAACACAAGCCTAAAACACCATCAACCTGTCAAACCTACTGAAAGCAAAAAAAAAAAACTAAACTCAGAGCAAGCCTGAAATGTCCAACAACAACAGCCTTACCTGCATCAACACTTGAGCCTAAACCACTGTCAATCCAAAATCGAAAACAACATAAACCAGTAAATCCATCAACCAACAAGCTTAAACCTGTCAAGCCTTAAGAACCTGAACCAAGCTAACAAAGAAGCATAAGCCTAAAAGCCAAAAACCCTGCCAATCCTTACCTGCATCAAACCAGATGAACACCAAACCTGCCTAAGCCTCCAAACCCATCAGGGCCCTCAGAAAAACATCATCGGGATACCAAACATAACATTCAAGCATATCATCAACAAGCGTTTCAAGGCATATCAGAGCATCAAGCAAAGCAAGCTAGGCAACACAGGCCCTCAGAACCTAGGGTTCCTCATTGGGCTAACAGATTCAAAATCATACATCAACCATCAAAGACAAGCATAGCAACAGAAGGCAACCAGAAAGAGGAGATAAATAAGCAAACAGAAGCGAGGCATCAAAACGAGCAAGAAGGAGAAAGAAGTAACAAAAAGTTCTCAGGCATTATCATCATTAAACTTAAAGGCAAAACACGAGAATACCGGATTCCAAGCAAACGCATCGTCACTGCTTCCTCCGCCGTCAAAGCCTCCACGCGCCTCCTAATCTCCTCCTTCTCCGTCTCCAACAGGTAGTACTCCCTTTCCCTCATTTCAAAACCTCGCGTAAACCAAGAAACAGAATCAGATGAATGCGAAATCAGAACATGCAAAATCAAAAGCAAAAAAACCTAAAAAGCGTTCTAGATCGTTACCCTTTTCGCGTTTTGGTTTGATCCATCCATGGAGGAAGAGAGGAGGTGATGATGGCGTTGGTGGCTTGGGCGAAGGAAATTCAGATCCATGGCAAAGAGAAGACGAAGACGAAGGCGAAACGAAGACGAACGGCGCCTCAACCTCAAACCCTAGCCGTTTCCCTAATGACACAATAACAATTAACCCTAAACAAAAAGTTATGAGATCAGTGGGCCTTGCCCATTTTCAGCGCCTAAGCCCAACACGTTTTCCCATCACACACCCCCCCTTTTTTTGTCTTTCTCTCACAATTCAGGATGGGCCAGCATAACAAAGGCCCATTCAAATCTCCAAACCTTTTTTTAGAATTTAAAACCTATTTTATTTTCTTTTGTTAATAAATTAACATAACATTTTTTTACATCAAATTTTTTCATTTAATAATACTTTTTATAACATAATCATAATTTTGAACACAATATATTTTCCTCAAATTTAAAACATTTCTTTCAATTAAATTTCTTGTATAAATATATATATTAATACTAATTACTAATATATAAGAAATAAAACTTAAAATATTCTTTATTTGTACATTAATACTAAAAGACACATAAAAGAATAGAATTTAAAAATGTTCTCCTTTCTTTAATTAAATTTTCTCAATTTATACATAAAACAATATAATTAAAACTTAAAACATTTCTTTCTTTTTTAAAATATCTTATTTGTTCATAAATAAATCAATACATAATTTCTCTTTAAGTTAATACTTTTCTTTTCTAGAAAATATTCCTTTGTGTCTATTAACAAAATACAAGAATACAATTAAATAAACGAAATATTTAATTCCTTTCATTAAGTAAACAATACTTAATAATACATTTAAAATCACATCTTAGCTTGTAAATAAATTACACGTACACTTACACAATACATTTCACATTTGATACATTATACATTTGATATTCTTACACTTTGCTATACATTACATTGATTACATTTGATCGCAATTCAATTTGGTTGTAATTATTTAAGTCTCATCCCCATTTGTGAATTTGTATCCCCACTCCCGGATACCATTTGTAATAGCGTAGACTTTAAAATTCCCGCAATTTACCGCTTTCGAATTATACCATGGTTAGACCTAGGGTTTGTATGTACATAAAATCGAACGCTAGATAACCTAATACAAAGACAAATGCATGAAATCAATACACAATCACACTTGCACCCCCTAGGGTGATCCCACATGTTGCCTTCCAAAATGGGCCATGCTTGCACGTCGAGTTTCTTTGGCAAAACAATTCAAAATGATCATAAGTCCCTCGATGACGCTTTCGAAAGTCGCCTATCAAAATGATCAAGTCCCTTCAAGCAAATTGCCAAAGACACTTGGCACCATTGCATTCATGGTCCATACGATGACCCGCACCCGTCCCGTTGAACATCCTAAACGCAAGATTGTCCACCAAATTCAATGGTGGAAAAAAATTGTTAAAAAGGGGTTGAAAATATAGAAAAAACCTTTGAGTACAATAGGGGTAGACAAAACTCTTAGCTACTTGAGATCAACTTGCAAAAACACTTGCCTCCTTTTCAAAAACCACACTTCCTACACACTTTCAAAACAAACTCTCAAAAACATTTGAAACATCTTTTCGAAAAGATACACACTTTTGTAAAACACTCAAACACGAGTCAATTACATTGGTTGCCGAAACAAAGGCGTCTATTTCAAAAACATTTTCAAAACACACATACACACCACAATTTCAAGCAATCAAAAATCAAGGCAAGTGATCTAAAAAACCAAGTAACTAAGAGCCCATGGATAACCATGGATGAAAAGGGTGCTAATACCTTCCCTTTTCATAATCTACCCCCCGAACCCATGAAACATCTCAAAAAGGTTTTTCCTGTGCTTTTTAACCTTTCCTTTAGGATAAAATAAAAAGTCGGTGGCGACTCTTGCTAAACCGAACAAGTGCGAATACAAACGCAAAACTCAAGTCAGTTCTCCCACCGTATCACGGCAGTCTCCGGAGAAAACGGAGGCTGCTGAAAAAGCTGTAAAAGACCTCCTAGAGGCGAATTTTATTTCTGAAGCCCGGTATTCAACCTGGCTGTCAAACGTTGTACTAGTTAAAAAGAATAATGGAAAATGGTGGATGTGTGTTGATTATACTGATCTCAATCGGGCATGCCCGAAGGATGCTTTTCCTCTACCGAACATAGATATGTTGGTCGACAACTCGGGCGGTTACAAAATATTGTTGTTCATGGATGCCCATTCGGGATTTAAACAGATCCCAATGGCCATGGGCGACAAACATTGCACTGCCTTCATGACCAGCTCGGGCAATTATTACTACAACGTAATGCCCTTTGGACTAAAGAACGCGGGGGCAACTTACCAACGTATGATGAATAAAGTGTTCCACGAACAAATCAGAGACATGCTCGAGGTTTACATGGACGACATGATCGTCAAGTCCCGAGAAGACACCGATCACGCAGCCTACCTCAAAGCAGTCTTCGCCCAAGCAAGACAATGTAAGATGAGGTTCAATCCTGAGAAATGCACGTTCGGGCTCAAAGCAGGGAAATTCCTCGGGTTTTACCTGACGGAACGAGGGATTGAAGCTAACCCCGACAAATGTTGAGCCTTCTCCGACCTCCCGACACCTACGTCGAAGAAATCAATACAAGTCATGAACGACATGCTCACCTCGCTGTCCCGCTTCGTCGCGAGATCCGCTCAGCACGCCCTCCCCTTCTTCAAACTCCTTCGCAAAGAAGCGGCCTTTGAATGGACCGAGGAATGTGAATGGGCACTACACCACCTAAAACAAAGTCTATCCCAACCGCCTGTACTGTCTCGACCAGTCGACGGGGAACCTCTATTTCTATACTTGGCCGTCTCGAACGAAGCCATCAGCGCAACTCTCATTCGCGAGACCATCGACGGACAGAAACCCGTTTATTTCACGAGCAAAGCCCTACAAGGACCCGAGAGCAGATACCAACAGATAGAAAAAGTAGCTCTAGCCCTCGTCAACGCAGCGAGGAGACTCAGACACTATTTTCTGGCCCACACAATCATAGTGTGAATCGACCAACCGGTAAAACAACTCTTAGGTCGACCTGACATGGCGGGCCGAATGTTGAAATGGTCCTTGGAACTCTCTGAGTTCGACATTCAATACGAAAGCAGGAAAGCCCTAAAGGCACAAGCCCTGGCCGACTTCGTTGTGAAAATGACCGCTCACGACCCGCCCGCAGGGAAGGAGCACAAATGGACCATCTTCGTCGATGGAGATTCCAGCTCGTCCGGAAGCGGCGCAGGGATCCTCCTAGAAAATGAGGAGGGCGTGGTGATCGAACACTCGTTAACCCTCTCCTTCCCGAACTCGAACAACCAAGCAGGATACGAGGCCCTGCTCGCAGAACTAAGGCTAGTCGAGGACCTAGGAGCCCGCGAGGTACGAATTTTCACAGACTCTCAACTTGTTGCTTCCCAAGTCCAAGGGAGTTACCAAGCTAAAAACGACAGCCTTGTCGAATACCTAAACTTAGTCAAAGAACACATGAAAAAGTTCGACCGAGCAGAAATATCACACATCTCGCGCGAGCAAAACACAAGGGAAGACATATTGTCCAAGCTCGCAAGCACGAGAAAGAAGGGCGGAAACATATCCGTCATACAAGAATCCCTGTCACGCCCAAGCATCGAGAGGTCCTCGGCCTCAGTCGAGGTGCACGCCATCGGAGACACCTCGTGCTGGATGACCCCGGTGTACAATTTTCTGACAAAGGGCGAACTCCCTTCGGACCAGACAGAAGCGACCATCACGAAACGACGAGCATGCTCCTACGTGGTGCTCGAGCATAAACTATACCGCAGGGGATTCTCCATTCCCCTCCTGAAATGCATCGACGAATCCATAGTCCCCGAGGTATTACGGGAGATACACGAAGGGATTAACGCCCAACACATGGGCGGTAAGTCCCTGGCGAGGAAAGTCCTGCGAGCGGGGTACTATTGGCCGACGATGCAGCACGATGCCAAGGAACACGTTAAGAAGTGTGACAAGTGACAAAGGCACGGCGACATGCATCTCGCTCCCCCTCACGAGCTAAGCACACTGTCGTCCCCGTGGCAGTTTGCCTGGTGGGGGATGGATATCCTCGGGCCATTCGTGCAAGGGACTTACCAAAACAAGTTCCTTATCGTAGCCGTGGATTACTTCACGAAATGGATAGAGGCCGAGGCTCTCGCGAAGATCACCTCGCACAACATCCTCCGTTTCTACAAAAGAAACATCCTCGCCAGATTCGGGATCCCGAGGGCACTAGTCACCGACAATGACACCCAATTCACCGACCACAGATTCCAAAACTTCGTCACCAAACTTGGAACTAAATAACATTTCACCTCGGTCGAGCACCCTCAAACCAACGGGCAAGCCGAGGCCACTAACAGAGTCATCCTGTGAGGACTCAAGCGCCGGCTCGGCGAAGCTAAAAGAGGGTGGGTCGAGGAGCTGCACAGTGTTTTATGGGCGTATTGCACCACACCCCATTTAACGACGGGTGAAACCCCCTTTCGACTAACATACGGCACCGAAGCCATCATCCCCGTAGAAATCAAGGAACCCTCCAGGCGGACAGAAATGCCCCTCAACGAAGAAATGAACGACGAAGCACTCAGGGAAGAACTCGACTTGGTCGAGGAAATTCGATCGGGGGTAGCCCTGCGCGAGGCCACTCTAAAACAACGAGTGGCCCTGCGTCACAACGACAAGGTCATCAAACGCGAGTTCAAGATCGGCAACCTGGTATTACGAAGAAACCAGAAAGACTCCCGCGAAGGGAAATTGGCCGCGAACTGGGAAGGGCCTTACCGCATCCACGACGCCACAGGTACTGGGGCATACTACCTCGAGCAGCTAGACGGAGAACCATTGCCACGACCCTGGAACGCTGCTAAACTAAAGCAGTACTATAGTTAAAAACCCTTAAACACTAAGGACTCTCGTCGTCGAACATCCGCATCTAGTCAACAGAGAGAAATGTCTCGACCACGTAGATAGGCCAAGGTACGGGCCCAATCTACACCCAAACGACATAACGCCGTTCAGCCAAACAAGGACGAACGACGGTGCCCGACAGGGACACCTGAATCGAGCTCCACTGTCGAAGTACCCACATGGCAAAACACCCAGCTCGCGATGGGCAGTTCATGCCATGGGCATACGACCTCGATCTGGGTCATACGCCCGAGCAAGCGGGCTTCACTCCGCACGACCAACGCATTTCGAAGCGCGTCAGACCACCAAATGGGTCGAAAGGATCTCCACTCGAGGACATAACTTAGGCAAATTTTGCCACAAAGTAACAGCCGATCACAAGCGTGGCTCGAGGATATAACTTAGACAAATTTCGTCACAATATAAAAACTTAGACACGAGCAAGCTTAAAGTCAAAATGAACATCCATTTAAAAGCTCATACACAAGACGAATAAAAATGAACCAACCAAAAAGGCCGGCGATGTTCGGAGTTACAGACAAAGGCACAACGGCCAAAAGAAATATGTATGGGCACGCAGGCCCCAAAATTAAGCATGGGCACGCAGGCCCCAAAACAAATACTAAATAAGCGGGCACACAAGCCCGACCAGAAACTCCACGACTAAACTTCCTCGGGACTACCAACATCCACTGCAGGAGACTCAGGAGGAGGCACAACCTGTCCGTCAATAATCTGGGACATGAAACCCACTCCCGCGATATTCATGCCCGAATTCAATATGGCGAGTTGGCTGACCGCAGCCTCAAACCCGTCCGTCAAAGCACCGACACAGTCTGTTTCGAGGAGATGGATGTGCGCGACCAGATCCGAACGGCTCCGCAAAGGGGTTGTATCCTCCGACTCATCTTCGATAGGAAGCATGGCAGCTTTCAGCTCCTCGACTTCCTTAGACATACGTTCGTTGTCGGCCTCCAATCGTTCCATATCCAGTCGAAGACAATCCCTCTCCTCAGCAACCTTCCTCGAGTTCTCCTTCTCCGTCGCCAGCAGGTCAGCTTGTTCGTGGAACATTTCCTCAGATCGCTCGAGAGCAGCCTTTAACTTACGAGAGCCGGCAGCGAGGGCAACTTTCTCCGACTCCAGCTCCCTAACGCGATCCGAGGAGTCTGACCCCTCCTCAGCAAGGACAACGACCATCTAGGCCATCTTCACCATCCCGACCATACTGGCGGCCAGGTGTTTTCTCCGGCTTTCTTTGTTGAGCCGCCTGATGGTCTCGGCTTCCTCGTTGCTCACTGTCAGGGGAAACCCCTCAAAGAAATCTCCCTCTTTAAAACAAGGGGGTAAGCCGAAGGCCCTCGCGGCGACAGACTCGTCGCCAACTTCTGACTGGTTATCTGCCTGACTCCTCTTTCTCGTAATCAGCTCAGCAGGCTGCTCGGCATCAGGGGAGCCCCGGGACCCGCTAGAAGCATCGCCCGAACTGGTCGGCGGGCCCATCCTCGTGGCCTGCGGAGCTCGCACCAGCCTTCTATTTATTTTCTTGTCCTGAGTCAGTTTTAAAAGCCTCTCTCTTCGTTCAGCCATGTCGCCTGCAAAGAAGAGGAAAACTCGGGTTAGCTGCGAGCCAGTAAAAAACAACAAAAATGGAATAAAACTACAAGACAAAAGCAACCTAATAGATTTATGGCCTGCCCGTAAGATTGGCACTCGACGAGCGCCTTTGTGTCGATGGGACGAGCCTCGAACGTCGGGTACCCATCCTCATCAAGAATGTCTTCCCCATCCCTCGTGACCCACCGGGAAGGGAAAAAACTGTCGACATATTTGCAATACCCGGTACCATGGTCGTAATGGCCCGAGCACCAATGTAATGGGAACTTGGATACGCGCCCCACTGTCGGTCGACCTTCGGCATCCATGAGGGGCTCCCCGTGCTCGTCGACTACCGCGGTCTCCTCTTCATACATAGAATCCAAAGCAGTCTGGGTGACCAGATGCAGAACGTACCACTTGTCCTTGAAGCCCCAGACTGAATCCATGTACATCCTGAACAACCTCTTTGACTGTTTCAGGGAAACCCAACTATGACTGCCTCCTCGAGACTGACATTGCAGGTGAAAAACTCTGAAGAAAAGGGGAATGGTCGCCCCGATCCTCAAGAAGCGGCATGTCAGCTCGAATGCCCGAAGGAAGGCAATCGAATTAGGATGGTGTTGGGAAGGGGCCAAGTTCAGATGGCAGAACACCCCGACTTGGAAATCACTGAAAGGAAGCGTGAGACCGAGATCCCTAAACACGATCTCATACATTGGAAACCCATACTCGGTGAACTCTGAGCAGATTCGTGCATCGAGGGACGACCTCGTCACGATAAAATTCTTCTAGAAACCCGGCTGACTACCGCCGCGTTCGACGACAGTGTATGCGCGCCGACTACGCCGACAATACGCCGAGGCAATCCCTCGGGGCTCGGCACCCACCCAATCCAACGAAGGATCATCGACGGTATTAACTAGAGTCACGTTCTCTTCGGCACTTTGGTCCTCGACCTTATTACGCCTCGAAGACTCCGGTTCGTCAGCCATTTACCTGCAAAGCACAGGAAATCGGTGAAATTCGAGAGCAAATCCACATGCTCGCCACAGTGATGGGAAGTAGTGCGCGACAAGCCAGACACGCTCGACCAGACGTCGGGAACAACAAGAGGATAGCATGCACGCGATAAACATTGAGGACTCGAACAAGATCCTGGTTTCGCCTCCCCGATGCTAAGATGCCACGACGAGTTATCCCACATACTTCCTAAGGGGTCAACGTCCCGACCAGCTCATGGGTGCGCCGACCTAAACTATGAATGTGACGAGCAATATCATGAATCCTAAGCCTATAACTATGGGTTTACCGGGCAGTATCATAGATTATGCGCCTAAAACCATGAAGGTCCCGGGCAGCATTGCGAGTCACATACCTAAAACTATGAGTTTACCGGGCACAAACATGAATATACCGGGCACTAATCCCATATATGGGTTTCTAACATCCAAATAACGGTAAAGCTACCTACAACGAAGAAAAATAGGAGGAATAAACGCTTACTTGGAAGCAAAGAAGAATGTACGGCAGCGGTGAAAGAAGTCAACGGAGGAAGATGCGGTAATCTTGCGAAGTTGTAGAAGAACAGCGGCGGCAAAAGCAGAGGAAGAAGGAGAAGCGCGAAGAGGAAAAACAAATTATGGGACCCAAGGATCCTATTTATAGGGATGACGTGGAATACGAAACGTCGCCCCGGGGAGCCACGGACTTCCCCTCCTCGATGTCTACTCCCCTAGGCAATGATGGCCCTACTGTCGCTAGGGTGGCGTCACGGTTCCCAAGGATTGCCTCGTGTACCCAACAAACGCAACCCGCGAGGAATCCCCCGAGCACGCATCGACGAGGATTACGCTACGAACGCAACTCGTGAGAAACTCCTCGAGCGAGCACGAGGAAGCAATATCCTGGGTCGGGCATCAGACCCCGGGGCAAAGGCGAGCTGAAGTCAAGTCATAACTCTTGCTCCAGGAGCAACAACTTGGGGGGCTCCTGTTCTGGACTGGGCCCGCCCTGGCCCAAAAGCAGGGATAAAGGCCCAATCCAAGCAGCTCCTCGAGGAATGCGCGCCCGCAGATTCTCGCCAGCGTGCCCGACCAGAGACTGCAGCCATGCCCGTCGTTGCCCGCGACACATAGTGTCCTCGACCAAGGGAACTCCAGCTCGAGTCCTGCTCGAGCACTCTCCCTGTAGGGCAGATTCTGCCCTCTCTGACCGTTATCGAATTATCTAAACTCCGGAAAGACAGCGTCTTCGTCCCTCCTCATTCTTCGCAGAGCATCACCAGGAAGGGGACCACGTGCGGGTCCCCACTACACACGTAGAACCTGGCAGTTCCTTTATTGGGCCAGTTCTGGTCTGCCCAAGGAGGGGACCTTGACCCAGCGCTGGGGGCTATAAATACCCTCTGTTCCTAGAGGGTCAGATATTCATCTCTTACGCATACATACACTTTTTGCCTGCTCATTCCGTCACTCATTTTAGCATCGGAGTGCCTTGCAGGTACCCCCCATCTCACTCAAATTTTGCCCGAGCCAGTCGTGACAGTCCAAGTCTGATCCGGTAAGATCATAATCCGTGTGAATTCATAGTTTATTATATTTTTTGTATAATTAAAGAAAATAAAAGTAAATATATTTTAAATCATATATGAATCCACACACGAAAAAATTATATTTGTTTATATTACTAATATTTATTTATACAATTAAAATAATATTTTTAAATATTATGTTAGTAGTTGATATTTATAAAACTAAATGATTGTATAAATATTTATATAAGTAATGTCAAAACAAATTTAATATTTATATACGAAAAAATATGTCGTTGATTTAAATCTTTGTATATAGAAAAAATTATATTTAAGCTCCAAATATAAATAAAAAAATATTTTTCTTATAAAAATAATAAAAAAATTTGGTTAAATAATTTTGTCTTTCTTTTTTTCATTCTTATTACATTTAAGAAACATATGCGCGTAAAACACCCGTACTCGTTCTGATCAAAATTTGTGTGAATCCACAAATTATTATATTTTTTTACAATTAAAAAAAGTAAAATAAATATATTTAAATAACATATGAAGCTGAATACAAGAAAAATGAATTATTTTTTAATTATTTATGTTACTAATATTTTTATTTTAAAATTATTTTTAATTTAAAATAAAATATTTTAAAGATAATATATGAAAAATTAAAATATATATTATTGATATAAAATAATTTTATTTTTATTTTAAAAATATATCTTCCCTTTAAAAATAATAAACTCTTTTGATAAAATAATTTTGTTTTTTATTTACATTTTTATTATATTTTAAAAATAAAAGTGTACGTATATATCATCGAAGTATTCTATTAATTTCATTTTCAATGACACATCTATAGTGAGGTTTTTGATACTTGAGAGAAAGTGTCAGGGTTGCTTAACAAATATTATGCTGATTGAACTAGAACTAAAAGTATGTTTGAATAGATGAAATATAATGGAATAAATCGGAATAAAATAAAATAAAATTATGTTCTATAGTTTAAATTAATTAAAAGTGATGAAATAAATAGTATCGAATAGAATGAAATTCATCTGATTCCATTATTTTTTTTGAGTAGAATGATAAAATTACTCTATTTTATTAAGACGTATCCAAAGAATAAAATGTCATTTTTATTTTATTAGACTCCTACCATCCCACTCGGCTCTGTTCTTTTTTACCTACTGAAGCCTTGTATTAATTATACTTTTTATATTAATAGTTAAAAACAGTTCAGTAAACAAATTAAAGTTGTTTTAGCTGAAGCGTTGGGCTAGTAGAGTTATTGAATGAAGAAACAGAGAAGAAGAGAAAATGGCAGTTTCACCTTTCCTCCTACTTCGACTCCGCTCACACTTGACTAAACCATTTCACCTCTTCAATTTCTCATTCTCCACCACCACACCGCCCAAGCCACCTCCAATTCAAGTTTCTCTCACCGACTCAATAGGTCGCGCCGTCTTCGCAACTCGCCCAATCCCTACCGGTGATCTCATCCACACCGCCGAACCCGCCGTCTCCCATCCCTCACCCTCCGCCCTTTATCCCGTCTGCTACTCTTGCCTCACCAGACTCCCCGCCTCCCTTCCTCAACGCTTCCCCTTTTGCTCTCACCATTGCCACCAACGCAGTAAGGTGCGTTTTTTCTTCTTCTTCTCTATTTACCCTTAACAATTGAATATATACTAGTTATATGCATACATTGTCAATGCATTACCATTAAATTTAATAACAATATTTCACATTATCAATTTTCCAAAATCATCCCTAAAATTCCACAATTTACTCCTTTCTTACTTCTAGATGATGATACTTCTTGACAATTGCTAACAGAAGGTCTTTTAGGAAAATTGTTGGAATCATGTTAAAAGGCCTTTTGTTACCAATTCTCAAAATGCTTCGTCATCTAGAACTAAGAAACCAGTAAAGTAGGTTATTGAAGATGATATAAGTATGATTGAAATTTCTAAAACTTTTTAAAAAATTATTCATGTGTTTGAAATGAATACAACGGAGTTGGTCAAACAGAGTATAAATGCTAATGGTGGAGATATTTGGGCCGAATTGGTCGAGATTGGTGTTGACCATGTTTTTTGCCTCTTGTATACATGTAACTTGTTAAGAATGTTGATGCATTAAAAGCTTTTAATGAAATTTCAATTGATAAGTGCAAGGGAATGTTACATCACATTGTTCCATACTATCTTTTTTTGCTAACGTTAACATATTTTTTTATCACTTTTATGCATTTTTGTATGTTTAAGTTTAACGAATGAAATTTCGAGTAATTTATTTTATGTAATTTTTAGGGTTTTGTGGAAGCCTTAAAGAAGATGATCATTATCTATATTGAACCTATATTTGTCTTTTTTTGTTGTTAAAACAAAACGTGATATCGTTATATACAATGGACTTATATTTGTCTTTTATTTTTAGCAAGACTTGATTTTGTTTATGAATTGTTATGGTTACCAATTATGATGTTGATCAAAACTTGTGAATTGAATCTTTGCAGTTTCATGTTATAATAACCATGTATTGAGTTCTTGTTAAAGGCTATGTTAGAGAAAATAAATATATAATTAATGTTTTTGAAGTAAAGGATAAAAATGGAATAAATAAATTATAATGCATTCCGTCCAATTTCCATACAGTGGAATGAGTTATTAGTTCTGCTCCATAGTAAAATATCCAAACAACAAGAATGAGTTTAAGTTCCGTTACGCTCCACTATTAGTTTTAAACTATCCAAACAGAGCCTAACTGTCCCCACTATTTATGATATCAATGTGCAATGACCATTTTATATCTGACTTGTGGAGCTGTGGCTTACAACTATTTTCTACTTGTTGTTCTGTCATGGGTTTTCAACTTGAATGTTTTACATCTATGCATGGAAAATGTAAACAAACATGTATTCTTTCTTCTCTGCTGATATGTACTTATTTTGGATATTTTGATATAGGAATATTACGATGTTGAGATGAAAGCGGATTGGACAGATTTTGATAACTATTGCCGGTATGAGAGTTGTTTATCCATTGCGAAGTGTTTCCACAATCTTTAAACCTCGGTGTTAATGGGACTAGTTTTGCTCTTTGGTTTTATAAGTAGCCTAATATCTTCTATGCATCATGACTTTTGAACCAGAAAAAAACTTTACTACAGTGTCCCTTAAGTTCACATTTCTGTTTACCAGTGTTAGTCTGATGCACTGTTCAATGGAGAGAAAAGATTAACTCATGGAAGAAGCTATATTTTTCATCCCTTAGTAACCTTTTTTATGTTTTTTGTCAACTAATTTTGGTGGTTTTAAACTTGATGTAGCATACCAATTCATGTAATATTGTCATTTTTTACAACTTCACATCTAAAACTTGTATTAATCTGAGCGCTAATGATAAATGATTGAAACATTGAGTAATCATTAACAGTCAACACTTAGTTTATCATATAGAGTTTTATTGCACTGAAATTAAAACAGCGATAAATACCTGACCTCTTTTCAAAGGAACCAAGGTTTAAAATATCCCTTTTTGGTAAAGCGGTTGGTTTGCATGGTCATATCGGGAGTTTCTAGAAGTGACAGTCTTGACATACTTCAACCTGCCAATTTGACACCTGAGATGATTTTAGAGGTGAGAGTTTACAAGTTTATGATTAACGATAATAATTAATTAGCAGGTTTCTTCTATAAAAATAATGAAAATTAAGTGATTTTCAAGGTGATAAAGTTTTGGCATCAGTATTTTGTTACTGCAATCTGTTTATGCATAGTGTCATTTTTCAGATGGAAAAAGGGTTCACCCTGCTAAGAAATGCCTTCACAAAGACACTTATTGCAGATGAACAGATTGCTTGTATCCTTCTTTTAGGAATATTTTGTATGAAGTAGATACACATCACATCACACACATGGTCACATGCTTAAAGAGAACATAGATATAAGTTGATATATTACTTGACATTTTTAAGTTTTAACCAAGCAATGGTACATTGGTGTTTTGGCACGAATCCGAATCAATGCATTTCGCGTTGAGTTGGCTGGTGGTGGATCATATGCAGATCTTCTTTCTTCTGCATTTGCATCTGTAGAAGCTGAAGCTGCTGTTGGAAATGCTGTCTATATACTTCCTTCCTTCTATAATCATGATTGTGGTCAGTACAATTTTCTTTTACTTTTCCCTTTCTACGTCATAAAGCAGGGAATACTCGAAACTGGAAAAGCTCAATTTTAACGAATATTTGGATTCCGTGTTTAAGAGATGTGGTAACCGAAAAGTTACACACACAAACACACAAATGACTTCTCTACTCATCTTTTTTAAACATGAGAAATTAAAAATCTCACTTATGGTATTGCAGATCCTAATGCACACATTATATGGATCGATAATGCAAAGGCAAAACTAAAGGCCCTCCGGGACATTGATGAAGGTTTGCTCTAAATTCTATTTTATTTGATTAAATGGTTTCCCCTTTATTTTTGTGGGTTTGCTCATCCAAGATGTAGTGCATTATATGATTTCTGAAGAGGTTCTACTCATTTTGATGCATTTGCAAATGACAGTTTCTAACTTAATGGAAGGAATTTATTGCCTATATCCTGTTTTATTACCAACCCATCTTTTATAACATCAATCATTGATGCAAACACTTTAGAGAGTGCCTTATAAAACCTTTTTCTAAATAATTTTATTGTTTTTAACGGAGCCTATAGAGTTGTTTTGTCCATGTAGCAAACTCTCTCTCAAGATAGTGCAGGCACCCTTGGGTGCTTTGTTGGCCATCTTCGGGTTCGGAATGCTCTCTATGACAATCTAATGGGTGCGATTTTGGCTATTGAAATCGCCCTTGAGAAGGTTGACATAATCTTTGGTTGAGTACGACTCGTCTCTTGTGGCTCTTGTGGTCTCTGCGTTTGAAAACCATTAGCTTATCCTTTTGAGATTGCGTAATAGGTGGGCCAACTGCGTAATACTATCTATCAAATGTGTTTCTTTTGCTCTCACATTTATCGAGAAGGAAATGTTTATGACAATAAACCTGCTTCTTTTGGTACCTTCATTTTGGGATTTAATTGATCAGCTACAATTCTCCTTGGTATATTGCAGGTGAAGAACTGAGAATCTGCTATATTGATGCCAGTATGGACCGCGATGCTCGGCGAGAACTATTGTTTCAAGGTTTTGGTTTTCAGTGTAATTGTAGTAGATGCTTGCATGGTGATTAGTTTGTTTTCTCTAAAAGATTCTCCTAGGTTTCGAAATACCAGGTGGTTGGAAACAGGCTATCATGTAAACCTGCTCAAATTTTGGATATTTAGAATTTTAGATGGTAGATACCATGACCAACTTTCTGCCATACACAATACTTTAATGATTAGTCACTTGATTTAATCCTTAAACTATCTCTTTTACCTGTATACCAATAAACCTGTATACCAATAAAGCAATAATTTAAACCAGAAAACCACTTAAATCAGAAATTTAATCCTGGTGTTGGTATGAATCTCATTGACAATGTCTCATTTGTGTTGTTGTATGCTTCCATTAGATCTACAAGCGATGGACATTGCAATTTTTTTACAGCAACTACTAGTCTAAGTTTATTTTTTGCTCCTAAATAATCTTACCTCGGAAACATTAGTGGAGTTACCTAGTGTAGGTTTTGGGGTTATTGCAACAACTTGCTTTGTCACTGGTGGAGCAACTTGCTCTTTCAATGTTGCAGCAACTTGCATTGTTGCAACAAACTTCTTATGTCATTGTGGCAGTGTGATTCACGTGTCATTGGAATGTCATTTTCCTACACAATAAAATCAAGCAATAATTTTTGTTGTTGAATATGACTCGATAAGAATGAACTATATTTGAGTAAATTCACATACTTGTGATGTAGGTGTAAACTGAGACGAGTTTATCTCAACTGGTTCATTTTGAATCTCATGTCTAAAAATAGAGGAGACATACGTAAATTATGGTCTAATGACCCGCATCTACGGTAATGCATTGGAATCATGTTTTTTGGAGTCATGTTTTTTTTTTAGTTTACAGTGTCTTTCTCCTTCATCTTTACATTCCCTTCTTTAGATTTTGGCCTACCAGCTTTTCTCTTAATTAAAGGAGGAATATGAGCTTCAAGTCCACACGTAACCCAAAAATGTCGGGATTGGCAAGATCAAATAAAATCTTCATAAGTGGCTTTTAACGTTGACATCTCAAGCAAGTCATGGACAAAATTCTCAGGTTGTAAGCTCTAATGAGCCATTGTAGCAATTGCATGATCCTAACATTTTAGAAAGGCATACTACTAGCCAGGCAATAAGAGTAGGGCTTATTTCAATATACATGTGTTTGCACTCTACAGAGTCATTCTGATGGTGAGTATGAGGGCAATCAAGTCTATGAGCAGTGCCTTTTGTGTGGAACAGGGAGGTGAGAGTTCGAAACTCTAAACCACCATTTATTTGCACACTCTATACTTCAACAACAATGATGAAGTGTGTGAAGTGGTACCACATCAAACTTCTATTTTAGAGGGTAAACCCACATATACTTTAGGTAAACCACTATTTATTTGCACACTCTATACTTCAACTAAACCCACATATACTTTAGGTAAACCACTATTTATTTGCACACTCTATACTTCAACAACAATGATGAAGTGTGTGAAGTGGGTACACATCAAACTTTTATTTTAGAGGGTAAACCCACATACATATACTTTAGGTAAGCATCAACACAAATAAGAATACTCTTTTCGGTCTTTATTATAAGAGAAAATTCATTTTTTAGATTTATATAATAATTAATGTATTTGATCATTATATAGACTAGATACATTAATCATTGAATGAATTTAAAAAGTAAAATTTTTATTTTTTATAATAAACACTAGAGGAAGTATATTTGTAACGTGAAGTAGAGATCGTTGAAGCTTGTTCGCATGCATTAGCATGTGATAACAGACATCAAAATCATGACCTGACTTAGAGTAGATTCAACCTTGAATTTTGCAAAACGACCTTCTCTTTCACGATTAAATGAACAACCACCATCATAGACACAATTACCACCTGTGAACTAAGATACATTCCATTGTTGAAATGGTGAAGTAGGTGTTGAGGCAAATTGAGTTATGTTTTCAGGTTTAGGGACATTTCTTTGAGAAATGTGAAATAAAAGAGATTTAACTAACGTAGTTTTCTTTACCTTATCGAACTTAGATTCATGAGAAAACATCATAGATTCGACTTCAATAATAGGATATAAATAAGCACAATATTGAATTATAGATGCTAGTGTATTGTACTCATCAGATAAACCATTTAAAACATCTTATATCTAGAATATCTATAATTCTTTGAATTCTAGATAGGTATTCAAAAATTCACTTATCACCTTTTGAAATTCATTTTTAGAATATTTGTGGATTTCGTCCCTCACATGATGCGAGTGAACACAACAAGCCACTTGAGGAAACATGTCATTGTAAAGTGTCGTAAAATTTCAAGTAAACATGAGTAAATCTTGTTGCTCTTAAGTGAGACACACAAGGTTTTCAACATCTTTGTTTCTCACGGAGGCGAGACATGAATTGTTGGATTAACTAGGTAACATGTGAGTCTGTATGATTTCTTCAATCTGATGTTTTCACAAAAGAAAAATTGTCTTCATCGAGTTTGAGAGTAATTTGTCGAGTGAAGGTCTTAAAGATGTTTTCTTAACTTGTGCTAAGCGCATTTTGCATTGAATTTGCTTTTGACATGGATGAAGAATCTTTCAAAGATTGAAGGATCGTTCAAGCTCTTGATACCATAATGGAGAGAGAGAGAGAGAGAGAGTCGTATTCTGATTTATTATTTTTAAATTGATTATTTAAGAGTTGGTTACACAACTCAGCAGAGTGAGTTTATATATGGCAACTAGCTGTAATTAACTTGTCTTGACTCTAACATATTTTGTTTTTTTTAAAGCTAAAAGTATATATTAAAAGAAAAGAAAGGTGAAAGAAGAGGGATGGGATAAGTCAAAATCTACTAGAACATCATCAAAGACAAAAAAGGAAGACCTAATATATTCTTGATAGCATCTGCTATTAGAGACACATGAACTTCATTTTTTTTACGGGAAAGATATTTCTATTAAGAAGAAATAATATTTGAAACACATATCACATGCTCTATATAAGGGTAACCTCCAATTCAAGTTTTTGAACCATACAATTTCCCCAATTCTACTAAGTTATGAATCAATATTAAAAATTCTGCTAAAAACATAATTGAACCAAGCTGGAAATGTAACACCCCGATTAATTATTAAATTATTTTTAATAGATTAATTTTTTGATGTTGTGTATTTTTTGCGCTGATGAACGCTTTGTGGTGATTTATTTGGTGCAATGGATGGTTTGGTGTATTTTGTGTGGGGTAATGTCGAATTAAAGTAGTGATGAGACTTATTCTGAATTTAGATAATTTAATTAAAATTATTTAGATTTTAGAATAATTATGTAGGATTTATTTAATAATTAAATTAGATAATATGAGTATAGATATTGAGGGCATTAAGGTAATGTTGAGTGGGGTAAGCATAAGAATAGGAATACCATATTAGGGATCTAAGGGGTAAGAAGGACTTCAGAGAAAAGTTAGAGAGTGAATCGTATTGTTGGAACGATCGTACTCTAAGAAAGACAGAAGGAGAGAAGTGAGAAGAGTTAGGGAAAAGGAAGTCATTGTTGAAGCTTAAAAATCATCAATCCAAGATAAGGGTGGAATTTAGACTATCCAAAGGGATTGTGTAATGACAACTATGTGGGGGTTAATTTGTAT
The DNA here is from genome assembly GCA_948472305.1 of Vicia faba. Taxonomy (NCBI): domain Eukaryota; kingdom Viridiplantae; phylum Streptophyta; class Magnoliopsida; order Fabales; family Fabaceae; genus Vicia; species Vicia faba. Next base: position 175,155,511 of record OX451738.1, on the reverse strand, counting down.
GTCACTATTGATAAGGATTTTAAGTTTGGGATTTTGTGAATGAATTGATAATATGGAGATTGTGTTGAAAACTGTGTTTTATGATGTGCAAAATGCTATGATTTGATACCCCATAATCTGTGTGATAATGTGTGGTTGTTATTGGGTGTTACATGTTAGATTTTGATGAAAATAGGATTGTACTGTAATGGAATCGTATGCAATTTTGGGATAGACTGGTGAAGAATCGCAGTTGAGAAGTTGTTGTTTCGCACGCCTCGTCGGGTGAGCCATGTGCAGCGCTAGGTGAAGTTGTATCGCCTAGGAAGCACCGGGTGAGCTCGAGGCAAGAGAACCTGTGAATTTGGAGTGCTACTGGAAAATGTATGGGGGAGCATGTTCGCCTCAGCTTCGCCGGACGGAGAGGGTGGCGAGCACGAGTCGTCGGTCGAACAAGAAGAGAAGGAATGTGTGGAAAAACAATGCTATTGGAAAATGTATAGGAGGCGTTAGTTCGCCTCTACTTTGTCGAGCGAGACCCAGGCGACAGATCCCAGTCATCGGGCGAGCCTTAAGCGAGTAGGGTTGTTTGTATTTTTGTAAAGACCGTAACTTAAGTTTCTGGACTCTGTTGGATGCACTGTTTAAAGCATTGGAAAGCTAATGCGATGAGCTATAATTTTGTGGGAAAAAATGAGTCAAGTGATGTTTAGTTTCAGTACTTATAACATGATAAGTTGTATGTGGTGTGATGAATTCATTGTGATATAGGTGCTATGATGAATTGGTGTTGTTATAATGATACTATATGATTGTGTTGGGCATTGTGAATTATATGTTACAGAGTGAATGTTGGTGGTCGTTTTGGTGTGTCATGTTGATAGATGTAGATGTCAATGTGTGTTATTTTGTTGCATGGTTGTGTCACATGCATTTCCTATTGGGGACTTCAGTCCTGCTTGTTGGCACTGATCCTAGATGGGGTGGATTGGGGGGGGGGGGGGAGGTGGTGTGAATCTCATCGTTCATGATGTGGGTTGGCTCTGATTCTAGATGGTGTGGAATGAGAGCAAGGTGAACCAAAAATGTTCACGATATTGGTGGCTCTGGTCCTAGATGGTGTGGATTCAGGAGCAATATTGGTACTCCATGCATTGGATCTGTGAGTCGGTCTCATTGTTTTGCATTATCATTAATATGACGTTTGAGTTGTGTGCTTGGTGTATGAATTAAATGGTAATTGATGTTATATGATGATGGTTATGTATGGATTGTTTAAATAACATGCAATATAATTGTTGTGCTATGTGAAGGTATGAGAAGTGGAATGTGTGGATATGCATGATTTACTTGATATATATATATATATATATATATATATATATATATATATATATATATATATATATATATATATATATATATATATATATATATATATATATATATATATATATATATATATATATATATATATATATATATATATATATATATATATATATATATATATATATATATATATATATATATATATATATATATATATTATTATACATTCTCTTATATTGTTGTGATATCTCATCCTTCTGTTGAAATGATGCTTTATACAACATTGCGCAGATAGTCAGGAGTAGTCTGAGGCTGCAAGGATCGAAAGAGGCTGCTCTTTGTTTTATTTAGATTTGGTATCATTGCTCTGATATGTAACACTGGGGGGATGAATGCATATTTTATTTCTTTATCTTTTGCTATGGTTTGGAGTCTTGCAAACTCCTAATTATCTGAATAAATGTTGTTTTAATTCGAAAAGCTCGTTGATTTTTAATATATGAATCATTTTCCGATGCATTAATAAAAGTTGAAGTTTAAGACTATGAGTTGATGTTTTAAGTTCATCCAGAAATGTGTTATGTATCCGTGTATATGTTTTGAGCAAGTCTTTGTATTGTTTCGAAGTGTAGCAGCCTAATTGTTTGTTAATTGATTTATTTTAAAGAACGAAAATTGCTCTAATTTTATTATCTATTCTTCAGGGAAATTAGGGTGTTACATGAAACAACTCAGTAACAGATGGCAATTCAATGCAATGGGCTATAAAACTACATTATCACCAACTGAGTTAATGTAGTCAACAACAACGAGGGAATCCGATTGAATGATAATCCTCTCTAGGTTCAACTCTTTTGCCAGCGTAAGACACCACCAGATTTGCAAGGATTTCGGCCACCTTCAGTGCAGCTGAGATAAACTCCTTTCGGCTAGCAGCAAGAATGGTTTCCATGGTGGTATTTTTAATGATGCAACAATAGGACACACACTCCTCCAAGCAAACACATACATTAACATACAAAGCATGAACATTTTTTGGTGCAGAGTCCAAAACTGGATTCATGGGAAAATGTTTCTTAGTGCCAATCTTAGAATTTAGATTGTTAAAATCCATCACAAAACCGAAAGCTTCCTCAGCCACCCTGGTAGGCTCCAATGTCTTCTACTGGTACAAAATAAGGTTACGCGCATTCCATATTTTTTGAACCATAGAACACAACATTTGGGTACTCAATGTGTCACCACAAGTAAAAATGCCTAACAACCAATATAATAAGCCTTCTCTATATATGCGATTAACAAAAATTACATCATATTAGTTCGATATTGTAGCGGTGAAAAGTTGAGACTAAGCCATTGATTGACTTAACTCACAAAGAGAAAGTCGCCGCCACACTTTATTTTTTCCAAAAGAAAATGGGAAAAGAGCGAATAAAACCCAAAATAAAAGAGAGATAAAGGTAAGGGAGTTGGTTATGCAAAGGGAATGTATTATCACTCTAAACATCTATGGGACTCTGCAAGAACCTCTTTGAAAATATGTGCATATGGCTAAAAATGGTTGGTTGCAAAAATGACTGGAGAGATGATAATATAATTGGTTTTATTATTTTGATTCGACAAGACTTTAAGAGCCACGTGCCTATGTATAAACCAATTGCAATAAAAATTTATTTGTTTGCTTGATTTTAAATGAAGAGACAAATCGTCATTTTTAGGAGAAGACTCAACTAATCACCCAGAAAGTATGAGAAAGAGGGACAATGCATCAACATGAGGGAGGGTTTGGAAACACCTCTAGTACTCAAGTGGAGAAGTCGACATATTTTCGATCACAACCACGGGGATATGAGAATGAAATCTCAACTATGAATGACTCAAGTCTAATCTTGAAAAAGTTTTAAAGGGAAAAGGTGCACGAGGGCACAAAAAAGGTTTGAATGAGGTTGGATGTTTTTTAATATTTTTGAAAGAGTTAGAATATGGTTAGATGAATTAGCATCTGTTAAAGAAAAGAAGTTTGAAAAGAAAATCACTTGACAAAGTCAATGTTTACTGTGAAAGCGGTTCAGGTTAGAAAAACAAGAAGGTTTTGAAAAAGAAAGAAGATTTTGAAAATTAAGGAAAGGGAGGAGATGAAGAGACTATCCTAAAGCATAAAGTAAAAGCTAAGGTAAGGAAGGTCTGATCAAACAAGAAGCCAACACTTGACATAATAAAGTCAACATAGAATTCCCATTCTTTGGATTTAAGCCACAGGAAAATAATAAACCAAGAGTATACAAGCATCAAGTGAAAATAAATCACAAGCATAAAATGCATCAGATAAGCCCAAGGTATCAGATAAGAACTTTTGCATCAGATGAAAAGTCGCACAAACAGACAAAACCAGGATAACAGAGAAGTAACCCAAAGGTCTCATATGAAATAAGAACTCAAGTCCAAATGGGGGGATACACTTGCTGAATTAAGATAGACAATTAAAGCACACAAGCCCATACTAGGTAGCATAAGGTTAGGATACAAGGAATGCTACCTAATTATTATCATGCTTTGTTTAAAAACCTAGAGCCTACTCAATTCATCTTAACCAAGATTGAATCAAGAATCCTATGGGAGAACAATTTTATGATCTCAGCTGGGATGCAAAAATGAGTGACTCATCGTCGTTAACCAAAAGAACACAAAAAGAATAATGTCGTAATCCAGCTGGGATATAAGACTGGGTGACTCCTTATTCACCACAAAGTAAACATCTAAACAAGTATTAGATACACCAAATAATCCTAGACAAGTAATATGATAAATAAATCATCAAGATAGAAGTCTAAGCAAGTGCTAGACAAAAGGATATACACCAAGAAAGTGTAATGTGAGAATTGGATCAAACTCTAGATGGTCGAAGGGTAGCTTCTAGTTTGACAGGAGTTTAGCATGCCATCAAAGTATGTGCATATGCTGGTGTCGAAGACCTACATACTGTAGTCAAAGTGTGTTCTAGTATGTGGGTGTCGAAATGCTAGGGTTGTCAGTATTTCAAATTGAGTCTGTTTGTTATGTCCAATTGTTTAAGTTAACTTGTACCCTAAGTTAGCTAGTAATAGATATTTGGAAAAATCCCATTAGTTTAGTATGTTAGGTTTATTATAAATAACATACTAGTATCTCATCATTGTAGACTGCAAATCTTAATTTAGAATGAGAGGGTTATTTGTTATTCTTGAGTACTTGTAATCTTGTTCTAAGAGAAAGTAAAGAATAGTAGTTAATAACCAATTCCTTTTTGTGTTCTTCTTGTTTTTCCATCTTTTCTGTCCTTGTGTGTTTCTTGATAATAGAGAAACAATTTATACTTTATTTAAAAGGCATTGTTTTCACAACAAATTGGCGCGGTGAGTGTGGATAAGATGCCTTCAATAAAGTATGAGATTGAAAAGTTCACCGGAGTGAACGATTTCAGTTTGTGGCGCTTGAAGATGAAAGCCCTACTAGTTCAGTAGGGTTGTTTGAAAGCGTTGAAGGGAACGACGACCATGGATGTTGTGTTAACAGAAAAAGAAAAGACAGACATGATAGATAAAGCCTAAAACACAATCTTATTAAGCCTTGGTGATAAGGTTCTTCGATAGGTATCAAAGGAGATGATGACATCAGGGTTATGTGTGAAACTTGAAAGTTTATACATGACCAAATCGCTGGTAAATCGACTCTACCTGAAGAAAGCTTTGTATTCATTCAAGATGATTGAAGACAAAGTGTTGGCTGAGCAGTTGGATATGTTCAACAAGCTAATTCTTTATCTTGAAAATATTGATATGTATATCGATGATAAAGATCAAGCTCTGTTGTTGTTGTGCGCTTTACCCAGAACATATGCTCACTTCAAAGAAATTCTCTTATATACAAGGGAGTCTCTGACCCTTGAAGAAGTTCAACCAGCCTTGTATTCTAAGTACTTGAGCAAACAAAAGGAGCATAAACCTTCAATGGTTGGTGAAGGTTTGGCAGTTAAAGGAAAATTCTTACGAAAGGATGGTAAGTTTGACAAGAAGAAAGGTAAAAGTCAATCAAAGTCTTATAGTGGTGAAGCACCTGGTATTCGATGATATCATTGTAAGAAGGAGGGTTATGTAAGAAAAGTGTGCTCTGAATGCCTGAAAGATCATAGAGGTAAGGATAATGGAAATGTAGTCATTGTTCAAGATGATTTCGACTCATATAATGTTCTTGTGGTTTCAAGCAGCGACTCAAGTAAGGCGTGGATTATGGATTCAGGCTGCACTTGGAACATGACTCCAATCAAAGACTTGTTCGAAGAATTATATGATCAAGATGGTGGATCTGTATTGTTGGAAACAACAAAGCTTGCAAGATTGCAGGTGTTGGATCTGTGAGATTCAAGCTCCATGATGAGTCAATAAGGTTATTGATTGAAGTCAAGTATGTACCTGATTTGAAGAGAAATTTTATTTCTCTTAGTGAATTCTACAAGAAAGGATATGTTTTCCAAGGAGATAAAAGTATCCTAAGAGTCATGAAGGGGTCAAAGGAAGTCTTGAGAGGTGTGAAGAAACAATGCTTGTATACCCTTGAGGCTGAAGTTGTAAGTGGTTTGACAAATGTTGCATCCACGAAACATTTGTCGAAGATAGAAATTTGGCACATGAGATTGGGCCATGTCAGTGAAAGGGGTCTGGTCGAATTGGGGAAACAAAACTTGCTTGGAGGAGACAAAGTCGAAAAGATGAAGTTATGTGAGCCCTGTTGTTGTACCCCAAAATTTTCCCTCCCATATTTCTCAAGACATGTCAAGAAGAATCCCTAAGTGGTTCAAGATTGCTCAAGAGTTGGACAGTCAAATCATCTCCTAAGGCAGTCAACCCCAAATTAGGGTTTTGTGTTGCATCAATATCCTTGAATCCAAATGACCTCAAGTGATCCCCAATGTCCTAATATGTTCTCAAGATCATCCATGTCAAATTTCAAGCCTTGCAGAGGAAGTTTGGTCAGTCAATTGCTCAAGAGGTCCAAAAATCGACTGTGTTAGGGCAAAAGTCAACTGTGACCCAAATACAGTCAAACCTCAAGATTTTTTGTCAACATTCTCATTTTTAAGGATAATTCATCATTTGATCAAGGTTTGATCATGATTCATCAAGGATTTCTCAAGATTCATCAAGATTCAAAAGTTGCTAAATTAGGGTTTTGTAGAAAAAGTCAACTCAACTTTGACCAAGCATAACTTTCTCATACTTTATGATAAATGACCCATCCAAAACTCATTTTGAAGAGTATGCAATTTTCTACAATCCATATTCACACCCCAAGACCAAGAAAGGCACTCACAAAAAGTTAAAAATTTGGACATTATAGGTCATTTTTGAAAGTCAACAAAAACACCTTTTTTTTCCAAAGCTTATAACTTGAGCATGGAATATCAAAATGAGATGAGACCAAAAGGGTTGGTTAGATGACATCTCAAGGTTTATAAAAGGTTCAATAACAACTCCAAAAGTTCAAAATTGAAGAAGTTATGCATTGTTAAAGTTGGGCATTTTTCCAAAATTGCCAAAAGTCAACTATCCCCAAAACATCAAATTTTGTCAAATGGGACCACTTTTTTCCACTTGATTTGATATTGTCACACCACACACGTGTTATATCTTCAGTCTTGTGCCAATTTATTAATTTTTTTATTTTATTTGATTTTTATTGATTTAATTCATTTTTAATCAATTTAAATCCAAATAAAATCCAAATCTCAATCAATTGGAATCTTTTTGATCATTACAGGTCTTAATTATCATGATGCACACAATCAAATTCGTACCAAGGCATATCATGCACAAAATATTGGATTTGGACATTTTTGGAAGCTTTGTTAATGGAAGATCATATCAAATCTTAATTCATCAATTCACATGGATTCAAGCCCAAATTTTTAACCTAATTCATTCCTTATTACTCATTCAAGGCAAAGACATCAAACACATGACCTGGAAGCTGCCAAACCACAAATACCAAAACTTGAAAAAGCTTGAAAAAGCTTGGAATCGAAATCTTGGTTAGAGGCAAATTCAAGGCAAAAGCTCAACGCTATCTTATTGCCTGATATCCACTGAAGAGATTGCAACCATTCACAAGCTCTGAAACCACCTGAAACGCACTGTAAGTCGTCCTGAACATAGCCCTGTACACGAATTTACAACCTCCTATTCTTGCATCTTTTTGACAAAACGTTGGTATAATCATGTTTATCATTAAATCCCTTAACTTTCTGCATCATTTGATTTTGTTTTCGTGAGCTATAACACCATACCCGAATCTAGGGTTTTGGAGGTTCGTTTTTGGGCATTTGCTTTGCAGGTAAAATTGGGACAAACAATGGGTATATACATGCTCAGGAGGAAGAGACGATCACGTCCATGTTCTTGGATTTAATTTTTATGGCTTAGAATGAATTTTAGAAGTAAGCCACGGATCTTGCTGCGGATAAGAATCCCCAGGTAAGAAAACCAGAGATTAGTGGGGAAGACGAAGGCGTGTCTTCTTCCCATTGGCCAATTCAAATCTCGCGCCATAATTTTTTTTATTTCCAGGCATATTAAATGTTTTCCAATATAATATTGTCCACTTATTTCATTAACAATAAAACATAACAGCTCAGTTGGTGGAGGCGTTAGTGGAAAGTCCTATGGGACCTGGGTTCGAATCCCAGGTCCCCCAATATTTGTTGCATTTTATTTACAGGTGATTCCATGCAGCATCAAAAGCGTGACCTATCATATGTCTCCATCCAGATGGTTGCCAAATGGCTTCAGATCAAATCCAATGGCCAAAATTGAACATCCACCATGGTCTCTAGTCAACAGGCGCATACTGAATTGGAAAAGTCAACAAGGCTTGCTCACAAATGGGCCTCAGAATTGCAGATTTCACCTCCTCTTGGGTCGAACACCCCTTTGGTTTATTTTCTTTTTATTATATTTATTTATTTGCTTTATTGTTTTAATTAATTATTTTTATTATTACTAACCAATTAAAATTTTTCTCATAAAATCAAAAACACAAAAAATATTATTTTTATTAAATTCATCATTTTTATTTTTGTAAATAAATATTAATCAATTAATTTAGTTTTTAATTAGGCATAATTTTAATATTTTTGCAATAAATTAAAATTAATGTAGAATTAGGTTTTTACTAACTCTTAACCATTTTATTTTATTTGCTTAAATATTAAAAAAAAACCAAAAATATTTTTATTTAATTAATTAATTAATTTTGACCTAATTTAATTTCTATTTAATTCAAAAATAAACAAAAAAAAGGGCTTTCTTTCAAAAAAGGGGGTCAAAACCCTAAAAAATGCATTCGATTTAATTTTTCACGCGCGATCCATATTTCCAATATTGTAATTGCTTCCGGTATGTAATAACTTTTAATTAGGACTTTAATTATTTATCGCTTTATTTTACTTTCCGCAATTTAATTTAAAGGGTTTGTTTTTGGCGATGTAAATACTCGACGCCTTGTAATAGTTTAGATTTAATTTCCGCAACTATAAACTGTTAGATGTTTGATAATAGGGAATGCATGACAAGATCAAATGTATGAACTTAAAATCAACATAGCTCACCCATGACATGTACAAAGATAAATTAACCGAAATAACACACTCGCACATGCGCACTCCTAGGGTACACCTCACTTGGTTGCCTTCGAATGTGGTCATTGAGTATAGGAAGTTTTAGAGGTCGCCCTCTTGTCCAAAGATTATAAGTTGCCTCGAAACGGTTGCCTCGGATAAAATGATCTAAGACATTAGGGTTACCGCTAAGGCGTCCTAATATTACTTTAGTGACCACACATCCCTTAATCGAATTGACCCTTAAAACTCCAACGACGATGCTACCTACTCATCAATAGTGGGCTAGCATTGTTTAAAGGATATTAGCACAGTTTAATTCCGTTTTTGAGTAGGTAAATGGTTCTTAAGTACTTGCTCTCTTTTAAAAACAAAATAAAACTTTTCGCACTTACACCTTTCAAACAAAAACTTATTTCAAATCCAAAAACACAAAGAAAAGCAAATTTTGAAAACACTTTGAGCAAGTACCTAAGAGCCCATGGATAACCACAGATAGAAAGGGTGCTAACACCTTCCCTTTCTATAATCTACCTCCCGAACCCGAGAAACATCTCGAAAAAGGAATTTTTCTGTGTTTTTTTTCCTTTCCTTGTTGGATAAAATAAAAGACGGTGGCGACTCTTGCTTACCGCGACATTTTGCAAAAACAAACGCAAAACGCGAACCAGCATTCCAAAACAGTCAGTTCTCTTCCCACCGTATCACAGAACTGGCGACTCTGCTGGGGACTTTATAAGTGAGGTGTACCTTAGGATTAGATCATTGTGTTTTCAATTGTATGCTTTGTATAATTTACATTTGTAGGTTTATATCGGAGTTCTATAGATCCTAACCCGGATCTGGGGATACCCTTTAGGTAAGTAGCAATAAACAGTGAGGGAACTATCCGGCGTAGGCCGACATGGTTGAAGCAGTAGCTACGTTGGTGTGGCACTTTAGTCTGTACCGATATCCCTTGTGTTGGAACGAGGAGAATATGGGTCTTCTAAGGGGTCATTAAGCACCAACTGACCTTAAAACCTTAAATTGACCAACTTGGCCATAGAACAGTAGCTGTATGCTACACTCATTGAGACTAAACTCTCGCGATGACTCCGGCCGCAAGAAAAGGTTGCTAAACTGGAATTATGACCGATTGAGAGTAGTCAGTGATATTGAGATCCTCTAGAACCCGATTACTATTTTTAGGACAAGTTTAAACCAACTGAACTAAAAAAGGGTAGTACCTAAGCTCCTTGCCTGCCTGAAATCTAAGGGCTCTCTGTGTGACTTGTGTGCCTTTACCATGTTTTCTATTTGTGGATACTTGTGGTATGCCTACTATCATGACATCATGACATCATAACATTGCATACATCTTGCATTGGACTAACCTATTTCAAAGACAGGAGGGATTCATCTTTGTTCTGTTTTGTAGGTCATCATGATGCCAATGCGTAAGAATACCATCCGGATCAACTTTGTCTAAGTCCCTACCTTGCTTAAAGAGTTGGTTGCCAAGATGCCTGAAACTACTTCCTTCATCAGGAGGCATGGTTCTCTTCTCAGTTTGGTCACCTCCAAATTGGACGAGCAGATGATGAGTGTCCTAGTCCAGTTCTATGATCCGCTGTACCATTGTTTTACTTTTCAAGACTATCAGCTGGTTCCCACCCTAGAAGAGTTCTCTGAGCTGCTCGGTATCTCTGTTCTGGAGCAGACCCTGTTTACTGGTTGGGAAAAGACCCTTAGGCCCGAAGAGATTGCTGCAGCCCTTCATTTGACCAAAGAGGAGGTAATGGCTAATTGGGAGACTAGAAGTGGAGCAAAGGGCTTTCTGACTAAGTTTTTGGTTGGTAAGGCTAACTATTTCTGGGATGGTCTAGACTTCAAGGCCTTCGAGGATATTATGGCTCTTCTGATTTATGGCTTGGTATTGTTTCCGAATCCTGGCACTTTTGTTGATGTGAATGCGATAAAGATCTTCATCTCTCAGAATTTTGTACCCACTCTCTTGGGTGACATTCTTCATCAGCTTTATGCTCGTACTGCCCGAAAGCAGGGAACCTTAATGTGCTATGCTCCATTATTGTCGAGGTGGTTTATTTCGCACCTCCCCAAGTCAGTGCTGAAGAACAAAGAAGGAATGGGCTGGGCTTATAGGGTGATGTCTCTCTCTCATAATGACATCATTTGGACTCTCAAGGGTATGGACGAGGTGACTGTTATTGATCGATGTGGGGAGTATCCTAATGTCCCACTGATAGGAACCCATGGAGGAATTTCTTACAACCCATGCTTAGCTCTCCGTCAGTTTGGAAGAGCCAGAAGAGAAGGACCTCACGAGCTGCTAATGCCTAATATCATCTTTGATTTTCAAGGGGATAATGACGAGCAACGTCGTAGATTAATAAGGGCTTAGGATAGAGTTCACCAATCTGATCCACATGAGCTGGGTCCAAAGACTTCACTCCCGATGGAGCCATATCTCAGATGGGTCCGTATCCGTGCCCAAAAGTTGGGTATGCCGTATGAAGCCGTCAGACCCGTCATTCTTGAGGTTGCTAATGAAGAAGGAGTTCTTCCAACCATCCTCCATCCTTATATGCCCACTGACATTGGGGCACTGAAGAGATCTTGGATGCAACTGAGGGAGGAACGGGATTCTTATCGGGAAAAGTTCAACGAGCAAGAGCAGAAGATCTAGAAGTTGACTAGACAGTTGGAGAACGAGCGGATCATGAATGACTATGTCCGCACTGAGAAGAAGAGACCATGGGAGCATTGATGGGCCTTTGATGATTTCCTTTCCAGTTTCTATTTACTTTTCAGTATTTCCATTCTTGTAACACCCTGAGGGCATCAATTGAACAATTTGAATTTTGAAAGTTTATCTAATAAAGTGTGTTTCCTTTCTGGTTTACAAATTTGAATCTCTCGATTGTCTTTGAAATCATAATCATACGCATTTCATACCATGCACTTCATAAACAGGTACCCATTACAGGTCTCTTATTTTCTTCGCTGTTTATTTCAGCACTCATCATGTCTGCTGAACCTTCAACTGAGCAAGCCATCAAGGCCCTCCAGGCTCAGAATGCCCAATTTCAAGAGCTGTTCATGAATCTTGCTAAGGGTCAGCAAGATCTGAAGACCCTGATTCTGAAGGAGCAGAAGAAAAAGAAGAAAAGGACAGTCCTGTTCAACACTGGTCCTAGGTTTGGAAACAAGCTACGGGATGAAGTTGATTTGACCACCTCATCTGGAGGGAAAGATAGTCAAGAGGAAAGGAGGGCTCCTAGCCCTGTGGTCTCCGACAATGAGACGGACTTCGATGAAGAACAATATCCTCCTGCTAAGGATAGATACAAACAACTGGAAGACCGGTTGAGTGCTATGGAAGTTCAAAAAGTGCCTGGTCTGGACTTTGGTGATCTGGGTCTATCATCTGGGGTAGTGATTCCCCACAAATTCAAGGCACCAACCTTTGCTAAGTATGACGGAGTTTCTTGTCTGAAGCTGCACCTCCGGTCATATGTAAGGAAGATTCAACTGTACACCGCTGATAAAAACCTATGGATCCACTTCTTCCAAGACAGTCTCCCAGGGACTCAACTTGAGTGGTTTTATCAGCTGAACGGGGCCAGCATCCGCAGTTGGGAGGATTTGGCTACTGCTTTCTACAGGCAGTATCAGTACAACTCCGACCTCGCTCCCACGCGTACCCAACTTCAGGGTATGTCAATAGGAACGAGCGAAGGATTCAAAGATTATGCTCAGAAGTGGAAGGACCTCGCCAGTAGAGTGCAACCACCCTTGGCTGATCGGGAGCTTGTGGACATGTTTCTGGGGACCCTGTCTGGTCCATTTTTCAACCATCTAATTGGAAGCTCTTCGTATGGGTTTACAAAGCTTATTTTGACCGGTGAGAGGATAGAAGCTAGTATTAAGGCTGGTAATATACAGAAGGGTTCCTCGTCAAGCACCGAGAAGAAGCCATTCAAGAAAGAGTCCAATGCTGTCTACAGTTCAAGAAACCAGAATAGACCTGAACGCCGTCAAGCTGTGAATGCGGTTGTTATTTCAAAACCTGCTAGTGCTCCTCAGCACAACAATCAACAAAAGGATGAGAGACCTCGAAGGCAATTCACCCGTCTCAGCATGACCTTGTCTCAGATTCTGCCACAGTTGCTGAAGACTAATCTGGTGGTTCTAAAGGAAGCCCCGAAGAATCCAAATACCACATCACCGAGGTATAACCCTAATGCCCGTTGTGCTTTTCACTCTGATAGCCCGAGGCATAATATAGATGATTGTTGGGTTTTGAAGAATAAGGTACAAGACTTAATTGATGCGAAGGAGATTGAGTTTGAGGGACCCGAGAGGCCTAATGTTGTGACTGCTCCCATGCCCAAGCATGGAGTGAATGCTCTAGAAGAATACTTGTTTGTGGTTTCTGTGGATGATATTGCTACCCCTTTGATGACTGTAAAGAAGAACCTTTTGCTAGCCGATTTATTTCCGGGCTGTGACGAAGGTTGCCATATGTGTTCTGTTTTACCTACCAGTTGCCCATTCTTGAAGTCAGGTATCCAAAACCTGATGGATAGTAAGGAGATCCTGTTTGAGAAGACTATTGTTCCCTCCGTTCCTACTGAAGAAGTTGCCATTATTACCATTTTCGACAATTCTTCCAAGGCTCCCTCGAGGAAGCCTGTTAGAATTACATCTGTTCCGAGAACAACACCTGTAATCATCACTGTTCCGGGGCCCATCCCCTACACCTCTGATAAAGCTGTCCCTTGGCACTATGGGGCTGATGTTTATTTTCATGGAGTTAAGCAAGAGTTGGATGTTGATATTGACATCAGCAACATTACTGGACCTGCTAAAGTCACCCGCAGCGGAAGACTTTTCTCACCTGATATTGCTCCACCAACTGCCCGAAGACCTATTGTTATTACACCTGCCAGTGTACCTGCTGCCATTCCTGTTCAAGTTCCTATTCTTACCCCTGTCGCCGAGTCATCTGACACTCGGGGCAAAGGGATCACCATTGATGTGCCTGCCCAGACGGAGGCACCAAAGACGATTACTGTTGAAGCTTCTAAACAAGAGATGGAAGAGATTCTGAAAATCATCAAGAAGAGTGACTACAATATAGTTGAACAGCTGGGGCAAACCCCATCCAAGATTTCTATGTTGTCACTATTGTTGTTCTTAGAGGCCCATGCCAAAGCCCTGATTACCTTCTTGAAGACTGCCCACGTGCCACAGGAGACATCAGCTGATCAGTTTACAGACTGCATGGCCAATTTGACTGTTGATAATGGGTTGGGTTTCTCTGACACCGAGTTGACTGCTAAAGGGAAGAATCACAACGATGCCCTGCATGTCTCCATTGAATGCAGGGGCACTACTCTCACTCATGTATTGGTGGATACTGGTTCTTCGTTGAACGTCTTGCCTAAGAAAGCTGTAGACCGGTTGGATTGCAAAGGGTTGGAGTTGAAACCAAGCAACATTGTTGTCAGGGCCTTTGATGGGTCTAAGAGGATGGTGCACGGAGAAGTTGATATCCCGATCAAGGTTGGTTCTTAGGTCTTCAACTCTACATTCTATGTGATGGACATCCGGCCATCTTATTCTTGTTTGCTGGGTCGTCCATGGATCCACAAAGCCGGAGCCGTAACCTCAATGCTCCACCAAAAGCTGAAGTACCCGGTCAAAGGGAAGATTATGACAGTACAGGGACAAGAGGAGTACATGGTTAGCCACCTCAACTCTTTCCTATATGTAGAGATGGATGAGGAGTTCATTGAGACCCCATTTCAGCACTTTGAAGAGGTTCCCCAGACACTGACATCAGCTGAGACTGTGGTTGAAGATTCTCCTATGAAAATGGCTTCCTTAAAGGATGCCCGGGCTGTTGTTGAGAAAGGTGGGTGTGCAAATTGTAACACCCCTTCTAAAATACCCCGAATAATATTAATTATATCAATGATTAAAGACATATTCCATCAGAGTTAACACGTAACAAGGGATGTCACAATTATGAAATAAATAAAACTTCTAATAAAACAGTAGTCATGCTACACTGAGGGTCATTATTCAAATAATTCAATCAAATTAAGACCATGTCTTACACAGCGGAAAAATACCATAACCAAAACGGAATAAACCAAAACATAATTATTCCCAATGAAATTCAAAGAAACAAATGAATAATAACTAATTCCTCAACTAAACGTTCCCCAGTGTTACAACCTATCAGAGCACGACACTGACACGCAGACTTAAAGTAACATAGCTCTAGAGCCATCCTCACCAACTCCTGAGCTTCTAACTTTAATCTGAAATTGTTAAATTAAGGGTGAGATTTCTCATAATTAACATGCATTATAAGCTTCTCAATCAACATTATATCACAAGCATATTATTTCACCCATTTTAGCATAAATTCAGGTTCAACACGCAGTTCCAATCATACAAGTCATTATGCACAAATCAATAATCAACCAAAGAATTGTAACACTGGAAGACATCCTAACATGTTACAATTCCATGCAAACACAAATGCAGACACAATGCATCTGGTACCAACACGTGACCAAGTCACCCAACCCTGATCCATCATCAACCGGATACAGCAACCATCGATTCGTCCATAAACACCCGGACACGAATCCAGCCTAACCACCCATCATCACCCTGGTATCGGTTAACGGCAATACAAGTCAAATTTCCACACAATGGGAATTAACTTCACCAAAACAATGCATATGCACGCACATCACTAGCATGCAACATCAAATCAGTCTATGAAATACATCAATTTATCATAACTGAACCAAAACCAAAAACATGATATCTCAACGATCATACACACCATCATTAGCAACATAAACATGCCTTTCATTCACACAATACTAATACATCCATCCATCACAGGTTCACTGCTACATACACACCCATGTGCGTTAGCCAATAATCACTTATTCCAGGATTTGACTCATTTTCAAAATAATTTCAGGTTTTAGGAAATCTTTTCATTTTATAAAATAGAGCATTAAATTTAAGAAATAACGTCCAAAACGTCACTAAAAATGGACTTACGGTTTGAAAGTTATGAATTTTCAAAGTTTAATATTTTTCAAAAAGTTACAGCAGAACCCGATTCCTACATATGCAGGAACCGGTTCCTGCGAAGTTCAAAAATCACACTTCTGGAAAAATGTATGGGAACCCGGTTCCTACCTATACAGGAACCGGTTCCTACGTGCATTTTTGCCAGTTTTTATAAATTCACACAGTGGAGCCCGGTTCCTCCCCACTGGGAACCGGTTCCCACGACCTGAGAGTCAAATTCTGCACTTTTGACAGCATTTATTCATTCTAAACCAATTCCAAACATACCCATACGAATTGCAACATGAGAAACACCAAAACACATCCATTTTGCCCCATTATAACATCAAACAACATTATTTCATCATTCCTTTTTATCATCTGACACCCTAATAGTTTTCAACCTACAATTCGACGCAATAGGGACAATTCTACGGAACCCTAGAATTACAAACCGGGATTCCCTAACATACTATGATCCATACTATTGAATATCTAAACCGATAATATGAATTAACTAATCGAAATCACCCCTTACCTTGTGGGTTCTTCGAATTCTGACGCTTCCGATTTTCTCCTTCTTTTTCCTCTTCTCAAATGCACGTATGATGAATATTCCAAAATAACTCTCTTTCTCTTCTTTTTACTTTTAATACTCCTTTTATTATTCCAATAAAATAATTAAATTAGTAATTAGTAAGAGTAGAGTATTTTACCCCTCACACCCTCTAATCACTCTTCACACCACCAATACTTCTTTCCTTTAATTAATTAAATTAATTCCAATAATCCAAAAATACCAATAATTAAATTTCCAATTAAATTAATAATTAAAAATTCTAATTATTTAATAATCGGATTATTTGGGGTGTCACAACTCTCCCCAACTAAAAGAGTTTTCGTCCTCGAAAACATACCTTAGATGAACAGTTCGGGATACGAGTCCTTCATCTAACTCTCCAGCTCCCAAGTGACATTTCCATCTGCTGGTCCTCCCCAAGCCACTCTTACCAACGGGATCTCCTTGCCTCGCAACTGTTTCAACTTCCGATCCTCAATTCTCGCAGGTACCGCTTCCATAATCAAATTCTCTCGTACCTGTATATCGTCTACCCGAATCTCATGAGACGGATCAGCAATGTACTTCCTTAGCTGAGATACATGAAAAACATCATGCAAATTTGCAAGTGACGGCGGCAAAGCAATCTGATAAGCAACTTTCCCAACTCTCTTGGTAATCTGAAACGGACCAATAAAACATGGAGTCAACTTCTTTGACTTCAAAGCTCGACCAATACCAGTCATCGGAGTAACTCGCATAAAAACATGTTCTCCTTCGCTAAACTCAAGATCTTTCCTCCTCTTATTGTGATAACTTTTCTGACGACTCTGAGAAGTCCTCATCTTCTCCTGAATCATCTTAATCTTTTCCGAAGTCTGTTGGACAATTTCCGGTCCAATCACAGCACTCTCTCCAGATTCATACCAACACAACGGTGTCCGACACCTCCTACCATACAATGCCTCAAACGGAGCCATACCAATGCTCAAATGAAAACTATGGTTGTAGGTAAACTCAATCAATGGTAGATAACTATCCCAAGCTCCACCTTTCTCCAACACACAAGCTCTTAACAAATCTTCCAACGACTGAATCGTTCTCTCCGTCTGACCATCTGTCTGTGGATGATAAGCGGAACTCAAACGCAACTTAGTACCCAAAGCTTCTTGCAATCCCGTCCAGAATTTAGATGTAAACCTCGGATCTCGATCCGACACAATACTAGAAGGAATACCGTGCAAACTCACAATCTTCTCAACATACAATTCTGCCAACCTTTCCATCGGATAATCCATTCTTATCGGAATAAAGTGAGTAGATTTCGTCAACCGATCAACAATAACCCAGATAGAATCACAATTCTTTGATGTCCTTGGCAAACCAGACACAAAATCCATAGAGATTCCATCCCATTTCCATTCCGGAACAAACAACGGTTCCATCAATCCTGACGGTTTCTGATGCTCAATCTTTGACTTCTGACAAACCAAACAAGCATACACAAACTCAGCAATTTCCTTTTTCATTCCCGGCCACCAAAACAACTTCTTCAAATCATGGTACATTTTAGTAGCACCAGGATGAATACTCAATCCACTACAATGTCCTTCTTCCAAAATACTCTTCCTAATCTCTGCAACATCCGGAACACACACCCTATTACCAAATCTCATAACACCATTCTCATCAATCCGGAACTCGCCTCCTTGACCTTGGTTGATCAATGTCAATTTATCAACTAACCCAACATCGGACTTCTGTCCATTCCGAATTTCTTCCAGAATACCACTAGTCAGTTTCAACATACCCAATTTCACACTATTCGGAGTAGTTTCACATACCAAACTTAAATCTCTGAACTGCTCAACCAAATCTAACTCACGGACCATTAACATCGACATATGCAAGGACTTCCTACTCAAGGCATCCGCAACAACGTTTGCCTTACCAGGATGGTAATTCAAACCGAAATCATAATCCTTTAGAAATTCTAACCATCTCCTCTGCCTCATATTCAACTCTTTCTGATCAAAGAGATACCTCATACTTTTGTGATCACTGAGCACCTCAAACCGAGAACCATATAAATAATGCCTCCACAACTTCAAAACAAACACAACAGCTGCCAACTCCAAATCATGAGTCAGATAATTCCTTTCATGTACTTTCAATTGTCTCGAAGCATAAGCCACCACCTGTTTATCTTGCATCAACACACCACCTAATCCCATTAATGATGCGTCACAATACACAACAAAAGACTTAGTCGGATTTGGCAAAATCAAGATCGGAGCACTTGTCAACCTCCTCTTCAGCTCTTGAAATCCTTTCTCACATTCAACATCCCAAATAAACATCTGACCCTTCCTGGTCAACTTAGTCAATGGTAATGCTAATTTGGAAAATCCTTCTATAAACTTCCTGTAATAACCTGCAAGACCCAGAAAACTACGGATCTCAGAAGCATTCTTCGGCGCTTCCCACTGAGATACTGCTTCTACCTTCGTAGGATCCACAACAATTCCATTCTTGGAAATTACATGGCCAAGAAAACTTACTTCACTTAACCAGAATTCACACTTGGACAACTTCGCATAAAGCTTCTTCTCTTTCAACAATTCCAACACAACTCTGAGATGTTCTGCATGCTCTTCATCGCTCTTCGAATAAATTAGAATATCATCAATGAACACCACCACAAACTTATCAATATACGTATGAAATATCCTATTCATATACTCCATGAAAACACCAGGTGCATTAGTAACTCCAAACGGCATAACAGAATACTCGTAATGTCCATACCTCGTTCTAAATGCAGTTTTCTGAATATCTTCCGACTTCACACAAATCTGATGATATCCAGATCTCAGATCAATCTTACTAAATACACAGCTCCAACTATTTGATCCATCAAATCATCGATCCTCGGCAAAGGATATCGATTCTTGATTGTAACTTTATTCAGCTGTCTGTAATCAACACATAATCTCATTGAACCTTCTTTCTTCTTAACCAACAACACCGAAGCACCCCACGGCGAAACACTCGGACGAATAAACTTCTTCACAAGTAACTCTTCCAACTGTTTCTTTAACTCCGCTAATTCAGATGCCGACATACGGTAAGGCGCCATCGACACCGGACTAGTTCCAGGAATCAAATCTATAGTAAATTCTACCTCTCTCTCAGGTGGCAATTCACTAACGTCTTCCGGAAACACCTCTGTAAATTCATTCACCACTGGTAATCCATCACTCTTTGCTTTTCCCTCCGCTTCTATTGCAGAATACAACATAAATACCACAGCACCATCTTTCACAGCTAGGTTCATCTGTTTAACCGACATAGTCACATCTTCGACACCAACCTCTTCAGGAAAATTAACCGTCTTCGCAAAACAGTTGATATGAACCTGGTTGAATTCCAACCAGTTCATTCCAAGGATGATATCAAGTTGTTCTAACGGTAGGCACACTAAATCCATATCGAAACCCCTACCAAAAATCACAATAGGACAATTCCTACAAACATACGAAGTAGTCACTGAACCCGATGCAGGAGTATCAATAACCATACTTCCATCCATATTAGAAATTTCCAAATTCAATCTTTTAGCATAATCCAAAGCAATAAAAGAATGCGTAGCTCCAGTATCAATAATCGCAATCAAAGGTATGTCATTAATAAAACATGTACCTTTAATCAGCCGATCATCTGGCTTAGTCTCTGACCCAGACAATGCAAACACTTTACCACCAGCTTGCTCCTTCTTGGGTTTTGTACACTGAGGACGAGTATGACCTTCTTCACCACAGTTGTAACAAGTCACCACTCTTACTCTGCAATCATTATCCACATGGCCGAGTTTCCCACACTTGAAACACTTCTTATCATTACTTTTGCAATCCACCATACGATGTCCTATCTCACCACACTTGTAGCACTTAATGGAAGAACTAGAATCTCCTCCACCAAACTTCTTCCAACCATCGGGTCTCTGATTACTTCTATCATAAGGCTTACCATGATCCATCTGTTGCTTACCCTTCCTATCAACATACCCTAGAGCATTCGACTTAGTGCTAGCAAGATCCTCCTCTAAAATCCTACTACAGTCAATCAGATTAGGAAATCTTCGGATACACTGATACTGAATACCCTGCTTAATCTCATCACGAAGACCATTCTCAAACTTGATACATTTGGAAAATTCTCCATCTGCATCGTTAGTATAATGAGCATAATACTTCGCTAACTCAGTAAACTTCGAAGCATACTCACTGACAGTCTTGTTACCCTGCTTGAGTTCCATAAACTCAATCTCCTTCTTGCCTCTAATGTCCTCAGGAAAGTACCTCCTCATAAAAGCCCTCCTGAACACAACCCAAGTCAATGCAATACCATCTTCTTCCATTTCAGTTCTGGTAGCAACCCACCAGTCATCAGCTTCCTCTACTAACATGTGAGTTCCGTATCTCACCTTCAGCCCTTCAGCACAGTCAATTACTCTGAAGATCCTCTCGATCTCCTTCAACCACTTCTGAGCACCTTCGGGATCATGTGCACCCTTGAACAATGGAGGATTATTCCTCTGAAAATTCCCCAATTGTCGGTCAGCACCAATCACAGCTCCCTGCTGGTTCCCTCCGAGTACTCCAGCCAACATTCCCAATGCTTCAGCAATAACATCGTCGTTTCTTCCGTTACCTCTTCCGGCCATTTTTATGTAACATTACAAAACAACCTCATCAGCATACAAGTATCGACAGTGTCATCTTACACTAGTCGCATACAAAAGGGATAACGACACAAGACAAGACCGACCAGGCTCTGATACCACTATTGTAACACCCCTTCTAAAATACCCCGAATAATATTAATTATATCAATGATTAAAGACATATTCCATCAGAGTTAACACGGAACAAGGGATGTCACAATTATGAAATAAATAAAACTTCCAATAAAACAGTAGTCATGCTACACTGAGGGTCATTATTTAAATAATTCAATCAAATTAAGACCATGTCTTACACAGCAGAAAAATACCATAACCAAAACGGAATAAACCAAAACATAATTATTCCCAATGAAATTCAAAGAAACAAATGAATAATAACTAATTCCTCAACTAAATGTTCCCCAGTGTTACAATCTATCAGAGCACGACACTGACACGCAAACTTAAAGTAACATAGCTCTAGAGCCATCCTCACCAACTCCTGAGCTGCTAACTTTAATCTGTAATTGTTAAAGTAAGGGTGAGATTTCTCATAATTAACATGCATTATAAGCTTCTCAATCAACATTATATCACAAGCATATTATTTCACCCATTTTAGCATAAATTCAGGTTCAACACGCAGTTCCAATCATACAAGTCATTATGCACAAATCAATAATCAACCAAAGAATTGTACACTGGAAGACATCCTAACATGTTACAATTCCATGCAAACACAAATGCAGACACAATGCATGTGGTACCAACACGTGACCAAGTCACCCAACCCTGATCCATTATTAACCGGATACAACAACCATCGATTCATCCATAAACACCCGAACACGAATCCAACCTAACCACCCATCATCACCCGGGTATCGGTTAACGGCAATACAAGTCAAATTCCACACAATGGGAATTAACTTCACCAAAACAATGCATATGCACGCACATCACTAGCATGCAACATCAAATCAGTCTATGAAATACATCAATTTATCATAACTGAACCAAAACCAAAAACATGATATCTCAACGATCATGCACACCATCATTAGCAACATAAACATGCCTTTCATTCACACAATACTAATACATCCATCCATCACAGGTTCACTGCTACATACACACCCATGTGCGTTAGCCAATAATCACTTATTCCGGGATTTGACTCATTTTCAAAATAATTTCAGGTTTTAGGAAATATTTTCATTTTATAAAATAGAGCATTAAATTTAAGAAATAACATCCAAAACGGCACTCAAAACGGACTTACGGTTTGAAAGTTATGAATTTTCAAAGTTTAATATTTTTCAAAAAGTTACAGCAGAACCTGGTTCCTACATATGCAGGAACCGGTTCCTGCGAAGTTCAAAAATCACGCTTCTGGAAAAATGTATGGGAACCCGGTTCCTACCTATACAGGAACCGGTTCCTACGTGCATTTTTGCCAGTTTTTATAAATTCACACAGTGGAACCCGGTTCCTCCCCACTGGGAACTGGTTCCAACGACCTGAGAGTCAAATTCTGCACTTTTGACAGCATTTATTCATTCTAAACCAATTCCAAACATACCCATACGAATTGCAACATGAGAAACACCAAAACACATCCATTTTGCACCATTATAACATCAAACAACATTATTTCATCATTCCTTTTTATCATCTGACACCCTAATGGTTTTCAACCTACAATTCGATGCAATAGGGACAATTCTACGGAACCCTAGAATTACAAACTGGGATTCCCTAACATACTATGATCCATACTATTGAACATCTAAACCGATAACACGAATTAACTAATCGAAATCACCCCTTACCTTGTGGGTTCTTCGAATTCTGACGCTTCCGATTTTCTCCTTCTTTTTCCTCTTCTCAAATGCACGTATGATGAATATTCCAAAATAACTCTCTTTCTCTTATTTTTCCTTTTAATACTCCTTTTATTATTCCAATAAAATAATTAAATTAGTAATTAGTAAGAGTAGAGTATTTTACCCCTCACACCCTCTAATCACTCTTCACACCACCAATACTTCTTTCCTTTAATTAATTAAATTAATTCCAATAATCCAAAAATACCAATAATTAAATTTCCAATTAAATTAATAATTAAAAATTCTAATTATTTAATAATCGGATTATTTGGGGTGTCACACAAATTGGGGCCGACTTCCTGATTTTACACAAAAGACTAACAAGTTTGGTTTGGGTTTCACTGCAGAATCTCAAAGGGCTGTTCGGAATGCACGAATCGGAAGACCTCCCGTGTACATCAGCAACTCGGGAGTGAATGCCATTGAAGATGATATGGAAGAGTCTGAATTCGAAAGCTAGATCTATCCTACGACCGACAATGGACCAAGCAACTGGACAGGAAAGGACTTCATCCCTATTACTTTTGTTACCCAGTAATGAAACTTTTGTTTTGAATCTGTAACAGACAATGTTTTAAACTTTACGGCCCGATGTCTTACCCGGGGCACAGTGGCTTCATTTGTGAGGGCTTTATGTGTGTCATTTTCATATATCATTAATAAAAGCATTTGACGTTTCTTGCATTTCAAATTTTGCGCTCCTTGTTTTTCTTTATTTTATATGGCAAAACATCTATTTTACACACACTCACATATACAGGTCCACATCCACTCTGGATCCTACTGGTAACGACTCTGCTACTGCCAGTTATGACTTCGAAAATCCGATCAACTTAGCCGAAGACGAAGGTGAAGATGATTGCGAAGTGCCTGGTGAACTTGCAAGACAGTTACTTCAAGAAGAGAGGGCCATTCAGCCACATGAAGAGCCAGTGGAAACAGTGAATCTGGGTACCGAGACAGATAAGAAAGAGGTCAAGATCGGTGCAAATCTGGAAGCTAGTGTGAAACAACGGTTGATTCAAATGCTACATGACTATGTTGAGATCTTTGCCTGGTCTTACAAAGATATGCCTGGTTTGGATACCGATATTGTGGTTCATCGCCTGCCTACCAAGGAAGACTGTCCTCCAGTGAAACAGAAGGTTCGCCGTATGCGCCCAGAGATGTCTGAGAAAATCAAGGCTGAATTTATGAAACAGTTTGACGCCGGTTTTCTAGCAGTTACTTCTTACCCTCAGTGGGTGGCCAATGTGGTTCCAGTGCCGAAGAAAGATGGTAAGGTCCAAATGTGTGTTGACTACAGGGATTTGAATAGGGCGAGCCCTAAGGATGACTTCCCTCTACCTCATATTGACGTTCTGGTTGACAACACCGCTCAGCACAAGGTCTTCTCCTTCATGGATGGCTTATCCGGTTATAATCAGATTAAAATGGCTCCCGAAGATATGGAGAAGACGTCCTTTGTTACTCAGTGGGGTACCTTTTTCTACAAGGTCATGCCTTTTGGACTGAAGAATGCTGGGGTAACATATCAGCATGCCATGGTTGCTTTATTTCATGACATGATCCATCATGAGATTGAAGTATACGTCGACGATATGATTGCAAGGTCCCAGACTGAGGAAGAACACCTTGACCATCTGCAGAAGCTGTTTGACAGGTTGAAGTTGTACAAGTTGAGGTTGAACCCGAACAAGTGCACCTTTGGGGTGAGGTTTGGTAAGCTGCTAGGTTTTATTGTAAGCGACAAAGGTATTCAAGTGGATCCTGCAAAAGTGAAAGCCATACAGGAGATGCCAGCTCCCAGAATAGAGAAAGAAGTCAGAGGCTTTCTGGGACGATTGAACTATATTGCCCGATTCATCGCACAACTGACCGCTACTTGTGAGCCAATCTTCAAGCTGCTGAAGATAGATCAAGTAGTACGTTGGAACGATGAATGCCAGGCCGCTTTCGAAAGGATCAAAGAGTATCTCCAAGAGCCACCTATCCTGATGCCACCAGTTGAAAGGAGACCTTTGATCTTATACTTGACAGTACTCGACAACTCAATGGGGTGTGTGTTGGGTCAGTATGACGAGTCTGGCCGAAAAGAGCATGCTATTTATTACCTTAGCAAAAAGTTTACCGACTGCAAGACCCGATACTCGTTGCTCGAGAAAACTTGCTGCGCTTTGGCATGGGCTGCTCGCCGGCTGAGACAGTATATGTTGACTCACACCACTCTATTGATATCAAAGATGGATCCAATCAAGTATATCTTCGAAAAGCCTGCTTTGTCCGGAAGAATAGCAAGATGGAAGATGATCTTGACTGAGTATGATATCCAGTATACGACCCAGAAGGCAATTAAGGGAAGTGTATTGGCAGACCATTTGGAACATCAGGCAGTGGATGATTACCAGTCTATGAACTTTGAATTCCCGGACGAGAATATCATGGTAGTGACCGACTATGAGACACCTGGACCGGATGAAGGACCTGAGGAGGGATCCCGATGGTCTATGTACTTTGATGGAGCTTCGAACGCTTTGGGTAATGGCATTGGCGCCATAATTATATCTCCTAAAGGCTCTCATACTCCATTTACCGCCCGACTATGTTTCAACTGCACCAACAACGTGGCGGAGTATGAAGCGTGCATCATGGGTCTTCGAGCTGCAATTGACCTAAGGATTAAGTTTCTGAGTGTCTTCGGAGATTCTGCTCTTGTGATCAGTCAGATCAAAGGCGAGTGGGATACGAAACACCCAAATCTTATTCCTTACAAGGAGTATGTGTTGATGTTGCTTCCCCATTTGGAGGAGATCACCTTTGAACACTTCCCCAGAGAGGAGAATCAGTTAGCGGACGCGCTAGCTACGATGTCTTCTATGTTCAAAGTCAATTGGGACAACTAAGCTCCCTGGATTATCATTGAAAGGTTGGATGAACCGGCACATTACTGTGACATTGAGACTGAAGAGGCAGCAGATAAAACCTGGTTTCATGAGGTAAAGAGTTATCTTGAAGCTCAAGAATACCCCGAGGGTGCATTTGTTAATGACAAGAAGTTTCTGAGAAGGTTCGCGGCAAAGTTCTTCATCAGCAATGACATCCTGTACAAGCGTAACCATGATTCGACCTTATTGCGTTGTGTGGATAAGAATGAAGCAGAAAGGATCATGGTAGATCTACATGAAGGTACTTTCGGAACTCATTCCAGTGGACACACTATGGCAAAGAAAATTCTTCGGGCAGGATATTATTGGTCCACAATGGAAGCCGACTGTTATCAGCATTCTCGGACATGTCACAAGTGTCAAGTCTATGCTGATAAGGTGCACATACCTCCAGTTCCTCTGAACATATTGACATCTCCTTGGCCTTTTGCAATGTGGGGCATTGATATGATCGACGAGATCATACCTACGGCATCTAACGAGCATCGTTTCATCCTGGTAGAGATTGATTACTTTACGAAATGGGTTGAAGCAACTACCTTTGCTACTGTAACCAAGAACGTCGTAGCACGGTTCATTCGGCACAATCTGATCTGTCGATATGGTGTACCAGAGAGGATCATTACGGACAATGGTACCAATCTCAACAACAAGATGATCACCGAGCTCTGCGAGTAATTCAAGATACAGCATCACAATTCTTCTCCCTACCGGCCGAAGATGAATGGGGCTGTCGAGGCGGCTAATAAAAACATTAAGAAGATCGTGCAGAAGATGACACTGACATACAAAGACTGGCACGAGATGTTACCATTTGCTCTTCATGGGTACCGTACCTCATCTCAGACGTCAACAGGGGCAACACTCTATTCCTTGGTATATGGCATGGAGGCAGTCTTGCCCATTGAAGTTCATATACCCTCTCTTCGGATCATGAAGGATGCAGGTTTGAGTGAAGATGACTGGATCCAGACCCGGCTTGATCAGCTAAACCTAATCGACGAAAAAAGACTTACTGCTATTTGTCATGGTCAGACGTACCAAAAACGGATGATCAAGGCATTTAACAAGAAAGTTAGACGACAAGAGTATCAAGTTGGGGACCTGGTAATCAAGCGCATTATCTTACCTCAAGGTGATCCCAGGGGCAAATGGACCCCTACTTATGAAGGGCCATTCGTGGTTAAGAACATTTTCTCAGGAGGAGCAATGATTCTAACCACCATGGATGGTGACGACCTTTCTCACCCCGTCAATGCAGACATAGTGAAAAGATACTACGCATAATCAAAGACCCGCTAGGTTGACTGGCCTAGGAAAAAATAAGGGCTTCCCGGCGAATCAAAAGGGTTCGGGAAAAAATAAGGGATGAAAATATAAAAAAATCTATACACCCGGCAAGTCAAAAACCTGAAAAGGCGGCTTGCGCAAAAAAGGGTATCCCGGTGGACTGAAAACCCGAAAGGGCGGTCCAAGCAAAAGTTAGGGATCAAAAGCGTAACACTATGTCTCATTGGATCACCTTGCATCCATACTTAGGTATCGACTATCAAGCTCGGACGACACTAATCAATCTGATCTACCTTCAACCAGTAGCAAAGTGATGAGATGCTCGAAGACATAAAGGCAATAGCAGAGTTGGAACCCAGTGGGATTATTCACATAGCTGTTTTGTTTTATTTTTACAAATTGTATAAATTCTATTTGTTCGGCGGCGTTCTCTTACTAGGACGTCAGCCTCTTGTACAAAAACACCTATTTACAGGCCAGACTTCAAAATCAATACAGTTCATTTTCAAACAAATTTCAAACTGTTTTTCCTTTATCTATTTTGTTTTGCAAAGAACGTCCAGTGTTCATTTTTGATATGTGCATTTGACATTAATTGCTGCTCATAAATATCTACATGCGAAACGAAAGATGAATTACTGGTAATATCAG
The DNA here is from genome assembly GCA_948472305.1 of Vicia faba. Classification (NCBI taxonomy): domain Eukaryota; kingdom Viridiplantae; phylum Streptophyta; class Magnoliopsida; order Fabales; family Fabaceae; genus Vicia; species Vicia faba. Next base: position 175,127,382 of record OX451738.1, on the reverse strand, counting down.
AAGCAGGGGCAATAAGAATTGTTCGAACTGTACAGTTGCTCTGTCCACCAGGTACCAAGGTAGATTCAGCTGAAGAATATGACCAAGATACCTTCACTCCCCGCAGAATAAGACAGTAATGATAGCTCTCTCAGTTGAGACTTGCAACTATGGACGAATCATCAATATTCTCCCCAAGCAAAGTTAGTCTACCATCAGCCCTAAAAAGGCTTGATATCCCCAGAAGGTCTTAATATTCCCCAGCGGAGTATAAGAATATTCTCCAGCAAGTATAAGAGTATCCCCTACAGTCTTAAAATTCCTCCACAGAGTATAAGAGTGTTCCCCGGTAGCATACAAGATACCCCCAGTGGAGTCAATATTTCCCCGGCACGGTTTGAAAGAGCTTCCCTAACAGAGTTGAAGCATCATCCCCAGTAAAATCTGGAAGTTTATCCCCAACGGAGTACAAAAATAAATCTCCCCAGCCAAGTTCAAAGGATCATTCCCAGCCAAATTCTGAGGGTTATCCCCATAAAAGTCTAACAGGGGTTATCCCCAGCAAGTTGCAACCGAAAGATCATCCCCCAACGAAGTTATTTCCTTTCACGAAAAGGAATTCAATCCTCAACAGACTCAATATCACCAGCAACGGTAATCCATATCCAGTGGAGCTTATCAACGGAATCCCCAGCAGAGTTTATCATTAAAATCCTCAGCAGAACATATATTCCCCACAGAGTAATTCCCCTCGGAGTAATCTCCTCATCAGAATAATTCCTCGACGGAGTTATCCTCTTCTCCTGCAGGTTTGTCACCTTCGTTCATCATCCCCAGCGGCAACGAAGAATTCAACTCTACTCTCCAGCAGCTCCGGGATTTATTTTTCCCAGCTAAAACATCACATTTCCATACATCATGATACATGCATATACACATCATACAACACAATCTCATTTATTTTGAGAACGTCATTGCTTGATATATATCATGCATTGCATACGACTGACATTTACCTTTCAGGAAAGATACAGTTAAAGTTCTCAGTTGCGTCGAAGACCTGACCGGTTCTTAAATCTCAATTGATTTATCCTCGGTTGAATTTCAGATAAGGTTCTCAATCTCGACAATTTCCCTACGTCATAGTCTGGACGAGTTCTCTAATTTCAACGGTATACTACGTTGAAGACCAGACAGTTCCTAGATCTTGATGTTTTCCTCCGTCATAATGTGGACGAGTTCTGTAATTTCAATGGTATACTACGTTAAAGACCGGACAATTCCTAGATCTTGATGAAGATGTTTCCCTATGTCATAGTGTGGACGAGTTCTGTAATTTCAACGGTATACTATGTTGAAGACCAGACAGTTCCTAGATCTTGATGTTTTCCTCCGTCATAGTGTGGACGAGTTCTGTAATTTCAACGGTATACTACGTTGAAGACCAGATAGTTCCTAGATCTTGATGAAGATGTTTCCCTACGACATAGTGTGGATGAGTTCTCTAATTTCAACGGTATACTATGTTGAAGACCATACAGTTCCTAGATCTTGACGTTTTTCTCTGTCATAGTGTGGACGAGTTCTGTAATTTCAACGGTATACTACGTTGAAGACCAGACAGTTCCTAGATCTTTATGAAGAAGTTTCCCTACGTCATAGTGTGGACGAGTTCTCTAATTTCAACAGTATACTACGTCGAAGACCAGACAATTCCTAGATCTTGATGTTTTCCTCCGTCATAGTGTGGACGAGTTCTGTAATTTCAACGGTATACTACGTTGAAGACCAGACAGTTCCTAGATCTTGATGAAGATGTTTCCCTATGTCATAGTGTGGACGAGTTCTCTAATTTCAACGGTACTACGTTGAAGACCAGACAGTTCCTAGATCTTGATGTTTTCCTCCGTCATAGTGTGGACGAGTTCTATAATTTCAACGGTATACTACGTTGAAGACCAGACAATTCCTAGATCTTGATGAAGATGTTTCCCTACGTCACAGTGTGGACGAGTTCTGTAATTTCAATGGTATACTACGTTGAAGACCAGGCAGTTCCTAGATCTTGATATTTTCCTCCGTCAGAGTGTGGACGAGTTCTGTAATTTCAACGGCATACTACGTTGAAGACCATACAGTTCCTAAATCTCAACAAAAACTAGGCTTCCCCAGCGGAATCTTCTACAAACAACAAGTATGCGAGTTCTCGCTAAGGAATCTCTTATGCGATCGAAACTCCTGCAGATGGAATCTGTAAGCCCATCCTCCTACCAACAATCTCTAAGTGGCATCTGTAAGCCCATTCCCGACATCACAATACTGATACCACTTCATGCGAGTGCAAATTTCTGGGCACTCTAGTGTTCAATCATCTTCCACCTTCGGATCACGAAAGGCCCGAAAGCCAATCTATATCCTCAGGTTTAAGAAGATTGAACAGGGGCAACTGTTTTACCCCAAAATTTTCCCTCCCATATTTCTCAAGACATGTCAAGAAGAATCCCCAAGTGGTTCAAGATTGCTCAAGAGTTGGACAGTCAAATCATCTCCTAAGGCAGTCAACCCAAAATTAGGGTTTTGTGTTGCATCAAGATCCTTGAATCCAAATGACCTCAAGTGCTCCCCAATGTCCTGATATGTTCTCAAGATCATCCATGTCAATTTTCAAGCCTTGCAGAGGAAGTTTGGTCTGTCAATTGCTCAAGAGGTCCAAAAATCGACTGTGTTAGGGTAAAAGTCAATTGTGACCCAAATACAGTCAAACCTCATGATTTTTTGTCAAAATTCTCATTTTTAAGAATAATTCATCATTTGATCAAGGGTTGATCATGATTCATCAAGGATTGCTCAAGATTCATCAAGATTCAAAAGTTGCTAAATTAGGGTTTTGTAGGAAAAGTCAACTAAACTTTGACCAAGCATAACTTTCTCATACTTTATGAGAAATGACCCATCCAAAGCTCATTTTGAATAGGATGAAATTTCCTACAATCCATATTCACACCCAAAGACCAAGAAATGCACTCACAAAAAGTTACAAATTTAGACATTATAGGTCATTTTTAAAAGTCAACAAAAACACCTTTTTTTCCAAAGCTTATAACTTGAGCATGGAATATCAAAATGAGATGAGACCAAAAGGGTTGGTTAGAGGACATCTCAAGGTTTCTAAAAGGTCCAAGAACAACTCCAAAAGTTCAAAATTGAAGAAGTTATGCATTGTTGAAGTTTGGCATTTTTCCAAAATTGCCAAAAGTCAACTATCCCCAAAACTTCAATTTTTGTCAAATGGGCCCACTTTTCCCCACTTGATTTGATCTTGTCGCACCACACACGTGTTATATCTTCAGTCTTGTGCCAATTTATTAATTTTTCTATTTTATTTGATTTTTATTGATTTAATTCATTTTTAATCAATTTAAATCCAAATAAAATCCAAATCTCAATCAATTGGAATCTTTTTGATCATTACAGGTCTTAATTATCATGATGCACACAATCAAATTCGTACCAAGGCATATCATGCACAAAATATTGGATTTGGACATTTTTGGAAGCTTTGTTAATGGAAGATCATATCAAATCTTAATTCATCAATTCACATGGATTCAAGCCCAAATTTTTAACCTAATTCATTCCTTATTACTCATACAAGGAAAAGACATCAAACACATGACCTGGAAGCTGCCAAACCACAAATACCAAAACTTGAAAAAGCTTGAAAAAGCTTGGAATCGAAATCTTAGTTAGAGGCAAATTCAAGGAAAAAGCTCAACGCTATCTTCTTGCCTGATATCCACTGAAGCGATTGCAACCATTCACAAGCTCTGAAACCACCTGAAACGCACTGTAAGTCATCCTGAACATAGCCCTGTACACAAATTTACAACCTCTTATTCTTGCATCTTTTTTACAAAACGTTGGTATAATCATGTTTATCATTAAATCCCTTAACTTTCTTTATCATTTGATTTTGTTTTCGTGAGCTATAGCACCATACCCGAATCTAGGGTTTTGGAGGTTCGTTTTTGGGCATTTGCTTTGTAGGTAAAATTGGGACAAATAATGGGTATAGACATGCTCAGGAGGAAGAGACGATCACGTCCATGTTCTTGGATTTAATTTTTATGGCTTAGAATGAATTTTAGAAGCAAGCCACGGATCTTGCTGCGGATAAGAATCCGCAGGTAAGAAAACCAAAGATTTGTGGGGAAGACGAAGGCGTGTCTTCTTCCCATTGGCCAATTCAAATCTCGCGCCATAATTTTTTTTATTTCCAGGCATATTAAATGTTTTCCAATATAATATTGTCCACTTATTTCATTAACAATAAAACATAATAGCTCAGTTGGTGGAGGCGTTAGTGGAAAGTCCTATGGGACCTGGGTTCGAATCCCAGGTCCCCCAATATTTGTTGCATTTTATTTACAGGTGATTCCATGCAGCATCAAAAGCGTGACCTATCATATGTCTCCATCCAGATGGTTGCCAAATGGCTTCAGATCAAATCCAATGGCCAAAATTGAACATCCACCATGGTCTCCAGTCAATAGGCGCATACTGAATTGGAAAAGTCAACAAGGCTTGCTCACAAATGGGCCTCAGAATTGCAGATTTCACCTCCTCTTGGGCCTAACACCCCCTTGGTTTATTTTCTTTTTATTATATTTATTTATTTGCTTTATTGTTTTAATTAATTATTTTTATTATTACTAACCAATTAAAATTTTTCTCATAAAATCAAAAACACAAAAAATATTATTTTTATTAAATTCATCATTTTTATTTTTGTAAATAAATATTAATCAATTAATTTAGTTTTTAATTAGGTATAATTTTAATATTTTTGCAATAAATTAAAATTAATGTAGAATTAGGTTTTTACTAACTCTTAACCATTTTATTTTATTTGCTTAAATATTAAAAAAAAACCAAAAATATTTTTATTTAATTAATTAATTAATTTTGACCTAATTTAATTTCTATTTAATTCAAAAATAAACAAAAAAAGGGCTTTCTTTCAAAAAAGGGGGTCAAAACCCTAAAAAATGCATTCGATTTAATTTTTCACGCGCGATCCATATTTCCAATATTGTAATTGCTTCCGGTATGTAATAGCTTTTAATTAGGACTTTCATTATTTATCGCTTTATTTTACTTTCCGCAATTTAATTTAAAGGGTTTGTTTTTGGCGATGTAAATACCCGACGCCTTGTAATAGTTTAGATTTAATTTCCGCAACTATAAATTGTTAGATGTTTGATAATAGGGAATGCATGACAAGATCAAATGTATGAACTTAAAATCAACATAGCTCACCCATGACATGTACAAAGATAAATTAACCGAAATAACACACTCGCACATGCGCACTCCTAGGGTACACCTCACTTGGTTGCCTTCGAACATGGTCATTGAGTATAGGAAGTTCTAGAGGCCACCCTCTTGTCCAAAGATCATAAGTTGCCTCGAAACGGTTGTCTCAGATAAAATGAACTAAGACATTAGGGTTACCGCTAAGGCGTCCTAATATTACTTTAGTGACCACACGTCCCTTAATCGAATTGACCCTTAAAACTCCAACGATGATGCTACCTACTCATCAATAGTGGGCTAGCATTGTCTAAAGGACATTAGCACAATTTAATTCCCTTTTCGAGTAGGTAGATGGTTCTTAAGTACTTGCTCTCTTTTAAAAACAAAATAAAACTTTTCGCACTTACACCTTTCAAACAAAAACTTCTTTCAAATCCACAAACACAAAGAAAACCAAATTTTGAAAACACTTTGAGCAAGTACCTAAGAGCCCGTGGATAACCACGGATAGAAAGGGTGCTAACACCTTCCCTTTCTATAATCTACCTCCCGAACCCGAGAAACATCTCGAAAAAGGAATTTTTCTATGCTTTTTTTTCCTTTCCTTGTTGGATAAAATAAAAGACAGTGGCGACTCTTGCTTACCGCGAAATTTTGCAAAAACAAACGCAAAACGCGAACCAGCATTCCAAAACAGTCAGTTCTCTTCCCACCGTATCACACCTGTGTACTTGGAAAATCTTGTAGAGTGAAGTTCAACAAAGGCAAACAAAGAACATATGGGTCCCTTGATTACATCTATGCTAAACTTTGGGAGCCTGCAAGGTGTCCATCAGATTTGGGAGCAAGGTATTTTCTATCCATAGTAGATGATTATTCCAGAAAGTTATGGGTATTCATCCAGAAGACTAAGGATGAAACTTTGAGAATTTTAAAAGTTGGAAGACTCTGGTCAAAAATCAAAATAGCAGAAAGGACAAGAGGTTGAGAACCAACAATGGCCTTGAATTTTGCAATGAGGCTTTCGACAGTTTTTGTGTTGTCTCTGGTATTACAAGGCACATAACTACTACAAGTAGTCCATAACAAAATGGTTTGGCTGAAAGGTATAAGCGAACTATTTTGGAGAGAGTTAGATGCATGTTGACTAGTGTTGAGTTAAAGAAGGTGTTTTGGGTTGAGGCTATTTTGACATCAACATATCTGATAAACAAATGTCCTTTGACTGTGTTAGATATGAAGACACCTAAAGAATTTTGGTCGAGACATCCACCAGATCTCGACAAGCTAAGAGTATTTGGATGAATATCCTATGCTCACATTAGGCAAGACAAGGTCAAACCTAGAACTCTGAAATGCATGTTCATGGGATACCCTGAATGAGTCAAAGCTCATAGGCTATAGTGCCTAGAGCCAGGTCACAAGAGGTGTATCACCAGTCGAGATGTAGTTGTTAATGAAGGTGAAATGGCTTTCAAGAAAACTGATGATGTTGGTCGAAGTGCAGAAATATGTGATAAAGAGCTGGAATAGGGAGAGATTCCTGTTGAGGTGGAGCACGTTGATGCTAAATTTCATATCCCAGATGAAGTCGAAGAAGAAGCAGAAGATGTTGAGGAAGTTGAGGAGACTGTCGATGACTACCTATTGGAAAGAGATAGGACGAGAAGTGTCATCAAGCCACCTCAGAGACTTGGGTATGAAAATCTTATAGCTTATGCCTTAATCTCTACAAGTGAGGTACTAGACGAAGAACCTAGAGATCATAAGGAAGTTATGAGGAGTCGAAATATGGATGAAGGCTATGGATGATAAGATGAAATATCTTCATGATAACAACACTTAGGAACTGATCAAGAAACCTACTGGAGCCAGGTTAGTCAGATGTAAATGGATTTTCAAAGTTAAGGAAGGAATCAAAGGAGTGGCATAAAAAAATACAAGGTAAGGTTGGTTGCAAGGAGTTTCACTCAGAAAGAAGGTGTAAACTTCAATGGTGTGTTTTATCCTGTTCTGAAGCAAATGTCCATTCGAATGTTGCTTGCTATGGTGACACAATTAGACCTTGAACTGTAACAAATGGATGTGAAGACTGTGTTCTTGTATGGTGATCTAGATGAAACAATCTTGACGAGGCAACCTGAAGGGTATGTCGAAAAGGGAAAGGAAGATTATGTGTGCAAGTTGAATAGATATTTATATGGGATGAAACAATCTCCTCGACAGTGAAATAGGAGATTCAATAAGTTCATTATACACATAAGTTTCGTTAGAAGCCATTTTGACCATTGTGTTTACTTCAGATTTCGTCCTACTAATTCATTTGTTATGTTGTTGCTTTATGTTGATGATATTCTCATAGCAAGCGAAGATGTAATGAGGGTGAAGGTTGAACTCAATAAGGAGTTAGAAATGAAGGATATGGGAGCTGCATCCATGATTCTTGGGATTTGCATTCGAAGAGATAGAAAACAGTCAAAATTATGCTTATCTCAAGAGGCATACCTACGAAAGATTCTTGAGAAGTTTGGTATGTCGAATTCAAAGCCTGTTGTGACTCCAACAAACCCTCAATTCAAGTTGAGCATAGAACAATGTCCTAGTACTGAGGTCGAAAGAGCTTATATGAATAGCATCCCATATGCTAACATAGTGGTTTCTTTGATGTATGTTATGGTTTGTACGAGACCCGACATAGCATATACAATAAGTCTTGTAAGCAGGCACATGGCAAATTCTAGAAAGGCTCACTAGCAAGCATTGAAGTGGATTCTAAGGTACATAAATGGGTCTATGAACATAGTCTTAATTTATGGTGGAGCCTTAGGTGAAGATAGTAAAGAAGTAATCGAAGGATATGTCGATTCTGGTTATGCAGGTTGAATGGATTCCATAAAATCTATTTTTGGATATGTTTTCACTATGTTTGGTACAACAATTAGTTGGAAAGCAACACTTCAGAAGGTTGTCGCATTATCAATCACTGAAGTGGAATATATTTCTTTAACTGAAGCTGTGAAAGAAGCATTGTGGCTTGAAGGTTTTGCTAAGAAGCTGGAAGTTCAAGGGTAAGTTATCGCTGTTAAATGTGATAGTCAAAGTGCAATGCACTCGTCGAAGAGTTCATCCTATCATGAGAGAACCAAGCACATCGATGTGAGGCTGCATTTCATCAGAGGGGTAATCGAGCATGGAGAAGTCCAAGTGCTGAAGGTTTCTACAGATCACAATGTTGCTAATATGATCACCAAGACATTGCCCAGTTGCAAGTTTTTTCACTGTATGCAATTAATAAAGCTGCATGAAGAAAGCTAGTTTGTTCTTTGATATTAAAGTTTGTTCCAAGGTGGAAATTTGCGAGAATTGGATCAAACTCTATATTGTCGAAGGGCAGCTTCTGATTCGACATGAATTTAGCATGCTGTCGAAGTATGTTCACTTGCTGGTGTTGAAGACCCACACATTGTAGTCAAAGTGTGTTCTAGTATGTGGGTGTCGAAATGCTAGGGTTATTAGTATTTTGAATTGAGCCTATTTGTTATGTTCAATTGTTTAAGTTAGCTTGTGCCCTGAGTTAGCTTGTAATGGATATTTGGGAAAAGTCCATTAGTTTAGTATGTTAGGTTTATTATAAATAACATACTAGCCTCTCATCATTGTAGAATGCAAATCCTAATTTAGGGTGATAGGGTTATTTGTTATTCTTGAGTACTTGTAATCTTGTTCTAAGAGAAAGTAAAGAATAGCAGTTAATAACCAATTCCTTGTTGTTTCTTCTTGTTTTTCCATCTTTTCTACCCTTGTGTGTTTCTTGATCATAGAGAAACAATTTATACTTTGTTTTAAAGGTATCATTTTTACAACATGTAATAAACAAATGGAGACTTGCTTTAATCACATGTATAAGCAAACACTTTCTCAACCGTAATTGCCATACATGTACGAATGAAATAGAAAATCAAGAATCATGGATCAAATATGCAACACATTCAATTGTGGATTAACAAAGTAAGCAGTGAAAGATAAGTTGAAACCAAAATCTCATGAAAACTTTAAAAGTCTCAAAACAACTTCAATCACATTATAATTCCAATTAATGAGCAACACCATATAAACCATAAAAACAATGAAAATATAATCACTAAAATCTAAATCATCACAAATATCAAGCACCCAAAAAACAAAGTGATTCTCATGGATGTAGAAGAATTAAAGCTTATGAGTCGAAGATGCTAAACTAGTTTTCAAAACTTTAAACATTCATTCCATTCATCAAAACCAAAATCTCATAGAAATGAACTCATGTTACTACTCAAATCACATTAAAAACATAATCACAAAGCTGGAACAAAAATTTCCATCACTATTATTAGCATTCGGGCAGCAACAACAAAACACATATTAATGCTCTAACAATTCCATCTCAATTATGTTCAACACAGACATGAATAAATTCAATACCACAACCAAAGGTCCCCATTCAAATATAACTTAAGTGAACCAAAAATTCCATCAAAACCTTCAAATTAACTCAAACAACATGGTATTGACATCAAAGTTTCATTCACATTTAACACAGACGCTATCAAAACTATCCTTCAGATTTAACCAGAATAACACAAATAATGACATCAAAATTATCACTCAGAGTCAACACAGATGCCATCAGAACTTCAAACAGATTAAACCCGAATAACACAAATAATTACATCAAAATTTAATATTCAGAGTTAACACACACATCACCAAATTAATATAACACTTCAATATTCAGATTCAACACAAAGAGCATGGTATCGACATCGAAATCCATTATTCAATTTTAACACAGGCAATTCAGAAATATCAACACAACTTCATTCATAATCCATAAATTAAATCAATTAAAAAAATGGTGATAAAGATATGGAGATTACCAAATTCACAAAATGGAGGTGGTGAAGTTGAGTTGTTGTTGTTAGAGTTAGCCGAAAATTGGAGCAGAAGGTTGAGCAATGTTGGACGGAGGATGTGTGAGCAGCTTTGACGCGAGGGAGCATGACCAGAGGAATTTGATAGAAGTGAGGTTGACAGAAGCTGGGCAAAGCGTGGAGGGTGCTTCTTTAGATAAGGAAGGATAGAGGATTTGACGAAAGGGATGAAGGGCAGAAAACAGGATGGTGGAGCGGAGTGTGATCGGAGAGAGAGTGACAGAGGTGTGGGTCTGGGAATGAAGCTCCCTCTCTCTCTCACTAAGTGCCGCTTCTATTTTTATCTCTCAAACTGATATCTTTCTCCCTAATACTCTTATCTCTATTCCCTTTATACTAACACTTTAGGGTTTCTAATTTTTTTTAATGGCAAAAATGCCCTTTTTGATGAAATCAACCTAAAAAATTAAAAGAGAAAAAATAAACCCATCCTAAAATATTTTTGTTTCAACTTTTTCTAAATGAAAAAGGAGACCTAAAATAATAAAAAACTATAAGAAAAGAGACACCTAATTAATCGGAAAAAAAGATATAAACACATTAAAATAAATTACAGGTCACAAAGATTAATAAAAAAGACTGTAAATGATCAAAAATCAAAAATAAAAATACTCGGCTAAACATACACTGACGTTTAAGAAAGAGACTGCAAATTGCACCGAAAAATAAAGCGAGCACATCAACATGATCTACACGCAACGTGGATTCATAAATCAGTCAGTTAAAGATGAAAACTCTAAATATTTTTCTTGCTAATTTTCTGCACACTGTAGAATCGCTTTTAACAGACTGCATGTAGAACCAAAATATCAATATTATTGAAATATGATCAAATTGGCGCAAGGCATGAAGCGGTGTAAAGAGATAAAAATGCATGAAGTGAGATGCAAATATTTTTTTAACTCTAAAACGATGCAATTGTTGATTTAAGTTGACTTTTGGTCAACCTAAATGCATGAATGAGTGACTAATGATGCAAATGTGATCAATGAATGACCTTGGAGAAAAATTGGGGTATGACAGGTATACACAACTTAACCACCTATTTATTAGTTGCCAAGGAACTAAGCAATGATTTATAAATGCTAGTGAAACTAATTTAAAGTCACTTTCCAACCAAAGGTTGGCCTAGACCTTGTCAAAATTAAACTCAATGGTGTTGAGTTTGTAATTCCTTGTGTCGAAACAGGTTGCTCGACAGAAGGAAGGTTGTGTCAAAATAGTCTAGTATAGTGTGTGTTGAAGTATGTCTGCCAAAGTGTCGAAACAAGTTGCTTGATACAAGATTTCGACTTGGGTCTATATAGTTATTTTGGGCTTTTTGTATTTGTGGGCTTAGGCCTAAGGAGTAATCAAGCTCATTATAAATAGAGAGTAACCCCTATATTGTAAACAACAAGTAATCATAGAATTTTGCAGTTGCAAAGTGAATAAGATTTTCCACAGTTTGTGGGAAGAGAGAGACTCTGCAGAAAATCATCTCCTTCTTCTCCTTAATTTGTTTAAACCATAATCTTCTTCTTCCCAATTATTTTCTTTCTTCTTCCATTGATATTGCTGCTTAAAATTATCTTGCAACCAAGGTTGCTTGATTCACTCAAGTGAAGAGTGAATAACATGATATTTCTATTGGGTTAATTGGATCTTGTTCATCAATATTGATTGGAATTATTCATAGGTTCAGTGTAATTCCCAACAGTTGGCTGAGAGTTTCCAATGGGCATTTTTCGATTTGAATGGGCATTTTCTAACGAGTCTTTCAATTCTGAAGAGTCAGAATTATGAGAATTGCTGCAAGCAGTTAAAGGTGGTTTTTTTATCAAGATCTTTGGGATCTTATGAAGGAAGGTGTATCACCGCTTGCAGAAGAAGCAATAGATTAAGAAAAGGTGGCACACAAAGAATTGAAAAAGAAATATTATATAGCTCTCTTTATAATTCATCAATGTGTTGATTCACATGATTTTAAGAAGCTGAGTGATGTTGAATCAACAAAATAAGCATGGGAAATTCTAGAGAAATTGTTTGGAAGCACTGAAAAGGTGAAAGAGGTGAGGTTACAAACTCACAAGAGAACATATGAATTACTTCAGATGGAAGACAATGAAAGCATAATTAATTTCTTCACTAGGGTTAAAATATTGGTGAATCAAATCAAAGTATGTGGAGAAGCGCTAACGTCGAGATCATTTTCCGCAAAGATCTTGAAGTCTTTGGCTCCAAAGTTCGATCACGTGGTGGTAGAGATAAGTTCCAAATCGTAGTGCTTTTGATAGTGAATAATTGGCACTTATTGACTTTATTCTTTTGGTTTTTATGTTAAAACCCCGTCTTTAGTGTAAATAATATTTCAATAGTTTATTTGTGTAAATATTGTATAATTTGATATTTTTTATCTGTTTTATAGGTATTCATGCATGGTTAAAGCATTGAGCAATAAGAGCCAAAGGCACAATTTCAAAGATGCGATTTTGAGCAATTTATCAACGAATAAGGATAAAATTAAAGAATATAAAAATCATCAAGTTGGTTGATATTTAGACATTTTTAGATAGATCATTGAATAAGCTTTCCAACTCTTCAAACCGTGCACAAATCGGAGTTACAGTTCTCAAGTTATGACGAACACAAATACTGAATTTTTTCGACACAACAAGTTTGGCACTAAGCACCCTCTATGCGCGCTTAGCGCACCGTGTGACTTTAAAACTAATTAAATAGGGAAAAAACACACTTTTAGGTTATGAGTTGGATATTTTTAAGTCCCAACACCATTAACTTCATTATTTGGTTTAGAGAGCTTAGAAAACAACATATGTGGCTTGTGATCAGATGATTCGGGGTCGGGAGCTTGGTTGATCGTTGTTGTACCCCAAAATTTGCCCTCTCATTTATCAAAGAATCAACTTGGACCCTCAAGTTTGCTTCCATCCAATTGCAAGTCTTGAATTACAAATTTTCTAAGAAAGTCATTCACAAGGGCAAAATGGTCATTTGCACACCAAAAAGTCAAGCTTTGACTTTTGGATCAAAAAACTCAAGTTCCAAGAATCATATTTCATCAAGGCATGAAATTGGCTCACCAAAAAAATCAGAAGTCAGAAGTTACTTTGAAAAAAAATCAAATTTCTAAACATTTAGAAAATTTTCTAAGTGTCTAGAAAATATGATACTTCAGAACTTCTGAGCCAGCCTCTACGCAAGTGCAGTCAGAAGTTGCAAACACGGTTCAGAACATGATGCTTCAATCAGAACATATGGAAGCAATGTTCTTCAGTCAGAACATGACCCTTCAGCATTTGGAGGTTACGTTTATGATCTTTTGTGATCAAAACATCACCAAATCCCAAGACCTCGTTTAAACAACCTGCTGCACTGCTACAGTACAGTGCTATAACCAGCAGCTAATCCAGTCCACGCTTGCATTTTCCCAAATCATGTATTTGCACCAAATAAAAAAAGCTGTGATAAAAAAGAAATGGAACAATGTGCCAAAAAGTTTAAATCCCATCTGTTTCCCCCTAAAAACCACAACAAATTCATCTATAAATAAGTTACTCCATCACACTTTCACGGGGCTGGCTTTTGGATGAGAGGGAATCATCAAAAGAGAGAAAAGAAATATGTGAACCCCTTCATAAAAATCCAGAAATCCCAAACAGAAAACTAAAACTTTGTTCTTCCCTTGAAGCAAAAGAATTTGGTATTTTCTCTTCCATTGCTCTTGCTGATTCAAGAATACCTGAAGGTAGCAACTCAAGTTCCAAATACACCCTTCAGGTTCAAGGTAAGTCTTTTTGACTCTACATCTTTTCACTCAGAACATCATTAAACATGTAGATATCATAGTATTGATGTTGTCCATATCACTGCGTAAGTAGAAAAACTGAAGATCAGAACTTCCTGATTAAGGCTAGATTTAGGACCAGGATCAAAACTTCCATAAACTGTTGTGCTTTTATCCTTCTGATTTGCTGTTTGCTGAAAACTGAATAAGTTGTCGTTGTGCTGATTGATATAAGGAAAGAGCTGAAATGTAACACAGAACTTCTATTTTTTCACTCACCATTCTAACACATAGAACTTCCATGATTCACTCACTGTTCTAACATAACACAGAACTTCTAGGTTCTCCCTACATGTCAAACATACTGAACTCATGATGTTTCCACTTGCTGTTTTTACACACTCAGAGTTTCTGATTTTTACATGCTGACAATACACTGAATTTCTGGGGTTTACTCACTGTTTTAGTGTAATACAGAACTTCTGACTTGTGGTCCACTGTCTGAATACCACCCAGAATATTTGCATTTCCCCTCTAATGTTTCTTGCAGGACCCCAAAGTTTACCAACTCAGAACTTCTGACACCAACTAACATCTCCTGCTGAGTCACAACGCTCTTGGCTTTAGAACTTCTGATTCCGTTTGTTTTGTTTGTAGCAGCATACTGGTCTTATATCTCATTCATTTTCCTTTTTATCACTTTCAACATTAAAAATCTTTTCATCAATATAAAGAGGTATACAAATATTTTTATTTTTATTTATTTCTTTTTTTCATTAAGATAAAAAACCATCTTCTAAATAAGTCCTTTTTTCTCTCTTATATATTGTACATTTCAATATGGTTGTAATAGTAACTTAGGATTTAATCTTATTTGCAACCCCCATTCATAAATATGTAGTCTCATCCCTGAAATATTGTAATAGCGTAGGACTTTACATTTCCTTAATTTATCGCTTTAAAAATATAAATGCTAGTAATTAAGGTGTGTATGGCAAGACATGAAAACAACAAATAGACAACCTAAAAAGCAAGACTAAATGCATGCAATCAAACACACTTTGCACACATGCACCCTTAGGGTAATCTCACTTGTTTCCTATCAGAAAAAATAGTCATGACCCCTCTAACATGGGCGTTTTAGCAAAGACTCTCGATAAAAGATCGTAGTCCCTCGATGACCCTCGATGTTGCCTTCGGTAAACGATCTAGTCCCTAAAAACGAAATTGCTAAAACGTTCCATGGGTTGCCTCCTATGACTATGCAAACGTCCCACGCTTGTCCCTTCGCATCCAACGATGGGGCTTCTTATCTAAAGGAGGAGGACAATAACATCTAAGACCTTTTGAGTAGGTAGATTCGCTCCTAGTTGCTTGCTTGCTCACAACCAAAACATTCTATACACCAACACTCTCACTTTGAAACATTTTCAAAATACAACACCTTGTACGCGTTCTTATAGAGACGAGAGCCATTACAAAGAAAACCCTTTTCAAAATCACTTTCAAAAACACATTTCACAAACACCTCTTTGAACTATTTTCGAAACAAACACTTTATATGCATTCTTATAGAGACAAGAATCATTAAAAAGTCACATTTTTAAAATACTTTCAAAGCCCACATCACGAGCACACATTCAAACAAAAGCAAGTGATCTAGCAAGTAACTAAGAGCCCATGGAAAACCATGGATGAAAAGGGTTCTAATACCTTCCCTTTTCATAATCTACCCCCCGAACTCAAGAAATAATCTCAAAGGTATTTCCTGTGCTTTTTCACCTTTCCTTTTGGATAAAAGAAAAGTCGGTGGCGACTCTTACTAAACCGCAACATTTGCGAATACAAAACGCAAAACCTTCAAGTCAGTTCTCCCACCGTATCACAGAACTGGCGACTTTGTTGGGGACTATTTTTTAAAAGTGGGGTTACCTTAGGGTTAGATCACATATATTTTCTTTCTTTTTTTGGTTTGCTTGCTTTACATTTTTGGGTCATTGTTTGGGTTTTATTTTGATCTTCCACCCGGATCTGAGACACCTTTTTAGGTAAGTAGCAATAGATTGTGGAAACTGTACAGCATATACCGATATGGTTGAAACAATGGCTACGTTAGTGGGACGCATTTGTGGGTACCGGTATCCCTCATGGTGAATCGAGGAGAATACAGGGCCGCTGACTGGCATCGTGAAGCACTAATTTACTTTAGAACCCTAATTGAACAAAACTGGCCATTAGGACATAGTGAGATAACCGGTTTCGGTGTAGAGCTGGAAATTAGTTGATACTCGATACTATACTCATTAAGGCTGGACTTTTGGGATATCTCGGCCGCAAGAAAAGATTGATTATGCTGAGACAATGCCTAAGAGAAAGGTCGGTGATATTGAGATCCTTTAGAACTCGGTCACTATTACTAGGACAGGTTGAGCCAACTAAACTTCAAAAGGGTACTTACCTATAAAACCTCATGCAAGCCTAAAACATAGGGACTTGTCTGCTTTGTGTGTATATATATCTACTTATACATAACATCATAAACATCATAAGCATCATACACATTCTCACTAACCATTTCAAGGACTTAGAAATTTATCTTTGTTTTTGTTTTGTAGGTCATGAATTCCGTCCGAAGGAACACCATCCGAATCAGCTTTGTAAAAGCACACCCTCAACTTCAAGAGTTAGCCTCAAGAGTGCCCGGGGATTCTCCTTTTACCAAGAAGTATGGTCGACTCCTCAGTTTGGCTACATCCAGTTTCCAAGAAGAGATGATGTGTGTGCTATTCTAATATTTGATCTTGTACATCATTGTTTCACTTTTCCGGACTATCAATTGGTACCTACACTAGAAGAGTTCTCTCTACTCTTAGGGGTGCCAGTGCTTAATCAGATGCCGTTCACCAGTTTAGAAGGGATTCTAAAATCTGAAGTCATCGCCGAGGCTTTGCATCTGAAAAGAGCTGACATCATAGCTAATTGGGAGACAAGAAGCAGGGTTAAAGGTTTCCTAGCCAAGTTTCTATTGGAGAAGGCTCGTTCATTCTAGGATGACATGGATTTCCAATATTTTGAAGACATCCTGGCTCTTCTCATTTATGGTTTCGTTCTATTCCCCAATTCGGACCAATTCATAGATGTTAACGCCGTCAAAGTCTTTCTCTCTCGCAATCCTGTACCTACCTTACTGGGAGACATCTTGCATTGCCTTCATACCCGCACCATGAAGAAAAGAGGTACTCTTTTGTGTTGTATTCCCCTACTCGCTAAGTGGTTCACTCCACACCTACCTCAATCAGTATTGAAGAACGAGCACAGACTGACATGGTCTCAAAGAATGATGTCCCTCACCCATTCTGACATCCATTGGTGTTCGAGATCCTTGGAAGATGTCTCTATCATTGACCGTTGTGGGGAATTCCCTAACATCCCTTTGCTTGGTATTAGGGGAGGTATCACCTACAATCCCTGCTTATCTCTTCGACAGTTTGGGTATGCCCGAAGAGACGGCCCTCATGAGATGCTCATTCAAGGCCTGGTGTTCGACTATGACCAAGAAGACCAAGGTTACTGCCAGAGGTTTGCACAAGCTTGGAGAATGGTGAACAAGGTGGACAGTAGGATTTTGGGACACAAAAACTCTATTCCCCTTGAGCCTTATCTTAGGTGGGTGCAAGCTCGTGCTCAGAGTCTCGTAATGCCTTACCCCTATATCCTCCCTATTATCACAGAGCCTGTTGTTGAAGGAGACGTCCCATACACTGTCCTTCATCCTGACATGCCTACCTCCCTCGAAGAATTGCAGAAAGCTTGGGTTCAGTTGAAGGAAGAGCGGGACACCTTTGAAGCCCAATTTTACGCCAGTGAGAAGAAGGTTTTGGAACTCACCAAGCAGCTTCATGAAGAACGGAATCTGAACGCCTACATTGCACCAAAGAGGATGCGTTCAACCTTTTTATCTTAAGAGTTTTGCTGTATTTTTGTTTCTCTCATTGTAAGCCCAAAAAGGCATAATGTACTCAAGCTTGGATTTATTAATATGACGTGTGTTACTCTTTTGGTCTGAACAAATTTGAATCTCTAAATTCCTTGAAATCATTGCATACGCATACCATCCATGACATTGCATAAGCAGGTTATGTTACAGGTTTCTCATCTCCTCCGCTATTTATTTTAAGCAGATATGTCTTCTAAACAAACCATCAAAGATCTTCAGGCACAAAATACCCAATTTCAACAGATGTTCGTAACTCTGGCAAAAGGGCAGGAGGATCTGAAGGCCCTCATCCTGAAAGAGAAGAAGAAGAAGGAGAAGCGCGTCGGTTCCCTCAATATGGGCAGAAGATTCAGGGGGCCACTAAAGTAATCAGTTGATGTAACTTCCTCATCCAAAGAGGGGAAAAATCAAGAGGGGCAGACAAAAGAAGAGGACCCCAGTCCTGAAGTCTTTGACAACGATACCGACTATAATGATGAGTAGTATCCTCCCGTTGAGGATAGGTACAAGCAGTTAGAGGATCGATTAAGTGCTATAGAGATCCAGAGAATACCAAGATTGGATTTTGAAGAACTAGGGTTGGTGTGTGGGGTAGTCATCCCACGAAAATTTAAGGCTCTAGTTTTCGCAAAGTATGATGGGGTGTCTTGCCCGAAGCTTCATCTTCGTTCCTATGTAAGGAAGATCCAGCCCCACACCGCTGATAGAAACTTGTGGGTTCATTTATTTCAAGACATCCTGTCAGGGACTCAACTCGAATGGTTCTACCAATTGGAGGGAATCAATGTCCGAAACTGAGAGGATTTGGCTGCCGCTTTTTACAAGCAGTATCAATACAATGCCGACCTGGCCCCTACTCGTACTCAACTCTAGAGTATGTCCATGGGTACAGGTGGAGGCTTTAAGAACTATGCGCAAAAGTGGAGAGATTTGGCCGAGAGAGTCCAACCCCCTTTGTCTGATAGGGAGTTGGTCGACATGTTTCTTGGGACGCTATCTGGTCCGTTCTTCAACCATTTGATCGGTAGCTCATCGGTTGGTTTTACTGAGTTGATATTAACTGGAGAGAGGGTAGAAGTTGGGATTCGGAGCGGTAAAATACAAAAGGATACCTCGTCAAGTTCAGCAAAGAAACCTTTCACTGGTAAGAAGGAGGCCAGTGCCATTTATAGCCCGAAAGATCAGAGCATAGCGGGATACCATCCAACAGTTAGTGCTGTAATGATACCTACGTCTGCGGCTGCTCTATAATGCAACAATCAGCAAAGGGTAGAAAGACCATAAAGCCAGTTTACCCGGATTAACATGACATTGACAGAGGTTCTACCCCATCTGCTAAGATCCAACTTGACAACTTTGAAAGAGGCTCCCAAGAATCCTAATACCTCATCTCCTCGGTATAATCCTAACGCTTGGCGTGCCTACTATTCTGAGAGTCCTGGTCACGATACAAATGACTGCTGGGCTCTAAGAAGTAAAGTACAAGATCTGATTGAAGCCAAGGAGATTGAGTTCGACGCTCCGGAGAAGCCCAATGTCATAACAGCTCCCATGCTTAGACACAACCGTGGAGTTAACACCGTTGATACTGATCTGTTTGTAACCTCAGTTGATGAAGTTTCTACTCCCCTTATGACTGTTAAGAAGAATTTGTTGCTGGCTGGTTTATTTCCAGGTTGTGATGAAGACTGCCACATATGTTCATCCCTGCCTGCTGGTTGCTATTTGCTGAAAACAAGTGTCTAACGCCTGATGGACAACCGATAAATTTTGTTCAAAAAGACTTTGATTCCAACTATTACGTGTGAAGATATTGCTATTATAACCATTTCCGCTAGTCCTTCCACTAAACCTATTGTTATTTCATCTTCTTCTCCCGCTAGTACTTCAGTTACTACTCCAGTTGTTACCCCTACCGATAAGTCATTTGGGATTCGAGGCAAAGAAGCTGTAGGTGAGCCTGCTCGGACGGAGGCACCTAGAAAAACTGTTGTGGAAACCTCTAAGCAAGAGATAGAGGAAATTTTGAAAATAATTAAAAAGAGCGACTACAATATGGTCGAACAGCTGGGGCAGACCCCCTCAAAGATATCCATGTTATCCCTGCTGTTATGCTCTGAGGCCCATGCGAAGGCTTTGATTGCATTCCTCAAAACTGCACATGTGCCGTAAGAAACTTCAGCTGATCAATTTAAAGATTGCGTGGCTAGCCTGACTGCTGACAATGGGCTGGGTTTTTCAGATGCAGACTTGACACCGAATGGAAGGAAACACAACGATGCTCTGCATGTCTCGATCGAATGCAGGGGCACTACCATGGCTCATGTGTTGGTGGATACTGGGTCTTCGCTGAATGTTCTGCCCAAGAAGGTGTTGGACCAGTTGGATTGTAAGGGTTTAACTTTAAAGCCTAGTAACATTGTGGTAAGAGCCTTTGACGGGTCGAAAAGAATAGTGCATGGGGAAGTGGACATCCCTGTCAAGTTAGGCTCTCATACTTTCAAGTCCACCTTCTATGTGATGGACATCAGGCCGTCGTATTCTTGTTTGTTGGGTCGTCCTTGGATCCATGAGGCTGGGGAAGTTACTTCCACACTCCACCAAATGCTGAAATATCCGGTAAAAGGGAAGATTGTCACTGTATGGGGTGAAGAGGAGTATATGGTGAGCCATCTCAACTCTTTCCGCTACATAGAGATGGACGGGGAATTTATAGAAACTCCTTGTCAGAACTTCAAAGAAGTCCCGCAGATCTTGGCATCAACTGAAACTACTACTAGCAACAAACCTCCCCTAAAGATGGCTTCTCTCAAAGACGCCAGGGCTGTGGTTGAAGAAGGTGGGTGTGCCAATTGGGGTCAGCTCCCTGATTTCACTCACAAAACTGATAAATTTGGCTTAGGCTTTACTTCATGGGCTCAAAGGGTTGTTCGACGCGCTCGAGTTGGAGGACCTCCCCTACGCATCAATAATCATGAGGTCAACGCTATTGAAGACAGTGAGGAAGAATCTGACATCGACAGCTGGATCTACCCGACTACCAATGGTGGACCGAATAACTGGACAACTAGGGATTTTGTTCCAGTTTCTTTTATTCCGTAGTAATTATCTTACTAGTTTACTGAGTTTGTAATGAACAAGTTAAAATTTTTGGCCTTGTGTCTTACCCGAGACACGATGGTTCTATCTGTGAGGGTTATTATATGTCATCTCATATTTCATCAATGAAGCATTGGACGTTCTTTGCATACAAATTTTACGCTCTCTGTCTTTCTTTTCTGCCTTTACTTTATCAATACAGCTATTCTCTTACACACACTCACATATCACACTGCAGATCCATATCCACTATGGATCCTATTGATAACAGCTCTGCTATTGCCAATTATGACTTTGAAAATCCGATCAACCAAGCCGAGGACGAAGGTGAGGATGATTATGAGGTACCTGGAGAACTTGCTAGACTACTGCAACAGGAAGAGAGGGCCATACAACCTCATGAAGAGCCGGTTGAGACAATAAATTTGGATACTGAGGAGGACAAAAAAGAGGTTAAAATAGGTGCAAATCTGGAGCTCAGCGTCAAACAGAGGTTGATACAGATACTGCACGACTATGTTGAGATCTTCGCCTTGTCCTATGAAGACATGTCTGGTTTGGACACTGATACTGTGGTACATCGCCTGCCAACTAAGGAAGATTGTCCTCCGATTAAACATAAGGTTCGTCGTATGCGTCCTGAAATGTCAGAGAAGATCAAGGCAGAGGTCATGAAGCAGTTCGATGCAGGGTTCTTAGCCGTCACCTCCTATCCGCAGTGGGTTGCTAACGTCGTTCCGGTACCTAAGAAGGACGACAAGGTACAGATGTGTGTGGATTACAGAGATCTGAACAGGGCAAGCCCCAAGGATGACTTCCCGCTTCCCCACATTGATGTTCTGGTTGACAACACCGTGCAACACAAAATCTTCTCCTTCATGGATGGTTTCTCTGGCTACAACCAGATCAAGATGGCTCCTGAAGACATGGAGAAGACGACCTTCGTCATACAGTGGGGGACCTTCTGTTACAAGGTGATGCCTTTTGGGTTGAAGAATGCTGGGGAAACCTATCAACGAGCCATGGTCACTTTGTTCCACGATATGATTCACCACGAGATCGAAGTTTATGTTGATGACATGATAGCCAGGTCTCAGACTAAGGAAGAGCACATTGATCATCTCCAAAAGTTGTTCGACAGGTTAAAGATATACAAGCTAAGGTTGAATCCGAACAAGTGCACCTTTGGGATAAGGTCTGGTAAGCTTCTGGGTTTCATCGTTAGTGAGAAAGGTATTCAGGTAGACCCTACGAAGGTAAAGGCCATACAAGAGATGCCGGCTCCCCGTACAGAGAAGGAAGCTAGGGGTTTCTTGGGACGTCTGAATTATATCGCCAGGTTCATCTCACATCTGACTGCTACTTGTGAGACAATATTTAAGCTTCTAAAGAAAGATCAAGTGGTAAAGTGGAATGATGAATTCCAGAATGCTTTTGAAAGAATCAAGGAATACCTTCAAGAACCACCAATTCTGATGCCTCTAGTTGAAGGAAGACCTTTGATATTTGATAGTACTAGACAATTCAATGGGGTGTGTGCTGGGGAAGCATGACGAGTCTGGTCGAAAAGAGCACGCCATTTATTACCTTAGCAAAAAATTTACCGACTGTGAGACACGATACTCACTGCTCGAGAAAACTTGATGCGCTTTGGCATGGGCTGCTCGCCGACTGAGACAGTATATGCTGACTCACATTACCTTATTGATATCTAAGATGGATCCAATCAAATACGTCTTCGAGAAGCCCGCACTCTCCGGAAGAATAGCGAGATGGCAGATGATCTTAACTGAATACGATATACAATATACAACCCAGAAAGCAATCAAGGGGAGTGTATTGGATGATCATTTGGCTCATCAGGCCGTGGATGACTATCAGTCCATGAATTTTGAGTTCCCGGATGAGAACATTATGCTGGTGACTGACTACGAAGGACATGGACCGGATGAAGGACCTGAGGAAGGATCCCAATGGTCTATGTATTTTGATGGAGCCTCAAACGCATTGGGTAATGGCATTGGAACTGTGATCATATCTCCCGAGCGCTGTCATACTCCATTCACCACCCGATTATGTTTCAACTGCACCAACAACATGGCAGAGTATGAAGCATGTATCATGGGTCTTCGAGCTGCTATTGACCTAAGGATCAAGTTCTTGAGTGTATTCGGGGATTCGGCCTTAGTGATAAGTCAGATCAAAGGTGAATGGGATACGAAGTATCTGAATCTCATCCCATACAAAGAGTACGTACTGACATTGCTCCCACACTTTGAGGAGGTAACTTTTGAACATTTCCCACGAGAGGAGAATCAGTTAGCGGACGCATTAGCAACCATGTCTTCCATGTTCAAAGTAAGGTGGGACAATGAAGCTCCCCAAATCACCATTGAGAGGTTGGATGAACCAGCACACTACTGTGAAATTGATATCGAGGAAGTGGCAGACAAACCCTGGTTTCATGAAGTTAAAAGGTATTTCGAAGTTCAAGAGTATCCCGAAGGGGCATCTGTCAATGATAAGAAATTCCTGAGAAGGTTCGCCACGAAATTCCTCCTCAGTAATGGAATCCTCTACAAACGCAACCATGACTCCACACTACTACGGTGTATGGATAAGAGCAAAGCAGAGAGGATCATGACAGATCTACATGAAGGCACATTCGGAACCCATTCTAGTGGACATACCATGGCTAAGAGGATCCTACGGGCAGGATACTACTGGTCCACTATGGAAGCCGATTGTTATCAGCACTCTCGAACTTGTCATAAGTTCCAAATTTACACAGATAAGGTGCACGTGCCTCCGGTCCCCTTAAATGTCCTGACAGCCCCGTGGCCCTTTGCAATGTGGGGCATTGACATGATCGGAGAAATCAGGCCCACCGCCTCCAATGGACATCGCTTTATCTTAGTAGCCATCGATTAATTCATGAAGTGGGTTGAGGCGAATTCCTTTGCTACAGTTACCAAGAGCATCATAGCACGGTTTATACAACACAATCTGATCTGTCGATATGGTGTGCCAGAGAGAATTATTACTGGAAATGGTACGAATCTCAACAACACAATAATCACCGAGCTCTGTAAACAATTTAAGATACAACATCATAATTCTTCTCCCTACCAGCCAAAGATGAATGGCGCTGTTGAAACAGCTAACAAGAACATCAAGAAAATTGTACAGAAGATGACAGTGACATATAAAGACTGGCATGAGATGTTACCATTCGCTCTTCATGGGTACCGTACCTCAGCACGGACGTCGACAAGAGAAACACCTTACTCTCTGGTATATGGCATGGAGGCAGTCCTACCCATTAAAGTATATATACCTTCTCTCAGGATTATGAAGGATGCGGGTTTGAACGAAGACGACTGGATCCGAACCCGACTTGATCAATTAAATCTAATCGATGAAAAAAGACTCACTGCTATCTACCATGGTCAGACGTATCAAAAGCGAATGATCAAGGCTTTTAACAATAAAGTCAGGTGTCAAGATTATCAAGTCGGGGATCTAGTAATCAAACGCATCATACTACCGCAAGGTGATCCCAGGGGAAAATGGACCCCCACGTACGAAGGGCCATTCATGGTTAAAAACATTTTCTCGGGAGGAGCTATGATTCTAACCACCATGGATGGTGACGACCTGCCTCACCCTGTCAATGCAGACATAGTGAAAAGATGCTACGCCTAACTAAAAGACCCGCTAGGTTAACTGGCCTAGGCAAAAATAAGGGCTTCCCGGCGAACCAAAAGGGTTCGGGCAAAAATAAGGGATGAAAATGAAAAAATATGTACACCCGACAAGTCGAAAACCCGAAAGGGCGGCTTGGGCAAAAAGGGGTATCCCGGTGGATTGAAAACCCGAAAGAGAAATCTAGGCAAAAGTTAGGGATTAAAGCGTACCACTATGTCTCATTGGATCATTTGACGACCTGACTTCGGCATCGACTATCAAGCTCGGACGACACCAATTAATCTGATCAATCTTCGACCAAGTAGCAAAGTGATGAGACGCTTGAAGATATAAAGGAAATAGCAGAGTTGGAACCCAATGGGGTTGTTTCACATAGCTATTTTTCTTTCTTTTGCACAAATTGTATCTTTCGGCGGTGTTCTCTTACTAGAACGTCAGCCTTTTTGTACAAAACGCCTATTGCGGGCCAACTTCAAAAATCAATACAAGTCATTTTCACAAGAAACTTCAGTTCGTTTTTCTTTTTCTATTTTGTTTTGCAAGAACGTCCATTGATTTATTTTTGATATATGCATTTGAAAATGATTGCTGCTCATAAATATTTACATAAGAAACAAAAGACAAATACTCGTAATTCCAGAAACAGAGAAAAACAAGAAGTGCCAAACCTTACGGTTACTCTGCCTAGCAGGTACCAGGATAGAGCCATCTTGGAAACATAGTTGTTGGTACGTACACTTCCTACAGAGTAAGAGTATCCGAAGGTATTGATGTCAGCTTTCCTGAAACAGGGCATAATTATCCCCAGTCGAGGTTCGTAATCGCAGGTGAGTCAACAATGTTCATCTCCCCAAGCAGGGTCTATTTCTCTGGGTACGAAAGCTCAATCTCCAACAGAGCTCAACATCTCCAGCAACGAAATTTCATCCCCAGCTGAGTTTATTCCTCCAGGTCAGCATGTCTACCAACGAAGTATCTCTTCCTCTAAATTGGTCCCCGTAGAGTTATCCTCCAGCATCTCGACAAAATATTTATTCTCCAGCAGTAGTCAGGGATTTATTTTCCCAGACTCAGATGTGTCACAACTAGCATCTCGTGTCCATACATCATGACATGCACCAAATATCGCATACAACATAATCTCATTTATTTTGAGAACATCATCTCACCCAGCATTTCATGCATCGCATACAACTAACCCTGATATCTTTTCAGAAAAAGGCAATTAGATTCAATGAATCCATTAGTGGTACAGATCACAACTACAAACAACTAATGGAAACTCAGTTCCCAAAATCAAATGGGACAACTAGTCTACATGATCAATCGGAGTAAGCCCTACTATCCAGGATTTCATATAGAAGTAACTCTACTACCCAGTTTCCTTAACCAAGCCCTAATATCCAGGCTTTCATCTCTAAGTAACCCTGCTACCCAGGTTCCTTCACCAAGCCCTACTATCCAGGCTTTCATCTCGAAGTAACCCTACTACCCAGGTTCCTTCACCAAGCCCTACTATCCAGGCTTTCATCTCGAAGTAACCCTACTACCCAGGTTCCTTCACCAAGCCCTACTATCCAAGATTTCATCTCGAAGTAACCCTACTACCCAGGTTCCTTCACCAAGCCCTACTATCCAGGCTTTCATCTCGAAGTAACCCTACTACCCAGGTTCCTTCACCAAGCCCTACTATCTAGGCTTTCATCTCGAAGTAACCCTACTACCCAGGTTCCTTCACCAAGCCCTACTATCCAGGCTTTCATCTCGAAGTAACCCTACTACCCAGGTTCCTTCACCAATCCCTACTATCCAGGCTTTCATCTCGAAGTAACCCTACTACCCAGGTTCCTTCACCAAGCCCTACTATCCAAGCTTTCATCTCGAAGTAACCCTACTACCCAGGTTCCTTCACCAAGCCCTACTATCCAGGCTTTCATCTTGAAGTAACCCTACTACCTAGGTTCCTTCACCAAGCCCTACTATCCAGGCTTTTATCTCGAAGTAACCCCACTACCCAGGTTCCTTCACCAAGCCCTACTATCCAGGCTTTCATCTCGAAGTAACCCTACTACCCAGGTTCCTTCACAAAGCCCTACTATCCAGGATTTCATCTCGAAGTAACCTTACTACCCAGGTTCCTTCACCAAGCCCTACTATCCAGGCTTTCATCTCGAAGTAACCCTACTACCCAGGTTCCTTCACCAAGCCCTACTATCCAGGCTTTCATCTTGAAGTAACCCTACTACCCAGGTTCCTTCACCAAGCCCTACTATCCAGGCTTTCATAACGAAGTAACCCTACTACCCAGGTTCATTCACCAAACCCTACTATCCAGGCTTTCATAACGAAGTAACCCTACTATCCAGGTTCCTTCACCAAGCCCTACTATCCAGGCTTTCATCTCGAAGTAACCCTACTACCCAGGTTCCTTCACCAAGCCCTACTATCCAGGCTTTCATCTCGAAGTAAACCTACTACCTAGGTTCCTTCACCAAGCCCTACTATCCAGGCTTTTATCTCGAAGTAACCCTAGTACCCAGGTTCCTTCACCAAGCCCTACTATCCAGGCTTTCATCTCGAAGTAACCTTACTACCCAGGTTCCTTCACCAAGCCCTACTATCCAGGATTTCATCTCAAAGTAACCCTACTACCCAGGTTCCTTCACCAAGCCCTACTATCCAGGCTTTCATCTCGAAGTAACCCTACTACCCAGGTTCCTTCACCAAGCCCTACTATCCAGGCTTTCATAACGAAGTAACCCTACTACCCAGGTTCCTTCACAAAACCCTACTATCCAGGCTTTCATAACGAAGTAACCCTACTATCCAGGTTCCTTGTCCCTTATCTCCAGGAAACAATTTACAACACTGTAAGGCCAAGACTCGACCAGATACGTTCAATTTCACATTTCCCCAACGAGTCGCTGTACAGCCTGGACCTTGACCAGGTATACGTTCTACCTTCACTTCCTCAGTCAGGAGATAATTCCCCAGTAGAGTAATGGACAATCGAAGCTCATGGAATTTACTTCCCAGTGCATAAATCAACATTCCCCGGCAAAGTCCCCCTCAACAGCAGGTACAAGAATTCTCGCCAAGGAATCTCTTACACAACCGATATTTTCAGTATGACATCTTTAATCCCATTTAGACATCACCAATCAGCAATCCTGCATGCGAGTGCAAATTTCTGGGCACTCTAGTGTTCAATCATCTTCCACCTTCAGATCACGAAAGGAAGACCAGCCAATCAACATCCTCAGGCTTAAGAAGATTGAACAGGGGCAACTGTTGTACCCCAAAATTTGCCCTCTCATTTCTCAAAGGATCAATCTGGACCCTCAGGTTTGCTTCCATCCAATTGCAAGTCTTGAATTATAAATTTTCTAAGAAAGTCATTCACAAGGGCAAAATGGTCATTTGCACACCAAAAAGTCAAGCTTTGACTTTTGGATCAAAAAAATCAAGTTCCAAGAATCATATTTCATCAAGGCATGAAATTGGTTCATAAAAAAAAATCAGAAGTCAGAAGTTACTTTGAAAAAAAATCAAATTTCTAAACATTTAGAAAATTTTCTAAGTGTCTAGAGAATATGATACTTCAGAACTTATGAGCGAGCCTCTAAGCAAGTGCAGTCAGAAGTTGCAAACACGGTTCAGAACATGACGCTTTAATCAGAACATATATAAGCAATGTTCTTCGGTCAAAACATGACCCTTCAGCATTTAGAGGTTACGTTTCTGATCTTTTGTGATCAGAACATCACCAAATCCCAAGACCTCGTTTAAACAACCTGCTGCACTGCTATAGTACAATGCTATAACCAGCAGCTAATCCAGTCCACGCCTGCATTTTCCCAAATCATGTATTTACACCAAATACAAAAAGATGTGATCAAAAAGCAATGGAACAGTGTGCCAAAAGTTTAAATCCCATCTATTTCCCCCCAAAATCACAACAAATTCATCTATAAATAAGTTGCTCCATTACACTTTCATGGGTGGCTTTTGGCTGAGAGGGAATCATCAAAAGAGAGAAAAGAAATCTGTGAGCCCCTTCAAAAAAAATCTAGAAATCCCAAACAGAAAACTAAACCTTTGTTCTTCCCTTGAAGTAAAAGAATTTGGTATTTTCTCTTTCGTTGCTCTTGCTGATTCCAGAATACCTGAAGGCAGCAGCTCAAGTGCCAAATGCACCCTCCAGGTTCAAGGTAAGTCTTTCTGACTCTACATCTTTTCACTCAGAACATCATTAAACATGTAGACATCATAGTATTAGTGTTGTCCATATCATTGTGTAAGTAGAAAAACTGAGGATCAGAACTTCCTGATTAAGGCTAGATTCAGGACCAGGATCAAAACTTCCATAAACTGTTGTGCTTTTATCCTTCTGATTTGCTGTTTGCTGAAAACTGAATAAGTTTTCGTTGTGCTGATTGATATAAGGAAAGAGCTGAAATGTAACACATAACTTCTGTTTTTTCACTCACCGTTCTAACACATAGAACTTCCATGATTCACTCAATGTTCTAACACAACACAAAACTTCTGGGTTCTCCCTACATGTCAAACATATCGAACTCCTGATGTTTCCACTTGCTGTTTTTACACACTCAGAGTTTCTGATTTTTACATGCTGACAATACACTGAATTTCTGGGGTTTACTCACTATTTTAGTGTAATACATAACTTCTGACTTGTGGTCCACTGTCTGAATACCACCCAGAACTTTTGTGTTTCCCCTCTAATGTTTCTTGCAAGACCCCAGAGTTTACCAACTCAGAACTTCTGACACCTACGGACGTCTCCTGCTGAGTCACAGCGCTCTTGGCTTCAGAACTTCTGATTCCGTTTATTTTGTTTGTAGAAGCATGCTGGTCTTATATCTCATTCATTTTCCTTTTTATCACTTTCAACATTAAAACACTTTTCATCAATATAAAAAGGTATAAAAATATTTTTCTTTTAATTAATTTCTTTTTTTCATTAAGATAAAAAACCATCTTCTAAATAAGTCATTTTTTCTCTCTTATATATTGTACATTTCAATATGGTTGTAATAGTAACTTAGGATTTAATCTTATTTTCAACTCCCATTCATAAATATGTACCCCCATCCCTGAAATATTGTAATAGCATATGACTTTACATTTTTGCAATTTATCGTATTCAAAATATAAATGCTAGTAATTAAGGAGTGTATGGCAAGACATGAAAACAACAAATAAACAACCTAAAAAGCAAGACTAAATGTATGCAATCAAACACACTTTGCACACATGCACCCTTAGGGTAATCTCACTTGTTGCCTATCGGAAAAAATAGTCATGCCCCTCGAACATGGGCATTTTAACAAAGACTCTCGATAAAAGATCGTAGTCCCTCGATGACCCTCGATGTTGCCTTCGGTAAACGATCTAGTCCCTAAAAACGACATTGCTAAATCGTTCTATGGGTTGCCTCCTATGACTACGCAAACGTCCCACGCTCGTCCCTTCGCATCCAACGATGGGGCTTCTTACCAAAACAATGGTAAGGTAGCAACATCTAAAGGAGGAGGAAAAGAACATCTAAGACCTTTTGAGTAGGTATATTCGCTCCTAGTTTCTTGCTTGCTCACAAAAAAAATATTCTATACACCAACACTCTCACTTTGAAACATTTTCAAAAGACAACACCTTGTACGCGTTCTTATAGAGACGAGAGCCATTACAAAGAAAACCCTTTTCAAAATCACTTTCAAAAACACATTCCACAAATACCTCTTTGAACTATTTTTGAAACAAACACTTTGTATGCATTCTTATAGAGACGAGAATCATTACAAAGTCACATTTTTAAAATACTTTCAAAGCCCACATCACAAGCCCACATTCAAACAAAAGCAAGTGATCTAGCAAGTAACTAAGAGCCCATGGAAAACCATGGATGAAAAGGGTGCTAATACCTTCCTTTTTCATAATCTATCCCCCGAACTTAAGAAATAATCTCAAAGGTCTTTCCTGTGCTTTTTCACCTTTTCTTTTGGATAAAAGAAAAGTCGGTGGCGATTCTTGCTAAACCGCAACATTTGCGAATATAAAATGCAAAACCTTCAAGTCAGTTCTCCCACCGTATCACAATCGTGATTGACACCGCGAAAGATTTGATTTCTCAATTTTCTTCTCTTTGCAACTAGTATTTGTTGGAGTTTTGTTTGTAAGTATGCTTGTTTATATGGCTATTTTATGCTCATGGTGTTGTTTGATGCTTTCTTTACAAATCTTTATTGGTGATTGCTTGCTTTATTTGAGTTTGGGTTGCTGCAGACATGTACGGTTCGAATCCGGATTTAGAGAAAACATCTATTGGATTTTGATTATAGAAATAGATTAGGACTTAGTATTCACTTGAGTATCGACTCTTAGTGCCTCAATGTTGTTTGAGTTGCGCGCAAAATTGCCTATGCGAGCGATACAATTGATATCTCGCTCTGCATTAGAGATAACCTCTGTGTGAGCGATACATGATGATGTTGACGATTAGTTTAGGTTGATTGTAATTGAGTAGTAAGTTTAAGTATTTAACAAATATGCAAAATTCAATCTCGAGAGTCTTTACATTCTGAAGAATGAATTCTTTTTCTGTTAATAACTTAAATTCCCACATTTACCATTTCAAACCCATTATAATCCAAACTCATTAACGCGAGACTTATCGAATAACAATTGAATAACCATTAATCCATGTGGAGACAATATGATAAAACTAAATAAATACTTACTTTTGCTTGTCGCTTTACCGCTTTAGCAAAATGACGTTATTGCCGGAGATTGGTGTTTAATATTGGATCACATTGCGATAGTTTCTTTGTTTTTTAGTTTTGCACATAATGTTCATATTGTGTATATTGTGTAATTAGACTTGTATATTTATACTTGTGCATTTATTTGTTTATATTTACCACACTTGTACATGTTTTCGATACTTGTGAATATAGTGTGCATATTTGTTTCTCTTCATGTTTGCTAAGTGTTTGGTTAGGTTTCGCTGTCGGTAAGCACTAACCGTGTAAAGAGACAACTTGGAGGAATGTGTATAAATAGCAGGCATCAAGCTAACGACGTAAAACAAACATGTTTTATTATTTTTCATTGTATTAATATAGGTAGTATGGTGGATGTTGGTTAAACAAGTTGCAATTGGACCAGTTCTTAAAATTCTCAAATCTTCAATTTTCAACTTGTTTAATTCACTTTCACTCAGTCGCTTAGTTGTTTTAATGTCTTGTAAATTTTGTATAGTTGTGTAGTAGAGGTATTTTGGTGTAGTGGATGTGTAGCTTAGGAGAATCAATTGTGATTATGATTTTTCTGCACAGACCTGCTTGTGCTAAGCGCGATATGTGCGCGCTAAGCACGCTTCTTCTAGTGTAGGCGCTGAGCGCGGTATGTGGCGCTAAACACGCCCTGCTACTTTCTTGTGAAATTTCTGTTTCACTTGGCCTTTTTGTCCACTTTCGACCCGACTATCAACTACCTACCTAAGATTATAAATTTTTTCACAAATATACCATCTTTTTCCAATTCAAATACTAAATTACCATTCTTTCCTTCATAAATACCAAAATACCATCTTTTCAAATAAAAAATAATATTTTAAAGTACATCCACCAATTGATTGGGCGGATCCTCCTATTTTATATATATTTTATTATATTTTATTTTCCTGCGGATTTTCTTAGAAAAATTGAGTTCTTTGAAATTTTCTGCGGATTTTGTTACAGAATTTCTTTTCTACGAAATTTTCTGCAAATTTACCAACGGAGTTTAATAAAATCATATATACAAAAATCATATATTTGAGAAATTCATAGGTAATTTCGTAAGAATGTTATTTCTCTAGAAATTCCACAGATAAAATCCATAGAAAAATCAGTAGGTGCCAAACAAATAATTAAAAAAAAGTTATATATCCGCTAAATGAACGGGTATAACCTTTTCATTTTGTACTCTTTCGCCCATTGAATGAGCAAAGATTCTTTACCAATAACAATTTTTTTTTGAAACTATAATATATTGATATATATATTGATGAATTGAGTGTTAATTTGATATATCTTTTCCAAAAAGATGGTAGAGCAATAAAAATTTCAAGATTATAAGATGCTTAATCTCTCCCTAATATCCTCTTTCTTTGTTAATAACTTTACACTACAAAATGGCTTTAATGGTAATTGTGTAAATGAATGACAACAATTTTTTAAATGCACTTCCTATTACTTTGGTAACATGCATTACCCAGTTTCTTCCATCTCTTTGTACGGTATTCCAAAGCTGAACCAACCTACACATATTTTCATCTCACATCTCAGTTCATTCATCTCCCTTCTACCTCCTCACATCAACCCTTCCGAGATAAATCCACCGCCGGTTGAGATGTTCCAGGAACTACTTCGTACAACAACTGTAAGGTACTATCATTATTTTACGTTGCTCATGAACTTTGTGTTATGAAATCTTGTCTGTTTAACTCGGTTTACTTTTGTTTTCCATGTTACATCTTCAAGTTAAATTTCATTACTGTTAGTTACTTTTTGGTGTTCATTTGCTGGTGAGCTTTCCAAAGAATTTGATTGTTGAAAACTACAGTGATGGAAACATTGTTGCTTCTTTGTTGGCACATAAATTAGGTGTCACTCAGGTTTGTCTCCAGCAGGTGTGCCAACTATTCTCTGACATTATTTATATCTGCTGCTTTTATAAAGTAAATAGATTATGCTGCTTTTGCAAATATATCTCCTGTTAGTGCTATGCTTTTAGACTTATACGCAACTTTCTTAATACATTATGAAACTATCTAAGAGTGCTCTTTTTCTTAAATAAAACCATGTTTGTGTATGAAATTGAGACTTAACCATTGTTTGCTTATTTTATTGCACATGAGCTACTAAACCATTGTTAGAAGAAGGAAGATATTATTTAATCATGCAATGTCTTGAGAATTTAAATCTGATTTTTCTGCTACTCAGAGAAACACTCTATTTAAGATGATTGACCTCAATTCTTATTGTATTGACTGCGGTATTACTTTAACCCTTCAAGTGATCGAAAATTCAATTCCATAGTAGGCGTATTTTGTTATCTCAACAATTCTAAGAACAAAGTCAGCATCCAAAAAGTCTCAGACAAAGAAATTAATCAACAGATGCCTCGCCGTGCATCTAAGCGTCTTGCTGGAATTAAGGCTGGTCCATTTCTAAAACTTAAACCAGCTCGAGCGCATCAAGACGTGGCTAAACAATCAGCCGAAACTCATCCAAAATAAAGATAACATTAATATGAAGTTAGATTACACCGATGAATTTCCCCTCAAAGAAATACTAACTGAGTTGGTTAAATTCAAATCAATTTTGGGTAATGCAAAAACAGATTCCCTTGAACAGTGAGAAGTTTATTCCTTTAGGGAACTAGAGTTATTGCTGTAACTCTTACTATTCCATATTGTGATCCTATATAAATCATTTTGTACTCATATCGAAAGTTAGTTGGACAATTTTATAAAGAAAGTTCAAAGTCCACTC
Organism: Vicia faba; assembly: GCA_948472305.1. Taxonomy (NCBI): domain Eukaryota; kingdom Viridiplantae; phylum Streptophyta; class Magnoliopsida; order Fabales; family Fabaceae; genus Vicia; species Vicia faba. Next base: position 175,092,963 of record OX451738.1, on the reverse strand, counting down.
CCATTTCTCTTCAATTTTTTTCAAATTGATATCAGAGCGCATGACAAATATGATGGTCAAATGCCACTGCCACGACTTTCAAGGTCGAATTATGAGAACTGGAGTATCTAGATGAAGGTGCTGCTGGGATCGTTAGATGTATGAGAAGTAACTAACAATGAGTTTGAAGAACCATCAAATACAACGGCAAACACAACTGCTCAGAACAAGGCGTTGAAAGAAACGCGGGCAAATGATAAAACAACAGTGTACATGCTGTTCAGAGCAGTTGACGAATCAGCTTTCGAAAAGATTGTTGGTCTGACTACATCGAAGGAGGCGTGTAACACGCTCGAAAAGGCTTTCAAAGGAGCAAATAGAGTCAAGCAAGTTCGATTGCAGACTCTTCGAGGAGAAATGGAGAGAATGAAAATGAAGGAGACATAGTCCGTATCAGAATACATCACTCGTGTGTAAACGGTGGCAAATCAACTCAATCGAAATAGAGAAGCAATGACTGATGCTCGTATTATCGAAAAGATTCTGATATCTTTGACAGGAAATTTCGAAAATATAGTATGTGCAATAGAAGAGGCGAAGGATCTTTCGGGTACTGGCATTGATTCAGAAGAAGCTGGTTCAGACCCGACCACCTCCCGTTGTACCATCACCATTGCCTTGGTACTACAAAGCAGACCAAACATGTGCTTTTCATCAGGGAGCACCAGGGCATACTGTTGAGAATTGTTATCTTTGAAGACTGAGATGCAGAAGTTGGTAAAGTGTGGTGTTCTATCTTTCAAGGACGTGAGACCTAATATGAAAGACAATCCTGTACCCAAGCATGGGGGAGTAAATATTGTGAATATGATGGCTGGTTGTCCAAAAGAGTTGCGGATTTTTGATATTAATCTGGTTAGAGGAGATTTGGTGAGAATGCATGCAGACCTTTGTGAATTTAGCAACTATACGCATGACCATGCCAGTTGTGCTATTTGCAGTACATATATACAGGGTTGCGATAAGATAAAAGCTGATTTACAAGAGATGCTGGATGAGGGCCTAATCCACATAATCAGGCCTAGGGCAGAGTATGAAGAGGAGGTGAATATGGTTTCTGGAAGTCCTGGAGAATTCAAATTTTTTGATGTAGAGTATATGAATGAAGACCTTGTGCAATTGCATTCTACCTTCTGCCATATGGCTGGCCAGGTGGAACACCAATATGGATCTTGCCGAGTTTGCTGTCGAGATTCCCGAGGATGTTCAATCGTGAAGAAGGGTGTTCAGTTATTGTTAAACAATGGAATTATTAAGGTTACAAGTCAAATGGGTGATTACCATGAAGTTGATATGGTTGAGGTTTGTTTGATGGCATAAGAGTCGGATGAAGAGTATGTCTCCGCAGATGAGTATTTCTCCTCAGATGAGGATTTGTTTTCCAGAAATAACTCAATAATGACTGATTGTGTCGAAGAAGGGGTAAACATCATTGTACCTTGTTTTGGGGCACCCACCCATCTTGAAGTTGAGTATTATAGCAAGCCAGTTGTTACCCCATTGGTGATTAGTTTACTGGGTCTTATCCCCTACAAGTTAGATAAGGTGGTGCCTTACAAATACAACACTACAATCTTAGAGGATGGAGTGGAAGTTCCCATCCAGCCAATGCATGATGTTGGGAATATTGCTGAAAATAGCAGGGTGACCCACAGCGGTCGTGTGTTTGTACCAGTTGTTCGAAGAGATGTTAGTGATGGAAAGAAAATTATTGAGAATATTGAACCCAAGAAGGCTATGGGTGAGACTAGTGGGGCTGCGTTAGAGAAAGAAGTGGATGATATTTTAAAGATAATCAAGATGAGCGACTACAGAATTGTAGATCAGCTACTGCAGATTCCTTCAAAAATATCTATCTTAGCTTTATTAATGAACTCTTCTGCTCACAGAGAATCCTTGATGAGGGTATTGGACCAAGCTCTTGTGGAAAGTGATATGCCAATAGACCAATTCAGCAGTGTAATAGGGAACATTACGTCATGTAATAACTTGAGTTTCTGCGATGATGAATTACCAGATGAAGGAAGGAATCACAACTTGGTCCTCCATATCTCTATGAACTGCAAGAATGATTCACTATCCAATGTGCTGATTGATAATGGATCCACGTTGAATGTTATACCGAGGAGTACGCTTATGAAGTTAAAATATCAAGGAACACCTATGCGCCCGAGTGGCATCATTGTGAAAGCGTTCGATGGATCAAGGAAATATGCTATTGGTGAAGTGGACTTGCCTATTCATATAGGACCACATTTGTTTCAGATTATTTCCAGGTCATGGACATTGTTCCCGCTTATATCTGTTTGTTGGGACAGTCGTAGATTCATGAGGCAGGGGCTGTCACTTCAACTTTACACCAGAAACTGAAGTTTGTACGTGAAGGGAAAGTAGTGATCATAAGTGGGGAAAAAGCATTATTGATATATCATTTGTCCTCTTTCAGCATTGTGGAGGCGGATGAAGCTGCTGTTGGAACCCAGTTCCAAGCCCTATCCATTGAAAATATAAGAGGAAATGATAATTCCATGGTTTCACTTAAGGATGCGCAACAGGTTGTACGTAAGGGTCATAGTGAAGTGTGGGGATGGATTGTGGATCCACCTGTGAACAAGAACAGAGCTGGATTGGGGTTCTCTTTGAAGAATGGCAAAGGTAAGAGCATGAAGCCGAAGTCTGCTGCAAGCAAATATCAAGACATCTTCTGTAGTAGGGGTTATCTTCATCCAACTGTTTCCAGGATCAATGCTATTGTGGAAGATGAAGCAGAGCAGAAAAGACCAAATTATGTGACGCAGAGTTAGGGTCCAGAACTAGATCACCATTGATGTTCCTTCTTGCATACATGTTTCAAAGTAATTTGTTTTGTTAATATTTTTGAAAAACTTTCACTCTGCCCAAGGTGAAAGTATTAATATTGTATGGGCTTATCTGTTGGCTTTGATTTTTAAAATCAATAATAAAAGTTGTCTTTGTTTCCCAAATTGTGTCTTTATTTTCTGCTTTTTCTCAGAAAATGGTAATAAAAAAAACCTTCAAAATAAATAATAACTGAAATTCAATCTGCATGATCACTTGTTATATGTGTCAGTTTCTAAAAGCAATCAGAAATCATATGTGCAGATTAATTAAAACACCCATTGAATACAATGACCCTACACCCTCTCCCAACTTTGAATGTCCTGTGTATGGGGCTGAAGAAGAAGATTATGATGAGATTCCAGAAGAGGTCTCACGGTTTCTTGAGCACGAGGAAAATACCATTCAACCATATAAAGAGCCATTGGAAGTGATTAATTTGGGTTCAGAAGAAGATCCGAAGGAAGTCAAGATTGGAGCATTGCTGCATCCTATGTGAAGAGCAGGTTGATTGAGCTGTTGAAAGAGTATGTGGATATTTTTGCTTGGTCTTACCAAGATATTCCTGGTCTAGATACAAATATTGTAGAGCACCATTTGTCGTTAAAGCCAGAGTATCCACCAATTAAACAAAAGTTGAGAAGAACTCACCCAAATATGGCAGTGAAAATCAAAGAGGAGGTTCTAAAGCAGATTAATACTAGTTTTCTTGTGACGTCAATGTATCCTCAATGGATTTCCAATATTGTCCCAATACCTAAAAAAGACAGAAAAGTCCGCATGTGCGTAGATTACAAAGATCTAAATAAAGCTAGTCCAAAAGGTGATTTTCCATTGCCACACATTGATATGTTAGTGGATAGCACAGCAAAATTCAAAGTATTCTCGTTCATGGACAGATTTTCCGGGTATAATCAAATAAGAATGGCTCCGGAGGACATGGAAAAAAAAACGTTTATCACATCCTGGGGAACATTCTATTACAGAGTGATGCCCTTCGGGTTGAAGAACGCTGGTGCAACGTACCAGAGGGCTATGAAAACCCTATTCCATGATCTGGTGCACAAGGAAATCGAAGTATATGTTGATGATATGATTTCCAAATCCCAGAATGAAGAAGGGCATGTAGAATATTTGTTGAAGTTGTTTCAGTGTTTGAGGAAGTATCGTCTCCGCTTGAATATAAATAAATGCACCTTTGCTGTTCATTCAGGGAAATTGTTGGGTTTCATTGTTAGCCAGAGAGGATTTAAAGTTGACCCTGATAAAGTCAAATCAATTCAAGAGATGCCAGCGCCAAAAACTGAAAAGCAAGTCAGAGGTTTCCTCGGGCATTTGAATTATATTTCCAGATTCATTTCCCACATGACTGTAACATGTGAACCGATCTTTAAGTTGTTAAAGAAAGATCAAGGTTGTGTGTGGACGGATGACTACCAAAGGGCATTTGAAAGTATTAAAGAATATCTGCTTGAACCTCCTATCTTGATCCCTCCTGTCGAAGGAAGACCATTGATTATGTATCTGACAGTGTTAGATAATTCCATGGGTTGTATTCCGGGACAACAAGATGAAACAGGGAAGAAAGAGTTCGCCATTTATTACCTTAGTAAAAAGTTCACTGCTTATGAGTCGCGGTATTCCATGCTGGAAAAGACATGTTGTGCTTTGGCCTGGGCGGCAAAGCGTTTGCGGCAGTATATGTTGAATCACACTACTTGGTTGATCTCCAAAATAAATCCAATCAAGTACATTTTTGAAAAGCCTGCTCTTACTGGGAGAATTTCCCGCTGGCATATGTTGCTATCTGAATATGATATCGAATACCGCACTCAAAAAGCTATTAAAAGTAGCGTGTTGGCAGATTATCTTGTTCACCAACCAGTTGATGATTATCAGTCTGTGATGTATGATTTCCCCGATGAGAATGTGATGTTTATGAAAGTGAAAGATTGTGATGAACCATTGCTTGAGGAAGGTCCTGACCCTGAATCTCGTTGAAGTATGATATTTAATGGAGCTGTGAATGCTTATGGTAAAGAATTGGTGCTGTGATTGTCACTCCACATGGATCACACATTCCTTTTACCGTAAGGTTAATGTTTGATTGTACTAATAATATGGAAAAATATGAGGTTTGCATCATGGGTCTCGAAGAAGCTATTGATCTCAGAATTAAAAATCTATATGTGTATGGTGATTCGGCTTTGGTAATAAATCAGATTAAAGGAGAATGGGATACTCGTCACCCCGGCTTGATACCTTACAAATATTATGCTAGAAGATTGTTACCCTTCTTTAATAAAATTGAATTCCATCACATTCCTAGAGATGAAAATCAGATGGCGGATGTTCTGGCAACTCTGGCTTCTATGTACCAAGTGAATACTTGGAATGATATACCTCGAATTATGGTTCGGCGACTGGATAGGCCCGTTCATATGTTTACAACAGAGGAGGTAGAAGATGAAAAACCTTGGTATCATGATATCAAGCATTTTCTTCAGACTCAGGAATACCCGATTGGTGCTTCGAAGAAAGATAGAAAGACACTGCGAAGATTGGCTGGAAGTTTCTTCCTCAGTGAAAATGTGTTGTATAAAAGAAATCATGACATGGTTTTGCTCAGATGCGTGGATAGACACGAAGAAGACATGTTGATGCATGAGGTTCATGAAGGTTCATTTGGAACTCATGCCAATGGACATTCGATGGATAAAAAGATGTTAAGGGAAGGTTACTATTGACTGACAATGAAATCTGATTGTTATAAATTTGCAAAGAAGTGTCATAAATGTCAGTTTTATGCAGATAAGGTCCATGTGCCTCCGAAACTTCTCAATGTGATCTCTTCCCCATGGACTTTCTCTATGTGGTGTGTTGTACCCCAAAATTTGCCCTCCCATATTCTTCAAGAAATTGCCAAGTCATGCTTCAAAATTCCCCAAGGGTTGCACAGTTCAAGGGCCTCCTAAACAGTCAAAATTAGGGTTTTTATTCTGATCAAGAAAATGAAGTTTCCAAGGGTCCAATCAAGTCCCACATGCCTATAAACATGGTCAAGCATCCTCATACAAAGTTTCAAGACTTTCAGCACAAAATTGCACAGTCAAAACCCTAATTGCACTACAGTCAACTGTAGGGGAAAAATGGTCATTTGACAGTCAAAAGTCCAAATTTTTGGTCAACATCTCATTTTGAAGCCACAAACATCATTTGATCAATGCTTGATCATGATTCTCAAAGCTTGGCTCAAAAATCATCAAGATGCAAAAGTTTCCTTATTTGGACAGTTGAAAAAGTCAACTGTAAATTGACCAGGGCATAACTTTCACATGGATTATCAGAAAAATTCCATCCAAAGCTCATTTTGAAGAGAAAGACATTTCCTGCAACTCCTCTTCACACTCCAAGTCCAAGAAATGCTCTCACAAAAAGTTATCAATTTCAACATTATAGGTCATTTTCAAAAGTCAACAAAAAGGGACTTTAAGTCAAAGGCCATAACTTGAGATTGGTAAATCAAAATGACATGGGACCAAAGACATTGGTTAGAGGACTCAAAGACCTTTCTAAAATGTCCAAGAACATGAGCAAAGCTTAAAAATTGAGCAAGTTATGCCTTGTGGAAGTTGGGAAATTTTTGGATATTTTGAAAAGTCAACATTGCTTCAAATGACCTAAAATTGCTAATGGGCCTCTTTTTCTTCCACAATTCATTATCCAAGGCATGTGCGCGACCACTTGGCCCAAAGGGAAGTTTTTCTTCATTTTTATTTATTTATTTGGATTTTTATTATTAATAATTCATTTAAATTGAAATAAATACATGAAAAATACTAAACCTAGGTTTTTCAATCTTTTTATGCACATAATATACTCAAGATTTCGTGCCTAACCAAATATGGAAAGAATCAATTGAATTGGTCATGATTTGGTAGCAAAAGCATGTGAAAAAGATTTGAAAATCATGGTTTAAAAATCAAATATCATATTCATCAATTCATGGATTTTGGACCAATCTTATTTGACCTAATCATTCATACACATATAAGGATGCAAACCCTCATGCTTTTGGACTAGAAGCTGCGCTACAGACTAAGCACAAAACTTGAGTTTTTGGTTGAAAATTTGAAAACTGAAAACAAGGTTAGAGGACGATTCAAGGCCAAAGATCAATTCCATTAGCTTGCTGAGGCTTCAAAGAAGAGATTTGGATCAAAAACTACAAGCTTTCGTGCCCAGAAACGTAAGAACAATCTCACCTGTACGGAAAAAATTTCATATTCGTGCATCTCAATTCATACACTTTTTGCAATTTTTAACATGTGATTTATGTTCATTATGCAATTATGAAGCTAACTGTGCAGTTTAATTTTGTTTTCGTGCCCCATATGAAGATTTACCATTAACAATATTTAGGGTTTTGCAAGCTTCAATTTAGGCGTTTCCAAACGCTGTAAAATTAGACCACCACGATGCCATGACCATGCTCAGCACACTTGGACGAAGAGAAACCCACCCTCGCGCTCAATTTATGAGCCTTCCTGGGCTATTCGCTATTTTCCAGAAAAGGGCATAAGAGAACGATATGAAAACCGTGGCCTATGTTCTTTATGTTTCAGAAAAAAAATAAATGTAGAAGAAGAAGATGAGGTGGCCGTCCAGGGTTGGGTGGTTTGAATTTCGCGCGAAAAAGGAATACTAACTCTTGTTTTGTTTTATTATATTTATTTGTTATATTATGTACAGATGAATAAAGCAGCGCGTTTGGTAAAGTGCAAGACTGATAACGTTCATGACCTGGGTTCGAGCCCCAGGTCCTCACTCTTTCCATATTGTTTTTCAACTAATATTCCTATGCAGCGTCAATACTAAAACACACCATACATCCACCACATCAAGTCACCATGTGCCTATTGAGATGGATCAGAAGGTCCAGATTGGGAGAATACCGTGTGCGTCAGTCAATGGAGATCTACGCCAGCGCAAAAGTCAACCAGGCCTGAAGGTCATTGGGCCCAGATTGCTAAAGTTTCACCTCCAAATTAGGGGCAGAACCCCCTAGGTTTGCTTTATTTTCTTTTCCTTATTTTGATATTATTTTTAATTATTGTCTTTATTTTAATTAGTTTTTTTTTTAATTCAAATATTTTCATAATATATAAAAAAAACACATAAAAAATCAGAAAAGATGAAAAAATAATGAATATTTTATTTTAGTATTTTTGTAAATAAATTGCATTAATTAGTTTTAGTTATTAAATTAGGTTTAATTGTAATATTTTCATAATAAAAATCTAAAATTGGTAGAATTAGGGTTAATTAATTTTTCATCCTTTTTTTATTTTCTTTCATAATAATTAAATATTTACTATTACTTATTTTTATAAATAAAACTGCATGTAAAATAATTAGGTTTAATTTTAGGTTAAAGTTTAATACTTTCTTAACAAATAAAAAAAACTAGAATTAGGGTTAGCATGTTATTCTAATTAATTCTTCTTTTCATTAAACTCATAAAATACCAAAAATACCAAAAACAATTTCTTTTCTTTTTTTAATTAATTAATTTCATCATTTAATTTAATTCTGCAAAAGGGGTCCAACGCCCTCATTTTTAATTCTTATTTAACCCGCATATTTATTTTTTATTCTTTATAATATTTATGTACCTCTCCCAAGGCCTTGTAAATTAATTTATCGCACTTTACTCTTCATTATTTCTTTATTTTCTGTCAAATCGGGTTCTGGAAATTTTGGCGATGTGGACCCGCGCCTTTTGTAATAGCTTTAGAATTTTTACTTTTCTCGCAATTTTTAACTGCTAAATAAATGCATGCAAGAATGAATGACCTTAAATAAAAACAAGCGTATAGATCACCAATAACATGACAAGATAAAATATCTGAATCTGACACACGAATCACACACCACCCCTAGGGTACGCCTCACTGTTGCCTTGCCTCGAAAGGTGATCGTCGAGTAGAGGATGTCTTAGTAAGTCCTCATGATCCAGGAACCTGGCATGAGGGTAGCTTCTAAGGTGTCTTCCCATTTCTCTGGTGATCACCATGTCCCGAACCTCGAATTGACCCGAACACCTCCAACGGTGGTGCTACCTACCTCTCAATGGTGGGATGGCACTACTTTAAAGGACATCTACACAGACGAATTCCTTAGGGTAGGTAGGTTCTCATAGATACTTGCTCTAAATTTCAAACAAAATTCAAAAGTACTTTTCACACCGACACCTTTTCAAAAAGCTTTCGAAAGCAATTTTTCAAACACTCTTGAGGACCGATACAAGAGTCGAACTGAAATTTTCAAATAAACTTTTTAAAACCCACAGTTGAAAAGCAAAGAAACCATTTTGAAAACACAATGAGTAAGTATCTAAGAGCCCATGGATAACCATGGATAGAAAGGGTGCTAACACCTTCCCTTTCTATAATCTACCTCCCGAACCGAGAGCAATCTCTTTAAGGAATTTTTCTGTGCTTTTGTCCTTTCCATTTGGAGAAAATAAAAAACGGTGGCGACTCTTGCTTCCGCGACATTTCGCGAACCAGCGTTAAATAGTCAGTTCCAGATCCACCGATCACAGAACTGGCGACTCTGCTGGGGAGATAAATTTAAAGTGAGGTGTACCTTAGGGTTAGTTCATAACTGTGTTTTCAATTGTTTTCTTTGCTTGCTTTATTATTGTGGGACTTTCTTGGAAGTTCTATAGATCCTAACCCGGATCTGGGGATACCTTCTTAGAAAGTAGCAACAAGGCTGTGAGGGAACTGTGCGGGGTATACCGACATGGTTGAAACAGTCTGCTACGTTGATGTGGCACTTTGGTGTGTACCGGTAACCCTTGAGTTCAGTCAAGGAGAGTACGGGGCCTCCGCGTGGTGTCGTGAAGCATCAACAGACCTTAGGAACCTTAATTGAACTATCTTGGCCTCTTTAGGGTAGTGAGATAACTGACTTTGGTGCAGTCCGAGGTTGGTTGATACTCGATACTACACTCAATTGAGGGTTGCTTTCCTGGAATATTTCGGTCGCCAGTTCAGTGGCTAAATCGAAATGATGAACAATGAAAGCAATCCCGTGATATTGGGACCCTTAGAACCCGGTTACTTCTAATAAGACAGGTTGAACCCACCAACTTCAAGAGGGTACTACCCAGACCCCATGCTGGCCTTAAACCTTAAGGGCTTGTCTTGTGTGCCTTGTGTGCCTTACATGTTTGTCTTTGTAAATATTTGGGGTGTGTTTAATCATAGCATCATGACATCATCCAGCATCATATGCATTGACTAACCATTTCAGGGGTTCGAATTTTCATCTTTGTTCTTGTTTTGTAGGACATGGAAACTGTTCGTAGAAAGACAATTCAAGTCAGTCTTGTAAGGGTCCCTCCTCAGCTTAAGGAACTTATATCCAGGATTCCCGAGAACTCTTCATTCAGTGAAAGACATGGAAGCCTCATCAGCTTGGTCAACACCAACATTGAGGAAGACATGATCAAGGTTCTGTTCCAATTCTTTGACCCTCTGCATCACTGTTTCACCTTCTTGGATTATCAGCTGGTACCTACATTGGAGGAGTTCTCCCGGCTCCTGAAGATCCCTATCCTTGATCAGCTACCCTACAGCGGTACAGAAAAGGAACCTAAGCTTGAAGAGATTGCTAAAGCCTTGCACCTACAGTCATCTGACCTCAAGGGACATTGGGAAGTTAGAAGTGGTATCAAAGGGTTCTTAGCCAGGTTTCTGTTGGAAAAAGCCCATGAATGTTGGAACTCCCTTGACTTGCAAGCTTTTGAAGAAGTTGTGGCCCTCCTCGTCTATGGTTTGGTGTTGTTCCCTAACCCAGATCAGCTTATTGATATCAGTGCTGTCCAGATCTTTATGTCCAGGAATCCTATACCTACGTTGCTGGGGGACATCCTTCACTCATGTTACACTCGAACCATGAGAAAAAGAGGTGTCCTTATGTGTTGCACTCCTCTCCTGGGAAGGTGGTTTATTTCGCACCTTCCACAATCAGTTTTGAAGAACGAGCGGGGTTTGAGATGGTCACAGCGGTTGATGACTCTTATGCATGCAGATATACATTGGTGCCCTAGGTCCAGAGAGGACGTCACTATCATTAATCGTTGCGGGGAGTACCCTAATGTTCCTTTACTTGGAACCAGAGGAGGTATTACTTACAACCCATGCCTGGCTTGGAGACAGTTTGGTTATGCTCGGAGGGATGGTCCTCATGACATGTTAATTCCTGACATAGTTTTTGACTTCGACAACGATGCATAAGGACTTCGCCAGAGATTTATCAGAGCTTGGAGGATGCCCAGTAGGATAGACATCAAGACACTGGGGCACAGGAATTCCATCCCATTGGAACCTTATCTCAAGTGGGTACGCGCCCGCTCCCAGAAGTTAGTAATGCCTTATCCTCATATGCTCCCTGTGATCAAAGAGCCAGTCTCGGAAGGAGAGGTGTCCTACACCATTCAGCACCCTGATATGCCCACGTCCTGGGAAGAGATGCAAAAGAGCTGGATCCAGCTAAAGGAAGAACGGAATTCTCTTGAGACCAGTCTACATGCCAGTGAAAAGAAGGTCTTGGAGCTCACCCGCCTGTTGCACGAGGAGAGGAATCTCAACACTTACATAGCTCCAAAGAGGATGCGCAGTATATTTTGGGATTGATCTGCCTTTGTATTATTTTGCCCATGAGGCTTTGATGTACTAAACAATTATTTCCTTAATGATAACGTGTGTTCCTTTTTGTCTACAACAAATTTGAACTTTCGAACCCTTGAATGCATCGCATAAACACATATCATTCATCATGTGCATAGCAGGTTTTTCCTCTTTTCAGGTTGCTTACAGTTCTTCGTTGTTTATTTCAGCATCATGAATCCTGACTCGTCATCAACTGAGACATCCATCAAAGCTCTTCAGGCGCAGAATGTGCAATTTCAGGAATTAATCAAGGGTTTGGCTCAAGGCCAAGAAGAGCTGAAGGCTCTGCTCCTGAAGAAGGAGAAGAAGAAGAAGAGAAGAACTGTTCTGTTTAGCTCGGGCCGAAGGTTTGGCAACACTCTGCAAAATGAAGAGGCTGGTTCTTCTATTGGCAAGAGTACTCCTCAATCAGAAAAAGGTCCTAGTCTGGTAGTCTCTGACAACGAGACTGATTTTGATGAAGAGCAGTACCCTCCTGCAGAAGACAGATACAAGCAACTGGAGGATAGGTTGAATGCTATGGAGATACAACAGGTGCCTGGGCTGGATTTCGGAGACTTGGGTTTGTCTACCGGTGTGATTATTCCTCATAAGTTCAAAGCACCATCTTTCGCTAAGTACGACGGGGCGTCTTGTCCCAAGCTACATCTCAGGTCCTATGTTCGGAAGATTCAACCGTACTCAGCGGATAAGAATTTGTGGATCCACTTCTTCCAGGAGAGTCTTTCAGGGACTCATCTCGAATGGTTCTATCAGCTGGATGGGACCAAGGTTCGTAACTGGGAGGAGTTGGCTACTGCTTTCTATAAGCAGTATCAGTATAATGCCGACCTTGCCCCTACACGTACCCAACTCCAGGGTATGTCGTTAGGTTCAAGTGAAGGTTTTAAAGAGTACGCTCAGAAGTGGAGGGATCTGGCTGGCAGGGTACAGCCTCCGTTGACTGATCGGGAGTTGGTAGACATGTTCTTGGGGACCCTATCCGGGCCATTTTTCAACCATCTTATCGGGAATTCGTCTGCAGGGTTCACTGATCTGATTCTGACTGGAGAGAGAATTGAGGCTGGGTTGAAGTCTGGTAAGATTCCAAAGGGTGCATCTACAGGTTCAGAGAAGAAACCCTTCAAAAAAGAGGCCAGTGTGGTGTATGGGCCTAGAAGGCAAGACAAACCAGAGCGCCGCCAATCTGTCAACGCATTGGTGATTGCGAAGCCTGCAGCCGCTCCTCGGCAAGCTAACCAACCAAGGGCTGAGAGACCCAGAAGGGAATTCACCCGTTTGAGTATGACCTTGTCGCAGATCTTACCACAGTTGATCTCAACCAACTTAGTAACCGTCAGAGAGGCTCCGAAGTTTGCCAATACTACATCTCCTAAGTACAATCCAAATGCCCGCTGTGCTTATCACTCCGATAGCCCGGGGCATTCCACTGATGACTGTTGGGCATTAAGGAATAAGGTGCAAGACCTTATTGACGCAAAAGAGATACAGTTCGAAGCGCCTGAGAGGCCGAATGTGGTTACTGCTCCTATGCCTCAGCATGGGGTAAATGCTGTTGATGAAGAAGTGTACGCTGTTTCTGTGGATGATCTGGCTACTCCTTTAATGACCGTCAAGAAGAACCTACTGCTGGCCGGTTTATTTCCGGGTTGCAGTGAGGGTTGCCTGTTCTGTGCTGTTTCCCTATCTGGTTGTCCCTTGCTGAGGTTAGGCATCCAAAGCCTAATGGATAGTAAGGAGATTCTGTTTAAGAAGTCTGTTGTTCAGCTGGTTCCGGTAGAAGAAGTTTATGTGGTTACCATCTTCAATAATCCAATCAAGGATCTCCCGAAGAAGCCTGTCCCAATCATGACTGTCGCACCTGTGGTTATCACTGTTCCGGGGCCTCTTCCCTACGTATCTGATAAAGTTGTCCCCTGGCATTATGGGGCAGATGTGTATGTGAATGGGATCAAACAAGAATTCAACACTGGCGCCAGTATCTGTGATATCACTGGCCCAACCAAGGTTACCCGCAGTGGCAGGCTCTTCTCGCCTGACATTGCACCACCCGCTACTCGAAGACCCCTCCTCATAACACCTACAAGTGTACCTGTTCCTGTTTCTGACCAAGTTGTTTCCCCTGCTGCCGAGTCATCTAATACTCGGGGCAAGGGAGTTGAAGATGAGCCTGCCCAGATGGAGGCACCAATACCGATAAATGCTGAGGCCTTCCAACAAGAAATGGAGGAGATTTTAAAAATAATAAAGAAGAGCGATTTCAACGTCGTCGAACAGCTGGGGCATACACCCTCTAAAATCTCCATGCTCTCCTTATTGTTGTGTTCAGAGGCCCATGCTAAGGCCTTAATCTCATTTCTCAAGACGGCCCATGTGCCACAGGAAACATCTGCAGTCCAGTTCACTGATTGCGTAGCAAATCTGACAGCGGATAATAGCTTGGGTTTCTCAGATGCTGACCTGACTGCGAAGGGAAGAGACCACAATGATGCCCTGCATGTCTCTATCGAATGCAGGGGCACTACTCTGGCACATGTATTGGTGGATACTGGTTCTTCTTTGAATGTGCTACCCAAGAAGGCTTTAGACCGTTTGGATTGTGAAGGCCTGGAATTAAAACCCAGCAATATCATCGTCAGCCTTTGACGGTTCAAAAAGGATGGTTCATGGAGAGGTTGACCTTCCTATTCGTGTGGGCTCTCAGGTGTTTGACTCTACGTTTTATGTGATGGATATCCGTCCATCGTACTCTTGTCTACTGGGTCGACCTTGGATCCATAAAGCTGGGGCAGTGACCTCTACCTTGCACCAGAAGCTGAAGTACCCCGTCAGAGGGAAGATCGTCACTGTGCAAGGAGAGGAGGAGTATATGGTAAGCCATCTGAATTCCTTCAGATACATTGAGATGGACGGGGAGTTTATTGAAACCCCCTTTCAGCATTTCGAGGAGGTACTTCCAATTTCAGCGGCAGCAGAAACAACGGTAGAAGAGAATGTTCCTTTGAAGATGGCTTCCCTGAAGGATGCCCGGGCTGTGGTTCAAAAAGGTGAATATGCTAACTGGGGCAGGCTTCCAGACTTTACACAGAAAACTGACAAATTTGGGCTGGGTTTTACTGCAGAGGGTCAGAAAGCTATGCGGAAGGCGAAGATCAGAAGACCTCCTGTGTTCATTACAAATCCAGGAGTGAATGTTGTTGGGGAAGACAATGAAGTGGACGAAGCTGAGTTCAATAGCTGGATCTATCCAACGACTGAAGGCGGATTGACCAATTGGATTGCCAAAGACCATACTCCTGTTACTTTTGTTACGCAGTAATAAACTTCTTTGTTTTATTATTTGTAATAAACAATAAATAAACTCTATGGCCCAGTGTCTTACCCGAGGCACTGTGGTTTCATTTGTGAGGGCATATAAATTGTCATTTCATATATCATAAATGAAAATCTTGGACGTTTTCTCGCATTACAAATCTTATGCTCCTTTTCTGTCTTTCTTTCCTTTACATATATTTCAAAACAGCTGTATTTACACACACACTCACTCATACAGGTTTCAATCCACTCTGGATCTCACTGATAACGACTCTGCTACTGCCAATTATGACTTCGAAAATCCGATCAACTTAGCCGAAGACGAAGGTGAAGATGATTGCGAAGTGCCTGGCGAGCTTGCAAGACTGTTGCTTCAGGAAGAGAGGGCAATTCAACCACATGAAGAGCCAGTGGAAACAATAAACCTGGGTACTGAAGAAGACAGGAAAGAGGTAAAGATTGGTGCCAACCTAGAGCTCAGCGTGAAGCAACGGTTGACTCAGATGCTGCATGATTATATGGAGATCTTTGCCTGGTCCTACGAAGACATGCCCGGGTTGGATACCGATATTGTGGTCCATCACTTGCCAACTAAGGAAGATTGCCCTCCGGTTAAGTAAAAGGTCCGTCGTATGCATCCAGAGATGTCTGAAAAGATTAAAGCCGAGGTTATGAAACAGTTTGATGCCGGGTTTCTTGCAGTGACTTCTTACCCTCAGTGGGTTGCTAATGTGGTGCCGGTACCTAAGAAGGACGGTAAGGTCAAAATGTGTGTTGATTACAGGGATCTGAACAGGGCCAGCCCCAAGGATGACTTCCCCCTACCTCACATTGATGTCCTTGTTGATAATACAGCTCAGCACAAGGTATTCTCTTTCATGGATGGCTTTTCAGGTTACAACCAGATCAAGATGGCACCTGAAGACATGGAAAAGACTACATTTGTTACTCAGTGGGGCACCTTCTGCTACAAGGTCATGCCTTTTGGACTAAAGAACGCTGGGGCAACCTACCAACGTGCCATGGTTGCTTTATTTCATGATATGATCCATCATGAGATAGAAGTGTATGTTGACGACATGATCGCAAGGTCCCAGACTGAGGAAGAGCACCTAGATCATCTGCAGAAATTGTTTGACCGGTTGAAACTATACAAGCTGAGGTTAAACCCGAACAAGTGCACCTTCGGGGTAAGATCGGGAAAGTTGCTAGGCTTCGTGGTAAGTGACAAGGGCATTCAAGTGGACCCTGCCAAGGTTAAAGCTATTCAAGAGATGCCGGTTCCTAAGACAGAGAAGGAAGTCAGAGGCTTTTTAGGACGCCTGAATTACATTGCTCGATTCATCTCACATCTGACTGCTACCTGTGAGCCAATCTTCAAGCTACTGAAGAAAGATCAGGTAGTACGTTGGAATGATGAATGTCAGGCTGCTTTTGACAGAATCAAGGAGTATCTCCAAGAACCACCTATCCTTATGCCACCGGTTGAAGGGAGACCTCTGATATTATACCTGACAGTGCTTGACAACTCAATGGGGTGTGTGCTGGGGCAGCATGACGAGTCTGGCCGAAAAGAGCATGCCATTTATTACCTTAGCAAAAAG
This sequence comes from Vicia faba, assembly GCA_948472305.1. Lineage (NCBI taxonomy): Eukaryota > Viridiplantae > Streptophyta > Magnoliopsida > Fabales > Fabaceae > Vicia > Vicia faba. The sequence goes on along the minus strand of OX451738.1, from coordinate 175,076,402 downwards.
TTTACCGACTGTGAGACCCGATACTCACTGCTCGAGAAAACTTGCTGCGCTTTGGTATGGGCTGCTCGCCGGCTGAGACAGTATATGCTGACTCATACCACCTTGTTGATCTCAAAGATGGATCCTATAAAGTACATATTCGAAAAGCCTGCTCTGTCTGGGAGAATAGCAAGATGGAAAATGATCTTGACGGAATACAACATTCAGTACACGACTTAGAAAGCCATCAAGGGAAGTGTATTGGCAGACCACTTGGCACATCAGGCCGTAGATGACTATCAGTCAATGAACTTCGAGTTTCCAGATGAAAGCATCATGATTGTGACTGATTGTGAAGTACCTGGACCGGATGAAGGACCTGAGGAAGGATCCCGATGGTCTATGCACTTTGATGGAGCCTCCAACGCTTTGGGAAACGGTATCGGCGCTGTAATCATATCCCCCCAAGGCACTCATACTCCACTCACTGCCCGACTATGTTTCAACTGCACCAATAACATGGCAGAGTATGAGGCGTGCATGATGGGTCTTCAAGCTGCGATCGATCTAAGGATCAAGTTTCTGAGTGTCTTCGGAGATTCCGCTCTTGTGATCAATCAGATCAAAGGAGAGTGGGATACGAAACATCCAAACCTGATTCCTTACAGAGAATGTGTGTTGACCTTGATCCCCCACTTCACGAAGATAACCTTTGAACACTTCCCGAGAGAAGAGAATCAGTTGGCGGACGCGTTAGCTACAATGTCTTCTATGTTCAAAGTTAAATGGGATAATGAGGCTCCCCGGATCATCATCTGGAAACTGGACGAACCGGCATACTGTTGTGATCTCTAAACTGAATTGGTGACTGAGAAGCCTTGGTACCATGAAGTGAAGAGATATCTGGAAACTCAGGAATACCCTGAAGGTGCCTCTATCAATGATAAGAAGTTCTTGAGAAGATTCGCAGCAAAGTTCTTCCTTAGCAACGGCATCTTGTACAAGCGAAACCATGATTCAACTCTACTGCGTTGTGTGGATAAGACTGAAGCAGAAAGGATCATGGAAGAGCTACATGAAGGGACCTTTGGTACGCACTCCAGTGGACATACAATGGCAAAGAAGATCCTTCGGGCAGGGTATTACTGGTCCACCATGGAAGCTGACTGCTACCAACATTCTAGGACATGCCATACGTGCCAGATTTATGCAGACAAGGTGCATGTTCCTCCAGTTCCTCTGAATGTTCTGACTGCGCCTTGGGCGTTTGCAATGTGGGGCATAGACATGATCGGTGAGATTAAACCTACGACATCTAACGGGCATCGCTTCATCCTAGTGGCGATTGATTATTTTACAAAGTGGGTCGAAGCAGCTTCCTACGCTACGGTAACCAAGACGGTTGTGTCACGGTTCATTCGGCATAATCTGATCTGTCGATACGGCGTCCCTGAGAGAATTATTACAGATAACGGTACCAATCTGAATAACAAAATGATCACTGAGCTCTGCGAGCAATTCAAAATACAGCACCACAATTCTTCTCCTTACAGACCGAAGATGAATGGGGCTGTAGAAGCAGCAAATAAAAATATCAAGAAAATCGTGCAGAAGATGACAGTGACTTACAAAGATTGGCACGAGATGTTACCGTTCGCTCTGCATGGGTACCGTACCTCAGCAAGGACGTTAACCGGGGCAACTCCTTTCTCTTTGGTTTATGGTATGGAGGCAGTCTTACCGATCAAAGTGCAAATACCCTCTCTCCGGATAATGAAGGATGCAAATCTGAACGAGGATGATTGGATCCAGACACGACTTGATCAGCTCAACCTCATTGATGAAAAGAGACTTGCTGCTATCTGCCACGGTCAGACGTATCAGAAACGAATGATCAGGGCATTTAACAAAAAGGTCAGACCACAAGAATATCAAGTTGGGGATCTGGTAATCAAGCGAATCATCCTTCCTCAGAGTGATCCAAGGGGCAAATGGACCCCTACGTACGAAGGGCCATTTGTGGTTAAGCAGGTGTTCTCAGGAGGAGCCATGATTCTAACCAATATGGATGGTGACGACCTTCCTCACCCCGCTAATGCAGACATAGTAAAAAGATACTACGCATGAAAAAAGACCCGCTAGGCTGACATGCCTAGGCAAAAATTAGGGCTTCCCGGCGAACCAAAAGGGTTCGGGCAAAATGAAGGGATGAAAATGAAAAAATCTGTACACCCGGCAAGTCGAAAACCTGAAAAGGCGGCTTGGGCAAAAATGGGTATCCCGGTGGACTGAAAACCCGAAAGGGCGGTCCAGGCAAAAGTTAGGGATAAAAGCGTAATACTATGTCTCATTGGATCACTTTGCATCCAGAATCCGGTATCTATATCAAGTTCAGACGGCATCGATCAGTCAACTTCACCTTCAACCAAGGTCATCAAGTGATGAGACGCTCGGAGTTATAAAGGCAATAGCAGAGTTGAAACCCAGTGGATCATTCATTTCACACAGCTGTTTTATTTTCTCTTGTACAAAATTTGTATAAACTCTTTTGTTCGGCGGCGTTCTCTTACTAGGACGTCAGCCTCTTGTACACAAAACGCCTATTTGCAGGCCATTAAAAAATCAATACAAATATATTTTTCAGTTAAACGTGCCAATTGTTTTTCTTTTTCTGTTTTGTTTTGCGAAGAACGTCCAAGGTTCAATTTGTGATATATGCATTGACAATAATTTGCTAACTCATGAATACTTGCATACAAAACAAAGGACTAATTACAGGTAACATTAGAAACAGGGGCAATAAAGAGTTGTCTGAGCAATCTAATTGTTCTATCCTCCAAGGTACCAAGGTAGGTTCAGCTAAAAAACATAACCAGGCATCTTAATTCCCCAGAGAGTGAGCCAGCAAGTCAGTGCACTATTCTCTAAGCAAAGTTATCAAATCTTAAGGAAGTTGGGTATCCGCCAGCAGATCTCAACATTCCCCAGCAGCATATATATCCTTAACAAGCATCCCCCGACAGTCTTGGTCTAAAGATTGTTCCCCGGCGGCATATCAGACATTCAAAGGAATCACTTCCCTCGCAGTTCAAAACTTCCCCAAGAGAGTCCAATCCAGCTCCCCCAGGAAAGTTGGAATCCATCTCCCCAAACAATAAGCTTATCCCCAGTAGATTCTGGAAGCTTATCCCTCGCAGAGCACGAACGTGTCGTCCGGCTTTATTCAAAGAGTTATTTCCTTACCAGGATATAACTGGGTTATCCTCAGCCAAGAGCCACGGAAAGATCGCCGTCAACGCAGTCTTCTTATCCCCAGCGAAGTCTATCAGCACTTCCAACACAACAAAGGTATCCCTGGCAAGTTATTACCAACAGCTCAGCAAAAGTATCTCTCTCCCCACAGAGTATTGCTTCCCAGCAAGATCGTTAGAGTACTTTCCTCCCTGCAGAGTTATTCCATTCGCCAAGTTCATTCCCCAACGGAGTCATCTTCTCCTACCGATATTCTTGCAATCATCATCCCCAGCGGAAGTAAAAGCTTATTCTTCAACATCAGCCCAGGAGTGACTTCCCGGCACCCGTCAAGGATTTATTTTCCTAAAACGAAAACATAATATTCATAAACATCTTCATACATTATAGCATGCATATACGCATCATGAACATACAATCTCACGTATTCAAAGAGTATCTCGCATGTCATACCACATGACATCGCATACAACTAACGCTTGTCTTTTCAGGACAAAAGTGCAAAAATGATCACCATCAATGGTCGCAACTAAAGATTCGATTCCTGAATCTTGCCAGGGTGTATCTGTTGATGACCAATTACCAGATCCGATTCCTGTATCTTGCCAGGGTGTGTCTGAAGATTTCGAGGATCCGATGCCTGAATCTTGCCAGGGTGTATCCGTTGAAGACTAACATTACTAGATCCGATTCCTGTATCTCGCCAGGGTGTGTCTGAAGAGTTCGAGGATCCGATACCTGAATCTTGCCAGGGTGTATCCGTTGAAGACTAACATTACCAGATCCGATTCCTGTATCTTGCCAGGGTGTGTCTGAAGAGTTCGAGGATCCGATGCCTGAATCTTGCCAGGGTGTATCCGTTGAATACTAGCATTACCAGATCCGATTCCTGTATCTTGCCAGGGTGTGTCTGAAGAGTTCGAGGATCCGATACCTGAATCTTGCCAGGGTGTATCTGTTGAAGACTAACATTACCAGATCCGATTCCTGTATCTTGCCAGGGTGTGTCTGAAGAGTTCGAGGATCCGATGCCTGAATCTTGCCAGGGTGTATCCGTTGAAGACTAGCATTACTAGATCCGATTCCTGTATCTTGCCAGGGTGTGTCTGAAGAGTTCGAGGATCCGATACCTGAATCTTGCCAGGGTGTATCCGTTGAAGACTAACTTTACCAGACTCAATTCCTGTATCTCGCCAGGGCACGTCTGAAGAATTCGAAGATCCGATTCCTGTAACCAGTCAGGACATATCTACACAAAGCATTTGAAGACCAGCTCCTGCAACATGTCAGGTACTCATTTTTCTTTTGCAGATACGCAAGTTCTCGCTAAGGAATCTCTTACGCGATCAACATCCAGATGACATCTATAAGCCCATCATCCTATTCATCAACCTCTAAATGGCATCTATAAGCCCATTTCCACCATCACTGCTACTATGTGAGCGCAAATTTCTGGGCACTCTAGTGTTCAATCATCTTCCACCATCGGATTACGAAAGGCATGTCAGCCAATCTGCATCCTCAGGTCTAAGAATATTGAACAGGGGCAAGTGTTGTACCCCAAAATTTGCCCTCCCATATTCTTCAAGAAATTGCCAAGTCATGCTTCAAAATTCCCCAAGGGTTGCACAGTTCAAGGGCCTCCTAAACAGTCAAAATTAGGGTTTTTATTCTGATCAAGAAAATGAAGTTTCCAAGGGTCCAATCAAGTCCCACATGCCTATAAACATGGTCAAGCATCCTCATACAAAGTTTCAAGACTTTCAGCACAAAATTGCACAGTCAAAACCCTAATTGCACTACAGTCAACTGTAGGGGCAAAATGGTCATTTGACAGTCAAAAGTCCAAATTTTTGGTCAACATCTCATTTTGAAGCCACAAACATCATTTGATCAATGCTTGATCATGATTCTCAAAGCTTGGCTCAAAAATCATCAAGATGCAAAAGTTTCCTTATTTGGACAGTTGAAAAAGTCAACTATAAATTGACCAGGGCATAACTTTCACATGGATTATCAGAAAAATTCCATCCAAAGCTCATTTTGAAGAGTAAGACATTTCCTGCAACTCCTCTTCACACTCCAAGTCCAAGAAATGCTCTCACAAAAAGTTATCAATTTCAACATTATAGGTCATTTTCAAAAGTCAACAAAAAGGGACTTTAAGTCAAAGGCCATAACTTGAGATTGGTAAATCAAAATGACATGGTACCAAAGACATTGGTTAGAGGACTCAAATACCTTTCTAAAATGTCCAAGAACATGAGCAAAGCTTAAAAATTGAGAAAGTTATGCCTTGTGGAAGTTGGGAAATTTTTGGATATTTTGAAAGGTCAACATTGCTTCAAATGACCTAAAATTGCTAATGGGCCTCTTTTTCTTCCACAATTCATTATCCAAGGCATGTGCACGACCACTTGGCCCAAAGGGAAGTTTTTCTTCATTTTTATTTATTTATTTGGATTTTTATTATTAATAATTCATTTAAATTGAAATAAATACATGAAAAATACTAAACCTAGGTTTTTCAATCTTTTTATGCACATAATATACTCAAGATTTTGTGCCTAACCAAATATGGAAAGAATCAATTGAATTGGTCATGATTTGGTAGCAAAAGCATGTGAAAAAGATTTGAAAATCATGGTTTAAAAATCAAATATCATATTCATCAATTCATGGATTTTGGACCAATCTTATTTGACCTAATCATTCATACACATATAAGGATGCAAACCCTCATGCTTTTGGACTAGAAGCTGCGCTACAGACTAAGCACAAAACTTGAGTTTTTGGTTGAAAATTTGAAAACTGAAAACAAGGTTAGAGGACGATTCAAGGCCAAAGATCAATTCCATTAGCTTGCTGAGGCTTCAAAGAAGAGATTTGGATCAAAAACTATAAGCTTTCGTGCCCAGAAACGTAAGAACAATCTCACCTGTATGGAAAAAATTTCATATTCGTGTATCTCAATTCATACACTTTTTGCAATTTTTAACATGTGATTTATGTTCATTATGCAATTATGAAGCTAACTGTGCAGTTTAATTTTGTTTTCGTGCCCCATATGAAGATTTACCATTAACAATATTTAGGGTTTTGCAAGCTTCAATTTAGGCGTTTCCAAACGCTGTAAAATTAGACCACCACGATGCCATGACCATGCTCAACACACTTGGACAAAGAGAAACCCACCCTCGCGCTCAATTTATGAGCCTTCCTGGGCTATTCGCTATTTTCCAGAAAAGGGCATAAGAGAACGATATGAAAACCGTGGCCTATGTTCTTTATGTTTCAGAAAAAAATAAATGTAGAAGAAGAAGATGAGGTGGCCGTCCAGGGTTGGGTGGTTTGAATTTCGCGCGAAAAAGGAATACTAACTCTTGTTTTGTTTTATTATATTTATTTGTTATATTATGTACAGATGAATAAAGCAGCGCGTTTGGTAAAGTGCAAGACTGGTAACGTTCATGACCTGGGTTCGAGCCCCAGGTCCTCACTCTTTCCATATTGTTTTTCAACTAATATTCCTATGCAGCGTCAATACTAAAACACACCATACATCCACCACATCAAGTCACCACGTGCCTATTGAGATGGATCAGAAGGTCCAGATTGGGAGAATACCGTGTGCGTCAGTCAATGGAGATCCACGCCAGCGCAAAAGTCAACCAGGCCTGAAGGTCATTGGGCCCAGATTGCTAAAGTTTCACCTCCAAATTAGGGGCAGAACCCCCTAGGTTTGCTTTATTTTCTTTTCCTTATTTTGATATTTTTTTTAATTATTGTCTTTATTTTAATTAGTTTTTTTTAATTCAAATATTTTCATAATATATAAAAAAAAACACATAAAAAATCAGAAAAGATGAAAAAATAATGAATATTTTATTTTAGTATTTTTGTAAATAAATTGCATTAATTAGTTTTAGTTATTAAATTAGGTTTAATTGTAATATTTTCATAATAAAAATCTAAAATTGGTAGAATTAGGGTTAATTAATTTTTCATCCTTTTTTTATTTTCTTTCATAATAATTAAATATTTACTATTACTTATTTTTATAAATAAAACTGCATGTAAAATAATTAGGTTTAATTTTAGGTTAAAGTTTAATACTTTCTTAACAAATAAAAAAAACTAGAATTAGGGTTAGCATGTTATTCTAATTAATTCTTCTTTTCATTAAACTCATAAAATACCAAAAATACCAAAAACAATTTCTTTTCTTTTTTTAATTAATTAATTTCATCATTTAATTTAATTCTGCAAAAGGGGTCCAACGCCCTCGTTTTTAATTCTTATTTAACCCGCATATTTATTTTTTATTCTTTATAATATTTATGTACCTCTCCCAAGGCCTTGTAAATTAATTTCTCGCACTTTACTCTTCATTATTTCTTTATTTTCTGTCAAATCGGGTTCTAGAAATTTTGGCGATGTGGACCCGCGCCTTTTGTAATAGCTTTAGAATTTTTACTTTTCTCGCAATTTTTAACTGCTAAATAAATGCATGCAAGAATGAATGGCCTTAAATAAAAACAAGCGTATAGATCACCAATAACATGACAAGATAAAATATCTGAATCTGACACACGAATCACACACCACCCCTAGGGTACGCCTCACTGTTGCCTTGCCTCGAAAGGTGATCGTCGAGTAGAGGATGTCTTAGTAAGTCCTCATGATCCGGGAACCTGGCATGAGGGTAGCTTCTAAGGTGTCTTCCCATTGCTCTGGTGATCACCATGTCCCGAACCTCGAATTGACCCGAACACCTCCAACGGTGGTGCTACCTACCTCTCAATGGTGGGATGGCACTACTTTAAAGGACATCTACACAGACGAATTCCTTAGGGTAGGTAGGTTCTCATAAATACTTGCTCTAAATTTCAAACAAAATTCAAAAGTACTTTTCACACCGACACCTTTTCAAAAAGCTTTCGAAAGCAATTTTTCAAACACTCTTGAGTACCGATACAAGAGTTGAACTGAAATTTTCAAAGAAACTTTTTAAAACCCACAGTTGAAAAGCAAACAAACCATTTTGAAAACACAATGAGCAAGTATCTAAGAGCCCATGGATAACCATGGATAGAAAGGGTGCTAACACCTTCCCTTTCTATAATCTACCTCCCGAACCGAGAGCAATCTCTTTAAGGAATTTTTCTGTGCTTTTGTCCTTTCCATTTGGAGAAAATAAAAGACGGTGGCGACTCTTGCTTCCGCGACATTTCGCGAACCAACGTTAAACAGTCAGTTCCAGATCCACCGATCACATGGTGTATTGACATGATTGGGATGATAGAACCCAAAGCTTCGAATGGACACCATTTTATCTTGGTAGCAATTGATTACTTCACCAAGTGGGTGGAAGCTGCTTTATATGCCAATGTTACTAAGCAGGTGGTTGTGCGCTTCATCACGAATAATCTTATATGTCGGTATGGTGTACCGAGCAGAATTATCACCAACAATGGCTCGAATTTGAACAACAAAATGATGACAGAACTGTGTGAAGAGTTCAAGATTGTCCATCATAATTCCTCTCTGTACATGCCAAAGATGAATGGGGCTGTTGAAGCTTCTAATAAGAATATCAAGAAGATTATCCAGAAAGTGGTTGTTACTTATAAGGATTGGCATGAAATGCTCCCTTTTGCTTTACATGGATATCGAACATCTGTTCGCACTTCAACAGGAGCAACCCAGTTCTCTCTGGTGTATGGAATGGAAGTTGTACTCCTAGTCGAGGTTGAGATTCCCTCTTTGCGTGTGATAAACCAAGTTTTCAGAGGCTGAATGAATCCATAACCGATTTGACCAATTGAATCTGATCGAAGAGAAGAGGATGACAACTTTATGTCATGGACAGTTATATCAGAAAAGGATGAAGAAAGTTTTTGATAAGAAGGTCAAACCTCGTAAATTCAGAGAAGGCGACCTCGTGCTCAGGAAGATCATGTCTTTCAACACTGATTCTAGGGGCAAGTGGACTCCCAACTTTGAAGGCCCATATGTTGTCAAGAAAACCTTCTCTGGCGGTGCATTAATTCTTGAAACTATAGATAGCGAGGAGTTCCCACGTCCCATGAATGATGTTGCAGTCAAGAAATACTTCGCCTAAAGAAATAAAAGAACAACTCGCTAACTTGAAAGCCCGAAAGGGCGGCTTAGGTAAAAAAAGAGCGTCTCGGTAGGCCGAAAACCCGAAAGGGCGGTCTAGGAAAAAATTAGAGACATAAACAGAATAAATTTCCCGCTAAGCTGAAAACCCGCAAGGGCAGTTTAGGAAAAAGTTAGGGACTTTCTTGGCAAGTAACTACATCAGACAAGACTTGATCGTTGGAGCAACAATCTTCTCGGATTCTCATCACAACTTCAACAGAAGTTGCTGCTCAGGATTTCAAAAGTTGTTAGACGGGATAATGGTCATTTTATCTCAATATATCTTTTCTATTATGTATTACCATTTTCTGAACTTTGTAATTATCCATGGAGTCTCGCCATTTGCAGACTACCATTCTATTAATGAAATTTGAGCTTTTAACCAATTATTTGTATTTCTTATTTTATTTAGCTTACAAAGACTCCATTTATTATTGATAATAACTTTCAAAGCAAAAATATTAAATAACAAAATCGATTTTTCAAAAAGAATTTACAATTCGCTTTTACCTTGGAATCTGTGATGAAATAATGGCAACAAAATGGTGATCCCAGGAATGGACAAACTCCAGTTTGTTTTAAGAAGTTTTTGTTCCCCTCGGGAAGGTTTACTCAGGATGATTCGCCGTATTGGGTTCGTGACTCCAGTATCCTCGGTCAAGTTTGGATTCATTTCTCCTCTTTTCTGATTTTTCTTGATGTGAAGTCTCAATCCGAGATTTCTCCAGTGAAGTTTTCGTTCGGTCTAACGTAAGTTCTTTTTCCCAAGAAATTGGCACCATAATCACTCTTGAAGAGCGCAGGTCCCTGGTTTCGCTAGTGAAGAACGTATTATGGTTTTCCCTTTGAAGATGTGGTGTTAATCTCCACAATGATGTAGGCCTGAATTCCCCAATGAATGTTTTGATGATTTGGTGTCCATCTGCTTTACTTGAGACTGGTTTTGCAATTCCCAGTAGAAGTGTTACTTTTAAAAGCGATTGTTTTCCCGGTGAAGCCTGGAGAAAGATGTTCTATCCCCGTATCTGTACTATTTTATCACTTTGTTTTGTTCCGGATTATGTTTCTCCCCAGTAAAGCTAAAGCAGGCAGTAGGTTTTGTTTCCTCAGTTGGCATTTACTTTTTCTTGGAATGATCATCCTGAATGTGGTTTAGCCGAGTGTTGTTTGTGCCAGAGTTGGTTTTGCTTGGTTACTCCCAGGGTTGTGTATTTGTTTTGTCAGCATACGCACGATAACACTCATACATTCATACATACATCATGCATAACTAAAATTGGAAAACCATTGTTCGTTGACATTTTTTTATGTTTTGTTGACATATCACCCTGTTTTGTAGAGTTACGTTGTCCTCTCTTCCATAGAGTGATGGCCCTAAACAGAAAGCGTATATTCTTTCAATTTCCCCACTGAGTTATCCCTCGTGGAAGATTTTTGCTTTATCCTTCCTATACTGCTCCTTGTTTGGATGGATTTGGTTTTCCCTCTTGAGTTTATTTCTCAAAGGATGTATTTTGGTTGACTGTTCCATTCCAGTTTATTTCTGGTTTGAATATGTGGTTCCCCAAAAATATTATTTACTTTGGATTTCTGAAAGCTTCGAGTTTTGGTTTGTGCATTTTTTTTGCACAAGAAGACTTTGTCTCCTCAACAGGAATATCATGGCATTTCCCTAGGAAATCATATTTCTTTCCCCAGGAAGCCATATTTCTATCCCCAGAAAGTCATTTATTTTTACAATCCTCCATGACAACAAGTAGCAGGTCTCTTTATTTTAGCAACTTGTGCTTCCCTATAAAAGTAGACGTAACTTTTTTTTCTATCTCCTCTATGAGTGGATAGTTTGCAGTCCATCGTCAGTTTACGCCAGTGGATGGCAAGACTTTCAAATTCGCAGAATCAGCTCGCTGTGAAATCTTTGCAAGTGGAAGTCTCTTTATTTGAGACAACTTACATATTACCCTTTCCAGGCAGAGTGCCTCGGTTAAAGAAGAAGTTGAGACCCTTTCTAGGTGAAATGCCATAATTTTAGGGAAGCTTGTTATCTTTTTGCTACCTTCAGTGAACGTTGGTAGTTCATCGTTAGTGAACGGTGATGCTATGATATATTTTCTTTCTACCTTCAGTGGAAGTTGGTAGGTCATTAGCAGTGAACGTAGATGATTGTTATCTTTTTGCTACGCTTAGTGAACGTTGGTAGTTCATCGTCAGTGAACAACGATGCTATGATATATTCTCTTTCTACCTTCAGTGAAAGTTGGTAGATCACCATCAGTTAAAGTTGGTGTTTGTTATCTTTTTGCTACCCTTAGTGAATGTTGGTAGTTCATCGTCAGTGAACGGTGATGCTATGATATATTTTCTCTCTACCTTCAGTGAATGTTGGCAGTTCATCGTCAGTGAACAGTGGTGCTATGATATATTCTCTTTCTACCTTCAGTGAAAATTGGTAGGTCATTGGCAGTGAATGTCGATGATTGTTATCTTTTTGCTACCCTTAGTGAACGTTGGTAGTTCATCATCAGTGAACGGCGATGTTATGATATTTCTTTTCCTTCTACCTTCAGTGAATGTTGGTAGCTCACCGTCAGTGAACGTTGATGTTGATATTTCTTTTCCTTCTACCTTCAGTGAACGTTGGTAGCTTTACCTCAAGTAGGAGTTTGTGTATCTTTTGACCATTTTACCATCCTCTATGGCTCAGGTCTTTTGATCCACCAGGGATTTATTTTCCTGGTCGGGTCGCTCCCTTGTTTCTTTATTATTGTTACATCCCTAGTGGTGTTTTGCGTCCCTTTGGATTTGTCCATGTGCACTCATATTCATAAGCATTGCATCACATCTTAGGGCAAAAAATAGGGTTTGTTTTATATTTAAGTATCTCTGATCGCGTCGACACAAAGATTTTTAACCTTCGTATCTCCGGATAGAAGAAACTTAAATAAGGGCAGCTGTTGTACCCCAATTTTCCCCCCTAAGATCCCTTCACCATATCATATTGATTCAATCACAACAAGATCACATTAGGGCTTTTGGTTCTCCTTCCTATCTTTAGCTTTGCTCTTTGAGGAATCACCAAGCATCTTGACTTGTTTTTCTTGTGTAATCATTCATGTTTTTGTTTTGACTTTCCTTTTAATTAATAAAATGCAATGTTGGTTTGTCTTACTTGTCAATAATGCAGGTAAAGGCAATGAGGCTTAGCAAGTTGATTCATGGGTTCATGAGTTTATTTCCATGACCTAGTCAATGAAGCTTGAGAAGTTCAAACCTCACCATTGAAGTTGTTTTGGAAGGGATGGCATGGTAAGGTTATTTTGGTTCACTACATTTCCAAGTTATCATGATTTGATCAAAAAAGTAGAAGGGGTTGATTGAAAAATAGTCATGGTTGGACAAAGTCTTGTTCCCATTGGTCACAAGTGCATATTTCTCTCAATTATCAAGATATGGAAGTGGTTGTGGTTTCTATGAGTTCTCATTATCATCCTCAACAACTTGTATTTACAAAGCATTTATTTTGGTATAAGAAGTTTGTTCAAAATTGTCAAAGTTCCTCAAAGCATTTTCTTGATCTATGAGTTAGGGTTTTGAACTTCAAAGAAGCATATCTTGCTCATCTTTTAGTATTTTTGAGTGATTCCAAAGACATCCTTCTCTTTAAAGGGTTATCAACAAATCACTTCAAAAGTTCCAAGGAGTTTTCATGTGGAAGAAACTTGATGAAGAAGAAAGATTACAAGTCCTCCAGATGAATCCCCAATTTTCCATGTGTGACTTCAAATGATCATAACTTGGTCAATTTTTATCAACTTGAGCCCCTTTATATTCTTGTCATTTTTTATTTTTCTCACTTGAGCTTTTTTTTTTCTTTTAAACACACCTAATAATCAACATAAACCCTAAAAATCTTTAATGATACTTGGACTATTTGGTTACTACCGTTGGCATTATGGAGCATTGGACTTTTTGGACTTAGGATTAGAAACCTAGGCCTATGATTGGAGACTTTGTGATCTTATCTGATTATTTTGTCTGGAGCTCTTGAGGTTTACCTCAAGACATTGGGTTATTTGTTTGTTTTGTGTGCAGGTTATTTGGATTACACCCTTTGTTTGTAATCTGGAATTCACCTGTATACAGTCGTTATTCTGCCCAATTTTTGTGAAGACTTTAATACACTTAAATTTTGGTTATCTCAAGAGGTCTAGTACACTTGCTTGTTTGGTTTCAATCTAAAGAATGAGAATTCTATTTTAGCTCATAATGTCAAGTATTGGCTTCTTGTTGGTTAGATGGTTCTTATCCCTAGCTTTTACCTTATGCTTTAGGATAGCCTCTTCTTCTCCTCCCATCTTCTTTAATTTCAAAAATCTTCTCCCCCCTTTTGAAAATTCTTCTTGTTTTAAACTCGAATTACTTTTATAATAAACTTAGACTTAGGTCCATGCATTTTTAAACATTTTCATAAATAAACTCCAATAAACTTAACAATACTTTGATATTTTTCTGAGAATACTAAAAGTCAATCAATCTCATTTCAAACCATTTTTTCACTTTGGCTTTTATCTTTAAACTTTTCTCAAAAGATTGAACTCTTGTCAATCCTTGTAGTGATGCAAACAACTATACTTCTACAATATGTAGTAAAGAAAGATATTTTCCACTTGTGTGTTGAGTGAGCCATTATTGATTTTAAAATCCAAGCCATATCCTTCACTTTGAGATGATGCAAATTCTCCTTTCTCATGATTGTGGGTAGTAGGTATGTTTTCCACACGGACAATGACGATGATGTTTTATCTCATTTAATTGACCAACACATTTGTGTACCTTGATCCCCTATTGCATGAAAAGGTGGTACGTAGGCACTAAAGGTTCGCAACTGTGGCGGATGCAAAAATAATAAATATATTTCTTTTCTCACCTCCACTATCTATTTTATACAACATATTTCATAGCCAAAATATACAGATTTTTCAAAAAGGTTCTTACAGAGTACCGTAGATGTTTAGGGTGATAATACCTTAATTTTGCATAACCAACCCCCTTACCTTGAATCTTTCCCCCTCTTTTTGGGTTATTCGCTCTTTTCCCATTCCTTTGGAAACAATAAAGCACAGTGGCGATTTTTATTTTGATTTGTATAAGTCTAGTCAATCCAATGGCTTAGACTTGAACATTTCTACCACTACAGAAGGTCCAAGTCCATGCATTTAACCTAATCTCTTCATCTATTTATATCCATTATATTTAGACCAAATGAGACACGAAAAAGTTGTGCAAGAAACAAGGGTTTGTGTCCAAAAATTTGCAAGAAGAAGGTGAATTCGAAATCAAAGATCCAGCCATCCTCAACGAAAGCCATCTGTTGAAAATTATTCCTGAGGTATTATAGGGTAAGATTGGATCATTCTTGATAATCAAAGATGCCTAAGTCATGCATATGATGCATTGTCAGTTTACATCTTTTCTTGAAATTCATATTTTGATTTTTACGATGCATTGAACTTAATGATTCTAATGTCTTCCTGAGATGAATTAATACATGTTTGACCCCTTGCATGAGTCACATAATGCCATAATACTCCATTTCCATAATCGTTTCGTTTTGCATTATTTTAATTGTATCTTGTAATGCAGGTCGAATTAGTCAAAAATAATGCTACCATTGGATTCAGGAGGATCAATTTAAGGGGATAGGGTTCCTTTGAATATCTAACACGCGTTATTTTAGCAGGTCTATAAAACACCTAGCCGGAGAAGACAACCGGAGCTAGGGCTCCGACACTTCTCCGGTGCATTAATTTTGTTTTATATATATATATATATATGTATTGTTTTTGTTTTACTATGTTAACAAATTGGAAACATGGCTCAGTTGGTGAAAGACGCACATGATGAACGAATGGGCGTGGGTTTGTTTCCCTGCATCTTGCATTTTAGTTATTTTCCAGATTTAATGTGCAGGTTATCAATATAATAGACATGTTCTATTTCCTAACACCAACAGCATGCTGGCGCAGTGGCAAGGAGTGCAGGCTGCTACCCCAGGGGCGTGGGTTCAACACCCACCCCATATATATTTTCACCTTATTTTAGTTAACCTAATTTTCCTTTTTATTTTCTAATTACTAACCCTAACTATTTTTTTAAACAACCAATTAACCTAATTCTTTTTTTAAATGTTAATAAACTAGAATTAGGGTTTTTATTTTAATTAATAAATTTTGACTTGTATTTTTACTAATTAATTTAATTTTTTTATTAAAATAAATTAGAGATTTTAGGTTTTTATTACTTAAAATTATTTTCTAAAACACTAAAATATTTCTCTTCTTTTTCAAAACCCTTTTTCTCATATTTTCTTTTCTTTTTCTATTTATTTTCTTAGAAAAATTGTATAGGTCGCACAACTTTTTTCTTGTAATACCGTAGGTTTACATTCTTGCATTTTTACCTATTATATAACTGCTCCCAGGATGTAATTGCTTAGGTTTAAATTCCGCACTTTACCTTCCCGCATTTTCATATGTAACTGTCCTAAAGCCTTGTAGTAGCTTAGGTCTTTACTTTCTGCACCTTTATTTTTCCTGCTATATTTTATATTGCTAGTAACTAGGGATTGTATGGAAAGACTAATGATCAAACGTTAGAAAACCCTAATTCAAGATAAATATAACTGAACTGAATACACTTTTTACACTCACACCTCTATGGTAACCTCTCTTTTTTTCCCTTTGGAAACAATGGTCATGTTCCCCAAAAGTAGGGATACTTTAGCAAAATACCCTTATGAATAAAGATGATAGTCCCTCGATGACCCTACGATGTTGCCTACAAAAAACGATTTAGTCCCTTTGATACAATTGCTAACGTATCCCTATCTATTGCCTTCAATGACCATTCGATGACCCTACGCTTGTCCCTTGACATCCAATAGATGGGACTAAGGAACTTAAGTGGGTAAGGAACTTTTAATCGCTTGTTCACAATTATTTTCTGAAATAAACATTTTTCACATCACACTTTTCAAACAAAATATTTTCAAACACTTTGTACGCGTTCTTGAGGAGTGATACAAGAATCGTTACAAAGTTGGTCGTGCTTTGGCTTTTCAAAAATATTTTCAAACAAATCACATACACAAAGCAGATTTTCAAAGTGACCTAGCGATTAAGAGCCCGTAGATAACTACGGATGAAAAGGGTGCTAACACCTTCCCTTTTCATAACTTACCCCCTGGACTCAAAATCTATCAAGGTCTTTCTTGTTCTTTTCACCCATTCCTAAATATTGGATAAAAGAAAAGTCGATGGCGACTCTAGCTATCCGCACATTTGGATAAAACCAAAAAAAGTCAGTTCTCCCACCGTATTATAGAACTGGAGATTCTGTTGGGGAGTACTTAAAAAAGAGGTGTTACCTTAGGGATATATCACTTTATATGTTTCCTTGATTGTCTTATTTGCTTTAAATTTGAGGGTTGTTTGGGTTTATTATTGCTTATAAGATCCTACACCCGGATCTAGGGATGCCTTAGGTAAGTAGAAATAGATTATGAAAACTTTACGACATAGAACGATATGGTTTAAGTGATGGCTATAGTTAGTGCGACACTTTGGTTTGTACTGATGTTCTTTGAGTCAGTCAAGGATAACATTAGGCTTCCGCGTGGTGTCATTAGCACTAAATTACTTTTAGAACCTTAATTTACCCATCTTGGCCATTAGAAAGTAGTGAGATGGCCGGTTTTGGTGCAGTCCAAGGTTGGTTGATACTCAATGCTATGCTCATTGAGACTCGACTTTTCGAATGTTTTAGTGGCAAGCCAATTGTCATGCTAAAAAAAGGCTTGTGAGAAAGATCGGTGATATGAGATTCCTAGAACCCAGTTACTATTTTTAGGACAGGTTGAGCCAACTAAACTTTAATAAGGAATGGTACTTACCTATGCACTTCATGCAAGCCTTTAAACCTAAGGCTCTTGTGTGACTTGTTTGTGTTTGTTATTTATCTAACACAAACATGACATCATATCATCATATCATCATGACATGGCATTTTGACTAAATATTTTAAGGATCTTAGTGCTCTTTGGTGCATGATTATCATAAGCAAGGGGCAAGAGGATTTATTTTCCTCTCACCAGATGTCGTCAAAGATCAAAATACATTCTCTTGAGTCAGAGGCTAGGACCCACTTGATATGGTAAGTTTGATTCCTATAGAAGGACGTTGAAAGATAAAAACTCAAAGTTTTTCAGACAAAGCTACAACCAGATTCTTTTTCTAATATTTTAATCCTGCGAGATCCTTGAAAACATTGCAAATGCATCTACATGTCATGCATATCATAACAGGTGTTCTCAAGACAGGTTTTCTCATCCTCTTGCTATTTATTTCAAGTAGAAAAATGGCTCTTGTACAGACAGTCAAATATCTCCAAGCTCAGAATGTCCAATTTCAACAGATGTTCCTGAACTTAGCCAAGGGGCAGAAAGAACTGAAGGCACTTGTCACCTTTGAGAAAAATAAGAAGACAAAGAAACCAATTGGCATCCTTAACATGGGGAGGAGGTTCAGAGGTCCAGTCAAGCAAGCTCGAAATCTTAATATTCCATCGGATGAAGATGGCAAACAGGATGAAGATGGTAAGAGTGTGAAAACTGAGAGAAGCAGTCATGGTTCTGACAAATTTTCTGATGAAGAGGAAGATGATTATTTGGATGAGAAATATCCCCCTGCTGATGAGAAGTATATGTTATTGGAAGAGCGTCTGAGGGCTATGGAGATTCAGAAGGTTCCCGGATTGAACTTTGATCATTTGGGTCTGGTTTCAAGAGTTGTTCTTCCTCCTAAATTCAAAACTCCTATATTTTCTAAGTATGATGGTGTTTCTTGTCCAAAGCTACATTTGAGGTCTTATGTTCGGAAATTCTAACCGCACACTACTGACAAGAAGTTGTGGGTTCATTTCTTTCAAGAGAGTTTGTCTGCAACATGGTTGGAATGGTTCTATCAACTAGAAGGGACCAATATTCATACCTTGGAATATTTGGCAGCAGCTTTCTACAAACAATATCAATATAATTCTGACTTGGCACCAAGCCGCATGCAATTACAGAGTATGTCCATGGGTTCTGAGGAAGATTTTAAAGAGTACGCACATAAATGGAGAGATCTTGCAAGCATAGTTCAACCTCCTTTGGCTGATAGAGAGTTGGTTGACATGTTCACGAGTACACTGACATGTCCTTTCTATAATCACCTACTTGGAATTTCTTTGGCCGGTTTAACTGAACTGATATTGATAGGGGAACGTGTTGAGAATGGAATTAGAAGCGGTAAAAACCAGGTGGATGTGTCTTCAAATACTATGAAAAAGGCTTATAATGGCAAGAGAGAATACAATGTTATGTACGACCAGAAGGGTCGTAATAAGAGTAACCACAACCAATCTGTGGGGGAAGTGTTGATCTCTAGTCATGCGCCAGTTGAACAACAACAACAGAATAATCAGCATAGGCAGGATAGACCCAAGAGACAATTCACAAAAATAAACATGTCGTTGACTCAGGAAATACAACACATGTTAAAGGCATGGTTGATTACATTTAGAGAACCGCCTCAGAATCCTAACACTTCCTTTCCCCGCTATAATCTCAATACAAGGTGTGCATACCACTCCGATAGTCTCGGGAATGATACTAGCAACTATTGGTCTATGAAGAATAAGATCCAAGACATGATTGACGCTAAGGAAATTGAATTTGATCCTCTTGAGATTCCTAATGTGATTATTGCACCTATGCCTAATCATGACAAGGGTGTTAATGTTATTGAAGATGTTTCTTATATTCCTACTGTGAATGCTTTGACTACTCCTCTGATGATTGTTAAGGAGAAGTTTCTTCAAGACAGTTTATTTCCTGGTTATGTTGAAGACTGCTACTATTATTCATCCCAATTCAATGTTTGCGCACTGCTGAAAGAAGGTATTCAACGTTTGATGGATGACCGCGCAATTCTATTTGATAAAAATCCTTTTTAGAAGACTCCTTATGTGGAGAGAACATCCCAAGACCTAAAGCTTGAAGACGTGTTTACAATTTCTGGTGCTCCTTTAAGGATCAATTCTAAGGGTCGTGTGAAGATTACTACCGAACCTACAGTTTCTCCTCTGATCATTACGGCACCTGGGCCAATTAAATATTCCTCTGATAAGGCTATCACTTGGAATTATGGAGTTGATGTCTACTACCATGGAGTCAAGCAAGAACCATTGACTGACGAAGTTGAAAGTGTTGAAGTTATTGATCCCGATGTTGGAAATATTGTTGGGACTAGTAAGGTTACCAGAAGTGGAAGGGTTTTCTCTCCAGAGATTTCCCTGAAGGCTGTTATTACACCGGTTTGTATCACTACTACTACTCAGACTCGAGATGAAGAACATATGACTTAGCCTTCCCAGACTGAGGCACTGAAGAAGGTCACTATTGAAGACACCTCCAAGTAAGAGATGGAAGAAATATTAAAGACTTTCCGAAAGAGTGACTACAAGATTGTTGAACTATTGGGGAAGACACATCCAAAATATCTATGTTATCCCTGTTGTTGTGCTTTGGAGCCCATTCTCAGGATTTGGTAAAATTTCTGAAGTCTGCTCACGTACCACAGGGAATCTCAGTTGATCAGTTCAGAAATCATGTTACTAGCCTAACAACTGACAATGGGCTAGGCTTTTCTGACGCCGACTTAACTCCTGCAAGAAGGGATCATAATAAGGCCATGCATGTCTCTATTGAGTGTCAGGGAACTACCTTATCTCATTGTTGGTAGACACAGGTTCCTCGTTGAATGTTTTTCCAAAAGTTGCTTTAGACAAATTGGACTGTGGAGGGGTCGTGCTAAAACCCAGTGACATTATGGTGAGAGCTTTTGATGGTTCAAAGAGAATGGTGCATGGAGAGGTTGATCTTCCAGTTAAAGTGGGTTCCTAGATCTTCGAATCTACTTTCTATGTGATGGACATTTGTCCATCATATTCTTGCTTGCTTGGACGCCCTTAGATTCATCAAGCAGGTGTTGTTACTTCTACCTTACACCAGAAGTTGAATTATCTTGTAAAGGGAAAGAACATTACAGTTTGCGGTGAAGATGGGTATATGGTGAGCCATTTGAACTCTTTCAAGTATGTCGAAATGGATGGCGAATTCGTCGAGACTCCTAGCTATACCTTTAAAGTTGTTTCTTAGACAACCCCGGTTGATAAATCTACTTCTATTGTTCCTAAAATGGCTTCTCTGAAAGATGTTAGGGTTGTGGTTGAAGAAGGTGGTTGCACTGTTTGGGGTCAACTTCCCGATATTCCTTATAAATCTGAAAATTTTGGTTTGGTTTTCACCTTGTGAGCTCATTGGGTTGTCCGTCATGCTCGTGCTAATTCTGGGAGACCGATATTCTGCATCAGCAATAATGGAGTTCACAACAATCAAGTCAACCTTGTGGAAGACACTGATAGTGACAACAACATAGAAAGTTGGATCTTTCTTACTACCAGCAGCGGGCTCAATAATTGGAAGACTGAAGACTTTATCCCAATCTCCTTTAGTCAGGAGTAAATACTATTTTCTGCTTTCTTACTTTCAAGTTTTTTGGTTATTTAATTTAAACAATAAACTTTAAGCCTTGTGCCTTACCCAAGACACAACAGTCCATTTGTTAGGGTTGTTATTATTCATCACTATATTTTCATTTCATAAATCATTTGACGTTTGCATTCAAATTTTGTGCTCTTTGTCTTTCTTTTACTTTATTTTGATTTCAAAATAGCTATGTGTTCTTACACACACCCACACAACAAATTGTAGATCCATATTGTAATATGGTGGGAGAACTGACTTTGCATTTTATCACAAATATGCGATATCTAGAGTTGCCACCGACTTTTCTTATCCAATAAGGAAAGGATGAAAACAACAGGAAATACCTTGAAGATTTTTAGTTAGGGGGTAAATTATGAAAAGGGAAGGTGTTAGCATCCTTTTCATCCATAGTTATCTACGGGCTCTTAATCGCTAGCTCACTTTTGAAAATTTGCTTTTTTGTGCATGTGATTTGAAAATATTTTGAAATTGACAATGTAAGGCTTACTTTATAATGATTCTTGTATCAGTCCTCAAGAATGCGTACAAAGAGTTTATGAAAATATTTGTTTGAAAATTGATGTGTGAAAAATGTTTGTGAGAAAAATTGTGAGCAAGCAATTAGGAGTTTCTTACCCACTAAAGGTATTACTCATTCTTTTCCTTCTCCTTTGGAGATATTGCTATCCATACCATTAGTTGGTAGGTAGCCCTATCCATTAGATCTGAAGGGAAAGACGTAGTGTCGTCGTATGGTCATTGAAGGCAACATGTAAGGATACTTTAGCAATTGGTCGGAGGGACTAGATCATTTTTTGTAGGCAACGTCAAAGGGTCATCAAGGGACTATGATCTTTATTCGAAGGGACTTTGCTAAAGTATCCCTGTTTTCGAGGGACATGACCATGTTTCCAAAGGCAACAAAGAGAGGCTATCCTAGAGGTGAAAAGTGTGAATAGTGTGTTCAGTTCAGTTATTTATCTTGTATTAGGGTTTGCTATCGGTTGTTTTTAGATCTTGCCATACACGACTAATTACTAATAGTATAAAATATAAGAGGAATATAAATGTTCTGAAAGTAAAATTCCTACGCTATTACATGGCTTCGGGGATGTTACATATTGGCTGAGTGCGAGAATTTAAACCTATAACTATTATAACCTCAGAGCAGATACAAAATAGGAAAAAATGCGGGAAGTAAACCTAAGTTATTACAATACGAATAATGCGACCTATACATTTATCTGTGAATTTAAAATAACGAAAAGAAAAGAAAATAGAAAAAGTTTTGGAGAAAAGAAAATGTTTTGGTTTTTTAGAAAATAATTTTAATAAAACCTAAATCTTCAATTGATTTTAACATTAAAAAAAGGTTTAATTAAAAAATAAAAGTCAAAATTTTAATTTTTATATAAATCTAATCATAAATTAATAGTATTTGAAAAATCATTAAGTTAATTAATTTTGCTTAAAAAGATAATTAAGTTTTAATTAAAGTTAGGGTTTAATTGAAAGAAAGGGAAAATAAATTTAAAGTAGATAAAGAAGGGTTAGTGAAAATTAGAGAAAAAATAGTTGTATGCGGTGGGTGTTCAACCCACGCCCTTCAGCACTTTCCACGCATAGGTCACCACCAGGC
Source organism: Vicia faba (assembly GCA_948472305.1). Lineage (NCBI taxonomy): Eukaryota > Viridiplantae > Streptophyta > Magnoliopsida > Fabales > Fabaceae > Vicia > Vicia faba. The sequence goes on along the minus strand of OX451738.1, from coordinate 175,053,720 downwards.
CCAGTGCTGGTTGGTGTTAGAAATACAGGCGCTTTGCATAATATATAAAACCTACAAAACAACGCGCATTAGTGAACAAATAGAACCATACCCCCTAATTTGAGGGTTGTGAATTCAATGGTGGCCTTAGTTTTGGATAATTCTCCTTCCATAATGAAATACGAATAAAATATTGTATGTCGGTTCCAGAATGGCAACGCATGATTCTGGCATCATGAGATTCATGCGATGGTTCAGACTCTGTAATGTCCCTGGAATCGATTTGGATGGCTAGATTTCTTTGAGAAAGGCTGTAGATAAGGGTTTTGATTTGCCCTAGTTTGACAAAAATTTGAGAGTTGGAGGGTATTTTTTATTACATGAGTTTCTTGTCCTTATTGTCTGAATATGATGGCTATATATAGATGAAGAGATTAGGTCAGAAACATGGGCTTGGACTTTGTACAACACATGCCTTTGATTTGTTTTAGAAATAAGTTGAAAGGTGGTAAAAACATGAAGATTTGAGTGAAAAATAAACATGCACAGTTTCTTGCTTGGTCATGGGCCTCCAAAATAACCAAATCAAAAGCCTCTCATGCCTTGCACCTCCTTTTAATATTTATTTGATTTAATTTTGACTTTAAATAAATAAAATTAAAATAAATAAAATAAAAAATAAAATGGTGTATGAATAGATTTAGAGGTCTATTATAAGGTCAAGAACACATTTGGACTCTAAAAGATAAGCCCATTTGTCCAAAAATTCAAGTTTGCTCAAATTGGATTTCATGCATTTTCTCAAAATTGCCCAACTTGCACCAATCATAACTTGCTCAATTTTTATCATATGAAGGTGATATTGGACATTTTTGGAAAGCTCAAGATGTCCCCTACAACTCTCATGTTGACCATTTTTCCATTTGAAGACATTATCTTGATGTAAATTTCTTTGACAAAAAGTGTCTTTTTGTTGACTTTTAAAATGACTTGTAATGTTTTGGCCCATATCTCTTAAATGAAGCATTTTTTGGCCTTGGGCTTAGAGCTAAAAAGTTAAAAAGAATTGAATTTCCATAAAAATGGGCTTTGGTTGATAATTTTCTAATGAAGCATGTGAAAGTTATGCCTGGTCAAACTTCAGTTGACTTCTTCCAAAGAAAACCCTAATTTAGTAACTTTTGACTTTTGATGAATCTTGAGTCTTCTTGATGAGTCATGATCAACCTTTGATCAAATCATGAATTTGACTTCAAAATCTTGATGTTGACCAAAAATCTTGAGGTTTGACTATATGTTGACCATAGTTGACTTTTTGTCCAATATAGTTGATTTTTACTCATCTGAGTAGTTGACTGAGAAAATTTGTGATGTAAGGCTTGAAACTTAACATGAGGATTCTTTGAAGCGTATGAGGAACCATGAAACTAACTTGAGGCATTAGAAGTCCCATTTTCCTTGAGAATACCAGAACCTTAATTGTAGGCTATTGCTTAGGAGGAGAGTTCATCTGACCAATTCTTGAGTAGTCTTGAGCAACTGAGAACCCTAGGAGCATGAGGATATCTTGAATTAATTTGTATTGAAAATGATAGGGAAAATTTAAGGTCATGCGTATACCCATTCCAATACATTTTTCAGATATAGTCGGACGAAGACTCATTTTGATCCACTTCTAAATATAGTCGGATGTAGACTCATTATAGCACATTCTTTAGATACAGTCGGGTGAAGACTCATTCTGATCCACTTCAAGTACGGTCGGGCTAAGACTCATTCTGATTCACTTAGATATAATCAAGCAAAGACTCATTCTGATGCTCTTTCGAATATAGTCAGGCGTAGACTCGTTTCAATACATTATTTGGATACAATAGAGCTTAGATTCATTCCAACACATAGTTCAGATACAGTCAGAAGAAGACTCATTCTGATCCTCTTATAGACACATTTAAGACATAGACTCATTCTATAACATTATTCAAATACAATTGAGACATTAGATTCATTATGACACTCCCCAACATGTTTGCTAGATACAGTCGGACACAAACTCATTCTAGTATACTTTTTAGATACAGTCGGGCATATACTCCTTTTGATACTACTATCAACATTCACTTTGGATGGCATCTATAAGCTCATATTCGATGACACTCTATCAAATTTCCGAATGACATCTTTAAGCTCGTTCAAGAAGTACAATTAACCAACAGTGTTACTTCGTGCACATGTGAGTGCAAATTTTTGGACACTTAAGTGTTCAATCCTCTTCCACCCTCAGATCACAAATAGCGGACATGCCAATCTAACTCTTCAAGTTTAAGAAGATTGAACAGGGGAATTTGTTGTACCCTAAATTTTCCCCTCCCATTTTAAAGACAAATTATTTTAATAGGTCTCCTCATACTCATAGGATTCTCAATTGCTCAAGACTACTCAAGGATTGACCAGACAAACTCTTCTTCTAAGCAATTGACCTACAACTAGGGTTTTTATTTTCCTAAAGGAAATTGGGTTTCTAATTCCTCAAGGGGATTTCATGGGTCCTCATATGTATCAAGTTATCCTCACGCCAAGTTTCAAGCCTTGCAGCACAAGTTTGCTCAGTCAATTAGTCAGATGATTGAAAATAAATTGTATTGGACAAAAAGTCAACTTTGACCAATTTACAGTAAAACTTCAAGGTTTTTGGTCAACATCAATATTTTGATGTCACATTCATCATTTGATCAAGGGTTGATCATGATTCATCAAGAAAACTCAAGATTCATCAAAAGTCAAAAGTTACTAAATTAGAGTTTTCTTAAGGAGAAGTCAACTGAACTTTACCCAAGCATAACTTTCACATACTTCACCAAAAATTCCTCAACCAACTCTTATCTTGAAGGAAATTCAATTCTCTATAACTTTGTTCCTCTAAGCTCAAGGCCAAAAATGCTTCATTTGAGAGATATGGGCCAAAAAGTTACATGTCATTTTAAAAGTCAACAAAAAGACATTATGGGTCAAAGCAATTTACATCAAGTTAAAGACTCCAAATGAAAAAATGACCAACACTGAAGTTGTAGGAGACATCTTAAGGTTTCCAAAAAGTCCAAGATCATATTCATATGACAAAATTGAGAGAGTTATGAATTGTACAACTTGGGCAATTTTGAGAAAATGCATTGTTGCACCCCAAAATTTGCCCTCCCATATTCTTCAAGAAATTGCCAAGCCAAGTCACAAAATTCCCCAAGGGTTATGCAGTTCAACTGTCTCCTATACAGTCAAAACTAGGGTTTGTGTTCTGATCAAGAATTGAAAGTTTTCAAAAGCCCAATCAAGTCTCATATGCCTACAAATGTGGTCAAACATCCTCATATCAAGTTTCAAGGCATTCAGCTCAAAATTGCACAGTCAAAACCCTAAATTGCACTACAGTCAACTGTAGGGGCAAAATGGTTATTTGGCAGTCAAAAGTTCAAATTTTTGGTCAACATATCATTTTGAAGCCAAAAACATCATTTGATCAATGCTTGATCATGATTCTCAAAATTTGGCTCAGAAATCATCAAAGATGCAAAAGTTACTATATTTGGACAGTTGAAAAAGTCAACTGAAATTGACCAGGGCATAACTTTCACATGGATTATCAGAAAAATTCCATCCAAAGCTCATTTTGAAGAGAAAGACATTTCCTACAATGCATCTTCATATTCCAAGTCCAAGAAATGCTCTCACAAAAAGTTATCAATTTCAACATTATAGGTCATTTTCAAAAGTCAACAAAAAGGGACTTTAAGTCAAAGGCCATAACTTGAGATTGGTAAATCAAAATGACATGGGACCAACGGCATTGGTTAAAGGACTCAAATACCTTTCCAAAATGTCCAAGAACATGTGAAAAGCTTAAAAATTGAGCAAGTTATGCCTTGTGGAAGTTGGGAAATTTTTGGGAATTTTGAAAAGTCAACAATGGTTCAAATGACCTAAAAATGCAAATGGGCCCATTTTTCTTCCATGATCCATCATTCCAAGCCTATGCACGACCATTTGGCCCAAAGGGAAGTATTTTCTCAATTTTTAATTATTTATTTGAATTTATATTAATATTAATTCATTTAAATTATTTAAATATGTGAAAAATATAAACTTGACCTAAAAAAAATCTTTTTTTGCACATTCTACTCTCAATATTTCGTGCTTGTTCAATTATGGAAAGAATTGGTGTGATTGGAGCTAATTGACACAAAGAACCATGTGAAAAAGATTCAAAAAGATCTTACAAAATCAATTAGCAAAAACCATTATGGCATGAGATTTTGTTCAATTTTGTTGACCTAAAAACTTTGCTACATATTCAGGAATCAAAACCTAATGGCATTAGACTAAAAGCTGCGCATAAGAGGCTAGTTCAAAAACTTGAAAATTCTTGAAAAAGTTCAAAACTGAAAAGCATTCTAGAGGTCGATTCAAGGCTCCAAACTTGGTTCAATAGCTTCCTTGACAATCTCTGAACGTGTGCCAATCCCTAACATCAACCAAAACGCAAAGAATTGGTACCTGTAACTCAAACTGTAAAGCAAAACTTTTGAAATCGCATATCATAATTCATACATCTTTTTGCATTTTTGTTTATGAATTCTTGTTCAGCATGAAGTTTCCAAGCTAACCATTGTGTTTAATTGTATTTTTGTTGACCATACGCGATTCTACCATGCTTAGATTTTAGGGTTTACAGGTTGTTCAAAGAGGGCTTTGGAAATAAGGCAAAATTAAGCCTCAAAACCATGGCCATCCAACTCAGTGCAGAGAGACGAGGAAGAAACACTATTTGCGAACAATTTATGAAGCTTATAGCGCTATTCGCTATTTTTCCAAAAGTCCCCTAACACCACACCTGGAAAACCGTTGCCTTCGTTTTTTTCATGTTTCAGGGAACGGAGAAGATGATGCCGTGTCAAGCGAGGACTGGCTAGTTCAAAAGCTCGCGCCAAAATTCCACTAACGCGTTACTTTCTCTTTTAATATTTGTTTGCATATTATATATCAAATTGACTAAGTGGCTCAGCTGGCAAGCTATCAACGCATTGATGTCCAAAGACCTGGGTTCGAACCCCAGGTCTGAATAATTTCGCTATTATTTTTCTATATTCATTCCTATGCAGGTTCAACTTTGAAGTTCACCATATGCCATCCTAATCCAAGCGTCCACGCGTCCTACCAATTCAGATCAAAGGCGTGGATGTGAAGATCACGCTAAACCACAGTCAATGCATCATACATGATTAAGAAAAGTCAATGGACCAAAACGTTAATGGGCCAGCATTCCAGGCCTGTACCTCCCATTTGGGGCTACCCCCCTCCCTGGTTTGCATTTTTTTTTCTATTTTTCTTCTTACATTTTATTTTTGTTATTTCATTTATTTTATTTGTTTTAATTAATTATTTCTTCACAAAATACAAAAACATAATAAAAAATCAGAAGAGGCCAAAAAATATAATATTTATTTATTTTAATTATTTTTATAAATAAATGCATATAAATAAATTTAGTTTAATTAGGATTTTGCAATTTTAATTCTTTTCATATTAAATATAAAAATTAGAATTAGGTTTAATTAACAATTTTCATTCCTTTTAGTTTTTCCTTTTAATAATATTTATTTTATTTATTTTCTATAATTAAATTTTGCATGTAAATTAACTTAGATTTAAATTAGGATAAAACTTAATATTTTCACAATAAACTTAAAAAACATTAGAATTAGGGTTTGACGCTTCATCTTGATATTAATTAATTATTCTTTCTATAAAATCTTAAAAAATACAAAAATACCAAAAACATTTAATTTTCATTTTTTATCTTAATTCCTTATTAATTCAATTTTTTGCAAAAGGGTCCAACGCCCATTGTTTTAATTATTTTATTTCGCGCATTTACTTTATTGCTTATTATAATTATGTAATTCTCCCAAAGCGATGTAACGATTCTATTTTTCGCACTTTTACTTTTGCTTTATTTATTTTCCGTCAAATCGGGTCCGGTTTAATTTTGGCGATGTGGACCCGCGCCATTTGTAATAGTCGTAGATTTATTTTTCTCGCAAATATTTAACTGTTAAAAAAGCATGAAAGAATGTATGGATCAAAATAAAATCAAGCGTAGATCACAAATAAACAATTAAGACAAATATCTGAAAACAACACACGAATCGCACACACCACCCCTAAGGTACGCCTCACTATTGCCTTGCCTCGAAAGGTGATCGTCGAGTAGAGGACGTCTTAGTAAGTCCTCATGATCCGGGAACCTGGCATGAGGGTAGCTTCTAAGGTGTCTTCCCATTGCTCTGGTGATCACCATGTCCCTAAAACTCGAATTGACCCGAACACCTCCAACGGTGGTGCTATCTACCTCTCAATGGTGGGATGGCACTACTTTAAAGGACTCTTACACAGACGAATTCCTTAGGGTAGGTAGGTTCTCAAGGATACTTGCTCTAATCTCAAAACAAACTCAAAAAGACTTTTCACACCAACACATTTTCAAAAGCTTTCAAAACAAACTTTTCAAACACTCTGACGTACGAGTCGAACTGAAATTTTTCAAAGAAACTTTTTAAACCCACATTGAAAAGCAAACAACAATTTTGAAAACACATTGAGCAAGTATCTAAGAGCCCATGGATAACCATGGATAGAAAGGGTGCTAACACCTTCCCTTTCTATAATCTACCTCCCGAACCGAGAGCAATCTCTTTAAGGAATTTTTCTGTGCTTTTGTCCTTTCCATTTGGAGAAAATAAAAGACGGTGGCGACTCTTGCTTCCGCGATATTTCGTGAACCAGCTTTAAACAGTCAGTTCCAGATCCACCGATCACATGCATGAAGTCCAAATTGAGAAAATTTTGAATTTTTGGGCTAATGGGCCTATGTTTTAAGTTCCAAACGTGTTCCTGACCTCATAATAGACCTCTGAACCCATTAATTTATTTTTGTGGTTTTTATTTATTTTGATTTTGATTTTATTTAATTAAAATCAAAATAAATCAAATAAAATACCAAATAAATTATATAAGGCATGGGGATCTATTTTTAAATCAAATCATAAACCTAAAAAGTTTGTGACAACTTGCAAAAAAAGTGTAGAGATGATTGGTACATGATTGACCTAAAAAAGAATGATTTCATGCAAAAATTCCAATCAAATATTTGGTAATGAAATACAAATATTTCATTCATGTTTATTGACCTAAACCACTCTCCTATAAATACATAACATGTTCAGACATCAAGGACACGAAAATTGCCTCAAGAATACACTATTAAAATCTCAAATTTTCTCAAAACTAGGGCATATCAAAACCCTTATCTACAACCTCTATCAATCCATTCCAAGCATTCCATCGTGTTCCTAAAGTTACCAGGAGTTCATCCCATCCATCCTTGAAGCTTGAAGCATGCTAGATCATCAGATCTCAACATCGCCGGTTTGGTAATCTTGTTGAAATTCAAACTCATAATTCATGCATTATTGATTGATTCTATGCATATAAACTTGTTTATAATGATGTTTGGACTTGGTTAGAATCATCGTTTGAAAAGTTTAACGCTGGAATAAGGATCTGTCATTGCTAGGGAAGTTTGAGATATTTTCTTCGAAACTCACTTTACAAGCGTTTCCAGGCCAAACTAACACCAACATTGGATTCAGGAGGTCCAAATTAGGGGGACACGTCACCTCTTGATATTTAAATCTTGCTATTTTTGCAGGTTAAATATTTGATTGATCTGAGAAGACGACCGGAGCTAGGGCTCTGGCGCTTCTCTAATCTAACGTTTTATTATTTTTTTTTATATCCTATGACACAAAGCCGGTGCAGTGCAGATGGTGAGAAGTATGATTGTTAACGTAAGGGGCGTGGGTTCGATCCCTACGTTTTGAATTTTTTTCCAGGATTTAATGTAGGCTTATAATATAATGATTGATTCATGTTCTCTATCACAAAAAACAACATGGCACAGTGGTAGAAGGGTGCGCCTGTGGCTTCAAGGACGTGGGTTCAACACCCACCCAATGCATTCTTTTTTACCCTATTTTCTTTCTAACCCTAATTTTTCTATTTTCTTTACTAACTATTTTTTAATTAAATATTAACTAACCTAATTTTTTTAAGAAAACCTAACAAGTTAGGATTAGGGTTTTTAATTAATAATTAAATTCTTTGACATGTTTTTATTAATTAATTAATTAATTAAATTTTTTCTTAATATTAAAATTAATTAAAAACAATTAGGTTTTAATTAATTATTATCACTTAAATTATTTTCTATAAAACATCAAAAACATTAACACTTAGATTTTAGGTCTTTGACATTTTTAACACTTTTCTTATTTATTTGTTACAATTTAATTTCCTAGAAAATTATATAGGTCACCCTATCAATGTAATAGCATAGATTTCTTTTCTCGCGTTTTTTTTAATAATGTATCTGCTCCGAGGATGTAATAGCGTAGGTTTACTTTTCCCGTATATCTCTATACATATGTATCTGCCCCAAAGCCATGTAATAACTTATGACTTTATATTCCCCACTTTATTTTTCTATACATATTTAACTACTAGTAATTAGGGTTTGTAAGGCAAGACTAAAAACAAACGTAGAAAACCCTAATTCTTAAGATAAATAACTAAAATCAATACACTCTCCACACTGTAAGTGGGGATACTTTATAAATAGACCCTCAATCAAATCATCATGTCCCTTTAGAATAATGATCATAGTCTATCGATGACCCTTCGAAGTTTTGAACAAAATGATCTAGTCCCTTTGGTACAATTTCTAAAGTGTCCTTACATGTTGCCTTAGATGACCATACGATGACCCTACTCTTGTCCCTTCACATCCAATAGATAGGGCTACCTACCAACTAATGGTATGGATGGCACTATCTCTAAAGGAGAAGGAAAATAATAAGAAATACTTTAGTGGGTAAGAGCTCCTAATTGCTTTCTCACAAACTTTTTTCATAAACAATACATTTTTCACACTACTTTCCAAACAAATATTTTCAAAATACTTTGTATACATTCTTGAGGAGTAATACAAGAATTATTACAAAGTTAGCCTCACATTGGAATTTCAAAATATTTTCAAATAGCACACACCCAAAAAGCATTTTTTCAAAGTGAGCTAAGCAATTAAGAGCCCATAGATAACTACGGATAAAAAGGGTGCTAACACCTTCTGTTTTTATAACTTACCCCCCCCCCCCCCCCCCCCCCCCCGAACTCAAAATCTATCAAAGGTCTTTCCTGTTCTTTTCACCTTTCTTAAATATTTGATAAAAGAAAAGTCGATGGCGACTCTTGCTATCTATACATTTGGATAAAACCAAAAAGTCAGTTCTCCCACCGTATTACACTAATGTCCCAACATCACAACACAATGCCAAGACATATGTTATAGCATCATCTGACTTACAGAACAATAATATCAAACTGTAAAATATGAAGAAATAAATTACATAATGATAAATAACACAACTGATTGTTAACCCAGTTCGTTACAACGTCACCTACTATGGGGGCTACCAAGCTAGAAAGGAAATTCACTATGTCAACATTAGTTTAAAGCCTAAACAATTCTAGTTTACAACTTCTCTCCTAATCAATATCTTGTTCAACTTCTACCTAGAAACCTTCTAGATATGAGATACCTCTCTCACTTCCTACCAATCACCTCAATGATAAACCAGTCACAAACTATGACAATAAACGAAATATAATATTACACTTCTAATAAACAATATTTAGTTTTTATTAAAATCTTTTTACTAAGAACAATGAACAATACTCAACTCTTTGCTTAAAAGCTTCAAGAGTGAGAAAAATAACTTTATAAACAATCAAGTACCAATCAGTCTACCTCACTGTATCAAAAGATACATGGGTGACTTACAAAAACACAAGGGACTCTCAAAACCTAAGACTCTAAACTTCCCTTAATTTTACAATTGTGAAAGACTTAGTTACATTAGGTTTAAGGTTATCTTTATATACTTCTCAGCATTCCATGGGCTTCGAATCTTCACCTAGATAATTCTTGATCCACAAGCTGAGGGTTGCACCAATTATGCAGAAGAATATCCTTAAATCTTGGAACAAAATATTAAGCTTCCTAGATTGTCGCAACATTCAACTTTAGAAACTTATGTACAGTTGGAGATCAAATCAAGATTAAATCTTCTTGATCTTCACAAATATATGAGATATATCCAAAAGGAATCTTACAAAATTAAATCAAATATGTCAAGAATTAAAACAGCCTGTATTGATGTTCTGGTACAACATGTCACAACATCGGTCAAAACATATGTCAAAACATTTGTCTTCAATAGTAATAACACACTCTGATGTACCCGTTTGGTTAAGATGTTATGCAATCTTGCTCAACATCTATCATGAACCATGTTTCAGCAAAATTGTTGCCAATCCTAAAACCACGGATCTAACAATTATGGATCGTAGGTTGATGAAAGCCAAAAGATTAAGTAAAGAGTATGAGAATAAAGTGATTCAATTTTTTGAATTCACTGAAATTAACCTTCCTGGAAATAATGAGACTTTTTATTATCCTTGTAGAATATTCCAAAATAAACAAAAGAATTTAAAGAAAAAATACTCAACCATTTAGGCTGTGATGGATTTATTCAAAGTTATACAAAATGGTATGGCATGGTGAAGTGACAAAAAAAGACAAGTGTCATATAGAGTTGAAGTTGATGAAAAAATGAATGATAAAATAGAAGATATGATATGTGATATTGGAGTAAAATCTTTTAAGAAAAAGATCATGTGCATAATACTTTACACAGTGACATGCAAGAGTCGTTATTTCCGCGATACAAAATTTTTACAAGGTCGTCAATTGTGCTACGAGTATTTAATCTTAAAGTAAAAATAAAGTGGACATATAGAAGTTTCATTGATTTTCTTGAATTATTGCAAGAAATTATTCCAAAAGGTAACATGTTGTCGAACGATAGTTATGAGGCCAAGAAAATAATATGTGCATTGGGTTTGGACTATGTCTAAGTACAAGCATGTCATAATGATTTTATGTTATACAGGAAAGAGTATGAAAACTTGAAGGAGTGTTCGAGGTGTGGGGAGTCACACTATAAGTTGAAGAACAATGGCGTTGAAGATGATGATGGTGTAACTAGAAAGGGTGTTCCTACCAAGGTGATGTGGTATTTACCCATAATTCAAAGGTTTAAGAGATTGTCTTCAATGTAAATGACGCAAAAATACTATATGGCATGTAGATGAAAGAATATGTGATGGAAAAATTTTCCATGTAGTTTATTTCATTGTTGTTGTACCCCAAAATTTGCCCTCTCATTTTACTCAATACATGTCCATTAAGATCCTCAATTTGCTCAAGGTTGCCCAAGAGTTGACCAGACAAACTCTCTCCTAAGGCAGTGTACCTCAAATTAGGGTTTCTATTTTTCATCAAGATGGGTGAACCAAAAAGGCCTCATATGCTCTAAATGGTCTTAATATGTTCTCAAGACCCTACATGTCAAGTTTCAAGCCTTGCACAAGAAGTTTGCTCAGTCAACTGCTCAAATGCTTGAGAATCGACTGCATTAGGTCAAAACTCAATTGTGGCCCACATACAGTCAAACTTCAAGATTTTTGGTCAACATCCACATTTTTAAGTGACTTTCATCATTTTATAAAGTATTGATCATGATTCCTCAAGGAATTCTCCTAATTCATCAAAACCCAAAAGTTGCTAAATTAGGGTTTTGTAGGAAAAGTCAACTAAACTTTGACCAAGCATAACTTCTTCATACTTTATCAGAAATTTTCCATCCAAGGCTCATTTTTAATAGGGTGCAATTCCCTACAATTCATATTCATCCCACAAGTTCAAAATATGCACTCATCAAAAGATATGAATTTTTACATTATAGGTCCTTTTGAAAAGTCAACAAAAACACCTTTTCGGTCAAAGCTTCTTACATGAACATGAAAGATACAATTGAAATGAAACCAAAAGGGTTGGTTAGGGGACATCCTAAGATTCCTAAAAAGTCCAAGAACACCCTCCTAGGGTTAAAATTGATAGAGATATGCATTGTCAAAGTTGGCAATTTTTGGAAAATTCTCAAAAGTCAACATTGATAATATTTGTATTTTTTCCAAAGGGGCCCATGTTTTCTTGTTTGAAACATGTTTCTAATAGGACCCACGACCCTTAAGCTTTTCCACTTAATATTCTATTATTTTTATTATTTATTTTGATTTTATTTCATTTAAATCAAAACAAATCAATATAAAATAGTAAAATAATAAAATCAAATCAAATCCTTGATTTTTTATGCACATTTTGAGTCCACGTACAGCTAACATGTCAGCCAATTCGTGCAAAGTGGATTTGGATTGAAAAATATTGGATTGAAGCTTGTTTTAGAAATGTATCATACAAGAGCAAATCAAGTCCAATTTCCATTATTTCTCAAGATTCATACCAATTTTATTTACCTAATCCAGTCTACTATAAGTGCATAACAAGTGCAGATCAAAGACACAAGGGTTGCAGTCGCGCAAAGGCCAAAAGCAAGCTCTAAAATCTTGACAAAAAGTGAGGTTCGGTTTTCAGTCTAGAGGGCCTTTCAGAGCAATTCAACGCCAGCCATCACATCCTGGGCATGCACTGAAGCCATCCCAACCATTTGCAAGGTCTGAAACGCCCAGAATTCGTCTCTACACCTCACATGGTTTGCATGTTTTTTCAAATTCGATTATTACAATTTATACATCATTAGCAATTTTAATTGTCATATTTGTGATTATTATCATGTTTGCAAGCTAACTGGATGGTTTAGTTGCATTTTTGAAGCTTATACACGCACCTGCCATTGTTAGGGTTTTTATGTTTTTTTAGGGTTTCTTGATGCAGGAAAAATTAGGCTATGAATGAGGTACCATGATGCTCGTGAGGCCACGACGAGTTGATGGGTACCATCACAATTAATTTATCATGCTCGTATGAGATTTTTGAGTTTCACAGGGATATAGCTACGGACGAAAATTGTCACTATAGCCTTTAGTGATAATTTTATCCGTAGGTAAAAGCCTAATACCAAAGGTGACAATTCTGGGAGGAAGATGAGGGCATGGCAGCACACCACTGGCCCATTTGAATCCACGCGTGTTTTTTGGGGCTTGTCACTTTGTTTGTATTATATTTTACTTATTTTATTATAATTATGAATAACTTGTCCAGCGCAGTTGGTAGAGAGACATGCTTGTGAAGGGAAGGACCTGGGTTCGATCCCAGGTCCAGACATTTTTCCTATTTTCTAACATTTACACGCAGGATCTCATACACTACTGTTCCATGTGTCCACCATGCAACTCAGGATCTGACCATCATATTCATCTCCAACCAAGATCCAACGCCTACAGTGAAGGAGTATGATACACCTTCAGGTCAACGCTACACCTAATCCAGTGTGGTTGACTTGGGCTCAACTTAATGGGCCAAGAATTTCAGCTTCACACCCCATTCAGCAATTCATCACAGGCCCATTTGGTTATTTTTTCAATTACTTTTTTTTAATTTCTTTTCTCTAGTTATTTTCATTTTTCTTTTAATTAATTCAAAAATTATTTTATTAAATTAACAAATCAAAATCACAAAAATCTTTTTTTAATAAATATTTTTAATTAATTAGTTTAATTAATTTAGGGTAATTTAATCTTCTTTTTATAATTAAAAATAATTAGAATTAGGATTTTAGTTGTACATAGTTTAATTAATTTTCTTTAAAAATACATCAAAAATCATTTTTCTTATAAATATCTAATTCTTTAATTAATTAATTTAATTAGAAAATTAGGTTAATTTAATTTCTTTCATAATTTAAAAACAATTAGAAATTAGGTTTAATTGATTTGTAATTTAAATGTTTTATCAAATAAAAATCCACAAAAACACTTTTTCTCTCAATTAGGGCTTTAGGTTATTTCAATCGTCCTCGCATTTAATTTACCGCGTGTTTGTTAATTATTTGTCCATTATTTTGTAACTACCGATGGTTTGTAATAATTAAATTAGGGTTTTATTTCTTGCTTTAATCCCCGATTCTTTGGTAATGTAATTAATCCCTATCTCCGAAACCTTGTAATAGCTAGGTTTATTTTCTCGCATTTTTAATTCCTGCAAATATTTAACTGTATAGATGTATGATAATAGGATTGTATGGAAAGAATGTCTGGAAAATTAAAACGGTAGATCACCTAATGTGCAAAGATTAAATAACTGAAACAAATCATATGCACATATTCACTCCTAGGGTTTATCTCACTTCGGTTTCCTTCGGTAAACAGTCATTAAGCATAGGAAAATTTAGTGGTCGCCCTCCTGTCTAAAAGATCAACTGTCCCGTTCGAATGTTGCTCGGAAATGTTTCCTCGAAAGGATCTTTAAGACTTTAGGGTTACTACTAAAGGTTCCAACTTGTTGCTTTAATGATTGTACATGTCCCTTTCGAATGTCCCTTACAAACTCCAACGACGGGGCTACCTACTCCTTAATAGTAGGATAGCGCTGTCTAAAGGAAATGAGAACAAATAATCTTTTTTCGAGTAGGTAGAATCTTAAGTACTTGCTCAATAATTTTTTTTTCATACAAACACCTTTCAAAACAAAGTTTCAAAACAACTTCATCACATCCTTGAGGACTGATACAAGGGTTATCACGAAGTAAAACATTTTCAAAACAAACACACACAAGAAATTTGAAAAAATGAGCAAGTACCTAAGAGCCCATGGAAAACCATGGATAGAAAGGGTGCTAACACCTTCCCTTTCTATAATCTACCCCCCGTACTCGGAAATCTCGAAAAAAGTTTTTTCTGTTCTTTTTCCTTTTCCATGATTGGATGAAATAAATGTCGGTGGCGACTCTAGCTTACCGCGACATTTTGCAAACAAAAAATGCAAAATGCAAACCAGTATTAACAGTCGGTTCTGCCACCATATCACAGAACTGGTGACTCTACTGGTGAATTAAATACGTGGGGTATACCTTAGTGTTGTACCCCAAAATTTTCCCTCCCATATTCTTCAAAATTTGCCAAGTCAAAGCTTCAAAATCTCCCCAAGGGTTGCACAGTGCAAGGGCCTCCTAACAGTCAAAAACTAGGGTTTTGGTTCTGGCAAAGTAATTGAAGTTTCCAAGGGTCCAATCAAGTCCCACATGCCTACAAACATGGTCAAGCATCCCCATACCAAGTTTCAAGACTCACAACACAAAATTGCACAGTCAAAAACCCTAATTGCACTACAGTCAACTGTAGGGGCAAAATGGTCATTTGACAGTCAAAAGTCCAAATTTTTGGTCAACATCTCATGTTGAAGCCACAAACATCATTTGATCAATTCTTGATCATGATTCTCAAAGCTTGGCTCAAAAAGTCTCAAGATGCAAAAGTTTCCATATTTGGACAGTTGAAAAAGTCAACTGTAACTTGACCAAGGCATAACTTTCACATGGATTATCAGAAAAATTCCATCCAAAGTTCATTTTGAAGAGAAAGACATTTCCTACAACTCCTCTTCATACTTCAAATCCAATAAATGCTCTCACAAAAAGTTATCAATTTCAACATTATAGGTCATTTTTAAAAGTCAACCAAAAGGGACTTTAAGTCAAAGGCCATAACTTGAGATTTGTAAATCAAAATGACATGGGACCAAAGACATTGGTTAGAGGACTTCAATACTTTTCCAAAATGTCTAAGAACATGAGCAAAGCTTAAAAATTGAGCAAGTTATGCCTTGTGGAAGTTGGGAAATTTTTGGATATTTTGAAAAGTCAACATTGCTTCAAAAGTCTTAAAAATGCTAGTGGGCCTCATTTCCTTCCAAGATCAATCATCCAAAACATGTGCACGACCATTTGGCCCAAAGGGAATTTTTTCATCATTTTTATTTTATTGATTTGAATTTTTAATTGCTAGAAATTCATTTAATTAATTAAAATATATGAAAAATACCAAACCTACGTTTTTAAATCTTTTTGTGCATGAAATAGTCTCAAGATTTCGTGCATGATCTGATTTAGAAAGAATCCATGTGATTGGACATGATTGGAACCAAAATAGCATGAAAAAGATTGAAAACTTATGGCATGAAAATCAAATATTTTCTCATCAATTCATTGATTCTTTGGACCAAATTTTGAACCCTAATCATTCACACATATATACTAATGCAAACCCTACTCCTAAGAACCTCTGAGCTGCGCAAGAACATCATCACCACTTTTGCATTTTTTGGAAAAAAAACTCATATACTGAAAACCATCTTCCAGTGCGATTAAAGGCCAAATAACCATTCAATTACCTTCCTGCAACTTCAAGGAAGGTTTTCAGATCAAAACCATCCATCCTAACTCAGAGAAACGGTAGAACGATCGTGCCCTGTACAAGATTTTTTTCATATGCTTGCATCATGATTCATGCGTTTTTAGTAATTTTTAATGTTTGATTTATGTTCCTTGATTGATTCTAAAGCTAACTGTATTGTTTAATTAAGCTTTCATCACTCATACGCGAAACTACCATGGACGATTATTAGGGTTCTTCAAACTTGAAATTGGGCGTTTCTGAATACTGCAAAATTAGAGCACCTTAATACCATGGTTGAAATCAGGGAGCTTGGACGATTTGAAAATACCCCTCGCGCCTAATTTATGTGGCCATATGGCCTATTCGCTATTATTGAAAAGATGGAATTTTGGGGGGGTTTAAAACCCCCGCTAACCCTTTTTATATTTCAGGAAAAAAGCAAAACGAGGAAGAAGATGATGAAGTGTCAAGATCTGATTGAACAATTTGAATTTTCGCGGTAAAGTCCCACTAACGCTTATTTTATCTTATGTTAATTGTTACCCATTATACATACAAAGTGCATCAGCAGCGCAGCTGGAAAGGAACGCGTTGGTAACCCCTGGGACCTGGGTTCGAACCCCAGGTCCCCCTTTCTATTCCATATTATTTTGCTAATAACGCTTCTGTGCAGTTTCACTACAAGGGTGCATCATACATCCACAATCTCCAGCTTGCCACGCACATATCAAGATCAATCAAAGGCCTATGATCTGAAGAACATAATGGACATAAGTCAACGCATATGCATGCTACCCTGGAAAGTCAATAGGGCCTTGAAACAGATGGGCCTAATTGCTAACAATTCCTCCTGATTGGGGACAGAACCCCCCAAGGTTTTGCAATTCTCTTCCTTTTTTTATTTTTTGTTTCAATTATTTCTTTTTAACTCTTTAGTTTAATTTATTTTCTTAATATAAAAAAACAATATAAAAATCAGAAAAGGCTAAAATCAAAATATATTTTATTCAATTAATATTTTTTGTAAATAAATATCATCAATTTAATTTGTTTTTTTTTTAATTTTAGGTTTAATTCAAATATATTTTCTTAATAAATTAAAAAACTTGTAGAATTAGGTTTTAATTATTTTTATTTTTTTCTTTTATTTTCTCATTACTAATAACTAAATATTTATTTTCATAAATCAAATTCTATTAATTAATTAGGCTTAATTGTAGATAATTTTCATATTTTCTTAATAAATTAAAAAACAACTAGAATTAGGGTTAATATTTTAATTTCGTTTAATTCTCATAAAAAACCATAAATACAAAAAACTCAAAAAATAATTTCTTTTTTCTTTTTAATTTCATTAATTTAATAATCATAATTTAATTTCATTAAAAAGGGTCCAACGCCCTCGCTTGCGATTTTTTTATTCTCTTTGCGCATTTTATTTATTTCCTTCTTTTAAATATTTATGTAATTCTCCCAAAGCCATGTAATTCGGACAATTTATATTTCTCGCACATTACTTCTTTATTTTCTGTCAAATCGGGTCCTGGATTAAATTTGGCGATGTGGACCCGCGCCTTTGTAATAGTTTAGGAACTTTATATTTCTCGCAATTTTTTTAACTGTTAATAATGACATGCAAGAATGAATGACAAAATAAAAACAAGCGCGTAGATCACCCATGACATGGATGAGACAAAAATAAATGAAAACGACACACGAATCACACACCACCCCTAGGGTACGCCTCACTGTTGCCTTGCCTCGAAAGGGGATCGTCGAGTAGAGGATGTCTTAGTAAGTCCTCATGATCCGGGAACCTGGCATGAGGGTAGCTTCTAAGGTGTCTTCCCATTGCTCTGGTGATCACCATGTCCCGAACCTCGAATTGACCCGAACACCTCCAACGGTGGTGCTACCTACCTCTCAATGGTGGGATGGCACTGCTTTAAAGGACATCTACACAGACGAATTCCTTAGGGTAGGTAGACGACTCTAAATACTTGCTCTAATTTCAAAACAAATCAAAAATACTTTTCACACCGACACCTTTTCAAAAAGCTTTCGAAAGCAATTTTTCAAACACTCTTGAGGACCGATACAAGAGTCGAACTGGAATTTTCAAAGAAACTTTTTAAAACCCACAGTTGAAAAGCAAACAAACACTTTTGAAAACACAAGTGAGCAAGTATCTAAGAGCCCATGGATAACCATGGATAGAAAGGGTGCTAACACCTTCCCTTTCTATAATCTACCTCCCGAACCGAGAGCAATCTCTTTAAGGAATTTTTTTGTGCTTTTGTCTTGTCCATGTTGGAGAAAATAAAAGACGGTGGCGACTCTTGCTTCCGCGACATTTCGCGAAACCAGCGTTAAACAGTCAGTTCCAGATCCACCGATCACACTTAGGATCTAGGTCATTAAAATTGCTTCTCTTGATTGCCTTGATTGCTTTACTTTTGAGGGTTTGTTTGGGGTTACTATAGACCTACACCCGGATCTGGGGGACCTAATTAGGTAAACAGCAATAGATCGTGGAGACTGTACGGCGTAGACCGATATGGTTTAAGTGATGGTTGTGTTGGTGTGGCACTTTGGTTGGTACCGGTATCCTTCGTGGGGAAACGAGGAGAATGTGGGGCCACCGTGTGGTATCTTGAAGCACCAACGGACCTGAAAAACTTATTTGAACAAACTTGGCCATTAGAAAGTAGTGTGATAGCCGACCTCGGTGTAGAGCTGAGGATTGGTTGATACTCGATGCTACACTCATTGAGATCAGACTTTTGGGATATTTTGGCTGCAAGAAAAGATTGATTGAGCTGAAACAATTCCCGATAAAGGATGGTAAGCGATATTGAGATCCTCTAGAACCCGGTTACTTTTTAAGACAGGTTTGAAACCAACTAAACTTCAAGAGGGTACTACCTTTAACCTCATGCAAGCCTTAACCCTAAGGACTTGGTGTGACTTGACTGTGTTTGCTATACCTGTGTTTGTTATACCTGTGGTTTATCATAACATCATGCATCATAACATGGCATCCATGCTTATTGCACTAACCATTTCAAAGACCAAGGGAATTTATCTTTGTTCTGTTTTGCAGATCATGGCCTCCGTTCGTAGAAATACTATCCGAATCAGCTTTGTGAAGATACCTTCCCAACTCAAATAGTTAGCATCAAGGGTTTCTTAAACTTCTGCGTTCACTAAGAGACATGGTCAACTTCTCAACCTGGTTACTGCAAACTTTGATGAAAAGATGATGAGTGTACTTTTTCAGTTCTTCGATCCCAAGCACCACTACTTCACCTTTCCAGACTATCAGTTAGTGCCTACCTTGGAAGAATTCTCTCAGCTATTGGATATACCAATTCTTGAACAGTTACCCTTCACAGGTCTTGAAGAAGTTCCTAAGCCATAAGTCATTGCCTCAGCTCTGCATCTGAAATAGGCCAACGTGGTGTCCAATTGGGAAACTAGAAGTGGAGTCAAGGGTTTTCTAGCAAAGTTTGTGATAGACAAGGCCCAATTATTTTGGGATGATATGGATTTTCAGGCTTTTGAGGAGGTCTTGGATCTTTTAATCTATGGGTTAGTTCTATTCCCTAATATGGACTCATTCATAGATGTGAATGCTATCAAGGTTTTTCTATCTCGCAACCTTGTGCCTACCTTGCTCGGAGATATTCTAAACACTCTCCATACTCGCACCATGAAGAGAAGAGGGATTCTTATGTGCTGCATGCCATTGTTGTCGAGGTGGTTTATTTCTCACTTCCCTAAGTCAGTACTGAAGAATGAAGAAGGTTTGGGTTGGTCACAAAGGATAATGTCACTCGCTCATACAAACATTCTTTGGTGTTCTCGATCTATGGAAAATATTGCTATTATTGACCGCTGCGGGGAGTACCCTAATGTCCAGTTACTTGGTATCAAAGGAGGTATAACCTACAACCCCTATTTAGCTCTGCTACAATTTGGTCACGCTCGAAGGGATGGTCCCCATGAGTTACTTATCGAGGGTATTGTATTCAACTATGAGGATGATGTTAAAGAGTATCGCTGGAGGTTCATACGAGCTTGGGGCATGGTAAACAGATCTGGTGCTAGGGCTTTGGGGCCAAAGACTTCCATTCCTATGGAACCTTACCTCCAATGGGTACGAACTCGGGCCCAGAAGCTTATGATGCCCTATGTGGCCGTTTTACCAGTGATTTTGGAACCCACTACCGAAGAAGGCATTCCTTTCATGGTTCTCTATCCTTACATGCCCACTGATCTTGGGGAATTATAGATGTCTTGGATTCAGTTGATGAAGGAGCGGGATACTTACTGGGATCAGTTCCATGCTCAGGAGAGGAAGGTTTTAGAGCTCACAAAGCAACTCCATGAAGAAAAAGGGCTCAATGACTATCTCGGCACAAAGAGGAAGCATCCATGAGAATTTTGATGTCTTTTATAGTTTTAGGTTCATTTTTTAATTGTAACGCCTAAAAGGCATTTGAACTTCAAATTCAGTTAATAAATTTTTGTTTGTTTTGGTTTGCAAATTTAAATTTCCCGAAGTCTTTGAAATCATTGCATGTGCATCCCATTATCATAGACATCATTACAGGTACCATTACAAGTTTCTCATCTTCTTCGTTGTTTATTTAAGCACAAGATATCTTCCGAGCAAACCATCAAGGACCTTCAGGCGCAAAACACCCAGTTCCAATAAATGTTCATAAGTATGGAAAAAGGGCAGGAGAATCTGAAAGCCCTCGTCCTAAAAGAAAAGAAGAAGGCAGCCGGTATTCTGAACATGGGCAGAAGGTTCGGAGAGCGGTTGAAGCGACAAGTCGATCTGACCTCTTCATCTAAGGAAGAGGAGAATCAGGAAGAAGAGAAAGACCCCAGTTCTGTAGTTTATGACAATGATACCGATTATAATGATGAGCAATATCCTCCTGTTGAGGATAGATACAAGCAGTTAGAAGATCATCTGAGTGCCATGGAAGTTCAGAGGATATCTGGACTAGATTTTGAAGAATTGGGATTGGTGTCGGGAGTGGTCATCCGCAGAAGTTCAAAGCTCCAGTTTTTGCTAAGTATGATAGGGTGTCTTGCCCAAAACTCCATCTCCGTTCTTATGTCAGAAAGATCCATCCTCGCATTGCTGATAGAAATCTGTGGGTTCATTTCTTTCAAGATAGTCTGTCAGGGACTCAGCTTGAATGGTTCTACCAGCTGGAGGGAGCCAATATCCAAAACTGGGAAGATCTGGCTGCTGCTTTCTACAAGCAGTATCAGTATAATGCCGACCTTGCTCCCACTTGTACTCAACTCCAGAGTATGTCCATGGGTGCAGGTGAAGGTTTTAAAGATTATACACAAAAATAGAGAGACTTGGCTGGGAGAGTTCAACCCCCGTTGTCTGATAGGGAGTTGGTTGATATGTTTCTAAGGATACTATCTAGTCCATTTTTCAATCATTTGATCGGAAACTCGTCAGCTGGTTTCACCGAGCTGATTCTGACTGGAGAGAGAGTAGAAGCTTGGATTCGGAGCAGCAAAATACAGAAGGATGCCTCGTCAAATTTAGTAAAGAAGCCTTTTGCTGGTAAGAAGGAAGCCAGTGCCGTCTATAGCCCGAGGGGCCAGAACAAGGTTGAACCTCGTCAGCCAGTAAGTGTCGTGATAATACCTAGACCTGTAGTTGCTCCACAATGCAACAATCAAAAAAGGGTGGAAAGACCATAACTGCAATTTACCCGAATCAATATGACATTGGCTGAAGTTCTACCTCATCTGTTGAGATCCAACTTGGCAACCTTGAGAGAGGCCCCTAAGAATCCGAATACTACATCTCCTAGATATAATCTGAATGTCCGATGTGCCTATCATTCTGAGAGTCCTGGCCACGATACAAATGACTGCCGGGATTTGAGAAACAAAATACAAGACTTAATTGAAGCCAAGGAAATAGATTTTGATGCTCCGGAGATGCCCAATGTCATAACTGCTCCCATGCCTAAAATGGTCGTGGAGTTAATGCTGTTGACACTAATTTGTTTGTTACCTCTGTTGATGAAGTGTCTACTCCTCTCATGACTATCAAGAAGAATTTATTGTTGGCCAGTTTATTTCCGGGTGGTGGTGAAGGTTGCCACATGTGTTCATTTCTACCTTCTGGTTGCCGTTTGCTGAAGTTAGGTGTCCAACGCCTGATAGATAGCAAAGAAATTCTGTTTGAGAAAACTTTGGTTCCTGTTGTTCCATCTGAAGACATTGCTATTATAACCATTTCCGCCAATCCTTCCAAGGTTTCCTCGAGAAGACCTGTTAGGATTACATATACTCCAAGAATTGCTCCATTGATAATCACTGTTCCTGGTCTTGTCCCGTATGTCTCGGACAAAGCTGTCCCATATGGTGCCGATGTATACGATCATGGCATCAAACAAGATTTAAAAGATGAAGAGGCTGACCCTGATATTGGTAACATTGTCGGAACCAGTAAAGTTACCCGAAGTGGAAGGATCTTCTCCCCCGAGATTTCCCCTAAGACTGTCAACAAGCCTATTATTATTCCATCTGCTGTTCCTGCTAGTACATCTGCTACTGTTCCTCTTCTTACTTCAGTTATTACCCCTGTTAGTGAATCGTCTGATACACGCGGCAAAGAAGTTATAGGTGAGCCTGCCCGGATGGAGGCGCCTAGAAAAATTGTTGTGGAAGCCTCTAAGCAAGAAATAGAGGAAATACTGAAAATCATTAAGAAGAGTGACTACAATGTGGTCGAGCAGCTGGGGCAGACCCCATCAAAGATATCCATGTTGTCTCTGCTATTGTGTTCCGAAGCCCATGCGAAGGCTTTGATTGCATTTCTCAAGACTGCGCATGTGCCGCAGGAGACTTCAGCTGATCAGTTCAAAGATTGTATGGCCAGCCTGACTACTGATAATGGGTAGTGTTTTTCAGATGCAGACTTAACACCAAAGGGAAGGAAGCATAATGATGCTCTGCATGTCTCGATTGAATGCAGGGGCACAACTATGGCTCATGTGCTGGTAGATACAGGGTCTTCACTGAATGTTCTTCCGAAGAAGGCGTTGGACCGGTTGGATTGCAAGGGTTTGACTCTAAAGCCTAGTAACATTGTGGTAAGAGCTTTTGACGTATAAAAGAGAATGGTGCACGGGGAGGTGGATATCCCTGTCAAAGTAGGTTCTCAGACTTTTGGGTCCACTTTCTATGTGATGGATATATGGCCATTGTATTCTTGTTTGTTGGGTCGTCCTTGGATCCACGTGGCTGGGGAAGTCACCTCCAAACTCCACCAAATGCTGAAGTATCCGGTGAAAGGAAAGATTGTAACAGTACGGGGTGAAGAAGAATATATGGTGAGTCACCTCAACTCCTTCCGCTACGTAGAGATGGACGGGGAATTCTTAGAAACTCCTTGTCAGGATTTTGAAGAGGTCCCTCAGATCTTGGCATCGACTGAAACTGCTAGCAACAAACCTCCTTTGAAGATGGCTTCTCTCAAGGACGACAGGGCTATGGTTGAAGAAGGTGGGTGTGCCAATTGGGGTCAGCTCCCTGATTTCACTCATAAAACTGATAAATTTGGTTTGGGCTTTACTACAGGGGCTCGAAGGGCTATTAGACACGCTCGGGCTGGAGGACCTCCCCTATGCATCAGCAATCGTGGGATTAACTCCATTGAAGATAGTGAAGAGGAATCAGACATTGACAAATGGATCTACCCAACTACCAACGGTGGATCGAGTAACTGGACGGCTAGGGATTTCATACCTGTTTCTTTTATTCCGCAGTAATTGACCTATTTGTTTTAAGATTTGTAATAAACAATTTAAAACTTTACGGCCCGGGGCACCTTGGCTTTGCTTGTGAGGGTTATTATTTGTCATTTCATATATCATTAATAAAGCATTGGACATTTCTTGCATACAAATTTTGCGCTCTCTATTTTTTTTCCTACTTTCACTTTATCAAAACAGCTATTCTCTTACACACACTCACGTATCATAATGCAAATCCATATCCACTCTGGATCCCATTGATAACAGCTCCGCTATTTCCATTTATGACTTCGAAAATCCGATCAACCAAGCCGAGGACGAAGCTGAGGATGATTGTGAATTGCCTGGAGAACTTGGTAGACTATTACAACAGAAAGAAAGATCCATACAGCCTCATGAAGAGCCGGTTGAGACAATGAATTTGGGTATTGAGGAAGACAAAAAAGAGGTTAAAATAGGTGCAAATCTGGAGCTTAGCGTCAAACAGAGGTTAATACAGATGTTGCACGACTATGTCGAGATCTTCGCCTGGTCCTATGAAGATATGCCTGGTTTGGACACTGAAATTGTGGTACATCGCCTGCCGACTAAAGAAGACTGCCCTCCTGTTAAGCAGAAGGTCCGCCGTATGCGCCCTGAAATGTTAGAGAAGATCAAGGAAGAGGTCATGAAACAGTTTGATGCAGAATTCTTGGCTGTCACTTCTTATCCGCAGTGGGTTGCCAATGTTGTTTCGGTACCTAAAAAGGACGGTAAGGTACGGATGTGTGTGGATTACAGAGATCTGAACAGGGCAAGCCCCAAGGATGACTTCCCACTTCCTTACATCGATGTTCTGGTCGACAACACCGTGCAACATAAAATATTCTCCTTCATGGACGGTTTCTCTGGCTACAACCATATCATGATGGCTCCTGAAGACATGGAGAAGACAACCTTCGTTACACAATGGGGCACCTTCTGCTACAAGGTGATGCCTTTTAGGTTTAAGAACGTTGGGGCAACCTATCAGCGCGCCATGGTCACTTTGTTCCACGATATGATTCACCACAAGATCGAGGTCTATGTTGATGACATGATAGCCAGGTCTCAGGCTAAGGAAGAGCACCTTGATCATCTCCCGAAATTGTTTGATAGGTTGAAGACATACAAGCTGAGGTTGAATCCGAACAAGTGTACCTTCGGGGTAAGGTCTGGTAAGCTTTTGGGTTTCATTGTCAGTGACAAGGGTATTCAGGTAGACCC
The DNA here is from genome assembly GCA_948472305.1 of Vicia faba. Taxonomy (NCBI): domain Eukaryota; kingdom Viridiplantae; phylum Streptophyta; class Magnoliopsida; order Fabales; family Fabaceae; genus Vicia; species Vicia faba. Next base: position 175,028,263 of record OX451738.1, on the reverse strand, counting down.
TGAAAAGGTAAAGGCCATACAAGAAATTCCGGCTCCCCGTATAGAGAAGGAAGTTAGAGGTTTCTTGGGACGCCTGAATTATATCTCCAGGTTCATTTCACATCTGACTTCCACTCGTGATCCAATCTTCAAGCTGCTAAAGAAAGATCAAGTGGTAAAATGGAATGATGAATGCCAGACCGCTTTCGAAAGAATTAAAGAATACCTTCAAGAACCACTAATTCTGATGCCTCCAGTTGAAGGAAGACCTTTGATATTATACTTGACAGTGCTAGACAATTCAATGGGGTGTGTGCTGGGGCAGCATGATGAGTCTGGTCGAAAAGAGCACACCATATACTACCTTAGCAAAAAGTTTACCGACTGTGAGACACAATACTCATTGCTCGAGAAAACTTGCTGCACTTTAGCATGGGTTGCTCGCTGACTGAGACAATATATGCTGACTCACACTACCTTATTGATATCAAAGATGGATCCGATCAAGTATATTTTCGAGAAGCCCACTCTCTCCGGAAGGATAGCAAAGTGGAAAATGATCTTAACTGAATACAACATACAATATACAACCCAAAAAGCAATAAAGGGGAGTGTATTGGCTGATCATTTGGCTCATCAGGCCGTAGATGATTACGAATCCATGAATTTTGAGTTCCTGGATGAGAATAATATGTTGGTGACTGATTACGAAGAACCCGAACCGGATAAAGGACCCGAGGAAGGATCTCGATGGTCTATGTATTTTGATGGAGCCTCAAACGCATTGGGTAACAACATTGGCGTTGTAATCATATCTCCTGAGGGTTGTCATACTCCGTTCACCGCTCGATTATGTTTTAACTGCACCAACAACATGGCGGAGTATGAAGCATGTATCATGGGTCTTCGAGCTTCTATTGACCCGAGGATTAAGTTCTTAAGTGTATTCGGGGATTCTGCTCTGGTGATAATTCAGATCAAAGTCGAGTGGGATACGAAGCATCCGAATCTCATTCCTTACAAAGAGTATGTACTGACATTGCTCCCACACTTTGAGGAGGTAACCTTCGAACATTTCCCACGAGAGGAGAACCAGTTGGCGGATGCGCTAGCTACCATGTCATCTATGTTCAAGGTTAGGTTGGACAATGAAGCTCCTCAAATTACCATTGAGAGGTTGGATGAACCAGCACACTGCTGTGAAATCGATACCGAAGAAGTGGCAGGAAAACCTTACACAAAGTCAAAACATATCTCGAGGCTCAGGAATATCCCGAAGGGGCATCTGTCAATGATAAGAAGTTTCTGAGAAGGTTCGCTGTAAATTTCTTCCTTAGTAATGGGATCCTCTATAAACGAAACCATGACTCCACACTACTACGGCGTGTAGACAAGAGCGAAGCAGAGAGGATCATGACCGATCTACATGAAGGCACCTTTGGAACCCATTCTAGTGGACATACCATGGCTAAGAAGATCCTACGGGCAGGATATTACTGGTCCACTATGGAAGCCGATTGCTATCAGCACTCTCGAACTTGTCATAAGTGCCAAATCTACGCTGATAAGGTGCATGTGCCCCCGGTCCCCTTAAATGTTTTGACAGCTCTGTGGTCCTTTACAATGTAGGGCATCGACATGATCGGAGAAATCAGACCCACCGCTTCTAATGGACATCACTTCATCTTAGTAGCCATTGATTACTTCACTAAGTGGGTTGAGGCAGCTTCCTTTGCTACAGTAACCAAGAACGTTGTAGCGCGATTTATCCGACATAATCTGATATGTTGATATGGTGTACCAGAGAGGATTACTACTGATAATGGTACGAATCTAAATAACACAATGATCACCGAGCTCTGTAAACAGTTTAAGATACATCATCATAACTCTTCTCCCTACCGGCCGAAGATGAATGGCATTGTTGAGGCAGCTAACAAGAACATCAAGAAGATTGTACAGAAGATGACGGTGACATACAAAGACTGGCATGAGATGTTACCATTTTCTCTTCATGGGTATCGTACCTCAGCACGGACGTCAATAGGGGCAACCCCCTACTCTCTGGTATATGGCATGGAGGCAGTCCTACCCATATAAGTCCAGATACCCTCTCTCAAGATTATGAAGGATGCAGGTTTGAACAAAGACGACTGGATCCAAACCCGACTTGATCAGTTAAATCTAATCGATGAAAAGAGACTTATTTCTATCTCCTATGGTCAGACGTATCAAAAGCGAATGATCAAGGCTTTTAACAAGAAAGTCAGGCGTCAAGAATATCAAGTCGGGGATCTGGTGATCAAACGCATCATACTGCCGCAAGGTGATCCCAGGGGCAAATGGACTCCTACGTACAAAGGGCCATTTGTGGTTAAGAACATTTTCTCGAGAGGAGCTATGATTCTAACCACCATGGATGGTGACGACCTTCCTCACCCTGTCAATGCAGACATAGTGAAAAGATACTACGCATAATCAAAGACCCGCTAGTTCGACTGGCCTAGGCAAAAATAAGGGCTTCCCGGCGAACCAAAAGGGTTCGGGAAAAAGTAAGGGATGAAAATGAAAATATGTGCAACCGGCAAGTCGAAAACCCGAAAGGGAGGCTTGGGAAAAAAAGGGTATCCCGGTGGATTGAAAACCCGAAAGAGCAATCCAGGAAAAAGTTAGGGATCGAAGCGTATCACTATGTCTCATTGGATCATCTTGCGACCAGACTTCGGTATCGACTATCAAGCCCAAACGGCGCCAATGAATCTGATCAACCTTCGGCCAAGTAGAAAAGTGATGAGACGCTTGAAGATATAAAGGCAATAGCAGAGTGGGAACCCAATGGGGTTGTTTCACATAGCTGTTTTTCTTTCCTTTACACAAATTGTATAATTTCTATATTTCAGCGGCGTTCTCCTACTAGGACATTAGCCTCCTTGTACAAAACGCCTATTACAGGCCAAATTCAAAATCAATATAAGTCATTTTCACAAAAAAAACTTCAATTTATTTTTCTTTTTCTGTTTTGTTTAACAAGAACGTCCAATAATTTATTTTTGATATATGCATTTGAAAATGATTGCTGCTCATAAATATTTACATAAGAAACAAAGGCAGTTTCTCGTAATTCCAGAAACAGGGAAAAATAAGAAGTGCCAAACCTGACGGTTCCTCTGCCCAGCAGGTATCGGGATAGAGCCAGCTTCGGAACATGAGTATCAGTACATACACTCCCCACAGAGTAAAAGTACCCAAAATGCATTGATGTCAGCTTTCCCGAAATAGGACATAACTATCCCCAACCGAGGTTCGTAATTGCAGGCGAGTCAACAAATTTCATCCCCAAGCGGAGTCTATTTCTATAGATACAGAAGCTCCATCTCCAACAGAGCTCATCACTTCCAGCGGCAGAATTTCATCCACAGCTAAGTTTGTTCCTCCATATCGGTAGGTCTACCAACAAAGTATCTCTTCCCCCAAAGTCTGGTCCCTGCAGAGTTATTCTCCAGCATCTCTTCCTGGCAGAATATTTGCAAATCTCCAGCAACCGTCAGGGATTTATTTTCCCAGACACGAGCATACCCCGACAGCATTTCATGAACATACATCATGACATACACATACATATCATATACACCATAATCTCATTTATTTTGAGAACATCATCTCACCCTGCATTTTATGCATCACATACAACTAACCTTGATATCTTTTGCAGGAAAAGACGATTAGCTTCAACGAATCCAGCAGTTATACAGATCACATCTACAGACAACTAATGGAAACTCAGTTCCCGAAAATCAAACGAGTCAACTAATCTACATTATCATATCAAAGTAACCTTACCTCGGTTCCTCCTGAAGTTTTACACAAACTTATAACCTTACCCCGATTCCTCCTGAAGTTTTACACAAACTTATCTCAAAGTAACCTTACCCTGGTTGCTCCTGAAGTTTTACACAAACTTATCTCAAAGTAACCTTACCCCGGTTCCTCCTGAAGTTTTTACACAAACTTATAACCTTACCCCGTTCATTCTGAAGTTTTACACGAACTAATCTCAAAGCAACCTTACCCAGGTTCCTTCTCGGTTCAGATGCAGTTTTACCCAAACTCCTTACAAAGCAGCCTTACCCAGGTTCCTTCTTATAGCCCTACTATCCGGGATTTCATATCGAAGTAACCCTACTACCCAGGTTCCTTCTCACAGCCCTACTATCCAGGCTTTCATATCGAAGTAACCCTACTACCCAGGTTCCTTCTCACATCCCTACTATCCAGGCTTTCATATCGAAGTAACCCTACTATCGAGGTTCCTTCTTACAACCCTACTATCCAGGCTTTCATAACGAAGTAACCCTACTACCCAGGTTCCTTCTCACAGTCCTACTATCCAGGCTTTCATATCGAAGTAACCCTACTATCTAGGTTCCTTCTCACAGCCCTACTATCCAGGCTTTCATTTTGAAGCATCCCTACTATCCAGGTTCCTTCTCATAACCTTACTATCCGGGTTCCTTCCCTCTTATCTCCAGACGACAGTCCATAACACTGTAAGACCTGGATCTAATCAAACACGATTAGTTTTGCATTTCCCCAGTAGAATAACGGACAACTGAAGCTCCTAAAATTCCATTTCTCCCAAGACAGGTACCAATGTTCCTCAGCAGATTCCTCAGCAACAATAGTAACAGGAACTCTCATCGAAGGAATGTCTCAGGAAATCAACACTCTATAGATGGCATCTTTAAGCCCATCTCCGACAATTATCCATCACATCCAGGATGGCATCTTTAAACCCATCTCCGACAATTCTTCTATCATCAACCTCCAAATGGCATCTGTAAGCCCATTCCCGATGTCACAAGTCGAGTGCCATTTCACGCGAGTGCAAATTTCTGGGCACTTTAGTGTTCAATCATCTTCCACCTTCAGATTACGAAAGGTAGACAAGCCAATCTACATCCACAGGTTTAAGAAGATTGAACAGGGGCAGCTGTTGTACCCCAAAATTTTCCCTCTCATTTTACTCAATACATGTCCAATAAGATCCTCAATTTGCTCAAGGTTGCCCAAGAGTTGACCAGACAGACTCTCTCCTAAGGTAGTGTACCTCAAATTAGGGTTTCTATTTTTCATCAAGATGGGTGAACCACAAAGGCCTCATATTCTCTCCATGGTCTTAATATGTTCTCAAGGCCCTACATGTCAAGTTTCATGCCTTGCACAAGAAGTTTACTCAGTCAACTGCTCAAATGCTTGAGAATCGATTGCATTAGGTCAAAAGTCAATTGTGGCCCACATATAGGAAAACTTCAAGATTTTTGCTCAACATCCACATTTTGAAGTGAATTTCATCATTTGATAAAGGATTGATCATGATTCCTCAAGGAATGCTCCAAATTCATCAAAACTCAAAAGTTGCTAAATTAGGGTTTTGCAGGAAAAATCAACCAAACTTTGACCAAGCATAACTTCTTCATACTTTATCATGAATTTTACATTCAAGGATCATTTTGAATAGTATGCAATTACCTACAATTCATATTCATCCCACAAGTTCAAAATATGCACTCATCAAAAGATATGAATTTTTACAGTATAGGTCCTTTTGAAAAGTCAACAAAAACACCTTTTGGGTCAAAGTTCTTACATGAACATGGAATACCCAATTGAAATGAAACCAAAAGGGTTGGTTAGGGGACATCCTAATATTCCTAAAAAGTTCAAGAACACCCTCCTAGGATCAAAATTGAGAGAGATATGCATTTTCAAAGTTGGCAATTTTTGGAAAATTGTCAAAAGTTAACATTGATCAAATTTGCATTTTTTTCTAAAGGGGCCCATGTTTTCTTGTTTGAAACATGTTTCTAATAGGACCCACGACCCCTGAGATTTTCCACCTATTTTATTCTATTATTTTTATTATTTATTTTGATTTTATTTCATTTAAATCAAAACAAATCAATATAAAATAGTAAAATAATAAAATCAAATCAAATCCTTGATTTTTTATGCACATTTTGAGTCCATGTACAACTAACATGCCAGCCAATTCGGACAAAGCGGATTTGGATTGAAAAAGATTGGATTGAAGCTTGTTTTAGAAGTGTATCATACAAGAGCAAATCAAATCCAATTTCCATTATTTCTCAAGATTCATGCCAATTTTATTGACCTAATTCAGTCTACTATAAGTGCATAACAATTGTAGATCAAAGACACAACGGTTGCAGTTGCGCAAAGGCCAAAAGCAAGATCTAAAATCTTGACAAAAAGTGAGGTTCAGTTTTCAGTCTAGAGGGCCTTTCAGAGAAATTCAAGGCCAACCATCACATCCTAGGCGTGCACTGAAGCCATCCCAACCATTTATAAGGTATGAGACGCCCATTATTCATCTCTACACCTCACACGGTTTGCAAGTTTTTTCAAATTCGATTATTACAATTTATGCATCATTAGCAATTTTAATTGTCATATTTGTGATTATTATCATGTTTGCAAGCTAACTAGATGGTTTAATTGCATTTTTGAAGCTTATACACGCACCTGCCATTGTTAGGGTTTTTATGTTTTTTTAGGGTTTCTTGATGCAGGAAAAATTAGGCTATGAATGAGGTACCATGATGCTGGTGAGGCCAAGACGAGTTGATTGGTACCATCACAATTAATTTATCATGTTCGTATGCAATTTTTGAGTTTCACAGGGATATAGCTACAGACAAAAATTACCACTATAGCCTTTAGCGACAATTTTGTCCGTAGGTAAAAGCCTAATACCAAAGACGACAGTTCTGGGAGGAAGATGAGGGCGTGGCAGCACACCACTGGCCGGTTTGAATCCACGCACATTTTTTGGGGCATGGCACTTTGTTTGTATTATATTTTATTTATTTCATTATAATTATGAATAACTTGTCCAACGTAGTTGGTAGAGAGACACGCTTGTGAAGGGAAGGACCTGGGTTCGATCCTAGGTCCATACATTTTTCCTATTTTCTAACATTTATACGCAGGATCTCATACACTATTGTTCCATGTGTCCACCGTGCAACTCAGGATCTGACCATCAGATTCATCTCCAGCCAAGATCCAACGCCTGCAGTGAAGGTGTATGATACAACTTCAGGTCAACGTTACACCTAATCCAGCGTGGTTGACTTGGGCCCAGCTTAATGGGCCAAGAATTTCAGCTTCACACCCCCTTCAGCAATTCATCACAGGCCCATTTGGTTATTTTTTCTATCACTTTTTTTTAATTTCTTTTCTCTAGTTATTTTCCTTTTTCATTTAATTAATACAAAAATTATTTTTTATCAAATTAACAAATCAAAATCACAAAAATCTTTTTTTAATAAATATTTTTAATTAATTAATTTAATTAATTTAGGGTAATTTAATATTATTTTTATAATTAAAAATAATTAAAATTAGGATTTTAGTTGTACATAATTTAATTAGTTTTCTTTAAAAAGACATCAAAATTCATTTTTCTCATAAATATCTATTTCTTTAATTAGTTAATTTAATTAGAAAATTAGGTTAATATAATTTCTTTCATAATTTAAAAACAATTAGAAATTAGGTTTAATTGATTTGTAATTTAAATGTTTTCTCAAATAAAAATCCACAAAAACACTTTTTCTCTCAATTAGGGCTTTAGGTTATTTCAATCATCCTCGCATTTAATTTACCGCGCGCTTGTTAATTATTTGTCCATTATTTTGTAACTGCCGATGGTTTGTAATAGTTAAATTAGAGTTTTATTTCTTGCTTTAATCCCCGATTCTTTGGTTATGTAATTAATCTCCATCCTCGAAGCCTTGTAATAGCTAGGTTTATTTTCTCTCATTTTTAATTCCTGCAAATATTTAACTGTCTAGATGTATGCTAATAGGATTGTATGGCAAGAATGTTTGGAAAATTAAAGCGGTAGATCACCTATGTGCAAAGATTAAATAACTGAAACAAATCATATGCACATATTAACTCCTAGGGTTTACCTCACTTCGGTTGCCTTCGGTAAATAGTCATTAAGCATAGGAAATTTTAGTGGTCGCTCTCCTGTCTAAAAGATCAACTGTCCCGTTCGAATGTTGCCTCGGAAATGTTTCCTCGAAAGGATCTTTAAGACTTTAGGGTTACTACTAAAGGTTCCAACTTGTTGCTTTAATGATTGTACATGTCCCTTTCGAATGTCCCTTACAAACTCCAACGACGGGGCTACCTACTCCTTAATAGTAGGATAGCGCTGTCTAAAGGAAATGAGAACAAATAATCTTTTTTCGAGTAGGTAGAATCTTAAGTACTTGCTCAATAAAAAACTTTTCACACAAACACCTTTCAAAACAAAGTTTCAAAACAACTTCGTCACATCCTTGAGGACTGATACAAGGGTTATCACGAAGTAAAACATTTTCAAAACATACACACACAAGCAATTTGAAAAAAATGAGCAAGTACCTAAGAGCCCATGGAAAACCATGGATAGAAAGGGTGATAACACCTTCCCTTTCTATAATCTACCCCTTGTACTCAGAAATCTCGATAAAATGTTTTTTTCGGTTCTTTTTCCTTTTCCATGATTGGATGAAATAAAATTTGGTGGTGACTCTAGCTTACCGCGACATTTTGCAAACAAAAAACGCAAAACGCAAACCAATATTAACAGTCGGTTCTGCCACCGTATCACAATTGCAATGGAAGAAAAATGTTTCATTGTTTCCTAATTTTGCCCTTGAGACAAGGAAATTTAGGACTGGACATGCCATCAAAAAAATGATCCAGTTTGGTAATATGACTACTAACCATACTTGACGACTTGTTCTTCTCATAATTTATGACCTATCTCCATGGTTGTGCATGAGGTGAAAATATATGATGTTATTAATGATGATTTCATATCCAAAATAACTAGAAATAGCATAGGTATTTATTTAACTTCATTGACTGAATATTTAAAAGTTTTGTGGGAAGGTGATGTTGATGTGTATGATATGTATACTGTAATAATTTTAAAATGCATGCCATGTAGTTTTTCACAATCAATGGCTTTCTGGCATACAATAATTTGTATGGGTATAACATTAAAGGACATAAAGTGTGTCCTATATGTGAAGATGATACATGCTTCCACCAACAACAAAATGGGAGAATGATTGTTTACCTTTGTTTAATGATGTTGTAGATCATAACAAAACTTTCATATATTGTTTTAATGGAAGGGTTTCTAAAGATAGAAGAGAATTTGAGACAATTAAATGGATGTCATATATGCCTAAGTTTAACTTAATAACATGGAGTGCATGCGACATTACTAAATTTTTATTCTATATAAAACTAAAGGATGATTGTATTACCAAGGCAAATTCTGGAGTTATGGTTAAAGTCGAATACATGTACTTCTCTAGTTCCAAAGATGTGAATCATGTATTGTCATTTAGAGCGTACTTTAGGAACGTTAAGAAGATTTTGGAGATTGATTGTTATTTTCAAGTGCCTTTATTTAAATAGAATTAGATTGACAATAACATTGGTGTAGAAACTGATGAATTAGGATTCATATGGGTTGATCTTCAAAGGGCAATTTATATGAACGAACCATTCATCATGGAATCCCAAGAAAAATAAGTTTTTTTTTACGTTAGCCATCCTTACAACAATACATGGTCAATTTTTGTACAAGGAAAACATATTCCTGATAGTCATGAAAATAAATACTTAAATTTTAGACCCCTTCTTTCACAACATATGTGCGTCTCTCATCTAAAGAAAATGATTCAGATGATGTGCATGTTGTGATACGGTGGGAGAACTGACTTAAAGGTTTTGCATTTGATCACAAATGTTGCAGTTTAGTAAGAGTCACCACCGACTTTTCTTTTATCCAAAAGGAAAGGTGAAAAAGCACAGGAAAGACCTTTGAAATTGTTTCTTGAGTTCGGGGGGTAAATTATGAAAAGGGAAGGTGTTAGCACCCTTTTCATCCATGGTTTTTCATGGGCTCTTAGTTACTTGCTAGATCACTTGCTTTTGTTGTTTGAAATTGTGCTTGGTGTGGTTTTGAAAGTATTTTGTAAAAGAGGCCATTGTTTAGGCAATCTTTGTAATGATTCTCGTTTGTAAGAATGTATACAATGATGTTTATCTTTTTGAAAATGTTTTCAATTTTGCAAGTTGTTTGGAAATATGTGTGTTTGTTTTGAAAATAGCAAGGATATTTGTTATTGAAATGGAGAAAGTAACTAAAATTAGTCTACCTACTCAAATGTCTTTCTTGTTCATTTCCTTTTCCTTTGACATTGTTGTCTTATCATTGATTTGGTAAGCAACCCTATCTTTGGATGTAAACGGGACGGGCGTGGGTCATCGTATAACCATGATTAGAAATGTTGCAAAGTATATTAGCATTTTTTTAGGGACTAAGATCATTTTGTAAGGTAACTTTGAATAGCGTCATCGAGGGACTATGATCTTGTATTTGTTTGTTTTTACTAAGATCCATCACATGCGTAATATGGCCATTTTTGTACAAGGCAACCAAGTAGAGTACCCTAGGGGTGCTTGTGTGCAAGTGTGTCATTTTCATGTTTGATTTTGTCTTGGATTAGGGTTTTCTATTTGGTTGATTTTATCTTGCCATACAAACCCTAATTACTAACATGTTATGTAAAGCGATAAATTGCGAAATTTAAAGATTACTACGCTATTACAACATTTTGTGGGAGGGGGGGGGGGGGGTATACAATTGATGAATGGGGATTGCAATAATATAAACCTAATTAATCTATTACAACCAAATTGAATTTATACAAGTATTGGAGTAAATAACGTACAAGATGATTTAAATATGCAAAGATATGTAAATGCAAAAGAAGATTTTGTTTTGTTCTTTTTTATGTAAAAAAAGTTTTAACCTAAGCCTAATAAACAAATAAAGATTAAACTTAAATTAATTATGGAAGGAAATTAGTTTTTAGAAAAGATTTTGATTAAACCCTAATTCTAATTTATTAAAAGGAAATAAATTTCTTCAAGTATTTTTGTATTTTTGTATTGAAAATAATATATGGTATTTATGAAGTATTTTGGTCTTTTGTACTAAAAATAATTTTTTTAATAAATATGAAGAAAAATAAATATTTAATCTAATTCTATTTTAATTTACAAGTTTATTAAAAAAAGGATAGTATATAACTTAAATAAAAAAAATAAACATTTTTATGAGAAAATAAAATAAAATAAAAAATATATAATATTTATCATTTTTTATATTTTTTATGATTAAGAGAATATATTTGACAAAATAAAAATAAAAATAAAATAAGTAAATAAAATATTTGGGCCAGGGGTGTTGAAAGCAAATGGGAGGCAGGAAGTTAGCAAAAAACATAGGGCCCAATGAAACTGAAGCCCAAGCTGCAAGAGGACAAAAAATGAAGCAAAATGTGAGAAAAAATGCAAAAGGCAGCGCCAAGGCTCGAACCCACGACCTAGGGCATTTTTGCCGCTGCCTTACCACTGGGGTGGCTGTACATCCGTTAGTCTAAATGAAAACAAAAATACATAACATAAAACATTGCCTTGCCCTGTACTTCATCTTCTACCTCTAGCCAGCCAGACCTCCTGTAACTTTTTCATTTCTCAATAAAAATGGAAAGTGATAACATGAATATTATAGCATTTTACCTCACGATTATAACCATGTGCATAACTAAAACTATAAGTCCAAGATCAGAGAGAATTTTGTTGGCCCTAATTCTTAACCTAATTTTTTCAGAAACTTCAAACTTAAAATTCTCTAAACTCAAGTCAAATAAATGCAAGCTATGGATATGTACAGCTTCATAGCAATGATGTCTACATTCTATATTCACAAATGGAAAGCTAACTATACCTCTATTAAGAGTTAGAAAAACAGAAAACTCACCTTGAAAATGGAAATCGTGTTTTGAAAATGAGCTTGCTTTAGGATGTTGTGATGATCAGGTTAGCTTCCTTGAACCTCTAGGAAGCTAATGCAATGCTTAGCTTGTCTTGAGGGTGGCTGGAATGGTCTGGAGAAGTCCACCTGTGTTACTCTATTTTTGAACTTCAACAATGGGGAAGATGGAGTTACAATGATGTTTCAGGGTGTGGGATGGTTTACTTGTAAGGTAAGGAAGATTGGGAAAGCAAAAGGCCTGAAAACGCACGAGTGAAATGGAAGATTCAGTTCACAAGTCAGAAATGGCAAGTTTGGAGGCTTGGTATGAAACTTCTAATTCTAGGGTGTTTCAAGGCTTAGGCATGCATGGTTTTAGTTGCAAAATGATGGCTTTATATGGAGCAAAAGGTTGGAGGACTTGTGCTTGCTCAGAAGTACAAGATCATATGTCTTGCTACATTTCTTGTTTTTGAAGCAAGTGTGAGAAGTGACTTCTTAAGGCATGATTATGATCTTGTAGGGTTGCTTGAAGCTTTAAACATGTTTTATTCAGGTTTATATACTTGGTTTGTGCAGAAAAAACAAGTCCAAGGCTCAAGAAATGGAAAAATTCAAAAAGCATGCTTTTCCAAAATGGCAATGTTGCCTTTTTTCCAAAAATGGCTATTTCCTTGTACAATGCATTGAATTCTTGGCTTTAGGGCATGAAACCTTGTGTAATCCATTAATGACGGAGTGAAAAACGAGTTTGAGGCCTGAAAAGTGAAGATTGTACAACCAATTTGCAAATTTGAAAACTTGTTCTTCATGAAAATGGCTTATAATTAAAGTGATAAAACCCTAACTTTATCTCTTTGATTCTCCCTACTCAGGAATTATCTCAAGGAGTTCTTTGACATTTTGGAAAGCTTGTAATGTTCTCTACAATACATCTTTGAAATTCTTTTGAAGATTCCTCTTGGAACTAGGTGAAAAGTTGCCATGAAGTTAGGTCAAAAACCTGCCTAACTAGGGCAAAATTTCACTAAGTTATTTTAGTTCATGAGCATGTATTCACAAAATTATATATTGAAATCCAAGAATATTTAGGAGAAATTGTGTGAAGCAAAGTTGTAGATTTCATGGAGATCTACAACTTTCATGTTGGGAACTTCCTTTGAACCATTTTGTATCATGGTGAAAATTTGGCCTAAAGTTGAGAAAAAATAAGAAATTTTCTATACTTAGAAAATTTTCTAAGTTAGAATTTTTCAACTTTTCAAATCCAAATATTAAATCTTTGGTTTCTTTATGAACAAGTTTCACATTTTGACATGTTTTGATGAATTATGATCCTTGGCACTTGAATTTGACCAAAAAGTCAAAGTTTGACTTTTCAGTGTACAGTTGACTGAAAAATTCATCTGTCAATCCAATGGATTTGCAATGTTTTGAACCATGTTATTAGGTCAAGATAATGAAATTGAAATCTTGAAATCACGCTTCAAACCAATTGATCATTTGCTAGGTCATAAATCAGAAATTAGCCCTTCTCAGTCAAAACCCTAATTTTGACCATTTTACCCTTTTGATGATTTGATCAAATTTCTTGAGGAATTGTGGTCCAAAATTGATCAAATGATACATATGAGTCTAAGATGTTGATGTGGATAAAAAATTATGAAGTTTGACTGAAAATTGGCCATGGTTGACTTTTTCCCCAATTCAGTTGATTTTTAGGTCAACTGTCCAATTGACTGATCAAAAATGTGATTCAAGGCTTGAAACTTGACATGAGTGGTCTTGAGGATCCATAATGATCCAATAAAGTCATATTAAGTATTTATATTCCAAAAATCCTTGTGCAAACTCAAACCCTAATTTTGGTCATCAGTGCATGAGGAGGTGTCTTGAGCTGGTCAAACCCTAATGCAGTCTTGAGTCAAAGAGATCTTATGAGTAAGTGTTATTATTTATTATAAGCATATAGGCTTATAATTTATTTATGTTAGTTGTAGTTGTTGATGCATGTTTTGGATATTTAAGTTTGAATGTTCTTGTTGTTGGTGGTGTTATTGTTGTTGAGATTGAAGTTTGAATGTCGTTGTCATTCTAAGCAAAGTTAATATTTTTTTGTTAGTAAAAATTTGTTGTACAAATAAATATTTTGATGATTTAATGTTTATGTTGTTGTTTAGATCAATATCTTAAAGATTTAATATTGTTGTTATTGATTATCCTAATTGGTTTAAATGTGGTTTAAACTATAGGTACTTAACGACCGGTTACAAAATTCATAAAAGAAAACTTTCATGCATCCATGGTTGTCCCAATAAACAACTATAGGTGGGGAAAATATCTATAACCTGAAAGGTGACTTGGAATAGGTGTGGACCTATATGAATAGGTAAATCGACTTCTCTGATGATATACTTTCTCGAACCATCAAAAGCTTTCACTATAATGCCACTAGGGCGCATATGAGCTACCTGGTACTTAAGCTTCATGAGAGTACTTCTTGGTATGAAATTCAAAGCAGATCCATTTTCAATCATCACATTAGAAAAATAGTCCTTCTTACAATTCATAGAAATATGCAAAGCTAGGTTATGGTTTCTTCCTTCATCAGGAAACTCGTCATCACAAAAGCTCAGATTGTTACAAGATGTAAAATTCCCCACAACATTGTTGAACTTATCTAGGGGAATATCACTTTCAACAAAAGATTGATTCAACATCCTCATCAGAGATTCCCGATGAGCAGAGTTGTTCATCAACAAGGCTAAAATGGAAATCTTAGAGGGAGTCTGCAACGGCTGATCCAGAATCTTGTAATCACTCATCTCGATGATTTTAACAGATTATCAACATCCTTTTCCAAGGCGGAGCCACTAGATTCTCCTACAACTTTCTTAGGTTCAGCATTCTCGACAACCTTGTTACCATAGTTAACATCTCCTCGAAAGGTAGGGGCGAAGACATGACCACTACAAGTTACATGACTAGCTTCAACAATATTCTCAACATGGGAAAAAGGTTGGGTAGGAATTTCCACACCATCTTCTAGGATAGTTGCATTGTACTTATAAGGCACAACTTCATCTGATTCATATGGGACAAGACCGATCAGACAAATAACTACAGGAGCAACAACGGGCTTGTTGTGGTACAAAATCTCTACTGGAGCAAGAACACTAAAATGTGGCACAATGATGTTCACCCCTACTTCTTCATAATACTCAAGAATCGCAGAATCATTATCAGAAAATATACCTTCATCAGAAGAAAAAAACTCATCACTAGAAACATATGCATTATCTGACATGGCCTCAACTGAGTAATCTTCAATCACATTAACTGCATTATAATCATCTTTGTTGCATGTGACAATGATAGTACCATTATCTAATAGCAATTGAAAACCTCTTCTTACAACAGATCAACCATGGGAATCCCTACAGCAAATCTGACAGGACTCATAATGGCGTACCTCCTGACCATCCATGTGACAAAATGCGGCGTGCAGTTGTACCATATCATCATTCATGTAATTCACATAAAAAATATGTAATTCACCGGGACATCCATAAACCATATTCACATCTTCTTCATATTCATCTCTTGGTCTGATTATATGGATAAAACCTTCATCCATCATTTCTTGAAGATCAACTCTCACTTTATCCCATCCATGGATATTTGAATTGCAAATACTACAAATAGCATAGTCACATGTATAATAGTTGAGCTCACATAGATCAACATGCATCTTCACTAAATCTCCTCTGACCAGGTTTATCTTAAAATCTAGAAAATCTCCAGGACAACCATCAACCGTATTTATAACACTTCCACCTCCGTGTTTGGGTAGTGGATTATCCTTCATATTAGGACCAAAATCCTTAAAAGACGGGAGATCAGATCTTACCATCTTCTGCACTTCAGACTTTAATGGATAACATTTTTCAATGATGTGCCCTGGGGCTCCTTGAGGAAAAGCACAAGTCTCATCCACCTTGTAATACCATGGTAAAGGTGAAGGTATAGCAAGAGAAGGCCTAGTCTTCACCAATTTCTTATGAATAAAAGCCAAAAACAATTTTGCATAACTCATTGGAATAGGATCAAAAGCTTCTCTCTTATGACCTTGCCCTTGAGTACCTTGAGGAGGTGTTCTCTGATAGGAAATAGTAGTCAGAGCCACACTGACAACTGAAGTCACAGAAGTAACTTATTGTTGGTATTGATGACATTTTCTCGGAGTTCCAACCTTTTTTCCTTAACGACAACATTTGTTTCACTTTCTTTCTTCTTAGAAAACCCATAAGATTATTTCCTTGTTCCACTAGATCTTTCGTCTTTTGTCAAACGTCCTTCCCTGAAAGCTTCTTCTAGAAAAACACCCATACTTACCATTTCAGTGAAATCACTCAGTGCACTAGCAGCCATCCTTTCATAATAAAATGATCCAAGGGTTTTCAGGAAGACCTTGGTCATTTCTTGCTCTTCCAATGGGGTATCACTTGGGCAGGAACTTCGCGCCAACGATGCACATACTCTTTGAATGACTCCTTATCTTTTTGAGCCATCACTCTCAATTGGTCACTGTGATGCGGTGGGAGAACTGACTTGAGGTTTTGTGTTTGTGTTTGCAAATGTCGCGGTTAGCAAGAGTCGCCATCGACTTTTCTTTTATCCAAAAGGAAAGGTAAAAAAGCACAGGAAAGACCTTTGATATGTTTTCTTGAGTTCGGGGGGTAGATTATGAAAAGGGAAGGTGCTAGCACCCTTTTCATCCATGGTTTTCCATGGGCTCTTAGTTACTTGTTTAGATCACTTGCTTTGCTTTGTTTGAAATGGTGTTTGGTGTGATTTTGAAAGTATTTTGTAAAAGAGGCCATTCGTTTAGGCAATCTTTGTAATGATTCTTGTTCGTAAGAATGTATACAAAGATGTTTGTCTTTTGAAAATGTTTTCAATGTTTTGTAAGATGTTTTGAAATGTGTGTGTGTTTGTTTTTGAAAATAACAAGGATTGTTTTGAAATGGAACAAGTAACTAGAAGCTATTTACCTACTCAAATGTATTTCTTGTGCATTTTTTATTCCTTTGACATTGTTGACTTACCATTGATTTGGTAAGCAACTCTATCTTTGGATGTTAACGGGACGGGTGTGGATCATCGTATAACCATGATAGCAATGTTGCCAAGTATCTTAGCATTTTTGAGGGACCAAGATCATTTTGTTTTAGGCAACCTTTGAATAGCGTCATCGAGGGACTATGATCTTATATTTGTATTGTTTTGCCAAGATACTTCACATGCGTAACATGGCCATTTTAATTTAGGCAACCAAGTGGGAGAAACCCTAGGGGTGCTTGTGTGCAAAGTGTGTCATTTTCATGCTTTTGTCTTGCATTTAGGGTTTTCTATATTGCTTTGTTTTTGTTCTTGTCATGCAAACCCTAATTTACTAATCATGGTATAAAGCGATAAATTGCGTAAAATAAACTAAGCTATTACAACAATTATTATGGGAGGGGGGATACAAGTTTGAATAGGGATTTTGCACAAATATAAACCTAAATATATTATTACAACCAAATCGAATATTGTGTGAATTAAATAAATAGACAAATATTTAAAATGCAATGCAATGTTTATGTTAAAAAATGTTTTATGTCTTGTTTTTGTGTAAGAAATATATTTAATTTTAAACCCTAAAAATTATAAGGAAAATATATTAATTCTTTTTTGAAAGGGGTAAACCCTAGTTTTTAATTAAAAGAAAATAAATGTTCTATAACTATTAACTTGTATATTTTTGTATAAAGAACAATAAATAATATTATGTTTAAATATTAAAAAATTAAATATGTATAAAAAAATAAGTACTTATGAGTATAAATAGTATAATAAAAATATTAAGTATTTTTTATTGTATTTACAAACTAATTAAGAAAATAAGTTCTGTCCTATTCAAAATATATTAATTTTTATGTAAAAAATAAAAAAAAAATAAAATAAAAATTGTAAAAATAAAGAAATTATTTTTAGGATTTTTTATTATTCAGAAAAAATAATCAAAAGCAATAAATAGAGAAATATGAAAAAAATATGAAAAATATAAAAATCAGCCAGTGGGTGCAAATAACAAGTCATGGGGTGCAAATAATAAAAGCAAAAAGCCCAAGGCGCCAAAAAGCCCAGAACATCATCGTCCCTGTCCTCTGGCCAACTTCTGCGCGCCCTTTTGTTCAAACCTGTAACTTGCTAATACTTGCATAAAAACAAAAACTCATAACATGAAACATGTGGCATTTGAGCTCACGATTCCAACAATATAAATTATGTAACCTAACTCTTAAATATCAGAGAGAATTTTTGAATCCCTAATTCGTGACCTAAGTTTTTCAGCATTTTCAATCTTCAAATTCTCTTAGCACAAGTAATATAAATGAAAAGTATGGATATGTACAGTTTCGTCATGATAAGGGCTACATTTTTTCTTCACAAATTGTGGCTTGAAGTTTCCTATTCAGAGAGATAGAGTTTAAGAAATTACCTCCTTCAGCTGGATTTGTGTAGGACAACGTAGGGACTTTAATGGAGGCCTGGTGATTGTTTAAGCTTCCTTGAACTTCCCTGAACCTATTCCAATGCTTAGCTTGCTCTGAGGATGGCTGAAACTCTCTGACCAAGTCCAACTGCAAGCTTCCAAAGTGAAAATGGTGGATGCTGAAACAGGGATTACAGAACCAGGGTGATGGCTTGGATTGCTTTGGTATGATGTTTATGAGATGCTTGAACTGTTTAATCACAAAACGCACGAGCCAAATGAGAGTTGGCTATGGTTTTGTAGAAACTGAGTTTTTGGACAATTTTGTGGAGTTTTTGAATTTCAGAGTGTTTCAAGTCCAAGCAAATCGTGTTATGAATTGTGACAAGTTTGTGAATATGTAGGGAAGTGATACAAAGTCAGCCCTTACTAGTTGTACAAGCTTTAGACCTTTTTGAAACTTTTCTTGCATTTGAAGTAAAGTGAAGTGACTAATCTCACATGCTTGTCCTTGCTTGCTTGAAGGCTGATAAGAGTTGGTACACATTGCTTGAGACCTGTATAAATTTCTTGTATCAAAGAGACAGGTTCAATGCTCAAGATTGACAAAGTTGCAAAAGCTTCTCTTTATGAAAATGGCATTGTGAACTTTTTGCCCAAAATGGAAATATCTTTTGTACAAAGCTTCAAAAGCAAAGATAAAGCCTTTGTCAACTGAGTTTCCATTTAATTATGGAGTGTATAGCAAGCTTAGGACCTGTAAAGCAAGATACAACCAGCATAGATTGGATTTGCAACTTGATGGTATGTGAAAAATGGCTTGAACAAAAGTGAGAAAATGCTAACTTCCCTTATTCGATTCTCCCTACTCAAAAATGATCTTGGAGAGTTCTTGGACATTTTGGAAAGCTTGCAATGTTCTCTATAATCCATATTTGAAATGAAATTTGATATACCTCTTGGAACTAGGTGAAAAATGTCCATGAAGTTGGGTCCAAAACCTACAAACCCAATCTCCAGATACAACTCAGGTACGTTCCAAATACGGATACCATTCTGATGTTCATTCTACTGATTTTCAACAAACAAATCTTAGATGGCATCTTTAAGCCCATCTCCAACAAGATTCTACCATCTCCAAATGGCATCTTTAAGCCCATTCCCTCAATAATATTTTGACGAGTGCAAATTTACGGGCACTCTATTGTCCAATCCTCTTTTACCTTCGAGTCACGAAAGGCAAAACTTGCCAATCTAACTCTTCAAGTTCAAGAAGATTGAACAGGGTCAACTGTTGTACCCCAAAATTTTCCCTCTCCTTTTATCAACATTTCTCATCACAAGACTCTTGGAATTCAAGATTAAGCTAGGGTTTGCTCTGCTCAAGACACCTCCTTGCATCGTTGACCTAAATCAGGGTTTGAGTTTGCACAGGGATTTTTTGACTTACAATGCCTAAAGTGACTTTCATACTTCATGTTGGACTCATAAGTTTGTCCATACCAAGTTTCAAGCCTTAAATCAAATTTTTGCCCAGTCAATTGGCCAGTTGACCTAGAAATCAGCTGTATTGGGGAAAAAGTCAACTGTGGCCAATTTACAGTCAAACCTCGTGATTTTTGACCCACATCAACATTATGAACTCATATGAACCATTTGATCAAATTTGGACCACAATTCCACAAGAAATTTGATCAGATCACCAAAAGGGCAAAATGGTCATTTTTAGGGTTTTGACTGTTTGACTTAGCCAATGGCAAATTAAGCTCAACCATGGACTCAATGACTCAATGACATTATCTTGACCTATTCAACAAGTTCAAAAGATCTCAAATGCATTGGATGGACAAATGAATTTTTCAGTCAACTGATCAAAATTTGACTGTACACTAAAAAGTCAAACTTTGACTTTTTGGTCAAAATCAAGTGCCAAGGGTCATTTTTCATCAAGATGTGTCAAATTATGAAACTTGTTCATCAAGAAACCCAAAATTGCAAATTAGGGTTTGAAATTGAAAATTTTCATAACTTAGAAATTTTTCTAAGTTATGAAATTTTCTTAATTTTTCCTAACTTTGCCCCACATTTTCACCATGATGCAAATGGATTAAAACAAAACTTACAACATGAAAGTTTTAGTCCTCCACAAATTCTACAACTTTGATTCACAAAGTTTTCTCTAAAGAAGCTTGGATCTCAAGTTATGATTTTTGGAACAAGGGTCCCTAAAACTTTTAACTTAGAGAAATTTTGCCCTAATTTTGGCAGGATTTTGACCCATCTTCTTGGCCATTTTTCACATAGTTCCACTTGGATTCTCAAGTTACATTTCAAATATGGATTATATTGCTTGTTTCAAGCTTTTCAAATTGTCCAAGAACTCCTTAAACACATTTGTGGTTAGGGAGAATCAAATGCTTGAAGTTGGCAAAAACTCACTTTTGATCCATGACATTTTCATGTTAACACAAGTTGCAAATATGTCCAAACTAGCTTTGTACTTGATTACAGGTCTCTAAACCAATTCACACTCCTTAATTAAATGCAAATACATTGTACATTGGTCTTATTCTGATCAACAAAGCTTGGCACAATGAATAAATCTATTTATGGCATAAAGGTAGCACTTCCATTTACATAAAGCATGCTTTATGTCAAATTGCATTTCTTGAGCCATACACCAAGCCCTTTGTTGCAAACAAGGCTCCCTAATGTCAGGCAAAGTTCAACCACTTTGAGCAGCTAGAGTACAAGCCAGTACAGCCACAACATTGTCAACTCTCATTTCTTACTTCAAAACCAAGAAACTTGTAAAATACAACACAAATTGCATATCTGATATAGCCAAGCTTTGCAAGCATTCCAAAAAAGTTTATCACATTACACTAAGTCAGAAACACGAGCTAGCAACCTCTAAAACACTCTTGAACATCAAAACACCAAAAATTGCAAAACAGGGCAGGTTCTGCATTTTGATTTCCAAATCACAAACCACTCGTGCATTTTGCTTGCAACTAGTTTCAACACACTCCATACAACCTACCTAAACTACCCCAACCATTCCCAAGTCACTGTAACTCCATTTACAAACTTCACCATTTTCAAATTCTGAGTTTGCAGGTTGAGTTCTACAAGAAGTTTCAGACCATTTCAAAGCAAGCCAGACATTGGGAAAGGTCAAAGGAACATCAAGCAAGCTCAAAAGAACCTCAGGCCTCACTAAAAGTTGTTGCATTGCCATACTCAAACTTGACTGAAACAGGTATTTCTCAAACTTCTATCTCTCTATTTAGGAACATTTAGCCTTAGGTTTATGAATGAAAAATGTAGTATTCAGTGCCATGAAGTTGTACATATGCTCAGTTTCCATTTATATTAAGCGTGCTAAGAGAATTTCATCCATGAACATGCTGAAAAAACTAGGTCAAATTTTAGGGCCAGAGAAATTCTCTCTGGTCTTTGAGAGTTAGATTAAGTTTTTTATATGGTTAGAATCGTGGTTTAATGCTCTACAAGTTTCATGTTTTGAGTTTTGGCAAAAGATCACAAATACAGGAGTTAGCAGTTTGAATACAGGGCGCGCGTGTTTCAGTCACAAGGAAGAAGATGAAGTGGAAATGGGTTGGGCTGGCTTGTTTCTGCTTCTAACACCCCCCATTTTCAGTTTTACACCCCCTGGCCCAATTTCCTTATATTTTGTTATTTTTGTATTTTAATTTCATTTCTGATTTTATTTATCCCCAAATATAAAAAATGCTTAAAAATATTTTCACATTTTTTTACATTTATTTGGCATTTTATTCTATTCTTTCTAACATTAAAACATTTTTAATACTTTATATTATTTATTAAAACTTGAAAAAATAATGTAAATGATATTTTTACTTTTATTTTTTATTTCATTCATACTGAAAATATTATTATAAAATATAATTTATTTTTGTAAATAATTTATTTTATTTTATACATACTTAATATATTTATATATATATATATATATATATATATATATATATATATATATATATATATATATATATATATATATATATATATATATATATATATATATATATATATATATATATATATATATATATATATATATATATATATATATATATATATATATATATATATATATATATATATATATATATATATATATATATATATATATATATATATATATATATATATATATATATATACTTTTATTTTATTAAATACTTAGAATAAAAATACAAAAATATTACATTTTTATTTTTATTATCATTTGTACTAAAAAACACTTTTTTCTCAATATATTTTATTTTTGTACATATTAATATATTTCTTGTATATAAATAATACATATTTATTTTCTTAAAGAAAATTAGGGTTTATCCCTTAAACAATAAAATTAATCTTTTTATTTTATTTCTTTATACTTTTTTCACATTGAAAATACTTTACATACATAAACAAATAAAAACTTCTTTTGCATAATACATTTTACTTAATATTTATTTATTTTGTATATTTAAATATTGTACATTTAAATATTGTTGCATTGTAAATTCAATTTGGATGTAATAGTAACTAGGATTTATATTTCTTGTCAAATACCCCCTATTCAAAAATTGTACCTCCATCCCCATAATCATGTTGTAATAGCTTAGAATTTAAATTCTCGCACTTTACGCTTTCAATTATGCTATGATTAGAGAATTAGGGTTTGTATGCAAAAATCCAATTAACAAATAGTTTGACCTAATCAAAGACAAAAATGCATGAAAATCAAACACAATGCACACTTGCACCCCTAGGGTTACAATCCACTTGTTGCCTTCAAAAATGGGCCATGGTATGCATGTTGGGTACTTTGGCAAAACAAAAACAAAACAAAAGATCATAGTCCCTCGATGACGCTATCTTGGTTTCCTAAACAAAGATGATCAAGTCCCTCAAGAAAATTGCCAAAGATACTTGACACAATTGCTATCATGGTCAATACGAAGACCCGCGCCTGTCCCGTTTAACATCCTAACACAAGGTTGTTCACCAAATGCAATGGTGAAACAACACTGTTAAAAGGGTTAAAAACATAAGAAATATCTTTGAGTAAAATAGGGTAGATAACTCTTAGTTACTTGATCAAAAGCTTGCAAAATATCCTTGCTATTTTCAAACACACTTCACAACACAATTTCAAAATCCAACTTTCAAACATTGAAAACTTTTCAAAAGACAAAAACACCTTTGTATACATTCAAATAAGAATCATTACAAAGGTTGCCACAACGATGGCCTCTTTTCAAAACATTTTTCAAAACCACACACAAAGCACCATTTCAAACAATTGGAAAAGCAAAGCAAGTGATCTAAACAAGTAACTAAGAGCCCATGGATAACCATGGATAAAAAGGGTGCTTGCACCTTCCCTTTTCATAATCTACTCCCCGAACCCAAGAAAACATCTCAAAGGTCTTTCCTGTGCTTTTTGACCTTTCCTTAGGATAAATAAAAAGTCGGTGGCGACTCTTGCTAAACCGAAACATTTGCAAACACAAACGCAAAACCTCAAGTCAGTTCTCCCACCGTATCACAAGAAGGCTCAGTTATTTCTAGATGTTATGAGTTTTCATGATTTTGAGAAGATCTTGGCTCTGTTGATCTATGGCTTGGTACTATTCCTTAATCTAGACCAACTCACAGATGTGAACACCATCACAATATTTCTTACTCATAACCCTGTACCTAATTTTCTTGGAGATATTTTGAACTCTCTTCACACTCGTACTATGAGAAAGCGAGGGACTCTCATATGTTGCATACCTTTACTATCCAGGTGGTTTATTTCGCACCTTCCCGATCAGTGATGAAGAATGAACAAGGTTTGAGATGGTCTCAAAGGATGATATCACTCTCTCATTCAGATATCTATTAGTGTTCTTGATCTCAGGAGGACATCACTATTATTAGCCGTTGTGGGGAATTCCCTAATGTGTTGATCCTTGGATAAGGGGAGGTATTACTTATAAACTTTCTCTAGCTCTACGTCAATTTTGTTATGCTCGAAGAGACGGTCCTCGTGATATGCTTATCAAGGCTATTGTGTTCGATTACGAGAACGATCTTCAAGCTTACCGTCAAAATTTTATACACGCTTGTGGCATGGTGAATAAGGTTGATAGTAAGACTTTGGGACACAAAAACTCCATCCCTTTGGAGCCTTACCTCAGATGGGTGAGATCTCGCACTCAAAATCTTATAATTCCATATCCTGTGGTCCTACCAGTAATTGTGGAGCCTGTTATTGAAGGAGATATTCCTCATACCATACTTCATCTATATATGCATATTGACCTTGAAGAGCTACATAAGTCTTAGATTTAGTTGAAAGAATAAAGGGACACCTATGAGACTCAGTTCTATGCTAGTAAGAAGAAAGTGTTGGAGATGACAAAACGACTTCACGAAGAGCAGAGCCTTAATTCATATACCAACGCAAAGAGGAAGCGTCCATGGAGACTTGATTCATAATTTTTTCCTTGCAACCCTTTTTGTTTTTGTTGTAAGCCTAAGAGGGAGTTATAATTTGAAATTACTAATAAGAGTCTTTGTTTATGTTCTCTTTTTAATTAAAAAAATTTAATCCCTCGAGGTCCTTGAAAACATTGCATATGCATCTACATGCCATACATATCATTGCATAAACAGGTTTCCAACACAAGTTTCTCATCTTCTTGCTGTTTATTTCAGCAAAAATGGCTCTTGAACACACAGTCAAAGAACTCCAAGCCAGAATGCTCAATTCCAAGAGATGTTCCTAAACTTAGCCAAGGGGCAAGAAGAATTGGAGGCGCTCATCGACAACGGGAAGAAGAAAAATACAAAGAAACCAATTGGCATCCTTAACATGGGGAGAAGGTTCAGAGGTCTAGTTAAGCGAGCTCAAGATCTTGATATCCCATTGGAGGAAGATGATGAACGAGATGAAGATGGTAAGAGTGTGTGTGATACGGCGGCAAAACCGACTGTTTAATGTTGGTTTGCGTTTTACGTTTGCAAAATGTCGCGGTAAGAAAGAGTCACCACCGACTTTTATTTCATCCAATCGAAAAGGAAAAAAGTACAGAAAAATCATTTTTCGAGATTTTGAGTACGGGGGGTAGATTATAGAAAGGGAAGGTGTTAGCACCCTTTCTATCCATGGTTTTCCATGGGCTCTTAGGTACTTTCTCATATTTTTAAAATTGCTTGTGTATGTGCTTTATTTTGAAAAGTTCGACTTCGTATAACCCTTGTATCAGTCCTCAAAGGTGTGACGAAGTTGTTTTGAAAATTTGTTTGAAAAGTGTAAGTGTGAAAAGTTTCGATTTGAACAAGTACCTACTAGCATCTACCTACTCGAAAAAAGATCATTTTTATTCTTGTTTCCTTTAGACAATGCTGTCCTACTATTGAGAAATAGGTAGCACCGTCGTTGGAGTCGTGAGGGTCAATTCGAAAGGGACGTACAATCACTAAAGCAATGTTAGGACACCTTAGTAATAAGCCTAGAGTCTTAAGATCATATACGAGGCAACATTTCCGAGGCAACATTTCCGAGGCAACCTTTCCGAGGCAACATCCAAATGGGACATTTGATCTTTTTTAGACATAAGGGCAACCACTAAGACACCCTATGCTTAATGATTGTTTACCGAAGGCAACCTAAGTGAGAGTATACCCTAAGAGTGATATGTGCAAGTGATTAGTTTCAGTTATTTATCTTTGCAGATTAGGGTTTTCTAACTGTATTAAATTTGTCATGCATTCTTGTCATACAATCCTATTAGCATACATCTAAACAGTTAAATATTCACGGGAATTGAAAATGCGAGAAAGTAGATCTACGATATTACAAGGCTTCAGAGAGGGGGATTAATTACATAGCCAAAAACCCGGGAATTTAAACAGTAAATAAAGCCCTAAATTAAACTATTACAAACCATGAACAGTTACAAAATATTGGCATAATAATAATAAGCGCGCGATGAATTGAATACGAAACAACTAGGGTTTTGACCCTTGCTTAAACCTAATTGCGATTGATTAAAAAAATGTTTTTGTTTTGTTTTGTTATTTTAAGAAAATAAAGAAATCATTAAAAAGAAAATCCTAATTCTAATTGATTTTAAATTAAGAAAAATAAATTAATTTATTCTAAAACCTATTTTTGTATTTTTATTTATTTGAGAAAAAGAGAAAAGGAAAAAATTAAATCAAGAGTTAATCTAATTTTCTAATTGAATTTTAGTTGTGAAAGAAATTAAAGTTGTCCTAAATTAATTAAACTAATCAATTAAAACATTTATTCAGAAAAGAAAATCTTTTTTGTTATCTTGATTGGTTGATTTTAAAATAAAATGATTTTTGTGTTGATTAAAAAACAGAATAGTTAAAGAAAAGAAATTAAAGAAAAATAATGGAAATAACCGAGTGGGCCTGCTGTCAGTAAATCTGGTTCTGGCTGATGGGTCCAGAAGATGGTGACCCTTAGAAGATGGGGGGGAGGCTGTATTTGATCATGGCTGGTGGATTAGAAGATGCTTCTCTTCAGAAGATGAGGTGCACTGGATTTGACTCTGGCTGATGGATCCAGAAGATGGTGACCCTCGGAAGATGAGGGCGCTGTATCTGATCCTGGCTGGTGGATCAGAAAATGTTGCTCTTCAGAAGATGAGGTGCACTGGATTTGATTCTGGCTAATGGATCCAGAAGGTGATATGCTGGATCTGGTCCTGGCTAGTGGATCTAGAAGGTGATGGTCCTCAGAAGGTGCACGTGCGCTGGATCTGGTGAAAACAAAGGAGAAAATGCCAAAAGCTCATGCCTAGGATCAAACCTAGAACAATGAGCTTCTGACTTCCTTCTTCTGACCAACTGCGCTGGATGTTAACTTGCTAATATAATAAAAACAAATAATATATCATAACAACAAGTTTCTGGCCAGAATAATGCGCTAGAATTTGAATCATCCAATCAGGTTGTGACACGCTGTTGTCTTCTTCCCTGGAACCGTCGTTTTAGGTTCTGAACCTTTACCTACAGACGTAGGCCTGTTTCTGCAACCTGTGTCATTCAAGAATCAAGCATATGAAATATAAATTCAATTGGGGACCATGGATCAATTGGGTTTGAAATTCTGATCGTCATGACACCCATTATCAGGCCTAATTCTGCTTGAAACCCAAAACCCCAAATTGGAGCATGAAACCCTAACAATGGAAAAAGCTTATTCCTGCACTATAACTCAAATCAAACTATCCAGAAACATTTCAAACATGATGATGAATACAAATATGTAATTTAAAAATGCCAAATATGCAAGAATTACAGTAATCAACTTTGGATATTTGTGCAAACCGTAAGAATGCTAGGCAGTGATTCTGAATGTTCAGATGCCTGCGAACGATTGGGAATGCTTCCTGAGACATCCTGGAACAGGTTACTGGCCTTGAATTAATCTCAAAGATCCTCTATCCTGAAATCAAAACTTCACTTTTTGTCAAGATTTTTGAGTTTTATTCTTCTAGTCTCACGCCTCCAGCCTCCTTTTGATCTGCCAAGCTTTCTTATATAACCTATAGTGAATTAGGTTAACAAACTTGGATTAAATCTTTGCATTTATCCAAGATTTGATTTGATTTTCAATGTATATGATATATTTCTATTTTCATGCCAGTCATGCCTTTCTTGTACCAATTGTCATTAATATGATTTGATTCTGATACGCTAACACTATGAGCTCATGATTCTGTCCACAAATCCAATCAAAACAAATCTTTGCTATTAGTTACCAATTATTTGATTTAATTTAATTTTTAATAAATAAAAAATCAAAATAAAATAAATATTGAAGCAAATAACATGTGAATGGACAATTGGGTCGTGGACCATGGTATATTTGAGGTGCAAGCACAAAAAGTTGGGCCCATTTAGTAAAAAATGCAAATTTGAGCACATTTGACTTTTGGCAATTTTGCAAAAATGGTCAGCTTGGCCAATGCATAACTCTCTCAACTTTGACCCTAGAGGGGTGTTCTTGGACTTTTTAGGAAGCTATGGATGTCCTATAAGCAACCCTTTTGGTATCATCTCAATTGAGTCTTCCGTGTTCATGTATGAAGCTTTGACCTAAAAGGTATTTTTGTTGACTTTCCAAAATGACCTATAATGTCAAAATTCATATCTTCTTGTGAGTGCATATTTTGAACTTGGGATCTGAAGATTAATTGTAGGGAATTGAATCCTATTCAAAATGAGCTTTGGACGGGTCATTTCTGATAAAGTATGAGAAAGTTATGCTTGGTCAAAGTTGAGTTGACTTTTCCTACAAAACCCTAATTTAGCAACTTTTGGGTTTTGATGAATTGTAAGCAATCCTTGAGGAATCATGATCAACCTTTGATCAAATGATGAATAATACTTCAAAATGAGGATGTTGACCAAAAATATTGAAGTTTGACTGTATGTGGACCACAGTTGACCTTTGACCTAACACAGTTAATTTTCAGGCATTTGAGCAATTGATTGGGCAAACTTCTTCTGCAAGGCTTGAAACTTGACATGGGTGATCTTGAGAACATTTTAGGATAATGGTGAGCATTTGGGATCCTTTGGACTCAAGCATCTTGATGAAAAATGAAACCCTAATTTGAGGTAGACTGCCTTAGGAGAGAGTTTGTCTGGTCAACTCTTGAACTTCCTTGAGCAATTTAGGGACCTCACTTGCCATGTGTTGAGAAATATGGGAGGGAAAATTTCGGGGTACAACAGTGTGAAAACTGAAAAAAGCAATCATGGTTCTGACAAATATTCTGATGAAGAGGAAGAGGATTATTTGGATGGACAATATCCCCCTGCTGGTGAGAAGTATAAACTGATAGAAGTGTGTCTGAAAGCTATGGAGATCCAGAAGGTGTCTGGCTTAAACTTTGAATAATTGGGCTTAGTCTCGGGAGTCGTCATTCCTTCTAAGTTTAAAACTCCTACCTTTCCTAAGTATGATGGCGTTTCTTTCCTGAATCTTCATTTGAGATCATATGCGAAAAATTTAACCACACACTGCTGACAAGAAATTATGGTTGCATTTATTTCAAGAAAGTTTGTGAGGAACACAATCAGAATGGTATTATCAACTCGAAGGTACCAATATTCATACCTAGTAAGATTTGCTTGCAGCTTTCTATAAACAATATTAGTATTATTCTGATTTGGCACCAACCCACATACAACTACAGAGTATGTCCATGGGTCCGGAGGAAGGATTTAAAGAGTACGCACTGAAATGGAGAGATCTTGCCCGTAGAGTTCAACCTCCTTTGGCTGATAGGGAATTGGTTGACATATTCATGAGTATGCTAACAGGTCCTTTCTATAATCATATACTTTGAAGTTCTTCAGTCGGTTTCATTGAACTGATATTGACAGGGGAATCTGTTGAGAATGGAATCAAAAGTGGTAAAATTTAGGTGGCTACATCTTCGAATACTGCGAAGAAGCCATACAATGGTAAGAGAGAATCCAATGTTGTCTACGGCCAGAAGGGTCGTAGTAAGAGTGACTGTAACCAATATGTAAGGGAAGTTTTGATCTCTAATCCCGCGCCATTGCAACAATAACAACAGAGTATTCATCATAGACAGGATGCACCCAGGAGACAGTTCACTAGAATCAACATACCGTTATCTTAAGCATTGCAACATATGTTGAAGACATAGCTGATTACATTGAAAGATCCTCCTCAGAATCCCAATACTTCCTCTCCCTGTTACAATCCCAATGCAAGGTGAGCATATCACTCCAACAGTCATGGACATGACAGTAACAGTTGTTGGGCTATGAAAAATAAAATTCAAGATATGATTGACTCTAAGGAGATTGAATTTGATCCTCCTGAGACTCCTAATGTGATCACTGCACCTATGCCGAATCATGACAAAGGCATTAATGTTATTCATGATGTTTCTTATGTTTCTGTTGTGCGTGACTTGACTACACCTCTGATGATTATTAAGAAGAATATGTTGCAAGCCGGTTTATTTCCGGGTTGCATTGAAAACTTCTACTATTGTGTGTCCCAATCCAATGGGTGTGTATTGCTGAAATAAGGTATTCAACATCTTATGGATGACTGTGTAACCTTGTTTGAGAAGACTCCTTCTGTGGAGAGCTTATGTAGGAGTATATCTCAAGGCATGGAGCTTGAAGACGTGCCTGTGATTACAATTTCTGGTACTCCTGTAAGGATCACTTCTATGGGTTTTGTGAAGATTACTGTCGAGCCTAGGGTTGCTCTTCTGATTATTACCGCACTTGGTCCAATTCCATATTCCTTTAATAAGGCTATCCCTTGGAATTATGGAGTTGGTGTCTACTACCATGGTTTAAGCAAGAACCATTAGTTGTCGAAGATAAAAATACCGAAGTTACTAATCCAAATGTTGGCAATATTGCTAGGACTAGTAAGGTTACTAGAAGTGGAAGGGTTTTTTCTCCAGAGATCTCTCCAAAGGCTGTTACTACACCAGTTCATATCACCGCTACTGAATCAACTATTGAGTCTCGAAGCAAGGAACAAATGACTGAGCCTTCCCATACTGAGGCGCCGAAAGAGGTTACTGTTGAAGATACCTCCAATAAAGAGATGGAGGAGGTACTGAAAATTATTCGAAAGAGTGACTATAAGATTGTTGAACAGTTGGGGCAGACCCCCTCCAAAATATCTATGTTATCTTTGTTGTTGTGCTCTAAAGCCCATGCTTAGGCTTTGGTAAAATTTCTGAAATATGCTCATGTACCACAAGAAATCTCTATTGATTAGTTCGAAAATTGTGTTGCTAGTCTGACTACTGATAATGGGCTAGGCTTTTCTGACACTAATTTAACTCCCGCGGGAAGGAACCATAATAAGGCCTTGTATGTCTCTATTGAGTGTAGGGGCACTACCTTATCTCATGTGTTGGTGGACACATGTTCCTCATTGAATGTATTTCCAAAATCTATTTTAGAAAAACTTAACTATGAAGAGGTTGTGCTAAAACCCAGTGACGTTGTGGTGAGAGCTTTTGATGGTTCAAAGAGAATGGTGCATGAAGAGGTTGATATTCCAATCAAAGTGGGTTCCCAGGTCTTCGACTCTACTTTCTATGTGATGGACATTCATCCATCCTATTCCTGTTTGCTTGGACGCCCTTGGATTCATGGGGCATGCGTTGTTACTTCTACTTTACACCAAAAATTAAAGTATCCCATGAAAGGAAAAATCATTATAGTTTGTGGCGAAGAAGAATACATGGTGAGCCATTTGAACTCCTTAAAGTATGTTTAGATGGATGGTGAATTCCTCGAGACTCCTTTCTAGACCTTCGAAGTTATTCCTCCGACAACCCCTATTGATAAAGCTTCTCCTACTGTTTCTAAGGTTCCCAGGATTCCACCGAGAATGGCTTCTCTAAAAGACACTAAGGATGTGGTAGAAGAAGGTGGTGGCACTATTTGGGGTCAGCTTCCCGACATTCCTTACAAGTCCGACAAATTTGGTTTGGGTTTCACCTCAGAGGCTCAGAGGGCCGTTCATCGTGCTCGTGGTAATTCTGGGAGACCGCCATTCCGCATCAACAACAATAGAATTCACAAAAATCAAGTAAACACTGTGGAAGATACTGATAGCAACTATTAGATAAACAATTGGATTTTCCCTACTACTAGCAATGGGCTTAACAATTGGAAGGATTAAGACTTTATACTAATCTCCTTTAGTCAGGAGTAAATGTTATTTTCTATTTTCTTGTTTTCAAGTTTTTTTTTGTTATGTAATTTGAACAATAACTTTAAGCCTTTTGCCTTACCCGGGGCACAACGGTCCAGTTGTTAGGGTTGCCATTTTTCATTCACATATTTTCATTTAATAAATCATTGGATGTTTGCATTCAAATTTTGCGCTCTTTATCTTTCTTTTACTTTATTGATTTCAAAATAGTTATGTGTTCTTACACACACCCACATAACAAATTGTAGATCCACATCCACCCTGGATCCCATTGATAACAATTCTACTATTACCAATTATGACTTCAAAACTACGATCTACCAAGCCGAGGACGAAGGGGGGGAAGATTGTGAATTACTTGGAGAGCTTGCTAGACTGCTAGAGCAGGAAGAAAAATCCATACAATCGCATGAAAAGCTAGTCGAGTTTGTGAACTTGGATACTGAAGAGGACAAGAAAGAAACCAAGATAGGTGCCAACCTAGAAGACAATTTCAAAGAGAGGTTAATCTAGATGTTACGTGACTATGTTGAGATATTTGCTTGGTATTATGAAGACATGCCAGGGCTTGATACTGACATTGTGGTTCAGCGTCTACTGACGAAGGAAGGTTGTCCTCCTATAAAGCAAAAGGTTCGTCGTATACGTCTTGAGATATCTAAAAAGATCAAAGTTGAAGCCATGAAGCAGTTCAATGCATGTTTGTTAGCTATTACGTAATATCCTCAATGGGTTGCAAATGTGGTTATGGTACATAAGAAGGACAGTAAGGTGCGTATATGTATAGACTATAGGGATTTGAATAGGTCAAGCCCCAAAGATGACTTTCCGCTTCCGCATATTGATGTTCTGGTTGACAACAACGCTAAGCATAAAGTATTTTCCTTCATGGATGGTTTCTCTAGTTATAATCAAATCAAGACGACATCTGAAGATATGGAAAAACCACTTTTGTCACATTGTGGGGCATATTCTGTTACAAATATGCCTTTTGGTTTGAAGAACATCGGTGCAACATATCAACATGCTATGGTAGCTTTGTTCCATAATATGATCCATCATGAGATAGAGGT
This sequence comes from Vicia faba, assembly GCA_948472305.1. Lineage (NCBI taxonomy): Eukaryota > Viridiplantae > Streptophyta > Magnoliopsida > Fabales > Fabaceae > Vicia > Vicia faba. The sequence continues at coordinate 174,994,952 of OX451738.1, read as the reverse complement.
TTACGTTGATGTCATGATAGCCAGGTCTCATACTGAAGAAGAACATCTTGACCACCTGCACAAGCTGTTTGAGAGACTAAAGAAGTGGAAGTTGAGGTTGAATCCAAACAAGTGCACCTTTGGGATAAGATCCAGTAAACTCCTAAGTTTCGTTGCCAATGGTAAAGTTATTGAAGTTGATCCTATCAAGGTTAAAGCCATTCAAGAAATTCCAGCTCCCCGTACTGAGAAGGAAGTCAAAGGTTTCTTAGGACGATTGAACTACATTTCCAAATTTATTTCCCATTTGAACGCTACTTGTGAGCCATTCTTCAAGTTATTGAAGAAATATCAAGTAGTGAAGTGGAATGACAATTATCATATAGACTTCGACAAAATCAAGGAGTACCTCCAGGAACCTCCAATTCGGATGCCACCAGTTGAAGGAAGATCTCATATCATGTACTGGCAGTGTTAAAGAACTCAATAGGGTGTGTCTTGGGGAGACATGACGAGTCTGGTCAAAAAGAGCATGTAATATACTACCTTAGCAAAAAATTTACCGACTGTGAAACAAGATACTCACTGCTCAAGAAAACTTGATGTGCTTTGGCATGGGCTTCTAGCTGACTAAGATATTATATGTTGACTCATACTACTTTATTGATCTCTAAGATGGATCCAATAAAATACATATTCGAGACACTCGCTCTCTCCGGAAGAATAACAAAATGGCAAATGGTCTTGGCAGAATACGATATTAAATACACTACTCATAAGGCAATCAAAGGAAGTGTATTGGAAGATCATTTGGCTCATCAAGCTCTAGATGACTATTAGTCTATAAATTTTGAGTTCCCAGATTAGAACATCATGCTAGCTACTGATTATGAAGAACCTTGACCATATGAAGGACTTGAACCGGGATCCCTATGGACTATGGTTTTTGATGGAGCTTCTAATACGCTTGGTAATGGAATTGATGTTGTGATTGTCTTTCCCAAGGGTTTCCATACGCCTTTCACCGCCAGATTATGTTTTGAGTGTAACAATAATATGGCCGAGTATGAAGCATGCATCATGTGTATCAAAGTCTCCAACAAGAACATCAAAAATATCTTGTAGAAGATGACGGTGACATACAAAGATTGGCATGAGATATTACCATTTTCTTTTCATGGTTATCGCACTTCAGTATGTACATTAGCTAGGGCAACCCTTTTCTCTCTAGACTACGGTATGGAGGTTGTCTTACTTGTTGAAGTCCAGATTCCTTCCCTAAGGATCATGAAAGACGTAAATTTAGATGAAGACGAATGGATTAAGACTCGACTTGACCAGATAAATTTGATTGATGAAAAAAGGCTTGTTGCTGTTTGTCATGGTCAGATGTATCAGAAATGCATAATCAAGACCTTTAACAAGAAGGTCAGACATCAGGTATAACAGGATGGTGATTTGGTTATAAAGCACATCATCCTACCACAAGGTGATCCCAGGGGAAAATGGACTCCCATATTCGAAGGGCCATTTATGATCAAAAATATATTTTCTGGCGGTGCTATGATACTTACCACCATGGACAGTGAAGATATCTGCACCCTGTGACCGTGGACATAGTCAAAAATACTACACATAAAATAGACCCGCTAGGTTGACAGGCCTAAGCAAAAATAAGGGAATCCCGACGAACCAAAAAGGTTCGGGAAAAAATTAGGGACATATATATATATATATATATATATATATATATATATATATATATATATATATATATATATATATATATATATTTTGTACATCCGGCAAGTCGAAAACCTGAAAAGGCAGCTTGGGCAAAAAAGGATATCCTGATAGACTGAAAACGCGAAAGGGCGGCCCAGGAAAAAGTTAGGGATTAAAGCGTATGACTATGTCCCGTTGGATCACCCATCTACATACAACCAACTTTATTACTAGCTTCAAGTACAAATGGTACATATCAATTCAATCACCTTCTTCCGACAACAAGTGATGAGATACTTAAAGACATAGGGGAAATAGTAGAGTTAAAACTCGATTGGATCATTTCCACATAGATGTTTTTCTTTGTTTATCACTTTGTACCCCTTTTTTCAATTTTTACGATGATTTCCTCTTACTAGGATTTATGTCTCCTTGTATAATACTGCCTGAATCAATGCAATTATATTTCAAATTTCAAAAAAAAATTTACTTTCTTTGTTTTGTTTGCAAAAATGTTCAATGATTACGTTGAATGAACATATGCATTTGAATATGATTATCGTTTATAAAATATATGCATAAAAACAAGATTAGCATTTACTAAAGACTCTAGGAGTTGGGATAATGTTTAAGTTATCCACAAATCCCCACATAACGATCTCCATGGAACTATCTCTACAGAGCCATCTTCACAAGCTCATCCCCAACAGAGATATATTCCCCAGCAAATCTAATATGCCCTCAGACAAAAATTGGGGTATGCTTCAACAGTGCACCTCCATATCCCTGATGGATAGCTTGACATGATCATCTTTCCCAATAGGTCCCCTAGCGGATAAAGAAGTTGGATCATTTCTCCAGCATATAGTTTAAACTTCCTCAGCATAGTCTATGAATTTCTAATCCCCATCAGAGATTATACCCTTAATGCATTCTATAGAATTTAATTCCCCAACAGAGTTTATTTCTCAGATACTACAAATTCCCCGATAAAATTCTCTTCTCCATCTAGATATCGTTCAATGTTGTCCTCCCCAGAAGAGTTGATACCTATATCTGAAACCTGGTATGATAGCCATCAAAGAAATATCCATCTCTTTTATCCCCAGTCAGAGCACATAAGAATCAAATCCTTCAATAAAAATAAACACAAACGACCGACTCTCCTTGAATTCTTCTATCCCCAAGCAGAAGTCGAAGATCCCCAGTGGAGTGTCCTCAAACAGAAAACGGGAATCCCCAGTAAATTCATTGAAGAATTACTTTCTTCATCCCTAGCAATAGTTGGGGATTTATTTTCCCCAACTAAATATTGTTACAAGAAGCTACCCATACGCTTCGGCGACATATTGCATCCATACATCATTCGCAAAATATCATCACATATACATACGAAATGCATATAATATTCTCATTTATTTTGAGAGCATCACTACAAAATACATTTCATGCATCATGACATTGCATAAAGCTAACTTTGTTTTTAGGTTAAGTTCGCAAATAGACGAATATTACCAGCGATTTATAGACAGGTTGTAGATCAACTTGTGAAACAGGAGGAGGCGACTATCTAGATAACCAGATGATTTCTTTCAGAGATTCATTCTGAAAAGAACTTCCCTCGGAGACTAATTATGATGAGCGTTTCCTTCAAATATTAATTCTGAAAATCATTTCCCTTAGATAAAATCAGATATATTCACTTTGAAAAGCATCAGTCAGATAAAACTAGGTGAAGGTTCATTCTGATACTCCTCTCGATACACTTGGGTGTAGACTCATTCCAATACATTTTTCAGATACAATCAGACGAAGATTCATTCTGATCCACTTCTAGATACAGTCGGGCGTAGACTCATTCCAATACATTATTCAGATACAGTTGGTGAACTCATTCTGATCCACCTTTAGATACAGTCAGGCGTAGACTCATTCTAATACTTATTCAGATACAGTCGGGCATAGACTCATTCTGATACTCCTATCAACATTCACTTTGGATGGCATCTATAAGCCCGTCTCCGACAACACTGTCAATTTTCCGAATGGCATCTTTATTCCCGTCCAAGCAGTAAAATCAACAAATAGTGTTACTTCGTGCACATGTGAGTGCAAATTTCTTGGCACTTAAGTGTTCAATCCTATTCCATCTTCAGATCACGAATGGCGGACATGCCAATCTAACTCTTCAGGTTTAAGAAGATTGAACAGGGGAAGCTATTATACTCCAAAATTTTCCCTCCCATTTTCAAGACAAATTATTCCAATAGGTCTTCTCATGCTCAACGAAGGTGTCAAACACTCAAGACTACTCAAGGGTTGACCAGACAAACTCTCCTCCTAAGAAATTGAACTACAACTAGGGTTTTGTCTTTATTAAAGTAAATTATATTTATAATGCCTAAAGTGGACTTCATGGTTTCTCATATGCCTCAAGGTTACCTCATACCAAGTTTTAAGCCTTACATCACAAGTTTGCTCAGTCAATTAGCAAGATAATTGAAAATCAAATGTATTGGACAAAAAGTCAACTTTGACCAATCTACAGTCAAACTTCAAGATTTTTGTTCAACATCAAGATTTTGAGGTCACATTCATCATTTTATCAAGGGTTAATCATAATTCATCAAGAAAACTCAAGATTCATCAAAAGTCAAAAGTTATTAAATTATGGTTTTCTTAAGGAGAAGTCAACTGAACTTTGACCAAGCATAACTTGCACATACTTCATCATAAATTCCTCAACTAAAGCCTATCTTGAAGGAAATTCAATTCTCTACAACTTTGTTTCTCTAAGCTCAAGGTAAAAAATGCTTCATTTGAGAGATATGGGCCAAAACATTACAGGTCATTTTAAAAGTCAACAAAAAGACATTTTTGTCAAAGCAATTTACATAAAGATAAAGGCTTCAAATGAAAAAATGACCAACATGAAGGTTGTAGAAGACATATTGAGGTTTCTAAAAAGTCAAAGTTCATCTTCCTATGGCCAAAATTGAGAGAGTTATGATTGGTCAAAATTGAGAAATTTTGAGAAAAGGCGTGAAATTTAAATTGAGCAAAATTGAATCTTTGGGCTAATGACCCTAAGTCTTTAGGCTCAAACATGTTCATGACCTCATATTAGACCCCTAAATCCATTCACATATTTTTTATGATTTTTATTTCTTTTATTTGGATTTTAGTCATTTAAATGCAAATTAAATCAAATAAAATATAAGAACATTGGATTAAGGTGTGTGGACTCTTTTTATAATCATGTTGGAGACCCAAAAATTTACCTTGAAGACCAAGAAACCGTGTGGCCTATGTTTGAAACAAATCTTCATAGTTTTTGAATATTTGAACTTATTTTCAAACAAAATCAAATATATAATTTCATGAGATGTTCAAGCCTAAATGTTGACCTAATCTTCTTCTCTATATATACCTAACATATTCAAACAACAAAAACCACACAAAAATTGCCTCAAGAACAAGCCCTAAAATCTCAAAATTGTCAAGAACTTGGGAAAACTCAAATCCTTATTTCCAGCCACTCTCAATCAAAACCAAGCCTCAAATCGTGTACTTGAAGTTCCCAGGAGGTCATTCTAATCATTATTCAAGCTCAAAGCACGCCACAACAGCACACCTCGATTGCACCGGTTTGGTAATGTTCTTGAAATCCAAACTTTTAATTCATGCAACTTACATGAATTTTATGCATACATATATGTTCATGATGATGTTTAGAACAATTTTGATCCATTACTTGCAAGCTTTGGCGCATGGATGATGAGTTGCCATGGTTAAGGAAATACGCTTCTATGCCATTTGAATCAGTACTTCCAGGCCATTTCAGGCAAAACTAATGCCACCAATGGTTTCCGAGGGGTCGATTTAGGGGAGGTAGCCTTGATCTTGGGTTTAAATTTTGCTTATTCCGCAGGTTTGCAAAATATCCTCACCGGAGAAGACAATTGCAGCCACCGTCCATAGTGGCACTGACCCCATTGGCTCAGGCGACCTAGGCGTGGCACCACGTAATTGTCCCATTCAAAAAATCTAACCCCACCTAAGCGCACGTTTTATTTTATTTATAATTAAATTTTTTTTTATCTTATATGGTTTGCTGATTGAATGATAAATGCGCAACAACAATTGGCCTGGTGGTAAGAGTGATGAATGGTATGGTAAAGGGCGTGGGGTCGAGCCAGACTTTTATCAAAAATCATTTTGTTTCTTTTTCTAAGATACAAAGTAGGTTTACAATATGTTGATTGATTCTCATTCTCAAACACAAACGCAGCGCTGGCGTAATCAGTACAAGGGCATTCTTTGAGATCAGGGGCGTGGGTTTAACTCTCACCCATGCAATTTATTTTAACATCTTTTTTCCTAACACTTTTCTTTCTTATTTCCACTAATTATTTTCTAATCAAGCCATTAACCAATTAATTAACCTTAAACTTTTTTTTCAAAACCACAAATTAGGATTAGGGTTTTCTAGTTAGTGAATAATTTATTTTTTCGCATATTTTTATTTACTAATTAATTAATTAGATTTTTCTTAATATTAAACTCAATTAGAATTAAAGTTTTAATTACTATTATTATCACTTAAATTATTTTCTACAAAAAACTCCAAAAACATTAATCACTTAGATTGTAGGTCTTTAACATTTTTTCCTAACATTTTTTTCTTATTTTCTTTCTTTGCTATTTAAATTCCTAGTAAAAACTATATAGGTCGCATTACCAATGTAATAGCTTAGATTTATATTCTCGCATTTTTTCTATTATGTATCTGGTCCGAGGATGTAATTGCATAGATTTACTTTTCCGCATTTTCTATACTTATTTATATCTCCCAAAACCATGTAATAGCGTAGGACTTTACATTCCGAACTTTATTTTTCTATACATATTTAACTTTTAGTGACTAGGGTTTGCATGGAAAGACTAAAAGCAATCTAGAAAACCCTAATCTTCAAGATAAGATAACTGAAAATACACACTTTGCACACTTGCACCTTTAGGGTAACCACTCTTGTTACCTTACGAATATTGGTCACATCCCTCGAAAGTGGGGATACTTTAGCAAAAGACTCTCGATCAAATCATCATAGTCCCTTCGAATAAAGATCACAGTCCCTCGATAACCCTTTGAGTTGCCTACAAAATGATAATAGTCCCTCCAGTACAATTGTTAAAGTATCTTTTTCTATGACCATACGATGACCCTACGCATGTCCCTTCATATCCAATAAATAGAGCTACCTACCAACTAATGGCATGGATAGTACTATTTCTAAAGGAGAAGGAAAATAACAAGAAAGACCTTATTAGTGGGTAGGACTCCTAGTTGCTTTCTCACAACCTTTTTTCACAAAACAATTACATTTTTACACATCAAACGAATATTTTCAAAAAACACTTTGTATACATTCTTGAGGACTGATACAAGAATCATTACAAAGTTAGCCTTACATTAGAATTTCAAAATATTTTCAAACAAATCACACACACACACAAAACAAGTTTCAAAAAGTGAGCCTAGCAATTAAGAGCCTATAGATAACTATGGATAAAAAGGGTGCTAACACCTTCCCTTTTCATAACCTACCCCCCAAACTCAAAATATATCAAAGGTCTTTCTTGTTCTTTTCACCTTTCCTAAATATTGGATAAAAGAAAATTCGGTATCGACTCTTGCTATTTGCACATTTGGATAAAACCAAAAAGCCAGTTATACCACCATATTACAACACCCCTCTCCTGTTATGAATCAGATAGCAAGGCCTTTAGTAATTCAATGGACCGCAAGGACTTATTGGCCCAGTCTTCCAAATGAGCTAACAATACACCCCTATTTCTATTGTAAAAATGAGTTAAAAGGATCTTTAATGTGCCATCATATTTTGATGGTCCATTTCGAAACAAACACCCCATTTTTCATTTTAAACCCCAATCGGAGTAAGACTCAAAACATGCAATTTTACACAATATGATTTAAAAAATTAGAACATAGTAATAATATGATCATTGAATTTGAATGGGGAAAATTTGGGGTATGACACGGTATTGCAACTGACCCCAGATCCTTCTGCTTGATTGGATTTTTTCTTTCGGGCGAGATTGCATACAATTTCTCATCAATGGGTATTTGTCAGATTTCTGTTGTTCTCTTAATGAAAGTACATCCTTCATGAATTTCTAGTACAATGGAATTTTCTCAAGTGCTTCAAAGAACGGTATGTGGATCTCTAGCTTTTTGAAAAATTTGAAAAATTTCTCAAAATATTTTTCTTTTGTTTACTTCTTTTCCACTCGAGATAGATAGATACACCAACTTGATCACTGTTTTAGTCTTCTCTTCAACTAGCTTCATAGGTGATACCACTTCTTCCTGTTTTTCCTGTTCTCTCTCACTTCCAACTCTTTTTCTATGATACTATCATAAAATTTCACCTCATCTTTCTTTTGTTCATCAACTTTCTCGCTCCTTGTTGTGATAACATTAATATTCTCATGATTTTTCTGATTTCCCTGTACTTGCAACGCTACCTGTTATGCAATTTGTCCCATTTGAACTTCCAAATTTTTAATTGCAGCAATGGTATTTCTTTGATTGCTCCTTGTCTCTTCTTGAAATTGATAAGTGTGGGAAGTCATATTTTCAATAGCTACCTCCCACTTTGCCTTCTGAGGAGCTTGTTATTGTTGATCTCTCCAGGAGAAATTTGGATGATTCTTTCACCCAGGATTATAGGTGTTAGAATATGGGTTATTCTGCTTCAGGAACTTTATCTCCTTAATTTTTTGTAGAGTTGCAAGACATTGCACAGTAATGTGTCATCCATTACAAATTTCACAAAAAACATTTTGTGACTCTTGAACCCGAGCCACCTAGTTTCATTGCCTTCAACCTTTTCTCCACTTCTGTAGCAATTGCTTCTTCAATTTTCAACTACTTAATAATTTATAACTTTAGATCAATCACCCCCTTTGGTTTACTCACAACCCTGTTATACAGCTCCAGATGCTCATTTGCAGCAATGGCTTCAATAATCTTATTCACACCAGTTGCTGTTATAAAATTAGATGAGCCACCAGCTGCTATATCAATAAGCTGCTTTGTCTTCATTCGGAGGCCATTCATAAACATCTGTATTTGTTCAGTTTGGTCCATTTTGTGGGTAGGGCAAGATACCAATAATCTCTTGAACCTCTTGTAAGCATCACCTAGTGACTCTCCTACTTCTTAATATTCACAATATCATATCTTTTACGAATATAAACAGAAGCAGGAAAGTACTCATTGTAAGTGTTTGTTGCAACAATTTTGGTAAAACACTAACTTGATAATGTTTTTCTAAATGTCTTGAAATTTGAAGAAAACTGGTTTAGAATGATGTCAAAGCAGATGTATTGACATCTGCCTCCTGATCTGAACGTGACTTCATATATGTTTCCAGTTTCTGTTTCTTGTTTTTATGCGCGCAATTATTCAGGATTTATGACTCATAGTTTGCGAAAAATATGGAGGAATATTTTTCTATTTTCTTTATCCTTATGGATTATATCTTAGCCTATTTTCATGGAAATATTCAAGGGATTGGAATATTTGTTTTTCATCCAAAGCCCACTGATGCGCCTTTATAAGTACTTGCATCCTTATTCATTATACTGTAACTTTTGAGGAAGAATATATTCTTTCTGTTTTAGAAGTCTAAGTCTTTTTAATTGTAATACACTCTAAGTATTGGTTTAATACTTGATTTGTAATTTGAGTTGTTAATTGTGGATCATTCATAAGCTTTTAAGTATTGAATGATTCAAGTCTTTAAAACTTAATATTTCTGTTGTTCTTCACTGTTAGTGGTTGAAGGGATTTGAGGAGGGCCTTATACCTAGGTGTACCTTAGGTAGAAGTATATCATGGGTAGTGATTAAGTGATTAGATCGTAAAGTGGTTGCTTACTAAGGGTCTATGAATTGATACTATTTAGTGTACTTGTCCCTAGCTTGGTAGCCCCTAGAGTAGGAGCTGTTGTACACTGAATTGGGTTAACAATCCCTTATGTTTTTAGTGCTTTTAATGTAAGTTCAGATGCGCATAAGAGGGGGGGGGGTGAATTAGGTTCTAAAAACTTTTTCTGGTTTGTATGAATATTTTTGCACGAGTTTCTTTCCTTTCTTTTTCTGATAAGTGATGAAAGCAGTAAATGCGAAAAGTAAAGAACACCAGGATTTATACTAGTTCCCCTCACACTCCGAGGGTACGTCTAGTCCCCTTTCACACGAAAGAGATTTTCTTATAGTTGGTAATTTGTACAAATACTACCAAACAACCAAGAAAAATCCTCTTGGACCAAGAACAATCCTCTTGGATTTTCACTAAGACCACAAAGAGAACAATCCTCCCTAAGTGTCTTTCTTGTTTCCAACAATCCTGAAAACAAGGATACAATAGTTTGTTTGATTTGCATAAGAGTTTGAAAGATGAAAGAGCAATGTCAATCACTTGATTGATCTTTTCTATTCAATATGAAATTTAAGATGGAATACTCTTCTAAGTGCTCAAGAACAATTTTCAGTATGCATGTGAAAATGATAAACATAAATCTTGAGTATAGAGAGTATGATTCAAAGAATAGAAAGTAATTGTTATTTTTTGGTGATTGTTTTAATTTCAAAATTCAAAACAAAAAATAATTTATAGTGTAGTAATACCTATTCAATGAATCATAGCAATGTTTAAACCATTTTTACTGGAAAAAAAGTATTTGAAAAGATACAAAGATTGCCATGAAAAGGTGTTACCAAAAGTTGCTGGAAAAATGAAATTTTTCAAAAGCTGAAGCACAGCAACGTTTAAAAATTTTGAAAAATATAACTATGACAACCGATTGTCATTGAGGAGCAATCGGTTGCTCGTAGGTCAATGTTGTACCCCAAAATTTGCCCTCCCATATTCTCCAAGAAATTCACAAGTCCAACCTGGCACGTCATATTCAGGTATTCTTTCGCCAAGATATCTCTGATAATGTATTCTCAAATTCAAGTTCGGCTCAAGAGTCAATTCTTTAAAGAAGGTATCCGAATGTGTGAGTTTTCTCGAAGAAATATGGTGAAAAAGTGTGCTGAAAGTGCAGTTTTTACGCGCTAAAAAATTCATAACTTGAAGATCGCGACTCGTTTTGAACCCGTTCCAGTGGCCAAAATTCCGTCTTGACATTATCTACGTTTTCATCTCTCACGGCTGGAAGCCAATTTCGATCAGAAGGTCTTCAAAAATGTGGATTTATCAAGCATTTTCGTGCAGAAAATTTGTGACAGAAGTTTATTTGCGTCATGTTCAAAAAATCATAACTTGGTAGATTTTCATCGTATCGAGCTGGTTCCGGTGCCAAAATTTCACAAATTGAGTTGGCTACATTTTCACAGAAGGTATTGAGTTCAAAAGGTATTCAAAAGGCCTTCGTTTTTTGCTCAGAGTGCGTGACACGCTGAAAATCCTGAATGCTGAATATTATTTCATCTGGGCCGAAACTTCGAAAATTCATAACTCGGTCAATTTTTATCGGATTGGGCTCATACTTTTACACAAGATCCCTGACTCATAGATCTACAACTTTGCTTCAAAAGTCGAGACCAAATTATGCACCGATCAATACCAGTTTTTTATTGAAGAACGTGTTAAAGTCGATACTAGAGCCCAAAATAAGTTTGTCTGAGCTGAAACTTCAAAAATTCATAACTAATTCACCGTTTATCCGATTGAGTCGATTTTCGGACAGGAGTTAGTTCTCGATGTCGGCTACATTTTGTTTTCACACTTCAACTTCAAAAAATGCACTTAAGTCCCTGCGATTTAGCCTGGAAAGTGACGAATTCAAGTGAATATTGGAGGCCCAATTGCACATTCAAAGCCCATTTTCTTTACCCTAATTTCCACTATATAATCACCTTCTTGTCACACAAACCAGGGGGGAGAAAAAAGAAAAAAAAAGAGAGGAGAAAAAAGAGGAAAAAACCTTGCCACAACACTGTTGGAATATCAAACTCTTTCAAGAACCCTAAAACCTTGAAATCCTTATTACAAATCCCTCTCTCACTACAAGCAAGCCATCACAGTTATAAACCAATACCTCACTACTTCTTCAGTAATGATAAGGCTGGCTTGATCTCCATGATCCTAATCTTCCAGTAAGGCATAAAAGCATTCAGGTCACTAATCTTCCAGTAAGGGTAAGATTGATTTGATCTCCATGATCAAAAGGGTATAATCATTCATACATGCCATATTGTGCCTAAACATTAATATGTTGGTTTTATTTGAATTTTTATGATTTTATTTAATGTGTTCATGAGGTTCAACACTGCAGATTTAGACAGGATTCCATGCAGGTTCATTAAGGAACGGCCAAAAGGCCAGAAGCCAAATGGCCAAAACAGAACATTTTACCCATGACACCAATACATGGCGAGGCAGACATTAAGCCAGAGATTAAGGGAACGTTGAAGCCAGAACACAAATGGTCAAAAGCCAAAAGCCAAAAGCCAAAAGCCAAATGACCAAAGTAGAACAACTTATGCATGAAACTCAATCCAATGGCCAAAGAATGCAGACCGTTCAAAAAAACCTCCCTTTGGGTCTGAATACCCCCATGGTTTGCTCAATTTTTAATTTTTATTTGTTTTTCCTTTTTATTCTTTTTATTCTTTTAATTGTTTTCTTTTAATTCCATAAAATAATTTTCATAATAAATATAAAATACAAAAAAATCAAAAAAATGTTTATTTTATTAATATTAATTTCACTATTATTATTTTTGTAAATAAACTTTAAACAATTAATTAGATTAATTTAGGTTTCAAAACTTTAATATTTTTCTTAATAAATTAAATATGTAGAAATTAGGTTTTTTTAACTTTTTCATCATTTTTTTTAATAAATAATTTTCTCATCATTATTATTATTATTAACTACTAATTTATTTTGTAAATAAACATGTACATAAATTCTTTAGTAAATTAAGTTAAACTTTAACATTTTTCTCAAATAATTAAAAATAACTTAGAATTAGGGTTTCTTTTAATTTTAATTTTAATTTTCTTATTTCATAAATGCAAAAAAACCTAAAAAACACTTCTTTTATTTCAATAAATAATTAATTAATTTTTAATTTCATTTAATTTCTTTAAAGGGTCCAACGCCCTCGAACGTTCTATTTTTATTTCTTTCGCACATTTATTTTCTTTCAAATATTATGTAATTGCTCAAGCCATGTAACTCGGACATTTTATATTTCCCGCATTTTATTTCTTTATTTTATGTCAAATCGGGTCCTGGTTTAATTTGGCGATGTGGACCCGCGCCTTTTGTAATAGTTTAGAATTTACCTTTCCCGCAAATATTAACTGTTAATAATAAGCATGCAAGAATGAATGGCCCTAATTAAAATCAAGCGTAGATCACAATGAACATGACAAGACAAATATCAATGAAAATAACACACAATTCGCACACACCACCCCTAGGGTACGCCTCACTGTTGCCTTTCGAAAGGTGATCGTCGAGTAGAGGATGTCTTAGTAAGTCCTCATGATCCGGGAACCTGGCATGAGGGTAGCTTCTAAGGTGTCTTCTCATTGCTCCGGTGATCACCATGTCCCTAAAACTCGAATTGACCCGAACACCTCCAACGGTGGTGCTACCTACCTCTCAATGGTGGGATGGCACTACTTTAAAGGACATTTACACAGACGAATTCCTTAGAGTAGGTAGGTTCTCATGGATACTTGCTCTCTTCAAAAAACAAACAAAAAAACCTTTTCACACTGACACTTTTTTCAAAAGCTTTCAAAGCAAATTTTTCAAACACTCTGACGTACGAGTCGAACTGAAATTTTTCAAAGAAACTTTTTAAACCCACATTGAAAAGCAAACAAACAATTTTGAAAACACATTGAGCAAGTATCTAAGAGCCCATGGATAACCATGGATAGAAAGGGTGCTAACACCTTCCCTTTCTATAACCTACCTCCCGAACCGAGAGCAATCTCTATAAGGAATTTTTCTGTGCTTTTGTCCTTTCCAATTGGAGAAAATAAAAGACGGTGGCGACTCTTGCTTCCGCGACATTTCGCGAACCAGCGTTAAACAGTCAGTTCCAGATCCACCGATCACAGTCAACATTCAAAAAATTTGAAAACAAAACACATGACAATCGATTGCTGCTAGATGACAATCGATTGTTGTCAAAATAGAAACTTTTGTTTTTTTGACTACAACCGATTGTCCTAGCATGACAATCGATTGCTTGTGTACAAAAATTAAAAAATCATTATTTTTTAAATATTTTAATCAATTTAAAACATCCTTCTTCAATCATACATAGTATATACTCAAAATATTATTTTAATAAAGTAAATGCATGATTAAAAATAGTTTTGAGCACTAAGAGCATAAGATCAAAAATTTCATATACCTAAAGCCATAAGTCTTGAAATGTTGATCTTGATCAATGAATCTTGCTTGAGATAAATCTTCTATCTTGATCTATTCATTTTTGCATGCTAGTTTTTCTTCATCAAAACACTTGGAAAGCTTGATTTCACAGTCTCCCCCTTTTTGATGATGACAACCATTGCTTGAAGTTTGGAGTGCATCTGGGTTTTCTCTAATCAAGTTGTTTAAAAACTCCCCCTAAGTCAAAGACTCCCCCTTGATCTATTGTATGAGGGTTTTGAAGATTGCTTGCTTGCTGCAATTAGGGTTAGAGAAACACAAAAGAAACTACAAAGTCTTCTCCCCCTTTGTCATTATCAAAAAGGAATGGGAAAGAAGATCATAAAATTTTGCACATAGAAACAACATAGCATAAATAAAGTTTGCATACAAAGATATAACAAAAACAAAGTGCACAATACGAAAAGGATCACAATACATGAAGTGTTTTTAAACGAAAATAGAAAAATGACATACAACATAAGAACATAAAGTACTAAAAACATAAGAACTTAAAGACTAATCATCCATGCCTTCAACAAAGTCTTCATCATCTTGATCTTCACCATCATTGCCTTCATTGGTTTGAGGTTGAATGAAATGGTAATGATAGGGTTGAACTTCATAAGGAGGGACATTTGTATGGGCATAGAGATGAGCAAATTGATTGTTCATGTTGTTGTTCATGTATTGAAGGTAGTCAAAAACTTGATTGAAAGAGTTTTCCATTGGTTGTGGAGGTTGGTTTTGAAGTGGTTGTTCTTGTGGAGGTTGGTTTTGTGGAGGAGTATGAATGTATGTGATGGTTCTATTAATCAGATCAAATTTGACGCCGGTTTTGGTATTACATACTTTCTTCGGAGTGATTTCATGTTTAGGGTTAGTCATCGGCACCATGTATTCACCAGACAAGGGAATATTGAACTTCTCAAAAACAAGGGTAAGCCATGAGCCATAGGGAAAAGCATAAGCATTTTCATTTTGGAGTGCCAAGTGATGTAGAATCACATAAGACCAATTGATTTGAATCCCATTCTTCATCGCATACAGAATCTGCATCTCACAATCATTAACATTGGAAATGTTTGAGAACTTTGGCATAACCACATACGCCAAAAAGTAGTGGATCAAACAATCATCAATAGTGAGAATTCCTGCAGACCAAGAGTTCCTCTCCGGAGTTCCACCAATAAGCCTTTGCCTTTTCTGAATAAATTCACGCTCGGGAATTCTTGCAATTCCATAGTAGAAGTCTCTTTTGCTGTAGCCAGGAAGATTTGCATTTGAGAGAAGTTTAATGCAAGCACCATCATGTGGAATACCCAAAGCTTCACCAAAATTCTGCACTGTGAGTTCTATAGGAACCCCTTTGATATTTGAGATCATGCATCCTCTACTAATGGTTAGCTTGCTGTAGAAAATCCTAACCAAAGTGGGGTAAATGGGTCCATTTACACCAATTAACTTGTCTATCCCTTGAGATCTAAATAATGCTGGAAAACTGAAGCATTCAGAATAGAAGTTGTCAAGATGACCGAACCTTGGTAGAAGAACCGTCTTCTTCTGAAAGAGAGACACAAATCTTTCCCTTTGGATTCTTGATGGAATGAGTTTTGAGACATCATCACCTTGAGATAAGGAAAAAGCTTTTCCCTTGCCTTTCTTTGATGTTGACATGGTGAGGAATGAGAGAATCGGAAGGGGAAAGGGTATTTGGTGTTTTTAGGGTTTCTTGAGACAAAAGAGGATATATGAAGTTTTTAGGTTTTGGTTGGGCTTTTATAGATGGATAGGCATTCAATGGATAGGTAAGGCATTCAATGGTTTAGTCAAGACAAGAAAGACTTGTAGCATAGAGATTCTTGAGTGTGTGACTATCCAAAAAATTGTGTCATAGGAAAAGACTAAGTATTAAAAAGTTGTTGACCAAACACTTAAAACATTCATGAACAAGGAATAAAAATCTAGTACAAAATAAATAATAGTAATGGCAATGGAAGAGAAAGAATAAAAAAGAGTGTAACTGGAAAAAAATTCAAAATTTTTAACTGTGCAATCGATTGTTGTTTTATGACAATCGATTGCACCCTTTGAAAAACTCAAACAGGAGCGAAAAACTTGTGAGAGCAACCGGTTGTCGTAGAGTGACAACCGATTGTTGTGAAAACAGAGACTAAAAAATTTTGTGACAACCGATTGTTGTGAAAACTGAAACTAAATTTTTTTTAGTGACAACCGATTGTCATTCGTGAAAAAGTGAAAAAATACTTAATTTGGGGATTTCATGGTAATATATCAAAAATTTAGTAATAAAAACATGGATCATGAATTATTACCTTAAAGTTAAGATTAAGATCATAGCCATGCACCTTAATTAGATAATGTCATTTTCGTCCAAGATACCTAGCTCTCTTCGGATCTTGAAAAATGGTTCTCTTGCCAACGGTTTAGTGAAAATATCTGCTAGTTGATTATGCGTATCCACAAAGGTGACTTCGACATCTCCTTGAAGTACATGATCACGAAGAAAGTGATGTCGAATGTCGATATGCTTTGTTCTAGAATGCATCACGGGATTTTTTGTAATGTTGATTTCACTTGTGTTGTCGCATCGGAGTGGAATGCATCCAAGGTCGAGTCCGTAGTCATGGAGTTGTTGCTTGAGCCATAGAATTTGTGCACAGCAACTACCCGCTGCAATGTATTCCGCCTCAGCCGTACTAAGAGCCACACAAGCTTTTTTCTTGCATGCCCAAGAGACTAATGCATTTCCCAAAATGTGACAAGTGCCACTTGTGCTTTTTCTATCCGTTTTACATCCTGCATAATCAGCGTCAGAATAACCAATTAAATTACATATATTACCTTTTGGGTACTGTTGTACCCCAAAATTTGCCCTCCCATATTTCTCAAAATATTTCAAGAAAAATTCACAAGTCCAACCCGGCGCGTCATATTCAGGTATTCTTTCGCCAAGATATCTCTGATAACGTATTCTCAAATTCAGGTTCGGCTCAAGAGTCAATTCTTTAAAGAAGGTATCCGAATATGTGAGTTTTCTCGAAGAAATATGGTGAAAAAGGGTGCTGAAAGTGCAGTTTTTACGCGCTAAAAAATTCATAACTTGAAGATCGTGGCTCGTATTGAACCCGTTCTGGTGGCCAAAATTCCGTCTTGACATTATCTACATTTTCATCTCTCACGGATGGAAGCCAATTTTGATCAGAAGGTCTTCAAAAATGTGGATTTATCAAGTATTTTCGCACAGAAAATTTGTGACAGAAGTTTATTTGCGTGATGTTCAGAAAATCATAACTTGGTCGATTTTCATCGTATCGAGCTGGTTCTGGCGCCAAAATTTCACAAATTGAGTTGGCTACATTTTCATAGAAGGTATTGAGTTCAAACGGTATTCAAAAGGCCTTCATTTTTTGCTCAGGGTGCGTGACACGCTGAAAATCCTGAATGCTGAATATTATTTCATCTGGGCCGAAACTTCGAAAATTCATAACTCGGTCAATTTTTATCAGATTGGGCTCATATTTTTACACAAGGTCCATGACTCATAGATCTACAACTTTGCTTCAAAGGTCAAGACCGGATTATGCTCCGATCAATACCAGTTTTTTATTGAAGAACGTGTCAGAGTCGACACTGGAGCCCAAAATAAGTTTGTCTGAGCTGAAACTTCAAAAATTCATAACTAATTCACCATTTATCCGATTGAGTCGATTTTCGGACAGGAGTTAGTTCTCGATATCGGCTACATTTTGTTTTCACATTTCAACTTCAAAAATGCACTTAAGTCCCTGCGATTTAGCCTGGAAAGTGACGAATTCAAGTGAATATTGGAGGCCCAATTGCACATTCAAAGCCCATTTGCTTTACCCTAATTTCCATTATATAATCACCTTCTTTTCACACAAACCAGAGAGGAGAAAAAGAGGAGAAAAAAGAGAGAGAAAAAACCTTGCCACAACATTGTTAGAATATCAAATTCTTTCAAGAACCCTAAAACCTTGAAATCCTTATTACAAATCCCTCTCTCATTACAAACAAGCCATCACAGTTACAAACCAACATCTCACTACTTCTTTAGTAAGGATAAGGCTGACTTGATCTCCATGATCCTAATTTTCCAGTAAGGCATAAAAGCATTCAAGTCGCTAATTTTCCAGTAAGGGTAAGATTGATTTGATCTCCATGATCAAAAGGGTATAATCATTCATACATGCCATATTGTGCCTAAACATTAAATTTCTTCATATGTTGGTTTTATTTGAATTTTTATGATTTTATTTAATGTGTTCATGAGGTTCAACACTGCAGATTTAGACAGGATCCCATGCAGGTTCATTAAGGAACGTTGAGGCCAAAAGCCAAATGGCCAAAAGCCAAAAGCCAAATGGCCAAAACAGAACATTTTACACATGACACCAATACGTGGCGAGACAGACATCCTGAGAAGATTAAGAAACGTTGAGGCCAGAACACAAATGGCCAAAAGCCAAAAGCCAAATGGCCAAAGTAGAACAACTTATGCATGAAACTCAATCCAATGGCCAAAGAATGCAGACCACGGTACTCAAGAGTCAATACTTCAAAAAACCTCCCCTTGGGCCAGACACCCCCTATGGTTTGCTCAATTTTTAATTTTTATTTGTTTTTCCTTTTTATTCTTTTAATTGTTTTTTAATTGTTTTCTTTTAATTCCATAAAATAATTTTCATAATAAATATAAAATACAGAAAAATCAAAAAAATGTTTATTTTGTTAATATTAATTTTACTATTATTATTTTTGTAAATAAACTTTAAACAATTAATTAGATTAATTTAGGTTTCAAAACTT
The DNA here is from genome assembly GCA_948472305.1 of Vicia faba. NCBI lineage: Eukaryota > Viridiplantae > Streptophyta > Magnoliopsida > Fabales > Fabaceae > Vicia > Vicia faba. The sequence continues at coordinate 174,975,898 of OX451738.1, read as the reverse complement.
TAATATTTTTCTTAATAAATTAAATATGTAGAAATTAGGGTTTTTAACTTTTTCATCATTTTTTTAATAAATAATTTTCTCATCATTATTATTATTATTAATTACTAATTTATTTTGTAAATAAACATGTACATAAATTCTTTAGTAAATTAAGTTAAACTTTAACATTTTTCTCAAATAATTAAAAATAACTTAGAATTAGGGTTTCTTTTAATTTTAATTTTAATTTTTTTATTTCATAAATACAAAAAAAACCTAAAAAAACACTTCTTTTATTTCAATAAATAATTAATTAATTTTTAATTTCAATTTAACTTCAAAAGGGTCCAACGCCCTCGTTTTCAATTTTAATTCCAGTTCGCGCATTTTATTTATTTATTTCTTTTAATTATTTATGTAATTCTCCCAAAGCCATGTAAATATTTATCTTTCGCACTTTACTTTAATTCTTTATTTTTTCTGTCAAATCGGGTCTTGGAAATTTTGGCGATGTGGACCCGCGCCTTTGTAATAGTTTAGAACTTTATCTTTCCGCACTTTTTAATTATTAAATAAATGCATGCAAGAATGAATGACAAAATAAAAACAAACGCGTAGATCACCATAACATGACAAGACAAAAATAAATGAACATGACACACAAATCACACACCACCCCTAGGGTACGCCTCACTGTTGCCTTGCCTCGAAAGGTGATCGTCGAGTAGAGGATGTCTTAGTAAGTTCTCATGATCCGGGAACCTGGCATGAGGGTAGCTTCTAAGGTGTCTTCCCATTTCTCTGGTGATCACCATGTCCCGAAACTCGAATTGACCCGAACACCTCCAACGGTGGTGCTACCTACCTCTCAATGGTGGGATGACACTACTTTAAAGGACATTTACACAGACGAATTCCTTAGGGTAGGTAGACGACTCTAGATACTTGCTCTAATTTCAAAACAAATTCAAAAATACTTTTCACACCGACACCTTTTTCAAAAGCTTTCGAAAGCAATTTTTCAAACACTCTTGAGGACTGATACAAGAGTCGAACTGGAATTTTCAAAGAAACTTTTTTAAAACCCACTCACACTTGAAAAGCAAACAAACAATTTTGAAAACACAAATGAGCAAGTATCTAAGAGCCCATGGATAACCATGGATAGAAAGGGTGCTAACACCTTCCCTTTCTATAATCTACCTCCCGAACCGAGAGCAATCTCTATAAGGAATTTTTCTGTGCTTTTGTCCTTTCCATTTGGAGAAAATAAAAGACGGTGGCGACTCTTGCTTCCGCGACATTTCGCGAACCAGCTTTAAACAGTCAGTTCCAGATCCACCGATCACAGAACTGGCGACTCTGCTGGGGAAAATCAGAGCAAAGAGCAAAGACTCAAACACAAGGTCTAACGTATGATCAACTGAGTTTAGGTTTGGAGAACATCACGAAGAGCGGGTGGGTACAAATAAAATTTGAGTCTTTATCCTTTGTTTCTTAAACCGTGAACCAAGCCACGTTATAACCCTTAAAAGTCCTAGCTGAAGCATCGGTTAGTTCGAAAGCATACTGTTACGAAAGGTATCCTGACTCCTTAAGGCCTACGGTAAATACGGAGTTGACATCATGTTTTACAAACATTCACTTGTTTTATGAAAAAGAATGCATTTTCAAAATCTTCAAGACAGACATAGGCTTTGCATTTTTAACATAACTTTGTTTGCATATGACTTTTTGTTTGAACAACAGGGAAATTCGCACGAGAAATACCTAGTGAACAAAAGCACTTCCAACCAAGGGGCACGACATGATCATGGTCCAATCATTTGGGGCAATCCAATCAAGATTCGGAGAATCTCTCAAAAGGCCAAATAGCTTGGGGCAAATCTCTGCCTGAGTCACTTGGGGCACTCCAGCAACGAATCTTGCACGATCAGACATCTTCTGGTACTATGGCAACACAAGCAGCCAGAGGCACCTCCCTGCATTCTAAGAGCACAGACATAGTCGAAAAAATACGCGTAATTAAAGACCCGCTAGGTTGACGTACCTAGGCAAAAATAAGGGCTTCCCGGCGAACCAAAAGGGTTCAGGCAAAATGAAGGGATGAAATGAAAAGAATCTGTACACCCGGCAAGTCGAAAACCTGAAAAGGTGGCTTGGGCAAAAATGGGTATCCCGATGGACTGAAAACCCGAAAGGGCGGTCCAGGCAAAAGTTAGGGATCAAAGCGTACGACTATGTCCTGTCATCTTATCACCTGCCTACCAGAAGAAGGTTTGTCCATCAACAACTATCAGCACCTCACAGGTCTTCCTCTCATACCTCAGAAACAGGGGCAATAAAGAGTTGTCCAAGCGATCTAATTGTTCTGTCCTCCAAGGTATCAAGGTAGGTTCAGCTGAAGAACACAACCAGGTATCTTAATTCCCCAGAGAGTGAGCCAGCAAGCAGTATACTCTCCTCAAGCAAAGCAGTTATCAACCTTAAGGAAGTTGGGTATCCTCCCGCAGGTCTCAACCTTCCCCAACAGCATACAGTCTTAACAAGCATCCCCGGAAGTCTTGATTTAAGATTGTTCCCCGGTGTTCTATCAACATGCAAAGGAGTCACTTCCCCGGTACAGTTCAAAACTTCCCCAGGAGTCCAGCCCAGTGTCCCCAGGAAAGTGGAATCCATCTCCCCCAAGCAGTAAGCTTATCCCCAGTAGATTCTGGAAGCTTATCCTCACAGAACACGAACGCGTCGTCCGGCTTTATTCAAAGAGTTATGCCCTTACCAGGATATAACTGGGTTATCCTCAGCTAAAAGCCACGGAAAGATCGTCCTCGACGAAGCCTTCTTATCCCCAGCGAAGTCTATCAATACTTCCAACACAACAAGGGTATCCCCAGCAAGTTATTATCAACGACTCAGCAAAGTATCTCTCTTCCCACAGAGTATTGCTTCCCAGCAAGACCGTTAGAGTACCTTTTCTCCCCGCAGAGTAATCCATTCGCCAAGTTCATTCCCCAACGGAGTCATCTTCTCCTACCGGTATTCTTGCAACTCTCATCCCCAGCGGAAGCAATAAATCAATACTTCAACATCAGCCCAGGAGTGACTTCCCGGCACCCGTCAAGGATTTACTTTCCTAGACGAAAACATACATTCCAAAACATCACATTCTCATACATTATAGCATGCATATACGCATCATATCTTAAATCTCATTTATGTGGAGAACATCATTGCTTGATCCACATCATCCATTGCATATGACTGACCTTTACCTTTCAGGAAAGATTCAGTTAAGTTCTCAAGCTACACTCCAAAGACCTTGTCTGGTTCAGTTAAATCGACTCCCAAAGATTTTCCTGGTTATTATCCAGTCAAAGGCGTTCTCTGGTCTAGTTAAACCGACTCCTAAAGGTTTTTCTTTTGAAGACTCAGTTGAAGACTCCAAAGACCTTGTCTGGTTCAGTTAAATCGACTCCCAAAGATTTTCCTGGTTATTATCCAGTCAATGGCATTCTCTGGTCTAGTTAAACCGACTCCTAAAGGTTTTTCTTTTGAAGACTCAGTTGAAGACTCCAAAGACCTTGTCTGGTTCAGTTAAATCGACTCCAAAGATTTTCCTGGTTATTATCCAGTCAAAGGCGTTCTCTGGTCTAGTTAAACCGACTCCTAAAGGTTTTTCTTTTGAAGACTCAGTTGAAGACTCCAAAGACCTTGTCTGGTTCAGTTAAATTGACTCCCAAAGATTTTCCTGGTTATTATCCAGTCAAAGGCGTTCTCTGGTCTAGTTAAACCGACTCCTAAAGGTTGTTCTTTTGAAGACTCAGTTGAAGACTCCAAAGACCTTGTCTGGTTCAGTCAGATCGACTCCAAAGATCTCCCTGTCTCTTATCCAATTGAAGACATTCAAGACCTAGACCGGTTCAGTTAATCGACTCCAAAGATTTCTTATCCAGTCCAAGGCCTTCTCTAGTCCAGCTAAATCGACCCCAAACAGATTTTCCTGATAAAGACTCAGTAGAAGTTATCCAAGGTTCTCTCAATGTTTGCTGTTGAGGTGGTAATCCCAGATTTCGCTCAATGATTGCTGTTGAAGTTGAAGTTATCCAAGGTTCTCTCAATGTTTGCTGTTGAGGTGGTAATCGCCTATGGTTCTCTCCCCGATCCTGCGGAGGTGGTAATCCCAGATTTCGCTCAACGATTGCTGTTGAAATTAAAGTTATCCAAGGTTCTCTCAATGTTTGCTGTTGAGGTGGTAATCGCCTATGGTTCTCTCCCCGATCCTGCGGAGGTGGTAATCCCAGATTTCGCTCAACGATTACTGTTGAAATTGAAGTTATCCAAGGTTCTCTCAATGATTGGATGTTGAGGTGGTAATCGCCTATGGTTCTCTCCCCGATCCTGCGGAGGTGGTAATCCCAGATTTCGCTCAACGATTGCTGTTGAAATTGAAGTTATCCAAGGTTCTCTCAATGTTTGCTGTTGAGGTGGTAATCGCCTATGGTTCTCTCCCCGATCCTGCGGAGGTGGTAATCCCAGATTTCGCTCAACGATTGCTGTTGAAATTGAAGTTATCCAAGGTTCTCTCAATGTTGGCTGTTGAGGTGGTAATCGCCTATGGTTCTCTCCCCGATACTGCGGAGGTGGTAATCCCAGATTTCGCTCAACGATTGCTGTTGAAGTTGAAGTCATCCAAGGTTCTCTCACCGTTCCTGCTGAGGTAGTAACCATCCCTGTTTCATTCATCGCCGTTTGAAGCTCCAGATCCAGCTCCTGTAACCAGTCAGGACACATCTATACAAAGAATCTGAAAACCAGCTCCTGTAACAGGTCAGGTAATCATTTTCTTTTTGCAGGTACGCAAGTTCTCGCTAAGAAATCTCTTACGCGAGAAACATCCAGATGGCATCTATAAGCCCATCCACCTTCCATCATCTCTTAGCATGGCATCTATAAGCCCATCATCCTATCCATCAACCTCCAAATGGCATTTATAAGCCCATTCCCATCATTACACTGCTACTATGTGAGCGCAAATTTCTGGGCACTCTAGTGTTCAATCATCTTCCACCTTCGGATTACGAAAGGCACGTCAGCCAATCTGCATCCTCAGGTCTAAGAAGATTGAACAGGGGCAACTGTTGTACCCCAAAATTTGCTCTCCCATATTTCTCAAAATATTTCAAGAAAAATTCACAAGTCCAACCCGGCGCGTCATATTCAGGTATTCTTTCGCCAAGATATCTCTGATAACGTATTCTCAAATTCAGGTTCGGCTCAAGAGTCAATTCTTTAAAGAAGGTATCCGAATATGCGAGTTTTCTCGAAGAAATATGGTGAAAAAGGGTGCTGAAAGTGCAGTTTTTACGCGCTAAAAAATTCATAACTTGAAGATCGTGGCTCGTATTGAACCCGTTCCGGTGGCCAAAATTCCGTCTTGACATTATCTACATTTTCATCTCTCACGGATGGAAGCCAATTTTGATCAGAAGGTCTTCAAAAATGTGGATTTATCAAGTATTTTCGCACAGAAAATTTGTGACAGAAGTTTATTTGCGTGATGTTCAGAAAATCATAACTTGGTCGATTTTCATCGTATCGAGCTGGTTCTGGCGCCAAAATTTCACAAATTGAGTTGGCTACATTTTCACAGAAGGTATTGAGTTTAAAAGGTATTCAAAAGGCCTTCATTTTTTGCTCAGAGTGCGTGACACGCTGAAAATCCTGAATGCTGAATATTATTTCATCTGGGCCGAAACTTCGAAAATTCATAACTCGGTCAATTTTTATCGGATTGGGCTCATATTTTTACACAAGGTCCATGACTCATAGATCTACAACTTTGCTTCAAAGGTCGAGACCGGATTATGCTCCGATCAATACCAGTTTTTTATTGAAGAACGTGTCAGAGTCGACACTGGAGCCCAAAATAAGTTTGTCTGAGCTGAAACTTCAAAAATTCATAACTAATTCACTGTTTATCCGATTGAGTCGATTTTCGGACAGGAGTTAGTTCTCGATATCGGCTACATTTTGTTTTCACATTTCAACTTCAAAAAATTCACTTAAGTCCCTGCGATTTAGCCTGGAAAGTGACGAATTCAAGTGAATATTGGAGGCCCAATTGCACATTCAAAGCCCATTTGCTTTACCCTAATTTCCATTATATAATCACCTTCTTTTCACACAAACCAGAGAGGAGAAAAAGAGGAGAAAAAAGAGAGAAAAAAAACCTTGCCACAACATTGTTAGAATATCAAATTCTTTCAAGAACCCTAAAACCTTGAAATCCTTATTACAAATCTCTCTCTCACTACAAACAAGTCATCACAGTTACAAACCAACACCTCACTACTTCTTTAGTAAGGATAAGGCTGGCTTGATCTCCATGATCCTAATTTTCCAGTAAGGCATAAAAGCATTTAGGTCGCTAATTTTCCAGTAAGGGTAAGATTGATTTGATCTCCATGATCAAAAGGGTATAATCATTCATACATGTCATATTGTGCCTAAACATTAAATTTCTTCATATGTTGGTTTTATTTGAATTTTTATGATTTTATTTAATGTGTTCATGAGGTTCAACACTGCAGATTTAGACAGGATCCCATGCAGGTTCATTAAGGAACGTTGAGGCCAAAAGCCAAATGGCCAAAACAGAACATTTTACACATGACACCAATACGTGGCGAGACAGACATCCTGAGAAGATTAAGGAACATTGAGGCCAGAACACAAATGGCCAAAAGCCAAAAGCCAAAAGTCAAATGGCCAAAGTAGAACAACTTATGCATGAAACTCAATCCAATGGCCAAAGAATGCAGACCACGGTACTCAGGAGTCAATACTTCAAAAAACCTCCCCTTGAGCCAGACACCTCCTATGGTTTGCTCAATTTTTAATTTTTATTTGTTTTTCCTTTTTATTCTTTTAATTGTTTTTTAATTGTTTTCTTTTAATTCCATAAAATAATTTTCATAATAAATATAAAATACAGAAAAATCAAAAAAATGTTTATTTTATTAATATTAATTTTACTATTATTATTTTTGTAAATAAACTTTAAACAATTAATTAGATTAATTTAGGTTTCAAAACTTTAATATTTTTCTTAATAAATTAAATATGTAGAAATTATGGTTTTTAACTTTTTCATCATTTTTTTAATAAATAATTTTCTCATCATTATTATTATTATTAATTACTAATTTATTTTGTAAATAAACATGTACATAAATTCTTTAGTAAATTAAGTTAAACTTTAACATTTTTCTCAAATAATTAAAAATAACTTAGAATTAGGGTTTCTTTTAATTTTAATTTTAATTTTCTTATTTCATAAATACAAAAAAACCTAAAAAAACACTTCTTTTATTTCAATAAATAATTAATTAATTTTTAATTTCAATTTAACTTCAAAAGGGTCCAACGCCCTCGTTTTCAATTTTAATTCCAGTTCGCGCATTTTATTTATTTCTTTCTTTTAATTATTTATGTAATTCTCCCAAAGCCATGTAAATATTTATCTTTCGCACTTTACTTTAATTCTTTATTTTTTCTGTCAAATCGGGTCTTGGAAATTTTGGCGATGTGGACCCGCGCCTTTGTAATAGTTTAGAACTTTATCTTTCCGCACTTTTTAATTATTAAATAAATGCATGCAAGAATGAATGACAAAATAAAAACAAACGCGTAGATCACCATAACATGACAAGACAAAAATAAATGAACATGACACACAAATCACACACCACCCCTAGGGTACGCCTCACTATTGCCTTGCCTCGAAAGGTGATCGTCGAGTAGAGGATGTCTTAGTAAGTCCTCATGATCTGGGAACCTGGCATGAGGGTAGCTTCTAAGGTGTCTTCCCATTGCTCTGGTGATCACCATGTCCCGAACCTCGAATTGACCCGAACACCTCCAACGGTGGTGCTACCTACCTCTCAATGGTGGGATGGCACTACTTTAAAGGACATCTACACAGACGAATTCCTTAGGGTAGGTAGACGACTCTAGATACTTGCTCTAATTTCAAAACAAATTCAAAAATACTTTTCACACCGACACCTTTTTCAAAAGCTTTCGAAAGCAATTTTTCAAATACTCTTGAGGACTGATACAAGAGTCGGACTGGAATTTTCAAAGAAACTTTTTTAAAACCCACTCACACTTGAAAAGCAAACAAACAATTTTGAAAACACAAATGAGCAAGTATCTAAGAGCCCATGGATAACCATGGATAGAAAGGGTGCTAACACCTTCCCTTTCTATAATCTACCTCCCGAACCGAGAGCAATCTCTATAAGGAATTTTTCTGTGCTTTTGTCCTTTCCATTTGGAGAAAATAAAAGACGGTGGCGACTCTTGCTTCCGCGACATTTCGCGAACCAGCGTTAAACAGTCAGTTCCAGATCCACCGATCACAGGTACCATAGGCCGACATTGGTTGTTCCTTTGAGATATTTCATGATTCTTTTTACCGCCATAAGGTGAGATTCCTTCGGGTTTGCTTGAAATCGTGCACACAGACATACACTGAACATGATGTCAGGACGACTTACCGTCAAGTATAACAGTGAGCCAATCGTGCCTCGATATTTAGTAATATCAATGGAAATACCGGATTCATCTTGATCAACATAAGTACCGGAGCCCATTGGCGTATGCATTGATTTGCAATTATCCATATCAAAATTTTTCAAAAGTTCCTTGCAATATTTTGATTGATTGATGAAGATACCATCTTTCAGTTGCTTAATTTGCAATCCAAGGAAATAGTTCATCTTGCCCATCATAGACATCTCAAATTCTCCTTGCATCATCAAAGAGAATTCTTCACACAAATCTTTGTTATTTGAACCAAATATAATAACATCGACATAGACTTATACTAATAAAGTGTTACCTTTGATCTTCTTTATGAACAAAGTCTTATCCACTTTACCTTTCTCGAAACCTTTTTCGCATAAGAATGTACTGAGTCTGTCATACCATGCTCTCGGTGCTTGTTTTAAGCCATAAAGAGCTTTTCTCAACTTAAAGACATGTGAAGGATTCTTGAAGTCTTCAAAGCCCGGGGGTTGTTTGACATAGACTTCTTCATTGATGTAGCCATTTAAGAATGCACTTTTGACGTCCATTTGGTAAAGTTGAAAATTCAATGAACAAGCGTAAGCAAGTAAAACACGGATAGCTTCTAACCTTGCAACTGGAGCGAAAGTTTCTTCAAAGTCAATTCCCTCTTCTTGGTTGTATCCTTGGGCTACCAATCTTGCTTTGTTTTGAACAATTATACCGTTCTCATCAAGTTTGTTTTTGAACGCCCATCTGGTACCTATGATGTGTTTGTCACTTGGTCTAGGAACAAGTTCCCAAACTTGATTTCTCTCAAACTGATTTAATTCTTCTTGCATAGCAATCATCCATTGGTCGTCTCCTAATGCGTCATCGACTTTGGAAGGTTCGATTTGAGAAACGAACACCATGTTCAAGAAAGCATCTTTGAGATTCAATCTTGTTGAAACGCCTTGACTGATGTCACCGATGATTTTATCAATAGGGTGATCTCTATGGGTTCTCCATTCCTTAGGTAGATCATTGACATTTGATTCATCCGGAATTTGTTCTTCTTGTTGTTCCAATTGATTCTCATTGTTGGTCTTGGAGCCATCTTCTTGAGGAATATCTAAAATCTCATCATCATCATTTAAAATAATAGTATCCTCCTCGGAGGGGTTAGATTCATCAAATGATACGTGCATAGATTCCTCAATAGTTAAAGTTCTTTTATTGTAAATACGATAAGCTTTACTAGATAAGGAGTATCCAAGAAAAATACCTTCATCCGATTTTTCATCAAACTTACCAAGGTTGTCTTTGTCGTTGTTAAGGACAAAACATTTGCAGCCAAAGACATGAAAGAATGAAATATTTGGTTTCCTTCCTCGAAAGAGTTCATACGGAGTCTTCTTCAAGATAGGTCGAATATTAACTCTATTACTTACAAAGCATGTCGTGCTTACAGCATCCGCCCAAAAGTATTTTGGAAGGTTTGAATCACTAAGCATTGTCCTTGCAAGTTCAATAAGAGACCTATTCTTCCTTTCTACAACTCCATTCTGTTGAGGAGTCCTTGGTGCTGAGAAATTATGTGATATTCCATGTTCTTCACAGAAATCTTCAAAGGAGGAATTCTGGAATTCTCCACCATGGTCGCTTCTTATGGAGGCAATAGATAGTGACTTCTCATTTTGAATTTGCTTTGCATATTTCTTGAATGCCTTGAATGCATCATTTTTCTGTACTAAAAAGAGTGTCCAAGTATATCTAGAAAAGTCATCAACAATAACTAGAGCGTATACATTACCTTCGAAGCTTCTTGTTCTTGAAGGGCCAAACAAGTCCATATGAAGCAGTTGTAGTGGCCTATTAGTGGATACCACATTCTTGGATTTGAAAGTTGATTTTGTTTGCTTTCCCTTTTAACATGCATCGCAAAGTCTATCTTTGATGAACTTTATCTTAGGCAGTCCAACAACAAGGTCATGCTTAATCAATTTGTTTAGGTGCTCCATATGAATATGAGCGATCCTCTTGTTCCATAGCCATGAGTCGTTGTTGTTTGCCATTAGACATTTAACCTTCAAATACAAATTGTTAAGGGAAATCATAAAAATATTATTTACTCTTTTACCTTTAAGTTTAGCCTCATGTGTGACTTCATCTTCTATCAAACATTCATCTTTAGTGAACTTGATCTTGAAGCCTTTGTCACATAGTTGGCTAATACTTAGAAGATTGTGCTTTAGTCCTTTGACATAAAGAACATCTTCAATTGATGTGAAAGGTGGACCACCAACTTTGCCTATGCCAAGAATCTTTCCTTTGTTGTTATCTCCATGCGTCACATAACCCTTGGCCTTAAGCGTTAGATGTGAAAATTTGTCGATATCTCCCGTCATATGCTTGGAACAACCACTATCGAGATACCATAGATTTGAAGTGGTCGTCAAGCTTACCTACAAAACAATATTAGGTTTTGTTAGGTACCCAAGTTGCTTTGGGTCCTTCATAATTAGTTCCTTTCTTAACCCACACATAATGCCCATTTGCCATGCCAAAGTTTCTAACATAACAAGCATTAGGTGTGTGTCCTTGAATACCACAATAAAAACAAGTAGGTTCAAATTTACTTCTATATCTAGAAGGATAAGATTTCTTCTTAGAGGGTATTTTCTTTTTAGGATAGTGATGAACTATTTTGGGAGTGATTTCTTTCTCTTTGGTTGGTTGATCGCTAGCCTTGACAAAGATGGTTTTGTTGGTACTTGGTTTTGAAAATTTTGAGTATCCAAGACCACTTTTGTCATTTGAGTATCTTTGTTGGCTAAGCACACCTTCCAATCCAATTTGTCCTTTTTCATACCTTTCAAGAACCCTTTTCAATTGGACAATTTGGAAAGAGAGAGATTCACACTTTGTTCATACAAAATTATGTTTTTCATCACTAACTTTTTGCTTTTCATCTTTGAGATCTTTTTCAATAGATTCACATTTTTCTTCCAATGATGAAATTTGTTTCTTTTGTGATGAGATAGTTTTGTACATAATTTTGCATTCATTTAACAGTTCATTTATAGCACCTTGTGCATCACTATCAAAAAGAGAGAATACGTTACTAACCTCATCATCTTCGCTTTCAGAGTGGTGTGAGGCCATTAATGCAAGATTGGCACTTTCATCGCTATCGAAGTCGGATGACGAACTCAGTTCAACATCTTCCCATGCAACATATGCTTTCTTATCTTTTGATTCCTTCTTGCCTTTGTAGCCACTTTTCTTTGAAAGTTTTGGACAGTCCGGTTTGATGTGACCTTGTTTACCACATTCATAGCAAGTAACTTCTTGTGTTGATAAGGATCCTTCCTTCTTCTTGAAGTGTTTCTTCTTCTTTGAGTGCGAGAAGGCTTTGTCATTTTTACCAAAGAATTTTCCAAGTCTTCTAACGAGAAGCATGAAGTTTTCATCTTCATCATGATTATCTTTCTTTTCGTCTTCCTTGGAGTCAATCTTCAAGGCAATGTTCTTAGACTTCTTTTCTTGATTTTCATGCTTTTCCAGTCTACCAAGTTCTGTATCGTATTCTTGAAGTTTTCCGAACAAGGTTGTGGATGTCATAGTAGCGAGACTCTTCTTTTCTGAGATTGCTGTTACCTTTGGTTTCCATTCTCTAGTCAGGGATATGAGCACTTTTAGGTTCAATTCATCATTAGTCAATGTTTTGCCAAGTGCCCTTAGATGATTTGTTAGATGCACAAATCTCTTTTGTAAATCAAGAATGGATTCTCCGGGTTGCATGCGGAACAATTCATATTCTTGACTTAGCGTATTAAGTCTCGATCTCTTAACTTCAGTTGTTCCTTCATGTGTTTCAACTAGTGTATCCCAAATTTCTTTTGTCGTTGTGCATGTTGAGACACGGAAGAATTCATCCATACTAAGTGTGCTTTGAAGGAGGTTTATTTCCTTTTTGTCATACAGGACCTTTTTCTTATCATCATCATCCCATGTAGTTTTAGGCTTTGATGAACCAACGTCGTTTACTACAGTTACCGAAACAAAAGGGCCATTTTGGACAGCATCCCATATTTCTTCTCCTTGTGCTTCTAGATGAGCCTTCATACGGATCTTCCAGAGATAAAAATATTCACCACAGAATAGAGGAGGCTTGTTGCTATTGCCACCGTCTCTGAACACAGAATTGTTGTTTACGGAAGCCATTCTAGATCTAGTAGGAACAGGTTACCTATTGTTGTACCCCAAAATTTGCCCTCGCATTTTTCCACAAGAAATAACAACTTCAGCCTTTTCATGATCTTTCAAACTGGCTCAAAAATCGGGCAAACGGACCTTTTTCGTCAGCCAAGAAAAATTAGGGTTTTATTGATTTTTCAGGGCTTTGGAATATTTCACACAATTGGCTTAGGGTTTTGGTTGATTTTGGCTCAACTTGGATCAGGCGAACGCTCTTTGACATTTAATCAGGAATTAGGGTTTTTGTGGGCACGTTCTCAGAAGGATTTAAATTCTACAGCACTTTGCAAGTTATTCCGAGATTTGGTTTGAATTCGCATTGTTTGATTTAATCAGTAAAAGAAGGCAGTTGGTTTGAATTCACGTTTGTTTGATTGAACCAGTCAAAAGGTACATTCAGTTAGGATTTGCAGTATTGGGTAAAAATCAGTGAAATGGGAATGCGCCTGATCAGTTGTTTTGATTAACTGTTGCTTTGGATGTTAGAAATACCAGGTTTAACTGATCAATTTGTTAAAGCTTTGTTTATTTAAATTATTTATTATTCTAAAATTAAGTAATTGGAATTTATTTTTCAATTATTTTAATTCCAAGAATTTTAAATAAATGAATAAACAATAAAAGAGAAAATAGAATTAATTGGATAATGAAAACTTTTATTTATTCTTAAATTAATTGTACAATTATTGTTTACAATTTATTTACAAACAATGATTTTACACTAATTTAAATTTAAATAAAAAATGAAACTATCCTATTTTTTCTAAGTCTTCTATTCTTCAAATTCTTCATCCTTTGCTCCCCTCCATTCAATTATTCATCTGCAAGAGAAAAAGAGAAAAGTCAAAAAGCAGATAAATAAATAATGACAGATAAAAAGAGTTCATCATTAAGGGCCACTGATTGGGATCAGTTAACCCTCTCTGCAAATCACGGGATTTCTCCCGGTTCACAAAGAGGGAAGAATTTTTATTTGCTATTCATGAATGCACAAAGTTGAAAAATGCAAAGTTTGTCAATATACTGCATAGTTCCAAATCTCAAAACTGCACAGTTCAAATCAAACTAAAAAAATCCAAATTGCAACTTGCTGTCAAAATGCCAAAAAGGTTACCCAAGCTGTCAAAGAAAAGAAGATTTGGCAAAGATATGAAAAGTTCCAAAGGTACAAAAGCTGTCAAAAGAAGAGACAAGAATGCAGAGGAAAACTATTATGCAAGCATACATTTTCTTTTCATCATTTCCCAACAAATGGCCCTTTCAGAACTAAAGGTACACACAAAAACATTATTATAATGCAAAGTGTACTAGAGAGAAAGAGAAGAGAGATAAGAAAGTAGGTTTTTAGGCTTTAGGCAGGAAGATAGAAAGATATAAAACACAAGAACTAAACACAGTAGAAGGGGAGAACATAACCAAAAGGCCTGTCTAAAAGAACCAGGATCCTGTCAACTAACACCAAGAAGAAGCATAACCTGTAAGCCATTTTTTTCAAAGAGCCATTCAACAAAACCTTGTCAACTCCCAAAACCATCAAACCCCTGTCAAAGCAAAGGGCCTGATATCCAAAACCATACCAGCATAAACAACATACCAGCCTAGAGCAAGCAAGGCCATCAAACTGAAATATCAAACCCCAAGCATAAAAACCAGTTTCAACCATCAACCTGCAGAATGATGACCTCAACCATCACAAAGCCTATTCCATAACCCCAGGCCACAACATAACCTGAAGAAAACCAATTAACCTGCACAGAACCTGTAAGCCATTCAAAAAGCCTTAAACGACTGAAGTATCAAAACCTGCTAGGCCTCAAGCCTGAAACCATACGAGCCTGCTAAAGCTCAAAACCTGCCTAATCCCAAACTCAAACCAAGCAAAACCACTGTCAAACATTAAACCTGCCTGAAGCAAGCCATCAAGACCCATTACCATAACCAAAACACCTTGGCCTAAACCTCATTAACCATTGAACCAGTGTCCAATATCAAAGCCTCAGATTATCTCATCATTGGCCAACATAAACAGAAGGCAACATACATTCAAGACATCATACAGTAGCAGTAGCAAGAGAAGAAGAGGAAAAAGCTAATCAAAACAACAAAACTGTTTCAACCATAGCGTGTTTAAGGCAACGAAAGCCCTCAGAAAGTTCATCATAGGGCAGAAAAAAGCAAGCAACATAAGCATACGGGCAAAATAGGCGACAGAAGTCAAGGCAAGGTATCAAACAAATCAGCAATCTCAGCATGAAAAGGCATCACATTTCAACAGGCAAATCAACATAGACAACAAAAGCATCAAAGGCAACGTGTATACAGTAGGAGAGAAGAAGAAAGAAGTGAAGTTTCAAAAAGGGGTTTTCAGTCAGTTCATCATCAAAACCCTCGAATGGCAAAAAGATAAAGAATATAGAAATACCAGGTTGACTAAAAAGCCAATCAGTATCTCGCATTTTTTTCCTCTTCGCCATCAAGCCTCATAAGCACCTTCATCTCCTTCCTTCCCCTCTTCAGTAAAGGTAAGACATTTTTCTTTCATCCCTTCTCACGTACCTCCAATAAAATCAATAACGAACAGCATAAAAAGTCAAATCAAACAGTTAATCAAGAAGAAGCAGTAAACCATAAACATGCAAATAACAAAACTCTAAAAACGCGCTAGACAAAGACGAAGTAAGGACGATTACCCCTCATTCGTTTTCACCGAACCAAGGAAGGGCGAAGGAGGCGGAGGCGCTGATGGCTGGGCAAAGAGGAGAGTCAGGTTCCTGGTAAAGATTGAACGAAGACGGAGAAGCTGAAAACGGACGAACGTCGCCGCTGTCTCCAACCCTAAGCGCGTTTCAACTGAACATAAAATGCGTTAACCCTAAAAAAATGCTTGTTTCAAACTCTGGGCCTTGCCCATTCCAACCGCCCAAGGCCCATTCAGAAGCTTAACTCTCTTTTATTTTATAAAACAAGTTATTTTGTTAATTAACTAGGCATAATCCTTTTTTTTTATAAACAAGTCTTTTATTAATAAATTAACATTGACTTTTCTGTTTTTTTAAACATCCTTAAACAATATATTTTTTTCTAACTTAATATATTTTTTTTACAATAATACTTTAATAATAAAAATACACTCTTTTAATATACATAATTAATTGAAAATACATCTTTTCTTTAAACATTTAATTAAAATATTTTTCTTGTACTTAATCAATACACTTTTCTATATACCTAATTTAATTAATTTAAAACATTTTTTGAATATATATATTAAACACAAATACATAAAAATATATTTTTATTACACAATATAATTAAGATTGAAAACATTTTTCTTTTCCTTTAATTAAAATTTTCTATTTGTACATAATAGATAAATACATTTTTGCATAATTTAAATTCTTAAACATTTAATTAAAATGCTTTTTGTACATCATAAATAAAGATACATTGTTATACATAATTTAATTAGAATTTAAAACATTTGATTAAAACATTTCTTTTTGTACATATTAAGAAAATACAAGATTATTAATTAAATTAAATAAACATTTAATTTTTCTTTAGGTTAAAACAATACTTAATAATACTCTCGTAAAAATTACATTGTCGCACCTGTAAATAATCAAATACACGTATACACGTACACTTACACAATACATTTACATAGCTCCTATACACATTTGCTTATATTTGTATATTCGTTACATTTACATTTGATCGCAAATTCGATTTGGTTGTAACTTATTGGACATTACATTCCTAAAGTCTCATCCCCATTTGTAAATTTGTACCCCCACTCCCGGATACTTATTTTGTAATAGCGTAGACTTTACATTTTCGCAATTTACCGCTTTCAATTATACCATGGTTAGACCTAGGGTTTGCATGTACATAAAATCAAACGCTAGATAACCTAATACAAGACAAATACATGAAATCAATACACAATCACACTTGCACCCTCTAGGGTAATCCCACATGTTGCCTTCAAAAATGGGTCATGCTTGCACGTCGAGTATCTTTGGCAAAACAAATTCAAATGATCATAAGTCCCTCGATGACGCTGTCGAATGTTGCCTAAAAGGAATGATCATAGTCCCTTCAAAGCAAATTGCCAAAGACACTTGGCACCATTGCATTCATGGTCCATACGATGACCCACGCCCGTCCCAAATAAACTTCCTAAACGCAAGATTGTCCACCAAATTCAATGGTGGAACAAAATTGTTAAAAAGGGTTGAAAACATAGAGAAAACCTTTGAGTACAATAGGGTAGATAAAACTCTTAGTTACTTGAGATCAACTTGCAAAAACGCTTGCCTTCTTTTCAAAAACCACAATCCACAACACTTTCAAACAAACTCTCAAAAACATTTGAAACATCTTGTCGAAAAGATCCACACTTTTGTAAAACACTCAAACACGAGTCAAATACATTGGTTGCCTAAGACAAGGTGTGATCGGTGGATCTGGAACTGACTGTTTAACGCTGGTTCGCGAAATGTCGCGGAAGCAAGAGTCACCACCGTCTTTTATTTTCTCCAAATGGAAAGGACAAAAGCACAGAAAAATTCCTTAAAGAGATTGCTCTCGGTTCGGGAGGTAGGTTATAGAAAGGGAAGGTGTTAGCACCCTTTCTATCCATGGTTATCCATGGGCTCTTAGATACTTGCTCATTGTGTTTTCAAAAATGGTTTGTTTGCTTTTCAATTGTGGGTTTTAAAAAAAGTTTCTTTGAAAATTCCAGTTCGACTCTTGTATCGGTCCTCAAGAGTGTTTGAAAAATTGCTTTCGAAAGCTTTTTGAAAAGGTGTCGGTGTGAAAAGTATTTTTTGATTTGTTTTGAAATTAGAGCAAGTATCTAGAGTCGTCTACCTACCCTAAGGAATTCGTCTGTGTAAATGTCCTTTAAAGTAGTGCCATCCCACCATTGAGAGGTAGGTAGCACCACCGTTGGAGGTGTTCGGGTCAATTCGAGGTTCGGGACATGGTGATCACCAGAGCAATAGGAAGACACCTTAGAAGCTACCCTCATGCCAGGTTCTCGGATCATGAGGACTTACTAAGACATCCTCTACTCGACGATCACCTTTCGAGGCAAGGCAACAGTGAGGCGTACCCTAGGGGTGGTGTGTGATTTGTGTGTCAGATTCATTTATTTTTGTCTTGTCAGGTTATTGGTGATCTAACGTTTTATTTTTTATTTCTGTCATTCATTCTTGCATGCATTTATTTAACAGTTAAAAGTGCGAGGAAAAATAAATCTAAAGCTATTACAAATGGCGCGGGTCCACATCGCCAAAATTAAACCGGACCCGATTTGACAGAAAAGTAAAGAATTTGAAAAGTGCGAGAGGTAATATTTACAAGGCTTCGGGAGAGATACATAATTATTTAAACGATAAAATAAATACGCGAATTAATGAGAATTAAGAACATGGGCGTTGGACCCTTTTGCAAAATATTAAATTACATGGTGAAATTAATTAAGAAAGACTTGTTTTTGTTTTTTGGTATTTTTATATATTTTAAGATTTAAAAAAGAAAGAATTAATTAACATTTAAATGAAATGCAAATCCTAATTCTAATTATTTTAATTTATTAAGAAAACATGAAACTTTACCCTAATTTAAGCCCAATTTTATTTACATGCAAATTTGATAAAAATAAATAAATAAATATCATTATGAAAAAGAAAAATTAAATGGAATAAAAATTATCAATTAAACCTAGTTCTACATTTTTTAGATTTTATTATGAAAAGAATTAAAATTGTAACCTAATTTAAAACTAATTAATTACATGCTAATTTATTTACAAGAAAATATCAAAATAAATAATCATTATATTTTTTATCTTTTTCTGAGTTTTTTATGTGTTTTATATTTTGTAAAAAAAAAAATAATTAATTAAATTAAAACAATAAAGCAAATAAAACAATAATTGAAAAAAATAAAATATGAAGAAAAAATAAAAAGAATTGCAAACCAGGGGGGGTAGTCCCCAAATGGAGGTATGCTTTTAGAAATCCAGGCCCATTAAGGAGCTGGCCTTGTTGGACTTTTTGAATCATGTGGGATGTGTTGACTAGGGCGTAGCATGTTCTTTGAATCCATGCCCTTGATTTGATCTCCCAGGATGTGTGGATGGATAGATGATGAGGTGCATGGTACGTCTTGACCTTGGAACTGCACATGAACATACATGGCAAAATAATATGGGAAATATGTAAGACCTGGGGTTCGAACCCAGGTCATTAGCATCACCAATCAACACCTGTGCCACTGAGCCACCTGAATTACATTTAATATATAATGGTTAATGAATATTATAAAAGAAAAGAGAGTTAGTGGCCTCCAACGCGCGCTAATTTTAAACGGACCAACCAACGCCTCCCACGTAGTCGTCTTCTTCGTGGCCCTTTTTTATTTTTCTGAAACATGAACCTATTGCAACGGTTTAGACGCGTTCTATTTGGTAGCTTTAGCGAAAATAGCGAATAGCACCATAGTGTTCATAAATTGGGCGCGATAGGTAATTCTTCTTCGTCTCTATGTGCTGAATTGAATGGTCTTGGTCTGGAGGACCAATTTTTCCTCTTTTAAGAATCCCTAATTCCAACCTCTGAAAACCCTAAAAGTCGAACATGGCATAATTGTATATACAACATAATAATCAAATTAAATGCATTGGTTAGCTTCATCACATCATAATGAACATGAATCAATGAATAAATTTCACAAATAATGCATGGAACATGATATACGATTATGAGTTTTTTTCTGTACAGTTTTGATTCAATATACCAATTCTTGGAGCTTGAATGGATGTTAATGATTGGAATATGTTCAGGGAGATCTGAGGAAGCTAATGGAATGAGAATTGCGCTTTGAATCGCCTTCTAAAGATGATTTCAGAATTGACTTTTTTGCCAAAAATTTCAAGTTTGTTCTTCAAGCTTTTGAGCAGCTGTGTGTGTAGCACGATTAGGTTTATGATCAAGCCTTTGTAGTGAATGCATTAGGTCAAAAATATTGATCAAATCTCTTGTAATTCATTGTTTTGAATATTTGATTTCTTAAGATCTTTTCCATATCTTTTTCACATGTTTTTGTATCAATTAGCATCCAATTAATCCAAATCTTTCCATAATTGTACAAGCACGAAATATTGAGTTCAAAACATGTATAAAAAGATTGGTTAGGGTGGATTAAAGATTTTTCATATATTTTAAATGATTTAAATGAATTAATATAAATAATAATTCAAATAAATAAATAAAAAATGAGAAAATACTTCCCTTTGGGCCAAGTAGTCGTGCATATGCTTAGAATGATGAATCATGGAAGAAAAATGGGCCCATTAGCAATTTTAGGTCATTTGGATCAAAGTTGACTTTTCAAAATATCCAAAAATTTCCCAACTTCCACAAGGCATAACTTGCTCAATTTTTAAGCTTTTCTCATGTTCTTGGACATTTTGGAAAGGTCTTTGAGTCCTCTAACCAATGCCTTTGGTCCCATGTCATTTTGATTTACCAATCTCAAGTTATGTCCTTTGACTTAAAGTCCCTTTTTGTTGACTTTTGAAAATGACCTATAATGTTGAAATTGATAACTTTTTGTGAGAGCATTTCTTGGACTTGAAGTATGAAGATGAGTTGTAGGAAATGTATTTCTCTTCAAAATGAGCTTTGGATGGGATTTTTCTGATAATCCATGTGAAAGTTATGCCCTGGTCAATTTCAGTTGACTTTTTCAGCTGTCCAAATAAGGAAACTTTTGCATTTTGATGAGTTCTGAGCCAAACTTTGAGAATCATGATCAAGCATTGATCAAATTATGTTTGTGGCTTCAAAATGATATGTTGACCAAAAATTTGAACTTTTGACTGTCAAATGACCATTTTGCCCCTACAGTTGACTGTAGTGCAATTTAGGGTTTTGACTGTGCAATTTTGTGCTGAATGCCTTGAAACTTGATATGAGGACACTTGACCACATTTGTAAGCATATAGGACTTGATTGGACCTTTGAAAACTTCATCTTCTTGATCAGAACACAAACCCTAGTTTTGACTGTATAGGAGACCTTTGCACTGTGCAACCCTTGGGGAATTTTGCAGCTTGACTTGGCAATTTCTTGGAGAATATGGGAGGGCAAATTTTGGGGTGCAACAGTTGCCCCTGTTCAATCTTCTTAGACCTGAGGATGCAGATTGGCTGACGTGCCTTTCGTAACCCGAGGGTGGAAGATGATTGAACACTAAAGTGCCCAGAAATTTGCGCTCACATAGTAGCAGTGATGATGGCATGGGCTTATAGATGCCATTTGGGGATGAGGAAATAGGATGATGGGCTTATAGATGCCATCTGGATGTTGATCGCATAAGATATTCCTTAGCGAGAACCTGCATACCTACAAACGAAAAATGAGTACCTGGCACGTTGCAGGAGCTGGTTTTCAGATGCTTGGTATAGATGTGTCCTGACTGGTTGCAGGAGTTGAGTCTGGAGCTTCAAACGGCGATGAATGAACCAGGGATGGTTACTGCCTTAGCCTGAATGGTAAGAGAACCTTGGGCGACTTTAACTTCCACAACGCCCGTTGAGAAAAATCTTGGGTGTCTTCTCCTGGGATAAGAATCAGGAAGATCTTAGGGTCGATCTGACTAAACCAGAGAAGGCCTTTGGTTGGATAAGCATCAGGAAAATCTTAGGGTCGATTTAACTGAACCGGACAAGGTCTTGGAATATCTTCAACTGGATAAGCATCAGGGAGATCTTAGGGTCGATCTGACTGAACCAGAGAAGGCCTTTGACTGGATAAGCATCAGGAAAATCTTAGGGTCGATTTAACTGAACCGGACAAGGTCTTGGAATATCTTCAACTGGATAAGCATCAGGGAGATCTTGGGGTCGATCTGACTGAACCAGAGAAGGCCTTTGACTGGATAAGCATCAGGAAAATCTTAGGGTCGATTTAACTGAACCGGACAAGGTCTTGGAATATCTTCAACTGGATAAGCATCAGGGAGATCTTAGGGTCGATCTGACTGAACCAGAGAAGGCCTTTGACTGGGTAATCATCAGGAAAATCTTAGGGTCGATTTACTGAACCGGTCTAGGTCTTGAAATATCTTCAACTGGATAAGCATCAGGGAGATCTTAGGGTCGATCTGACTGAACCAGAGAAGGCCTTTGACTGGATAAGCATCAGGAAAATCTTAGGGTCGATTTAACTGAACCGGTCTAGGTCTTGAAATATCTTCAACTGGATAAGCATCAGGGAGATCTTAGGGTCGATCTGACTGAACCAGAGAAGGCCTTTGACTGGGTAAGCATCAGGAAAATCTTAGGGTCGATTTAACTGAACCGGTCTAGGTCTTGAAATATCTTCAACTGGATAAGCATCAGGGAGATCTTAGGGTCGATCTGACTGAACCAGAGAAGGCCTTTGACTGGGTAAGCATCAGGAAAATCTTAGGGTCGATTTAACTGAACCGGTCTAAGTCTTGAAATATCTTCAACTGGATAAGCATCAGGGAGATCTTAGGGTCGATCTGACTGAACCAGAGAAGGCCTTTGACTGGGTAAGCATCAGGAAAATCTTAGGGTCGATTTAACTAAACCGGTCTAGGTCTTGAAATATGGTTGAGAATTTCAACTGCATCTTTCCTGAAAGGTAAAGGTCAGTCATATGCAATGCATGATATGGATCAAGCAATGATGTTCTCAACATAAATGAAATTTGTATGATATGATGCGTCTATGCATGCTATAATGATGTATGTGATGTCTTATGTAGGTTTTCGTCTAGGAAAGTAAATCCTTGACGGGTGCCGGGAAGTCGTATCCTGGGCTGATGTTGAAGAATAGATTTTGCTTCCGCTGGGGATGATAATTGC
Source organism: Vicia faba (assembly GCA_948472305.1). NCBI lineage: Eukaryota > Viridiplantae > Streptophyta > Magnoliopsida > Fabales > Fabaceae > Vicia > Vicia faba. Next base: position 174,953,200 of record OX451738.1, on the reverse strand, counting down.
AAGGATACCGGTAGGAGAAGATGACTTTGTTGAGGAATAAACTTGGCAAATGGGAGATTCTGCGGGGAGAAGAATACTTTTAGCGATCATGCTGGGGAGTGATACTCTGTGGGAAGAGGGATGCCTTGCTGAAGGTTGATAATAGTTTGCTGGGGATAGGAAGACTTTGTCGACGACGCTCTTTCCGTGGCTTTTGGCTGAGGATAACCCAGTTATATCCTGTTAAGGAAATAACTCTTTAAATCAAGTCGGACGACGCGTTCGTGCTCTGCGAGGGATAAGCTTCCAGAATTTACTGGGGATAAGCTTACTGCTTGGGGAGATATGAATTCCAAATTTCCTGGGGAACTGGATTGGATTCTCCTGGGGAAATTTTGAACTGCGGGGAAGTGATTCCTTTAAATGCTGGTATGCCGCCGGGGAACAATCTTTAGACCAAGACTGCCGGGGATGCTTGTTAAGAATATATGTATTGCTGCTGGGGAATGTTGATATCTGCTGGAGGATACCCAACTTCCTTGAGATTTGATGATTTTGCTTGGAGAAGAATGCACTGACTTGCTTACTCTCTGGGGAATTAACATGTACTGGTTATGTTTTTTAGCTGAACCTACCTTGGTACTTTGGAGGATAGAACAATTGGACTGCTCAGACAACTCTTTTATTGCCCCTGTTTCTGAGGTGGGATGAAGACCTGTGAGGTGCTGATAGTTGTTGGTGGACAAACCTTCTTCTGGTAGGCAGGTGACGAGGTGACAGGACATAGTCGTACGCTTTGATCCCTAATTTTTGCCCGGACCGCCCTTTCGGGTTTTCAGTCCACCGGGATACCCATTTTTGCCCAAGCCGCCTTTTCAGGTTTTCGACTTGCCGGGTGTAAATTTTTTTTTATTATTTCATCCCTTCATTTTGCCCGAACCCTTTTGGTTCGCCGGGAAGCCCTTATTTTTTCCTAGGTGTGTCAACCTAGCGGGTCTTTGATGATGCGTAGTATTTTTTCGACTATGTCCGTTCTCAGAAAGTAGGGAGTTGCCCCTGTTAGAAGTGTTTTGCCCCGCCACCAGAAGGTGTTTGATCAGGCAAGATTCGTTGTTGGAGTGCCCCAAGTGACTCAGGCGGAGATTTTCCCCAGGTTGTTTGGCCTTTGAGAGATTCTCCGAATCTTGATTTAACTGCCCCAGATGATGGACAATAGTCATGCCATGCCCCTTGATTGGAAGTGCTTCTGTTCACCAGGTATTCATCGCGCGAATTTCCCTGCTGTTCAAACAAAAAGTCATATGCAAACAAAGTTATGTTAAAAATGCAAAGCTTATGTCTGTCTTGAAGATTTTGAAAATGCATTCTCTTTTCATAAAACAAGCGAATGTTTGTAAAACGTGATGTCAACTCTGTATTTACCGTAGGCCTTAAGGAGTCAGGATACCTTTCGTGACAGTATGCTTTCGAACTAACCCATGCTTCAGCTAGGACTTTTAAGGGTTATAACGTAGCCTGGTTCACGGTTTAAGAAACAAAGGATAAAGGCTCAAATTATTTGTACCCACCCGCTCTTCGTGATGTTCTCCAAACCTAAACTCAGTTGATCATACGTTAGACCTTGTTTGAGTCTTTGCTCTGATTTTCCAGTGATGATTCGGATGTTGAACGTTTATTTTGCATAGGCAGTCATTCCTTTTTTGTTGAGGGTTTGTAAGACCTCTTTCTTGATTGATTTTGTTATCCCTTTCTTTTTTTTTTGAACTGTTTCTTTTTTTGGAATTACAGTCAGCGGGATGCCCCAGTTTTGTAAGTCTCCTTCGTAGGTTTTGACTTAATGGGCTTTTTGATTTTGGTAATGACTGCCTGTATTTATGATTGTTCTGGACCATCACTGTCTTTCTTCGTTTTGTAAGGACCTTTTTTTTTGGTGTTGTTTGTTATGAACTTGGATCAACTGAGAGGCTACCCTGCCCCAGGTTATGATTAAGGGTTTTAAATTTCGAAAAGAAAAACTCCTACTTCTTTGGCTCAGATGGGTTGACGAGGGATTATCATCCTTATAACTCCAGTGTTTAGGGATTGAAATAATGCCTGTACCTCATCAGCGGGGTCTGTTCAAAAGCATACTGTAGATTATGGTATCGTTTTCGTCATCCTCCCTCAAGAGGCTTAGAATTATTGATTGAGAGTTGATCATCAGAAAAAATATGAAAATAATTTGCGTATAGTGAATACGAATATATTGATTCAAAATAGACATAAGCGATGCATTAATGAAGTAACAATGTTTTAACAATGAGTAAATGTTTGAACAAAAGAAAATCGCAACTTGAACATTCGAATGAACAAAAGTCTTTTCAGTCTTAGCCATGCTTCGGCAAGGGAGCAGTGATCATGTTGGAAGTCTCGGGCACTTCAAACTGAATCTCTCCAGCGTCGATCATGCCTTGAATCTTGTACTTTAGTGCCCAACAGTCCTCAGTATCGTTCCCCGGGCTAACAGAATAGTAAGCGCACCTTGCTTCTGGGTTGTAGTTTGGAGAGGAAGTCTTTGGATTTGCAGGAGGGTTGATCACCGCAATCAGGTTCATCCTTAACATGTGCTGCAAAGCTCGTGACCATGACATGTTGATGTTGGTGAATTGTCTTTTAGGCTCGTCTAACCTGTTCTGATCAACCCGCCGTTCTTGGCGAGGTCGTTGTTGGACCTGTGAAGTAGTAGCAACTCGGAGAAGTCTATTCATTGGACCCGACCTTTGCCTTCTTGGAAGCTGTTCCATGACCTGGTCCCTAATTTGGGCTGGTTGCTTCATGCCTTGAGGAAGCTGACTGATCATGGCTCTCAGCTCTCTTTGCTCTTGAGCTAAACCTTGAATGAGGGCCCTTTGCCCCAGCATCTGGGTTTTCAATGTGTCTACCTCAGCTTGTAGACGTTTCAGTTGTTCGTCCTTGTCATCTTCAGGACTCTTTCTGATCAGATTCCCCATGAGGAGTGTCCTCAACTCTTCCTGCCCCTTGGATAGGCTTAGGAAGATTTCCCTGAACTGAGTCTCTTGAGCGTGAATGTCCTGGTTATCTTGTTGTGAAGCCATTGAACTGAAATGAACAGCAGGGAGGGTAAGTGACCTGCAACAAGGGTACCTGTTATGCAATGATATGTATGATATGCATGCAATGTTTTCAAGGATCTCGCGGGATAAACAAGAAATTTGTTAGAGTTGGGATCCGGTAGCTTGATTGAAGGAACTTCATACTTGTTGAGAGTCCTTCTTCAAGGGTCAAAGGCTCACCATATCCAGTGGGTCATAGCCTCTGACTCAAGTCATCAACCTTGTTTTGCTTTCCAAACAACCTTGGCTAGGGGAACTTTCTTCAGGAGTCAAAGCTCACCATATCAAGTGGGTCATAGCCTCTGACAACTTTGGCTAGAGGAAAATAAATCCTCTTTGCCCCTTGCTAGATGTTTGATTCATCATGACCTGCATCACAAGCCCTTGAGATCCTTGAAATGGGTTAGGATGTATGCAATGGTATGATGTCATGATGCATGGGGTAATATGGGTAACCCTTGTTATAAGTCCCTATTAAAGACTATAAACAAAGCCTGCAAGCAAACTTAGTAAACCCTGTTATGAGTCCTAGTTAAGGACTGCAAACCAAAACCTGCAAGAAATTTAGTACACCCTGTTATGAGTCCCAATTAAGGACTATACACAAAACCTGCAAGAAACTTAGTAAGCCCTGTCATGGGTCCCAATGAAGGACTAAAACAAAACCTGCAAGTAGTTCATGTGTCAGATAAAGCATGCAAATAGTCAAGTACGAAGGCACACAAGTCACACAAAAGAGCCCTTAGAGTTTAGGCCAGCATGGGGTCTGGGTATTACCCTCTTGAAGTTGGTGGGCTCAACCTGTCCTATTAGAAGTAACCGGGTTCTAAGGATCCCAATATCACTGGATTGCTTTCATCGTTCATCGTTTCGATTTAGCCACTGAACTGGCGACCGAAATATTCCAAGAAAGCAACCCTCAATTGAGTGTAGTATCGAGTATCAACCAACCTCGGACTGCACCAAAGTCAGTTATCTCACTACCCTAAAGAGGCCAAGATAGTTCAATTAAGGTTCCTAAGGTCTGTTGATGCTTCATGACACCACGCGGAGGCCCCGTACTCTCCTTGACTGAACTCAAGGGTTACCGGTACACACCAAAGTGCCACATCAACGTAGCAGACTGTTTCAACCATGTCGGTATACCCCACACAGTTCCCTCACAGCCTTGTTGCTACTTTCTAAGAAGGTATCCCCCAGATCCGGGTTAGGATCTATAGAACTCCCAAGCAACCCAGAATTTAAAGCACACAAGGAAAACAATTGAAAACACAGTGATCCTAGTCCTAAGGTACACCTCACTTTAAGTTAAATCCCCAGCAGAGTCGCCAGTTCTGTGATCGGTGGATCTGGAACTGACTGTTTAACGCTGGTTCGCGAAATGTCGCAGAAGCAAGAGTCGCCACCGTCTTTTATTTTCTCCAAATGGAAAGGACAAAAGCACAGAAAAATTCCTTAAAGAGATTGCTCTCGGTTCGGGAGGTAGGTTATAGAAAGGGAAGGTGTTAGCACCCTTTCTATCCATGGTTATCCATGGGCTCTTAGATACTTGCTCATTGTGTTTTCAAAAATGGTTTGTTTGCTTTTCAATTGTGGGTTTTAAAAAAAGTTTCTTTGAAAATTCCAGTTCGACTCTTGTATCGGTCCTCAAGAGTGTTTGAAAAATTGCTTTCGAAAGCTTTTTGAAAAGGTGTCGGTGTGAAAAGTATTTTTTGATTTGTTTTGAAATTAGAGCAAGTATCTAGAGTCGTCTACCTACCCTAAGGAATTCGTCTGTGTAAATGTCCTTTAAAGTAGTGCCATCCCACCATTGAGAGGTAGGTAGCACCACCGTTGGAGGTGTTCGGGTCAATTCGAGGTTCGGGACATGGTGATCACCAGAGCAATAGGAAGACACCTTAGAAGCTACCCTCATGCCAGGTTCCCGGATCATGAGGACTTACTAAGACATCCTCTACTCGACGATCACCTTTCGAGGCAAGGCAACAGTGAGGCGTACCCTAGGGGTGGTGTGTGATTTGTGTGTCAGATTCATTTATTTTTGTCTTGTCAGGTTATTGGTGATCTAACGTTTTATTTTTTATTTTTGTCATTCATTCTTGCATGCATTTATTTAACAGTTAAAAGTGCGAGGAAAAATAAATCTAAAGCTATTACAAATGGCGCGGGTCCACATCGCCAAAATTAAACCAGACCCGATTTGACAGAAAAGTAAAGAATTTGAAAAGTGCGAGAGGTAATATTTACAAGGCTTCAGGAGAGATACATAATTATTTAAACGATAAAATAAATACGCGAATTAATGAGAATTAAGAACATGGGCGTTGGACCCTTTTGCAAAATATTAAATTACATGGTGAAATTAATTAAGAAAGACTTGTTTTTGTTTTTTGGTATTTTTATATATTTTAAGATTTAAAAAAGAAAGAATTAATTAACATTTAAATGAAATGCAAATCCTAATTCTAATTATTTTAATTTATTAAGAAAACATGAAACTTTACCCTAATTTAAGCCCAATTTTATTTACATGCAAATTTGATAAAAATAAATAAATAAATATCATTATGAAAAAGAAAAATTAAAAGGAATAAAAATTATCAATTAAACCTAGTTCTACATTTTTTAGATTTTATTATGAAAAGAATTAAAATTGTAACCTAATTTAAAACTAATTAATTACATGCTAATTTATTTACAAGAAAATATCAAAATAAATAATCATTATATTTTTTATCTTTTTCTGAGTTTTTTATGTGTTTTATATTTTGTAAAAAAAAAATAATTAATTAAATTAAAACAATAAAGCAAATAAAACAATAATTGAAAAAAATAAAATATGAAGAAAAAATAAAAAGAATTGCAAACCAGGGGGGGGGGGGGGGGGTAGTCCTCAAATGGAGGTATGCTTTTAGAAATCCAGGCCCATTAAGGAGCTGGCCTTGTTGGACTTTTTGAATCATGTGGGATGTGTTGACTAGGGCGTAGCATGTTCTTTGAATCCATGCCCTTGATTTGATCTCCCAGGATGCGTGGATGGATAGATGATGAGGTGCATGGTACGTCTTGACCTTGGAACTGCACATGAACATACATGGCAAAATAATATGGGAAATATGTAAGACCTGGGGTTCGAACCCAGGTCATTAGCATCACCAATCAACACATGTGCCACTGAGCCACCTGAATTACACTTAATATATAATGGTTAATGAATATTATAAAAGAAAAGAGAGTTAGTGGCCTCCAACGCGCGCTAATTTTAAACGGACCAACCAACGCCTCCCACGTAGTCGTCTTCTTCGTGGCCCTTTTTTATTTTTCTGAAACATGAACCTATTGCAACGGTTTAGACGCGTTCTATTTGGTAGCTTTAGCGAAAATAGCGAATAGCACCATAGTGTTCATAAATTGGGTGCGATAGGTAATTCTTCTTCGTCTCTATGTGCTGAATTGAATGGTCTTGGTCTGGAGGACCAATTTTTCCTCTTTTAAGAATCCCTAATTCCAACCTATGAAAACCCTAAAATTCGAACATGGCATAATTGTATATACAGCGTAATAATCAAATTAAATGCATTGGTTAGCTTCATCACATCATAATGAACATGAATCAATGAATAAATTTCACAAATAATGCATGGAACATGATATACGATTATGAGTTTTTTTCTGTACAGTTTTGATTCAATATACCAATTCTTGGAGCTTGAATGGATGTTAATGATTGGAATATGTTCAGGGAGATCTGAGGAAGCTAATGGAATGAGAATTGTGCTTTGAATCGCCTTCTAAAGATGATTTCAGAATTGACTTTTTTGCCAAAAATTTCAAGTTTGTTCTTCAAGCTTTTGAGCAGCTGTGTGTGTAGCACGATTAGGTTTATGATCAAGCCTTTGTAGTGAATGCATTAGGTCAAAAATATTGATCAAATCTCTTGTAATTCATTGTTTTGAATATTTGATTTCTTAAGATCTTTTCCATATCTTTTTCACATGTTTTTGTATCAATTAGCATCCAATTAAGCCAAATCTTTCCATAATTGTACAAGCACGAAATATTGAGTTCAAAACATGTATAAAAAGATTGGTTAGGGTGGATTAAAGATTTTTCATATATTTTAAATGATTTAAATGAATTAATATAAATAATAATTCAAATAAATAAATAAAAAATGAGAAAATACTTCCCTTTGGGCCAAGTAGTCGTGCATATGCTTAGAATGATGAATCATGGAAGAAAAATGGGCCCATTAGCAATTTTAGGTCATTTGGATCAAAGTTGACTTTTCAAAATATCCAAAAATTTCCCAACTTCCACAAGGCATAACTTGCTCAATTTTTAAGCTTTTCTCATGTTCTTGGACATTTTGGAAAGGTCTTTGAGTCCTCTAACCAATGCCTTTGGTCCCATGTCATTTTGATTTACCAATCTCAAGTTATGGCCTTTGACTTAAAGTCCCTTTTTGTTGACTTTTGAAAATGACCTATAATGTTGAAATTGATAACTTTTTGTGAGAGCATTTATTGGACTTGAAGTATGAAGATGAGTTGTAGTAAATGTCTTTCTCTTCAAAATGAGCTTTGGATGGGATTTTTCTGATAATCCATGTGAAAGTTATGCCCTGGTCAAGTTCAGTTGACTTTTTCAACTGTCCAAATAAGGAAACTTTTGCATTTTGATGAGTTCTGAGCCAAACTTTGAGAATCATGATCAAGCATTGATCAAATGATGTTTGTGGCTTAAAAATGATATGTTGACCAAAAATTTGAACTTTTGACTGTCAAATGACCATTTTGCCCCTACAGTTGACTGTAGTGCAATTTAGGGTTTTGACTGTGCAATTTTGTGCTGAATGCCTTGAAACTTGATATGAGGACACTTGACCACATTTGTAAGCATATAGGACTTGATTGGACCTTTGAAAACTTCATCTTCTTGATCAGAACATAAACCCTAGTTTTGACTGTATAGGAGACCTTTGCACTGTGCAACCCTTGGGGAATTTTGCAGCTTGACTTGGCAATTTCTTGGAGAATATGGGAGGGCAAATTTTGGGGTGCAACACAAGGCATCTCTTTAAAAAATTTTTCAAAAACACACATACACACACCATTTTCAAGCAATCAAAAATCAAGGCAAGTGATCTAAAAAACCAAGTAACTAAGAGCCCATGGATAACCATGGATGAAAAGGGTGCTAATACCTTCCCTTTTTTAACCTTTCCTTTAGGATAAAATAAAAAGTCGGTGGCGACTCTTGCTCAACCAGACAAGTGCGGATACAAACGCAAAACACATAGTCAGTTCTCCCACCGTATCACAGAACTGGCGACTCTGCTGGGGATAAGTTTAAAAGTGGGGTTACCTTAGGGTTTAGATCACCTTTACTTTCTTACTTTGATTGACTTGATTGCTTTATCCTTTGGGTTCTTGTTTGGGTTTGTTGTAAATGCTCCACCCAGATTTGGGGCACCTTTTTAGGTAAATAGCAAAAAAAAACTGCGAGGGAACTGTGCGGGGTATACCGACACGGTTGAAGCAGTAAGCTATGTTAGTGTGACATATTTGTGAGTACCGGTAACCCTTGAGTAGTCAAGGAGAGTACGGGGCCGCTGTGTGATGTCATGAAGCAATAACGAACTCTTAGAACCTTAAATGACCATCTTGGCCTTTTAAGGGTAGTGAGATGACCGACTTTGGTGCAGTCTGAAGTTGGTAGATCCTCGATACTACACTCTCTTGAGGATTGTTTTCTTGGAATATTTTGGTCACCAGTAAGTGGCTAAACCGAAACAATGAACACAGAAAACAATCCAATGATATTGAGCTCCTTAGAACCCGGTTTCTATTTTAGGACAGGATGAGCCAACTAACTGCAAGAGGGTACTTACCTAAACCTCATGCAAGCCTAAACCTCAGGACTTGTTTGCTTTGTGTGAATATGTTTGCCTGTATATACACTTGCCTGCTTTTTGCATACATGTACATAACATCATAACATCATACCATAGCATTTTCAATAACCATTTCAAGGATCTCGAGGGTTCTTTTGATGCAGGGTTACGTTGAACCAGACGTCTATCAAGGGGCAAGGGGTTTCTCCTCTAACCAATCCAGTCAAAGTTCAAATACAACGACTTGAATCAGTGGCTATGACCCACTCGACATGGTAAGCTTGATTCTCGTGGAAAGATATCCACCGATACAAAGTTCTTCAGTCAAAGTTCAAATACAACGACTTGAATCAGTGGCTATGACCCACTCGACATGGTAAGCTTGATTCTCGTGGAAAGATATCCACCGATACAAAGTTCTCCAGTCAAAGTTCAAGGACAACAACTTGAATCAGTGGCTATGACCCACTTGACATGGTGAGCTTGATTCTCGTGGAAAGACATCCACCGGTGCGGAGATCTCCAATCCAAGAGCAAAGTTCAACCTCTAACATTTTCTTGTGTTTACCCCAAGAGATCCTTGAAAGCATGCATCCACATATCATGCATTGCATTTTGACAGTCTTTCCTTTTTCAGGTTTCCTTACTCTCCTGCTGTTTATTTCAGTAAGAGATGGCTCTAGAAAGGTCTGTCAAAGACATCCAAGACCAGACTGCTCAGCTGCAGGAGATGTTCCTGAACTTGTCTCTGGGGCAAGAAGAGATGAAAGCTCTCCTCACAAAGGGCTTGGAGAATTCCAACAATGCCAGGAGTGATCAGCTTGCGGAGCTGCAGTTTGATCTGACAACCTTGAGGACCCAAATGATGGGACAGTTGGTGGGCCAGATGGCTCTCATCCAAGACTTATCTCAAAGACAAGAGGAACTCAGATTTCTTGTCCGCCAACTGCTTCCGAATAACCAACTGGGGCAAACATCTGAGGTTGAAGAGCAAGTCACCGCCCAGCCTCCAGCCACTCAAGAAGACAAGGGGAAAGCTCGTTTGCTTGCTTCAGGGTCACAAGCCCATCAACAACCTCGCCAGCGTCAACGGGGTAATCGGCGTAAGCAAGAAACGTCGGGAAGACAGTTTACGGAGACTGAAATACCATCATTTTTCATACTGAAGCGCCTGATGGAGGTCAACTTGCTTACCTTAAAGGACCCTCCTCAGAAGCTCAATACCTCCTCTCCTAACTATCATCCTGACGCATTCTGTGTTTACCACTCCTACAGCCCGGGACACGACACCAACGACTGTTGGGCCTTGAAGAACAAGATTCAAGATCTGATCGACGTTGGGGTGCTGGAATTCATGCCAGACGGCGAGATGAAAATCTTCCGTTAAAGGGTTCTCCACTTGAAGTGACGAAGCTCAAGCTGAAAGACTTTTGCTTCTTTTTTGAATTTTCAAAGTTGTAATTTCTTTTACTGTCAAACAATTATTTGTTGATGTTAAACTCTGTTTTCATTAATGCATTGCATATGTTTGTCTTGAATTCATCCATTCGTTTCACTACTCTTATGCTTTTCTTTATGATATTTGACTCTTGATAAAAAGTTGTAAGCCTTTAGAGGGAGGATGACGAAATAATACCATAATCTCATACAGTATGCTTTTGAACAGACCTTGTTGATGATGTACATGCATTTCTTTCAATCCCCAAACACTGGAGTTATAAGGAAGTTAATCCCTAGTCAACCCCTTCGAGCCAAAGAAGTAGGAGTTTTCTGTTCTGAACGATCAAAACCTTTGATATAAACCTGGGGCAGGGTAGTATCTCAGTTAATTTAAAGAAAATGCGCATTGAAGTCGCAAACTCTTAGTTCGTAATACAACGAACCATGTCAAAAAAGAAAGCATTCCTTTGGAATCAAAAGACAGGGGTGGTTCCCTATCACATAGACAGTCAATCTCTCAAAAAAAAAAAGAGCCCACCGAGCCAAAACCTATAAAGGAGGCTTAAGAAAGCTGGGGCATCCCGCTGACGGTAATCCCGGAAAACGGTAACAGTCAGGCAAAAGTTAGGGATAACAAATAAAAATCAAAATAGTGAGGTCATTACAAAACCCTCAACAACATGAAAAATTTTGAAAAAGAAAAAAGGAGATGATGACTGTCTCCCCAAATTCAAACTGGTGAACCATCGCCCAAAAGTCGTTCCAAACTCAAAACAGAGTGACGCACAGTTAACTGAGCTTAGGTCGGAGAACATCACGAAGAGCGGGTGGGTACAAATATACTTTGAGCCTGTATCCTTTGTTTCTTAAACCGTGAACCAAGCCGCGTTACAACCCTTCAAAAGTCCTAATTGAAGCATGGGTTAGTTCGAAAGCATACTGTTACAAAAGGTATCCTGACTCCTGTAAGGCTTTGCCCTAAATCTTGTGTTGATCTGTCTTATAAAAAGTTTTCTGCTAAAAATGCATTTTTTAAAAACTTCGAGACAAACATAAACTTTGCATTATTTGAATATCACTGTCTGCATTTGGCTTTTTGTTTGACAGCGAAGAAATTCATACAGCGAATGTTCGGAGGAACGAAAACTATCTCAATAATTAAAAATCACTTCAAGAGGATAACACTTCCATCAAATCTCCTATCAACAAGGGGCATGACATGTCCCCATCCAATTAACCTGGGGAAGTCCAGTCAAGGTCCAACAGATCTTTCAAAGTTCAGTTAACCTGGGGCAGTCCAGTCAAGATTTCAAGAAATCTCTCAATATGTAGAGTAATCTGATTCAAGACTCCTTCATCACCACTTGGGGCATTCGAATGTCAAAAGTGTTCAACAAATCAACTATTACAATTCCAGATTCGACTCCTGTATCCAGCCAGGGCATATCTGTTGACCACATTTCCAGACTCGATTCCTGTATCTCGCCAGGGCACGTCTGAAGAGTTTGAAGATTCGATTCCTGTATCTAGCCAGGGCATATCTATCAACTATCACATTTCCAGACTCGATTCCTGTATCTAGCCAGGGCACGTCTGAAGAGTTTGAAGATTCGATTCCTGTATCCAGCCAGGGCATATCTGTTGACGACTATTTCCAGACTCGGCTCCTGTATCCAGCCAGGGCACGTCTGAAGAATTCCAGATCAACACCTGTAACAAGCCAGGAAAACATCTGTGGACGACCGATTGTAGACCAACACCTGTAACAAGCCAGGAAATTACCTACATCACCACTTGGGGCATTCGAATGTCAAAAGTGTTCAAAAACCCGATGCAGCTTTACACGAGCTCATCATCAGGAAGCCCTACACCGGTTCCTCTTCAAGACTTCTGAAAACAGTTTATGGATTCTTCCCAACATCGGATGTTAATCTATCAGCTTGTTCAGATGCAACCATTGAAAACAGTTTACGGACGCTTCCCAACAACGGATGCTGCTCTATTGCTTATTCAATCTCAAGATTTCTGAAAACAGTTCACGGATTCTTCCCAACAACGGATGTTAATCTATCAGCTTGTTCAGATGCAACCATTGAAAACAGTTTACATACGCTTCCCAACAACGGATGATGCTCTATTGCTTATTCAATCTCAAGATTTCTGAAAACAGTTCACGGGTTCTCCAGTAACGGATGTTAACCTATCACTTGTTCAGACACTTCTCAACATTCTGAAAACAGTTTACGGATTCTCCAGTAACGGATGTCAATCTATCGCTTGTTCAGATTCCAAGCCTTCACCTGCAGTAATCAGAGGACTCTCGCAATCCCCAGCCAGAGAACCTTCCAGAGGCTAACTCCCCTCAGAGTCAAGTTTCATTATCCCCAGCGGAGCCAGACTAGTGAGCCTTCTCCCCACAGAGTTTTGGGAGGGCAAATCTTGAGTTCCCCAGTGAAGTCGCCAGAGTTACTTCCCACCGAACTGAAGATTCTCAATCTTACCTCCCCAGCATGAGTCTACTAGTTTGGAACTCCCCAGTAGAGGTCATCAGGAATTCTCTTCCCCAGCAACAGCCAAGGAATTATTTTCCTGGCAGCGGTCAAGATTCTTTTATCTTCAGCCGTCCAAGATTCATTTATCCTCAGCAAGATAGCTCATCAGCTTACATGCGCATTCATCACATTCATGTCATAAACATTGATGTCACATATATTGCATCATGCATCATGACATTGCATACAACTAACCCTTTACTTTTTCAGGTAAGATCAGTCGACAGACAAAGATCACCTCCCGAGATTCATCCAGAAATAGTTCAGATGTGACCCGGACACGGAGACATTCTGATACTTATTCCAGATCCATTCAAACGCATCATCAGGAAACCCTACACCGGTTCCTCTTCAACTTCAAGACTTCTGAAAACAGTTTACGGATTCTCCAGCAACGGATGTTAATCTACCAGCTTGTTCATATGCAATTTTTGAAAACAGTTTACGAATTCTTCCCAACAACGGATGTCAATCTACCAACTTGTTCAGATGCCAACTTTTGAAAACAGTTTACGGACGCTTCCCAACAACGGATGCTGCTCTATTGCTTATTCAATCTCAACTCCTGAAAATAGTTTACGGATTCTCCAGACATGGATGTCAATCTATTGCTTATTCGGACCTCCAATTCAGAGATGTTCCAAAACATGAGTGCCTTTCTGATACTTGTCCACTCACCATTGACATACAGTTCAACATGTCCAGATGGCATCTATAAGCCCATCCTCCTACCAGCGGTCGCCAAATGGCATCTCTAAGCCCATTATCAGATGGCATCTCTAAGCCCATCCCCCGACAAGATTCTATCACACCAGATGGCATCTTTAAGCCCATCACCAAATGGCATCTTTAAGCCCATTCACCTCTACCATCACATCGACGAGTGCAAATTTTCTGGGCACTTTAGTGTCCAATCTTCTTTTACCTTCAAGTCGCGAAAGGAAAACTTGCCAATCTAACTCTTCAGGTGCAAGAAGATTGAACAGGGGCAACTGTTGTACCCCAAAATTTGCCCTCGCATTTTTCCACAAGAAATAACAACTTCAGGCTTTTCATGATCTTTCAAACTGGCTCAAAAATCGGGCAAACAGACCTTTTTCGTCAGCCAAGCAAAATTAGGGTTTTATTGATTTTTCAGGGCTTTGGAATATTTCACACAATTGGCTTAGGGTTTTGGTTGATTTTGGCTCAACTTGGATCAGGCGAATGCTCTTTGACATTTAATCAAGAATTAGGGTTTTTGTGGGCACGTTCTCAGAAGGATTTAAATTCTACAGCACTTTGCAAGTTATTCCGAGATTTGGTTTGAATTCGCATTGTTTGATTTAATCAGTAAAAGAAGGCAGTTGGTTTGAATTCACGTTTGTTTGATTGAACCAGTCAAAAGGTACATTCAGTTAGGATTTGCAGTATTGGGTAAAAATCAGTGAAAGGGGAATGCGCCTGATCAGTTGTTTTGATTAACTGTTGCTTTGGATGTTAGAAATACCAGGTTTAACTGATCAATTTGTTAAAACTTTGTTTATTTAAATTATTTATTATTCTAAAATTAAGTAATTGGAATTTATTTTTCAATTATTTTAATTCCAAGAATTTTAAATAAATGAATAAACAATAAAAGAGAAAATAGAATTAATTGGATAATGAAAACTTTTATTTATTCTTAAATTAATTGTACAATTATTGTTTACAATTTATTTACAAACAATGATTTTACACTAATTTAAATTTAAATAAAAAATGAAACTATCCTATTTTTTCTAAGTCTTCTATTCTTCAAATTCTTCATCCTTTGCTCCCTTCCATTCAATTATTCATCTGCAAGAGAAAAAGAGAAAAGTCAAAAAGCAGATAAATAAATAATGACAGATAAAAAGAGTTCATCATTAAGGGCCACTGATTGAGATCAGTTAACCCTCTCTGCAAATCACGGGATTTCTCCCGGTTCACAAAGAGGGAAGAATTTTTATTTGCTATTCATGAATGCACAAAGTTGAAAAATGCAAAGTTTGTCAATATACTGCATAGTTCCAAATCTCAAAACTGCACAGTTCAAATCAAACTAAAAAATCCAAATTGCAACTTGCTGTCAAAATGCCAAAAAGGTTACCCAAGCTGTCAAAGAAAAGAAGATTTGGCAAAGATATGAAAAGTTCCAAAGGTACAAAAGCTGTCAAAAGAAGAGACAAGAATGCAGAGGAAAACTATTATGCAAGCATACATTTTCTTTTCATCATTTCCCAACAAATGGCCCTTTCAGAACTAAAGGTACACACAAAAACATTATTATAATGCAAAGTGTACTAGAGAGAAAGAGAAGAGAGATAAGAAAGCAGGTTTTTAGGCTTTAGGCAGGAATATAGAAAGATATAAAACACAAGAACTGAACACAGTAGAAGGGGAGAACATAACCAAAAGGCCTGTCTAAAAGAACCAGGATCCTGTCAACTAACACCAAGAAGAAGCATAACCTGTAAGCCATTTTTTTCAAAGAGCCATTCAACAAAACCTTGTCAACTCCCAAAACCATCAAACCCCTGTCAAAGCAAAGGGCCTGATATCCAAAACCATACCAGCATAAACAACATACCAGCCTAGAGCAAGCAAGGCCATCAAACTGAAATATCAAACCCCAAGCATAAAAACCAGTTTCAACCATCAACCTGCAGAACGATGACCTCAACCATCACAAAGCCTATTCCATAACCCCAGGCCACAACATAACCTGAAGAAAACCAATTAACCTGCACAGAACCTGTAAGCCATTCAAAAAGCCTTAAACGACTGAAGTATCAAAACCTGCTAGGCCTCAAGCCTGAAACCATACGAGCCTGCTAAAGCTCAAAACCTGCCTAATCCCAAACTCAAACCAAGCAAAACCACTGTCAAACATTAAACCTGCCTGAAGCAAGCCATCAAGACCCATTACCATAACCAAAACACCTTGGCCTAAACCTCATTAACCATTGAACCAATGTCCAATATCAAAGCCTCAGATTATCTCATCATTGGCCAACACAAACAGAAGGCAACATACATTCAAGACATCATACAGTAGCAGTAGCAAGAGAAGAAGAGGAAAAAGCTAATCAAAACAACAAAACTGTTTCAACCATAGCGTGTTTAAGGCAACGAAAGCCCTCAGAAAGTTCATCATAGGGCAGAAAAAAGCAAGCAACATAAGCATACGGGCAAAATAGGCGACAAAAGTCAAGGCAAGGTATCAAACAAATCAGCAATCTCAGCATGAAAAGGCATCACATTTCAACAGGCAAATCAACATAGACAACAAAAGCATCAAAGGCAACGTGTATACAGTAGGAGAGAAGAAGAAAGAAGTGAAGTTTCAAAAAGGGGTTTTCAGTCAGTTCATCATCAAAACCCTCGAATGGCAAAAAGATAAAGAATATAGAAATACCAGGTTGACTAAAAAGCCAATCAGCATCACGCATTTTTTTCCTCTTCGCCATCAAGCCTCCTAAGCACCTTCATCTCCTTCCTTCCCCTCTTCAGTAAAGGTAAGACATTTTTCTTTCATCCCTTCTCACGTACCTCCAATAAAATCAATAACGAACAGCATAAAAAGTCAAATCAAACAGTTAATCAAGAAGAAGCAGTAAACCATAAACATGCAAATAACAAAACTCTAAAAACGCGCTAGACAAAGACGAAGTAAGGACGATTACCCCTCATTCGTTTTCACCGAACCAAGGAAGGGCGAAGGAGGCGGAGGCGCCGATGGCTGGGCAAAGAGGAGAGTCAGGTTCCTGGTAAAGATTGAACGAAGACGGAGAAGATGAAAACGGACGAACGCCGCCGCTGTCTCCAACCCTAAGCGCGTTTCAACTGAACATAAAATGCGTTAACCCTAAAAAATGCTTGTTTCAAACTCTGGGCCTTGCCCATTCCAACCGCCCAAGGCCCATTCAGAAGCTTAACTCTCTTTTATTTTATAAAACAAGTTATTTTGTTAATTAACTAGGCATAATCCTTTTTTTTATAAACAAGTCTTTTATTAATAAATTAACATTGACTTTTCTGTTTTTTTAAACATCCTTAAACAATATATTTTTTTCTAACTTAATATATTTTTTTTACAATAATACTTTAATAATAAAAATACACTCTTTTAATATACATAATTAATTGAAAATACATCTTTTCTTTAAACATTTAATTAAAATATTTTTCTTGTACTTAATCAATACACTTTTCTATATACCTAATTTAATTAATTTAAAACATTTTTTGAATATATATATTAAACACAAATACATAAAAATATATTTTTATTACACAATATAATTAAGATTGAAAACATTTTTCTTTTCCTTTAATTAAAATTTTCTATTTGTACATAATAGATAAATACATTTTTGCATAATTTAAATTCTTAAATATTTAATTAAAATGCTTTTTGTACATCATAAATAAAGATACATTGTTATACATAATTTAATTAGAATTTAAAACATTTGATTAAAACATTTCTTTTTGTACATATTAAGAAAATACAAGATTATTAATTAAATTAAATAAACATTTAATTTTTCTTTAGGTTAAAACAATACTTAATAATACTCTCGTAAAAATTACATTGTCGCACCTGTAAATAATCAAATACACGTATACACGTACACTTACACAATACATTTACATAGCTCCTATACATATTTGCTTATATTTGTATATTTGTTACATTTACATTTGATCGCAAATTCGATTTGGTTGTAACTTATTGGACATTACATTCCTAAAGTCTCATCCCCATTTGTAAATTTGTACCCCCACTCCCGGATACTTATTTTGTAATAGTGTAGACTTTACATTTTCGCAATTTACCGCTTTCAATTATACCATGGTTAGACCTAGGGTTTGCATGTACATAAAATCAAACGCTAGATAACCTAATACAAGACAAATACATGAAATCAATACACAATCACACTTGCACCCTCTAGGGTAATCCCACATGTTGCCTTCAAAAATGGGCCATGCTTGCACGTCGAGTATCTTTGGCAAAACAAATTCAAATGATCATAAGTCCCTCGATGACGCTGTCGAATGTTGCCTAAAAGGAATGATCATAGTCCCTTCAAAGCAAATTGCCAAAGACACTTGGCACCATTGCATTCATGGTCCATACGATGACCCGCGCCCGTCCCGAATAAACTTCCTAAACGCAAGATCGTCCACCAAATTCAATGGTGGAACAAAATTGTTAAAAAGGGTTGAAAACATAGAGAAAACCTTTGAGTACAATAGGGTAGATAAAACTCTTAGTTACTTGAGATCAACTTGCAAAAACGCTTGCGTTCTTTTCAAAAACCACAATCCACAACACTTTCAAACAAACTCTCAAAAACATTTGAAACATCTTTTCGAAAAGATCCACACTTTTGTAAAACACTCAAACACGAGTCAAATACATTGGTTGCCTAAGACAAGGCATCTCTTCAAAAACATTTTCAAAATCACACATACACACACCATTTTCAAGCAATCAAAAATCAAGGCAAGTGATCTAAAAAACCAAGTAACTAAGAGCCCATGGATAACCATGGATGAAAAGGGTGCTAATACCTTCCCTTTTCATAATCTACCCCCCGAACCCACGAAATATCTCAAAAGGTTTTTGCTGTGCTTTTTTAACCTTTCCTTTAGGATAAAATAAAAAGTCGGTGGCGACTCTTGCTCAACCGAACAAGTGCGGATACAAACGCAAAACACATAGTCAGTTCTCCCACCGTATCACACCTATAACCCGCTCTGATGCCAATTGTATGTTCAGATGCGCCTAAGAGGGGGGGGGGGGGGTGAATTAGGTTCTAAAAACTTTTTTTGGTTTGTATGAATATTTTTGCACGAGTTTCTTTCCTTTCTTTTTCTAATAAGTGATGAAAGCAGTAAATGTGAAAAGTAAAGAACACTAGGATTTATACTAGTTCCCCTCACACTCCGATGGTACGTCTAGTCCCCTTTCACACGAAAGAGATTTTCTTATAGTTGGTAATTTGTACAAAGACTACCAAACAACCAAGAACAATCCTCTTGGACCAAGAACAAT
The DNA here is from genome assembly GCA_948472305.1 of Vicia faba. Taxonomy (NCBI): domain Eukaryota; kingdom Viridiplantae; phylum Streptophyta; class Magnoliopsida; order Fabales; family Fabaceae; genus Vicia; species Vicia faba. The sequence continues at coordinate 174,934,153 of OX451738.1, read as the reverse complement.
CCTCTTGGATTTTCACTAAGACCACAAAGAGAACAATCCTCCCTAAGTGTCTTTCTTGTTTCCAACAATCCTGAAAACAAGGATACAATAGTTTGTTTGATTTGCATAAGAGTTTGAAAGATGAAAGAGAAATGTCAATCACTTGATTGATCTTTTCTATTCAATATGAAATTTAAGATGGAATACTCTTCTAAGTGCTCAAGAACAATTTTCAGTATGCATGTGAAAATGATAAACAGGAATCTTGAGTATAGAGAGTATGATTCAAAGAATAGAAAGTAATTGTTATTTTTTGGTGATTGTTGTAATTTCAAAATTCAAAACAAAAAATAATTTATAGTGTAGTAATACCTCTTCAATGAATCATAGCAATGTTTAAACCATTTTTACTGGAAAAAAAGTATTTGAAAAGATACAAAGATTGCCATGAAAAGGTGTTACAAAAAGTTGCTGGAAAAATGAAATTTTTCAAAAGCTGAAGCACAGCAACGTTTAAAAAATTTGAAAAATATAACTATGACAACTGATTGTCATTGAGGAGCAATTGGTTGCTCATAGGCCAACGTTCAAAAAATTTGAAAACAAAACACATGACAATCGATTACTGCTAGATGATAATCGATTGTTGTCAAAACAAAAACTTTTGTTTTTTTACTGCAACCGATTGTCCTAGCATGACAATCGATTGCTTGTGTACAAAAATTAAAAAATCATTATTTTTTAAATATTTTAAGCGATTTAAAACATCCTTCTTCAATCATACATAGTATATACTCAAAATATTATTTTAATAAAGTAAATGCGTGATTAAAAATAGTTTTGAGCACTAAAAGCATAAGATCAAAAATTTCATATACCTAAAGCCATAAGTCTTGAAATGTTGATCTTGATCAATGAATCTTTCTTGAGATAAATCTTCTATCTTGATCCATTAATTTTTGCATGCTAGTTTGTATTCATCAAAACACTTGGAAAGCTTGATTTCACATTTAATATTGTTGTATTTTATACTATCCTCATATATTTGTGTCGTAACATCTCTTTCGACATCACATATATGATACCAGAATTTCAATTGGTATAAGAGCAGGCATCCTGCTCTATATCTGGGTGAGATCTAGGGAAGATACTTTCTGGTACTATGGACAAGGAAGGAGGATTTATGAGCAGACCACCCATTCTGGATGGAAGCAATTATGACTATTGCAAACCATATATGGTGGCCATTCTAAAGTGTCTGGACAATAGGGCTTGGAAAGCTGTCTTAAAAGGATGGAAACACCCTGTCAAATTGGGAGAAAATGGAGAACCTACTTCTGAGTTAAAGCTAGAAGAAGATTGGTCTAAAGAAGAGGATGAAATTTCTCTTGGAAATTCTAAAGCCTTGAATTCTGTATTCAATGGAATTGACAAGAACATTTTTAGATTAGTGAACACATGTCAAATAGCTAAGGATGTCTGGGGGATTCTTCAATCTACCCATGAAGGGACATCCAAAGTGAAGATGTTAAGACTTCAAATGCTCACCACCATATTTGAGAATATGAGAATGAAGGATAATGAAAGCATTAATGACTTACATATGAACATTCTTGAGATTGCTAATGCTGCCAGTGCTTTAGGAGAAAAAATTCCATAAGACAAATTGGTGAGAAAGATGCATAGATCTCTTCCCAAGAGATTTGATATGAAAGTGACTGCCATAGAAGAAGCACAAGAAATTGTCAAGATGAAAGAGGATGAACTTGGTTGATCACTTCAGACATTTGAATTAAGCATCAATGAAAGATCTGAAAAGAAGAACAAAAGCATAGCTTTTGTAACCAATACTGAAGATAAAGAGGAGGACTGTGATCTAGATACAGATGAAGGAATATATAATGCCTTAGTTATACTTGGAAGACAGTTTAACAAAGTGATAAAAAGGATGGATAGGAACACAAGATCAAATGTCAAGAACATCTCATCTGACATCCTTAAGTCAAATGAGTTTTGAAGAAAAAGGACTGGAGAAAAATCCACTCAAGGGAAGGGAATACAGTGTCCTGGATGTGAATCTTTTGGTCACATTAAAGCTAAATGTCCTACATATCTTAAGAAACAGAAGAAGAATTTATCTGTTACTTGGCCTGAAGAGGAGTCTGAGAGTGGTCTTGAAGAGGAATCTGCAAAATATGTTAAAGCATTGACAGGAAAATATGTGTCTGGTGGAGATTCTAGTGATGGTGAACTAACCTTTGATGAGCTAGCTGCCTCGTACAAAGAATTGTGTCTCAGAAGTGCAGAAGTTTTCCTAGAAGGGGAGAAACAAAAAGCACTCATAACCTAGTTGAAGGAAGAAAGGAAAGAGCATCTGAAAAATATTTCTAATCTGGAAAGTGAAGTGACTTCTCTGAATTCAAATCTTGATAGAATGGTCAAATCTCTCAAGATGCTGAATAATGGGTCTGACACATTAGATGAAATTCTTCAAGTGGGAAGAGTGATAGGAGACAAGAGTGGTCTAGGGTTTAATGAGAAAAAGGAACCTGTTTCAGAAGAACCTTCATCAAATTCCACTCATGCCAAGTCTAAACCAAAGATGTCGAATCAAATGTCTGAACATCATGGCAAACATCAAGGCAAGAAAAGACCTCATGGCAAACAACATGGTAAGAAGAAATTTACTCACACCAGAGAGAAATCCCAGCCCTAGAAGTGTCATCATTGTGGAAGTTTTGGTTACATAAGACCTTTCTGTTTCAAGTTGTATGGGTATCCTAAAACTACTCCTCTTCCCAAGACTATTCAGATCTCTCAAAATAGCAAAAAGAAACAGTGGGTTCCCAAGTTTAATGTTGCTAGTTTCATAGCTCATACCACTCTCAGAGTATCTACCAAAGATAATTGGTATTTTGACAGTGGTTATTCTAGACACATGATAGGTGTCAAGAATCTATTGGTAGATATCAAATCTCATTTTTCCAGTTATGTGAATTTTGGTGATGGAGCCAAAGGTGAAATCAAAGGAGTTGGAAAGCTATAATATTCAGGGGTCCCAAAACTTGACAATGTGCTACTTGTTAAAGGGTTAACAACTAACCTAATAAGTATAAGCCAACTATGTGATCAAGGATTCAAAGTTAACTTCACCAAGGCAGAATGTCTCGTTTGCAATGAGAAGAATGAAGTTATTATGAAAGGAATCAGATCTAAAGACAATTGTTATTTATGGGTTCCCCAAGATTTGAGCCTCTCCTCAACATGTGCTTTAGCCAAAGGAAATGAACTTAAACTGTGGCATCAAATATTGGGACACTTGCATCTAAAAGGAATGAAAATAATCATCTCTAAAGAAGCCGTGAGAGGGATTCCTAAGCTCAAGATAGAAGAAGGGAGAATATATGGTGACTCCCAGATTGGAAAGCAAACTAAGATGTCACATCAGAAGATTCAACATTTTATTACATCAAAAGTTTTGGAACTTCTTCACATGGACTTGATGGGACCTATGCAGGTTGAAAGTCTTGGTGGAAAGAAGTATGCCTATGTTGTTGTAGATGAATTCTCTAGGTACACATGGATAAGTTTTATGAGAGAAAAATTAGAAACTTTTGAAGTGTTTAAAGATCTTTGTCAAAAACTTCAAAGGGAAAAAGATAGTCATGTCATCAGAATAAGAAGTGATCATGGAAAGGAATTTGAAAACAATAAATTTGTTGATTTTTGCTCTTCTGAAGGAATCAATCATGAATTTTCCTCTCCCATTACTCCTCAACAAAATGGGATTGTGGAATGCAAAAATAGAACCCTTCAAGAATTTTCCAGAGTTATGATTCATGCCAAGAAGTTACCCTACCACTTTTGGACTGAAGCTATGAATACTGCGTGTTATATCCATAACAGAGTCACTTTAAGGAAAGGCACCTCAACCACATTGTATGAAATATGGAAGGGAATAAAACCTATTGTCAAATATTTTCATGTTTTTGGAAGTAAATGTTACATCTTAGATGATCGTGAACAAAGGAGGAAGATGGATCCCAAGAGTGATGAAAGAATATTCTTGGGTTACTCTATAAATAGAAGAGCTTACAGAGTCTTTAACTCTAGAACCAAGGTCATGATGGAATCCAAAAACGTTATTATTGATAATAGAGGATGGAATGATGAAGAAGATGTATTATAAGATGTTGGAACATCTTTGTCTAATATTCCAACAGAATCAAATGACAGAAGTATTGATTCTAATCCACCTCAAGAAGATCCTGAGCCTAGTCATCTCAATAAAGGGCCTTCAATTAGAACTCAGAGAGATCATCCTAAGGAGTTTACTATAGGAGATCTAAATAAAGGAGTTACTACTAGATCAAGAGAAGGGATATCAAACTCTTTCTTTGTTTCAAAAATTGAGCCTAAGAATGTCAAAGAGGCTTTAACTGATGAGTTTTAGATTAATGATATGCAAGAAGAGATAGAACAATTTAGTAGAAATGAAGTTTGGGATCTAGTTCCAAGGCCTGAAGGGGTAAATGTGATTGGCACTAAATGGGTATACAAGAATAAATCTTATGAAAAAGGGGTGGTCACTAGAGACAAGGCAAGGTTAGTTTCACAAGGATACACTCAAATTGAAGGAGTTGACTTTGATGAAACCTTTGCCCCTATGGCCAGACTTGAATCAATCTGACTACTCTTGGGAGTTACATGCATTATGAAATTTAAATTGTTTCAAATGGATGTAAAAAGTGCCTTCTTAAATGGATATCTGAATGAGGAAGTTTATGTGGAACAACCTAAGGGATTTGTTTATCCAATTTTTCCTAAACATGTTTACAAACTGAAGAAAGCTCTGTATGGATTAAAGCAAATTCAAAGAGCTTGGTATGAGAGATTTACATAATTTCTTGGTGAGAATGGATATAGGAAAGGTGGCATAGACAAAACTCTTTTTGTCAAGGAAGAAGAAGGGAAGATCATGATTGAACAAATTTTTGTTGATGATATTGTGTTTGGTGGGATGTCAAACGAGATGGTTCAACATTTTGTCAAGCAAATGCAGTCAGAATTTGAGATGAGCCTTGTTGGTGAGTTAACCTACTTTCTTGGTCTGCAAGTTAAACAAATGGAAGATTCCATATTTTTATCTCAGAGAAAGTACTCTAAGAATATAATAAAAAAAATTGGGATGGAAAATTCCAGTCACAAAAAAACTCCTGCTCCCACACATCTGAAGTTGTCTAAAGATGAAAAAGGAATAAGTGTGGATCAAAGTCTTTACAGAAGTATGATAGGAAGTCTTCTATACCTCACAACTAGCAGACCTGACATTGCCTTTGCTGTTGGGGTATGTGCTAGATATATAGTTGATCCTAAAGTTAGCCATGCCAACCATGTGAAGAGAATCCTTAAATATGTGAAGGGGACAAGTGACTATGGTATGATATATTCTCATGGATCTAGTTCTTCTTTAACTGGTTATTGTGATGCTGATTGGGCAGGAAGTGCAAATGATAGAAAAAGTACATCAGAAGGATGTTTCTTTCTGGGAAATAATCTCATATCTTGGTTCAGTAAGAAGCAAAATTGTGTGTCTCTGTCCACCATTGAGGCTGAGTATATTGCTGCAAGAAGTAGTTGTTCCCAGTTGGTTTTGATGAAACAAATGGTAACAGAATATAATGTCAAACAAGATGTCATGACATTATTTTGTGACAATCTAAGTGCCATAAACATATCAAAAAATTCTATTCAACACAGCAGGACCAAACACATTGATATCCGTCATCACTTCATAAGAGAGCTTGTTGAAGAAAAGATTGTTGCCTTAGAACATGTAGCTACTGAATTACAACTGGATTACATTTTCACTAAGGCTTTGGATGCAAACCAGTTTGAGAAGTTAATAGAAAAACTAGGGATCTGCATATATGAGGGTTGTAGCAATTAAAGGCGCGTGGGAATATCATTAAAGTGGTATTATATTATTTATGTTTCCAACAAATCAAATTTCGAAAGCAATTATTTCAAGATTATCTCAAAGTTTTTCCCACACACTACGAAATCACTTCCTTCTATTTTCAAAAACTCTTCATTTTCCTCTACAGAAAAAGAACCCTTATCATTCTTCATCTCTTTGCTTAAAAATCTTCAAAGATGTCTCAACATCATGCATCGTCTCCTTCAAAATCTGTCGACCAACCTGAGGATCTCTCTCCTGACAAAGTACTTGGCGTTACTCCTCTAACAACAACTCCACCTCTTGAGAAGAAGGTCAAGAAACCCAGATCGTCACCTGCGAAGAAATCCAAAGACGATTTTGACACCTTTACAGGTAATGCTTCTACTGCTACTAATGATAGGACAGAAGAAGACATTGTTAATATTGATAGAAGTATTAGAAGACTGGTAGATAGGTGTAGCGGTGAAAATCGGAGATCAAGCTATTAATTAACTTGACTCACAAAAGCAAGAGTCGCCACCGCGCTTTATTATTTCCAAGGGAAAAGGGAAAAGAGCGAAATAAAACCCTAAAATATGCAATGTAAAATAAGACTTAAAAGTAATAAAAATACAATGCGTTTTTTAAAAGAGATCTAAAGTTCGGGGGTTGGTTATGCAATGGGAAGGTATTAGCACCCAATGCATCTGCGGTACTCTGCAGGAACCTTTTGAAATATCTGTTTTTGGTTAAAATTGTTTGTTTGATTAAAATGGTTTGTTTGGTCAAAAATGGGTGTGGACGAGATTTTGAAGATACGATGACCTAGTGTCGAAGTTTTGACTTAAAAGGTATGAGTTTGAAAATGGAGTCTTTTGGGAAAATTATCTTAAGTTTGGAAAAATTGTAAATAAGCAAAAAATGAATGAGAGTATTCGCACGATTGTAGAAGATGTATTTGATGACATGAAGTCAGCTGAGTTGAAAGATTTCCCTTGGAATTAATCGTAAGTGGGTAGATCTAATATTCGAGTAAGAAATCATAAATAGTTAAAATCCACGAGAAACGAACAAGGTAGATAACAAGATAAATTGTAAGAAACTAAATGAATGGATAAAGAAGAATCATGAATAAAAGAAAAATGTAATTAAAAAATTATCTAGACTAATTTGAAATTCTAAGGTTACTAAGTAAGCTAAACTTAAATTCTAAAGTGTCTAACTAAACTAAATAAAATTTTGAAGTTATTAACTAAAACTAAATTAAAATTCTAAAGTTACTAACTGAAATTCGAAAGTTATTAAATTAAATCTAAAATAAATTAACACTCTAATATTACTGAATTAGGTCTAAACTAAATTAATTCTAAAGTTGTTAAATTACATCTAAACTAGTTTAAGTATAAACTAAATTCATTATAAAATTACTAAGTTAATCTAAACTATATTAATTACTAACTTAAATCAAAACTAAATTAGTTCTAAATTAAAGATTAAAATTCTAAGATTAAATTAAAATTCTAAAGTTATCAAAATGTATCTAAACTAATTGGAAGTTCTAAAGTTATAAAATAGATCTAAACAAATTAAAATTTTTAAGTTATCAAAATATACCTAAACTAATTAAAGGTTCTAACAGTACTAATTTATATCTAATTAAATTAAAATTCTAAAGTTATTAATTATGATTCTAAATATTTTAAAGTTATAAAATACATCTAAACTAATTAAAAAAATTCTAAATTAATACTAAACTAAATCTACATATAAGATTTACTAATATATTTTTTTCATATTTTTTTTTTAAGGAAGTTTAACCTTGCTAAGCAATTAAATACCATTCAATAATACAAAATAGAAATACTCAATCTTATCAAAAACAAAATTTTAGAAAGAGGAAAACTCTTGTCTCAGCTATTACAGCGACCAAAATATTAATCCCAAATTCAAGTACACCAAATTTAAGAACCTTTGAAATGACCAAAACATTTAGAAGACGCGGTAAGATTTGCCCATACAAGCACCTAACATTTCAACCCTTCAATTTTTCAATTTCTTCTCAATCTCTTTCACTTTAAATTTCATACTCTTTTCTTTTATTCAAGCTAAGAAAACACATAACATGGCAAGAAATACATGTATTAAGAAAAGAGAAAGGAAGATGGTTACCTGGAGGGACATAACTGTGATGGTGGTAGAAGGCATGGTCGATCATCGTGAGCGGAGCCCAGATCGGCAGAGCTGAGCGTCACTGGTGGAATCGGTCTTCGTTGTGTGTTGACATCGGCAAAGCTGGACGGTTGTTCTGGCACTAATTTGTGTCGGCGGAGTGGATTGTCGGAGTTAACGGTTGTCGGAAGCCGTAGAGCTTTGGAGTTGTTGCTGGTTCTCGCGGCGAGCATCGCGCTGGGACTTTGCAAAGGGTACTCGCAGTAACAGGATTCATGGCTGGAGACGAGATTGGAGGTCGGAATCGATGGTGATGAATTGATGAGGTTAAGTGGTTTACGGTTGGTTAACAGTTGTGCCTTGATGAATCAGTCTTCGAGAATCCATAATCAACCGTACTTTTGGCTTGGGAGACTCAAAACCTTAATTGAGGCGCGACACCTGATGCTCTTGATTCAGACCTGTCTCTGCACATGACACAAAAGAAAACATGAACATACACCTTTGTATGCGATTAGAAATTAGTGATACATATGCTAAAAATGTTCAAAACACTTGACAATCTTCGCATAGTCAAAGCTCGAAGGTGAGAGGTTAAAACCGACCGTATTTCGTGACCTTGACTTATCTTAAAAAATGCAAAAAATAAAAATGGGATCTTAGGTCAAAAATTGGGGTACAACAGCTGCCCCTATTTAAGTTTCTTCTGTCTGGAGATATGAAGATTGGGATCTTCATTTCGACGAGATCGAAGGGACTTAAATATAGAATACACAATTTTTGGCCTTAAGATACCGCAATTATGTTTATGATATGATATGAAGGTAATGCTCTGAATTTTATGGGGAATGACGCCATATGAGACAGACTATGCTGGAGAAACCAAGCACATTATACAGTAATCCCACAGAGGAAGAGGTTGTAACTCCACTGGGGAAACAAAGTCATAGACTTCAAATGAGAGACTCTTGAATGATTTACATCAGTGTTCAGACTGGAAAAGAGATGATTTACATCAGTACGAAGACTAGAAAAAGAAATGATTTACATCAGCACTGTGACTGGAAAAGGAAATGATGGACATCAGTACTGAGACTGGAAAATGATTGACATCAGCACTGTAGCTAGAAAACAAAATGATTGACATCAGCACTGTGGCTGGAAAACCAAAATGATTGTGTTGGCTCCTAAATTCGACACCTTTGTTTTGATTGATGGCAGCCATTAAAAGCTGAAAGATGCTTTCGACTGGCTGAGCCTGTCGAAGTGCCCGTCGAAAGATGGCAAAATACTTAGAAGATTTCTTCCAAGGAAGAAGGCTGGTTGCCTTCGACGTCGAAGGAGTTGGCGTCGAAGACGTCTTTTGATGAAAGTGTTCGATGGTCCAGAGTGGAGCAGTTTGAAATTCAAAGCTTTGGAGGGAAAACGGTTTCCAGCAGTTACTACGTGCAAACGTGCAAGGATCTGGAGCGTCGAGCATGGAGAACGTGCCAAGTGGATTGATCTCGAAGCAGTGTAACTGCCCGACGGTTACTTGGAATGTTTTAGTATAAATAGGAGTAGACATGTAGTTTCTCGCGTGTGTTCACAAATAGATACATAGTCACTCATTTAGATTCAAGTACCCAGTGTGAGCGAAAGAATTGTTGAGAAATGTATGTGTGAAACACCAATTTTATCAATTAAAGTCATTTACTTTTCCAGTATTTTACTTGCTTTTCTCCTTTAAATTCCTGTCGAACCTTTACTTTAAAGCCTTGTTTATTTTACCAAGCCTTTCCTTTATGCAATTTACTTGAAACATTTTACTTAAAGCCTTATCCACCTTAATCAAACTTCAAAATCAACCTATGTCCATAGGATCAATCTGATCGATCCTGCGAGTAACCAAATAAGTAACCATTTGGAGGATCAGCGGTTGTTTACCAAAACCCAAGGTAAACAAATTGGCACACCTGGTGGGACTGTGTGTTGATTGTTGAAAAATAATCTCATCTTTTCGAGTTGTATGTTATTGAGGAGTGGTAGAATATACACTAACGATAACAATACTTCCAGAAGAAGGGAAGAGATGGCGAATCCGCCAAACAATAATGAAATCCCACAAACGAGTGTGGGAGCAACGGTTAATATGACCGTAAGTGAAGCGACGAATGTTGGTTCGACACCAGCAGTGTCAGTCACAACCACGGGGCCAATAACTTCGTTTTCAGGCCCCAGAATACCTTTGGGAACTCCCCCTCCAAGGGGAAATATAGGCACAAGGCCTGTGGTTCCCCCAGGATTTATTCCATTCTATGGTATGCCAACTTCTGAAGTGGCAAGCCTGACGAATGCTGCGTCCACTTATTCAGACCCTTTCGTGAGTGCCTCTTCGCCACTCCAAGGCTCTGGAGTAGGCATGGCGAATAGAAATAGGACCCAACTCTTAGGAGGAACGTCCCAAGTAGCCCATGGCCTTACAAATGCCTCGACAGCAGTCTTGAGGCAACAGATGGACGAAAGCAACCATGATATGGTGCAAATGTTGGCACAAACTTTGAGTACAGTGCTAAATCCTCTAATACAAAATACTACTCAATCGAATCAGCAAGTTACAGCGCAAATGACGCGTTTGGCTGACTTCTTTGGAGTACCCCCACCTATTCGACAGCCCCAAAGGGCGCAAACAAGAGGAAATCAGGGGATATTTGTAGAGGAAGAAACCACCATTAATCAGGCTCAACAGCCTGTAGAACAACCTGTCGAAGAACCTAGGGTAATAGCCCCAGAGGTAAGGTTAGTTAACAGAAACCAAAATGCTGACGAAGTGGTTCAGCATATCCAACACCAAAACATGGGTTTGGAAAATAATCTGGCAACCATGATCGAAAGGATCATGAATCAGAATGGGATGAACATGGGCTTTCGAAGGCCTAACTTTACATCTCCATTGTCAGAATACGTATTACAAACGGATTTACCTCCTAGGAGCAAAGTCCCCAAATTTACTAAGTTCTCTGGGGACACGACAGAATCTACTGTCGAACATGTGGCGAGGTATTTGATCGAAGCAGGAGACATTTCAAATAATGAAAACCTAAGGATCAAATACTTCCCAAGTTCCTTAACCAAGAACGCTTTTACTTGGTTCACAACTCTACCCCCCAATTCGATCCACCATTGGACCCAGTTGGAAAGATTGTTCCATGAACAATTCTATATGGGGCAAACCAAGATAAGCCTGAAAGAACTGGCGAGTGTGAAGAGACGTTTCACTGAACCTATAGACGAATATCTGAATAGGTTTAGGTTGCTTAAGGCGAGATGTTTTACACAAGTGCCAGAACATGAGTTGGTCGAAATAGCCGCAGGCGGTTTAGATTATTCCATTAGGAAGAAGCTAGATACCCAGTACCTAAGAGACATGGCCCAACTGGCCGATAGAGTTCGACAGGTCGAACGCCTCAAAGCTGAAAAAGCTAAGGCAACGAAAACTCACAAAAGAGAGAGAATAGCGTACGTTGAGATGGACGACGACGATCTAGAATCCTTCGACGATACTTTAACTGTCGAAGAAGGAGAAGTCGATTTAGCAGAACTAAAACAAGGGCCACCATACTCTTGTAAACAGTTAGTCCCCTCAAATGGGAAAAATCCCATTGGTCCAGACAGGACCAACGATAGGTTCCCAAAAAAGACTTATAGTTTTGACATCACAAAATGTGATGAAATATTCGACTTGCTAGTTAAAGATGGCCAAATGATAGTACCCCCTGGGGTAAAAGTGCCTCCTCTTGATCAAAGAAAGAAGAGAGGTTTTTGCAAATATCATAATTTTTTGGGCCATAAAACTTCTCAATGTTTTCTTTTCAGGAATCTTGTGCAAGACGCTATTGAGGAAGGGAGATTAAAGTTTGCTGACAAATCCCCCATGGCTGTCGACTCCAATCCACTAAAGGCTGAAGCCCACTACGCAGAACCCTCTGAAGTGAACATGATAGAGGCGACCAGCATCCCGTCGAAGAAGCCAGGAATTACCATGGTCGAAGTCTCAAAGGACCACATCAACATGCCAATCTTTGGCAGTTTTTCTGGAAATTTATCCAGGAAGACAATTGAGGTTGTCCAGAAAGCGGTCGAAGACCCGAAGTCGAAGACTGCTGAAGCACAAAAAACTGGACCAAAGCCCAGTTCCCACTTGGCCACTGTTCAAGGCCAGACGGAGAATCTGGAGACACAAATGAAGCAACTAACTCTTGCTAATAAGGATACAATGAATATCAACATGGTTGAACTTTCTGACCCTAAAGCTTCAGAAGAAGCCATAAGGCAAGAGCAGGCAAATAAAACGGCTTTCCCTAGGGAAAACGAAAACTTGGCAGATTTTTTACAAAGATGCTAGAAGAAGAAATCAGAGGTGATGCTATGTCCAAGATGCAGTTCTATCTTTGATAAAAAAGCGGCTGAGCACATACAAGGCGTAAGAGCAGCGAACAAGAGAAGGGAGAATGCTGACCTTCGACATGATCCCAGGAGGGGTTCTAATCAAGACAAGAGGCCATTGACTTTTAGGCCTCCAACAAATGTACCAGTAGACACTTGGTACAAAACATCTGGCCGGAAAAGGCCAAGTGAAGAGAAATGGCATTCTTTCGATGTGCCAAGAGGTTCCTCTTTAATTCAGAAGAAAGAGCCTCAAGTTGCTGCACCCAAGGTTGCTCAAGTGTCCAGCAACTACAAGGGAAAAAATCCTATGTCGCGATCCCAATGGAGGAGATATCAAATAAGGCGAAAAGCTGAAAGGGAGGCTGCCAACGAACCTAAGGCAGAAACTAGTTCGAATGTGCCTCAAAGGAAACAAAGAAAGCCTCTTGAGAGAGAACCAGTTACCAACAGGCTAGTTTGGCCTAACCAAAGTGAAGTCGAAGACGAAGATGATGCTGAGTCCGACGATACTCTGGATATAATGGTGAATATTGTTTCAGTACTGCCTAGGGAATTCAATCGACAGGTAGAAGTCGAAGCCAGTGACTGGGAGGTGGAACAAGAAATGGCCAAACATAGGCCAGTGTGCTATTTTGTCATGGACAATGGCACTACAGAGGAACAAAATGGCTTCTTCGAGCCACCTACCGAGGCGATGAAGAATCACCTCAAACCTTTGTTCATAAGGGCTAAGCTCGAAGAGACCACTGTGAACAAAATATTGGTCGACTGTGGGGCCACTATCAATATTATCCCTCATTCTATGCTAAGGAAGATTGGCAAAAGGGATGAAGAAATCAAACCTCACAATATGGTCCTGTCCAACTATGAGGGAGGCATTGGGACCACCATGGGAGTGATCCAGCTAGACATAAAAGTTGGGTCGATCCTTCGACCAACAATGTTCATGGTCATATCGGCCAAACCTAACTACAACCTTTTGTTAGGCCGTGAGTGGATTCATGGTGTTGGCGCTGTGCCTTCATCGATGCATCTAAGACTGCTGCTATGGCGTCCAGATGGGATGGTCGAAAACATAGAGGCGGATCAAAGTTACTACCTTGGCGAAGTGAATCACTTGGGTGTAACAGATTTCGACAAAAACTTGGCTCACATAGGGCCATGTCCAACTCCTGACTTCGACATGGCGCCAACGCCAAACACCTTTTGTTCCCTATACCTGCATCCTGAGCATGGTTTCCAATGGGACAGAGAAGACTTGTCCCACATAGACTTCAGTGGGCTAACTGATATCCAACCAACTGGTTGGGGAAGTGAATTCAGTGATAATGACTGAGTCACAATCTCTGAAGCGAATTTCGGCTTATGTGGCCGAAACCAAGATGATAACGGCTCTCGAAGCCGAAGTAAAGTACATGGCCACACAGGCCAATGGTCAACAATTATCTGCTGTTGGCCCAGGAAAGGATTTCGATCCAAGACCTCCTGATATCATGCCAGATGAAATGCAGGAACAGAGGCTCGACGCCATCTATGACGATGAGCCTTTGGGCTTCGAAAAGGATCCCTTGGCGAACAACATTAAGATGTTAGCACAAGACCCTTTAGAAGAAATCAACTTAGGCAAAGGATCAGAGAATAGGCCAACTTACATCAGCGCCAAAATTGATCCAGAACTTAGGTTGGAAGTAATCCAATTGCTGAAAGAGTTTAAAGACTGTTTTGCATGGGATTATGACGAAATGCCCGGTCTCGACAGAGGATTGGTAGAACTTCAGTTACTAATCAAACCTGGAAAGAAGCCAATCAAGCAAAATCCAAGACGCTTCGCTCCAGAAATATTGTCGAAGATCAAAACGGAGGTCGAAAGACTTCTGAAATGCAAATTCATCCGTGTTACAAGGTATGTCGAATGGATTGCAAATATTGTGCCAGTAATTAAGAAAAATGGCACATTAAGGGTGTGCATAGATTTCAGAGATTTGAATGCTGCCACCCCCAAAGATGAATATCCTATGCCTGTGGCGGAAATGCTAGTCGATTCTGCCGCTGGCTACGAATACCTGAGTATGCTCGATGGTTATTCAGGATATAATCAAATATTCATTGCTGAAGAGGATGTGTCGAAAACAGCTTTTCGATGCCCAGGGGCCTTAGGCACTTACGAATGGGTAGTGATGCCTTTTGGCCTAAAAAACGCTGGGGCAACGTACCAGCGAGCAATGAATACTATCTTCCATGATTTTATTAACACTTTTATGCAAGTTTATATTGATGATATTGTTATAAAATCTGTTTCCAGGAAGAGTCACATTGACCACCTTCGACAATCATTCGAAAGAATGAGAGAACATGGTTTGAAGATGAACCCTTTGAAGTGTGCGTTCTGTGTGAAAGCTGGAGATTTCTTGGGTTTCGTTGTCCACAAGAAAGGAATCGAAATCAATCAGAACAAGACGAAGGCAATTTTGGAAGCGAAAGCGCCATCAAATAAGAAGGAATTGCAATCTCTCTTAGGCAAGATAAATTTCTTGAGAAGGTTTATATCTAACCTAAGTGGGAAAGCTCAGGCCTTTTCACCCTTACTTCGACTGAATAAAGAGGGGTTCGAATGGGGGCAAGAGCAACAAGAAGCCTTCGACAAAATCAAAGGGTACCTCACTAAGCCACCTATTTTGGTGCCTCCTTGTAGCAATAGGAGTATGAGATTGTACATAGCTGCATCTGACAAAACTCTGGGAAGTATGTTAGCCCAAGAGGATGAGAATGGAGTCGAAAGACCCATTTATTATCTCAGTCGAGTTTTGAATGATGCAGAAACTAGATATAGCGAAGTTGAAAAATTGTGTCTATGTCTGTATTTCTCTTATACAAAACTCAAGCAATATATAAAACCAGTTGATGTTTATGTTTCGTCTCATTTTGATGTTTTCAAATATATGCTGTCGAAACCGATCTTGCATAGTCGAATCGGCAAGTGGGCATTAGCATTAACTGAATACTCCTTGACCTTTATGCCTCTTAAGGCAGTAAAAGGACAAGTGGTCGCAGACTTCATAGTCGACCACTCAATTCAAGTCGAGGATATTAATTATGTGGAGATAGAACCTTGGAAATTCTACTTCGATGGTTCCAGCCATAAAAATGGAACAGGAGTAGGAGTCTTGATTGTTTCTCCAGATAAAATTCCAACAACATTCAAGTACCAAATAGAAGGTTCTTGTTCGAACAATGAGGCTGAGTATGAAGCTCTAATTACTGGCCTTGAGATATTGTTGGAATTGGGGGCAACTCGAGTCGAAATAATGGGAGACTCAGAGTTAGTCATCAAGCAAGTCACAAAAGAATATAAATGCATAAGAGAGAATCTCATTATGTACTTTGTGATAGCAAATCGTTTATTGAAACAATTTGAAAGTGTCAATATTCGACACATACCCAGAGTCGAAAATCAAATAGCCAATGACTTGGCACAAATTGCATCTGGGTATAAGATTTCAAAAACGAAGTTACAAAGAGCAATCGAAGTTCGAGAAAAGATAAAAGCAACTTGTCTATCACCATCAGACTTGGAATCGACGAGGCTAGGATATGCTGATCACTCAAACTTCGAGATTTCGTTCATTGATAATTTGTCAGAGCAAGATTGGAGGAAACCTATTGTGGACTATCTTCAAAATCCAGGAGCTTCGACAGAACGAAAAACAAAATACAGGGCGTTGAGTTTTGTACTCATGGGTAATGAGTTATTCAAGAAGACGCCTGAAGGGGTGTTGCTGAAATGTTTAAGTGAAACTGAAGCATACATAGCCCTTTCGACTACGCATGCTGGGGCATGTGGGGCTCACCAAGCAGGCCATAAGATGAAATGGTTGTTGTTTCGACAAGGACTATATTGGCCCACTATGCTGAAAGATTGTGTTGAGTTCGCCAAAGGTTGCCAAGAGTGTCAAGTTCATACAGGCATCCAACATGTACCAGCAAGCGAACTTCACTCGATAGTGAAGCCTTGGCCCTTTCGAGGATGGGCGTTGGATCTTATTGGAGAGATTCGACCAGCATCATCAAAGAGTCAGAAATACATATTGGTAGGCATTGATTATTTTACTAAGTGGATCGAAGCGATCCCTTTAGTCAATGTGGACCAAGAAAATGTCATTGAATTTATTCAAAAGAACATTATCTTTCGATATGGAATTCCTGAGACAATAACAACTGATCAAGGGTCAGTTTTCACCGGTCGAAAGATGCAAGAATTTGCTCAGGAAACAGGTTTCAAACTCCTAACATCCACGCCTTACTATGCACAGGCGAATGGTCAAGTCGAAGCAGCTAACAAAGCAGTGATTGACTTGATAAAGAAACATGTTGGGAAGAAACCAAAGAATTGGCATAAGACGTTAGACCAGATTTTATGGGCTTGTCGAACGTCCCCAAAAGAAGCCACTGGTACAACGCCATATAGGCTAACTTTTGGCCATGATGCAGTGTTGCCAGCAGAAATTTGTCTTCAATCTGCAAGAGTTCAGAGGCATTATGATATTCCTTCTGAGGTTTATTGGAATATGATGTTAGATGAATTGGTGGATTTAGACGAAGAGAGATTACACGCTCTCGACTTACTCAGGCTTCAGAAGAAAAGAGTAGAAGACTCTTATAATAGAAAGGTAAAACCTAAGGTATTTTTGCCTGAAGATTTAGTTTGGAAGGTAATTCTTCCCATGGATCGACGGGATCGAAGCATGGGGAAATGGTCACCCAAATGGGAAGGACCCTTCAGAGTTATCCAAACTTTTTCTGGTGGAGCCTATGAGGTCGAAGAGATAAGTGGTGATAAAAGGCTCTTGAGAGTAAATGGTAAATATTTGAAAAAATATAAGCCTATACTTCAAGAGATAAAAATAAAATAATAAAAGAACAAACTAAATTAACCATAAAAATGCCAAAATGGAAATTTTTATTAATTTCAGCCAAGATGGCAATTGTTGTCGAAAACGATTACAGAAGATGGTTACAAAAGAGAATCAATCAAAAGGTAAGAGAATTCTTGAGTCGAAGATACTTGGCATACTGCAGCTCCAACCTCTTTTTGCACCAAGAGTTTTCTTGCACTAGTTTGGCAATTTGAGCGTCGAGGCTTTGAGCCCTCTCAGCGAATTCCAGGCCTTGCTTGATCTCAGTCTGGCTCTCAGTGTCTGGGATGGTCGAAAGAATTTCCTCCTGGAGTACAATGTTGGCGTTTATCTTCGCCTCTATCTCTGCAATTTGTGCTCGGAAGGAGACATTCTCTCGCTCAATAGCATCGACCCTTTCCTGTGCAGACGCTTTCTGTTTCGACAACTCGGCAATTCGAGAAGTCGAATCTGAGACAGCAGTCCACGCAGATGAGCTTTTGCCATGCAGCACTTCGAGCTGACTGTTAAAACCTCGTTGGCGCCTGTAATCCGCTGAGACTTGATCAATCATAGAATGTAATTCCATGATTAAGTCTGAGATTTCTGGGGCTACAGCTTCGAAGTCAACAGCATTCAAAACCTCTTTTAAGCATGATGGAGCAGTGGGGTCCCCCTCTAAAGTCTTCATTAAATCTCTCTTGAAGAACTGGGCCTTAACCTTCGCCAACGCATCATCAAGAGGAGAAGTTTCAGTAGACTTCCCCGACAGGGTAGGAATTTCCTGACTAGTGTCAGAAGAACTCTTACTCTCGATGATTGCATTGAGGTAGCTGACAGGGTCAGTTTGTTTCAAGATTTCCAAGTCCTCTTTTGACCTGTGCTTTGAGGAGGTGACCCTTGCCACAGTATTATCTTGGGCTTGAGGCTGTTGAATGCTGAGTGCCTCGTTTGGTTGCTCTTCGACTTGGACTGAGGCGGTACTAGCGTCGACTCGTGGTTCTTCGTTAACATCACCTTGGGGTCCTTCGCCAGCGTCATTTTGTGGCTCTTCGCTAGCGTCACCCTGGTGTTCTTCGCCAGTACCACCTTGGTGCTCTTCGTCAACAACATCTTGATTCTCTTCGCCATTGCCTTGGTCTCTTCCTTCAGGATTCTCCTCTGACGACAAGTCCACCACAGGAACCGTTTTTGGCTGTGTTTCCTCCACCATAGGTTCTTCTGTTGTCTTCTCCACTGTTTCAGCATTGGCCTCATTCTCAGTGTGGGCTTCGTCATTGCCCAAATCTTTTTCCTGAGGCCTGCTAAGGTCAGCAGATTCTAGAGTTTCTGAAGTCCTTGGTGGAGAACTTTCAGTAGTGTCCTGAAAAGGAGAAAGAAGACAAATCTTCAGATGTCGAAAGAGATACAATCGAATACTGGTATCTATGCCTAAAATAGATTACCTGTGGATTAACTTCAGCCCCAGGGCTGGAATTGTCACTTTCGACAGGCTTGGTAAGAAGAGCGTTCAGTTCCTCCTCAGTTGGCTCCTCGATGATCACTGCAGGTGGCCTAGGCTTTCTCACAGCGATCTTTATTCTGACGGTTCGACCTTCAGGGGCAGGAGTAGGAACAGAAGCGTCCTTCGTTAACTTTCGCCTCTTTAAGGGAGCAGGAGGGGAATCACTTTCGTCATCACTCCCCGATTCGACCACCAATGCTGCCCTTTTCTTGGGCGAAGGGGCCTAGAAAACCAATAGGAATTCGATTGAATAATTGCATCGAAAATAAAAAATCGAAAGCCAGAAGAAAAATGAGGAAAATCTGGTTACCGATGCAGGAGGCCTCCTCGAAGAGCCTTCCCCCTGTTGGTTGCCTGTTGTCTTCGCCGGCGCTATAGTCTTCACCGGCGGTGGAGGTTTTGTCGAAGGGACTCCTCCTTGTGGGCCTTCTGTAGCCTTCTTGGCTAGGGGCTTTCGAACAACTGAAAGCGAAAAGGAAAGTTAACAGGCTAACAGTCGAAGAGAAAGATAAAAAGTAATGTGAGAGCATGAACTTACATTTCTTTACTTTGTCCAACACAAGGACAAAAGACTTCTGCAACTCTGCCATGAAGTCCTTCTCGTCGAAGAAGTACTCAGCATAATAGCTTCTCCACCACTCCTCAAAGGATGGTGAGCAAAGGAAATTAAGCTGGTAGTCAAACAGCGAGAGGATTGTTCGACCAGCATATCTTCCGATATGCTTGATGGCAGCTTCTTCTGTATAATCGTTGCAGAAGTACAACATTGACTTCTCTCTTTGAAAAATAGGAGAAGGCAGGGTTTGGATGATACCAAACTGGCGAGATACCAGATTTGGTTGATAGGCAAGCAGACTCAAATGAGTCTTAGAACTCTTAAATCGAAGAGGCATGATCCTGGGTGTCAGGAACGCCTCCCAAAGTACAGTGTGCTCATCGACATTGGGACCACTCGACTCCTTTGGATGTGGCCTTGTGAACCATGCTGGCCCCACCCTCCGTTGAGCAAATTGAGCCATAGTTGAAACAAATTCCTTCCTTCGAGCAAACATCAGAACGAAGTTAGTGAAGGTTTGTTGAAACTCCAGCCCATCTTCCACAGGTGTCAGTAGAGCCAGCCTAATTCCTTCGATACGTCTATTAGCTATCGCTGGGGCTTGTTCATTTATCTGAATCTTCTTGGGTAAGAAAGATTCGAAAGTGGCGTTGAGCCACAGTTGAAGTAGCCAGAAAGGCCCAGCGAGTAGCAAACTGGCCCTATCTTCGATATGTTTCAAGAGAGTAACCCCATTGCTGATTGAGTCATAAAGACTGGCCAGAATTAGTTCTGCCAAACAGATGTTTTGGCGGTGATGCAGTTGGGTGGCAAGAGTGACCATCTTTTTGGTCACTTGTAGAGACTTCGAGCAAAACACAAAGCGAGTTAGCCATAAGGCTAGAAACGCTATGTGTTCGACATCCGACACTGTATCCGTCGACCTGTCGTGATAATGGTTGATAAAGGTGGTGTATGTTGGCTTGGTCTCAGAGAAGCCAATTTGGTCCTCCGACATCTCCTCCGGGTCGAAGTAATCTCCGGTTGGTCGAAGGCCAGTAATGGCCGCTACGTCGAAGAGTGTGGGGGTTAACATCCCACATGGAAGGTGAAAGGTGAAGTGAGAGTAATCCCAAAACAACAGCGAAGCTATAAGCATCTCTGGGGAGTAGTTTAAGCCTGTCTTCGACAGCATTACTAGGTCAAAGATTCCCATTTCCTTCCAGACTGGAGTTTGATGTTTCTCCAACTTTGTTAGCCAAGCAACATAGTCAGAGGTCAGATTAAGGCAAGACCTGAAGACCCTAACACTTCTGTTGAAGAAACGGAGGTCGATTTTCTCGCGTGTAGGGTCTTCGTTGTCTTCTGCGTCCTTCTTGGCGCATGCTACTGGTTTGAGTTTCTCGACGATGGGGAAATAGCTCTTGATCTTCAGAGCTTCAGAGATGCTTGGGTTCATGGGGCCAGACATTGCGAAGATCTGGTTGGAGTATCCAACCGGGATCATCAAGTGACGCGAGTAAGCATCGCGAACTGAGATGTCAGAAGGTTCAGGAACCCTTCGTTTCCCTGTAGAGTTCACTACCGGAGCAGTAACAAAGACCTTGGGTTTAACAAGTTGTTCAGTTGGTGCGTTAGTCTTGGGGGCAGCAGAAGCAGAGGCCATTGTTGAGGATGAAGATGAAGTGAAAAAGGAAGAATTTTTCTGCAAAGAGAGCAAGTTTGTACGAAAGCAAGGGAGTTTGAGGGCTAGTTTGCGTAAAAAGTCCCACAATGGGATATTCACTACTATTTATAGTAGTGGGAGAAATTCCCAATAACGAGGACATTAAATGTCATTTAATGCTGCAGGAATTAGTGGGACGCGTGGCAGCATCCTGTTGTTTTGGCCGTTTCTGCAGAAACAGAGAGACGCAGCGTGCGTCCTCGTTTTTGGGATTTGTCATAATGACAAATTCTGAAGTGACGTTTGGTACTGCACGCCGTACTGAAAGTGACGTCCTAGGATCAAATCAATGATGGTTTCTTGGGATTGCCAATAGTTGGTAAAAAGCAACAAAAAGTGCACAAGTTAACTTGTGACTAAGCGTGGAAAAACAGGTGTCGAATGGCGTTTTCAAAGAATGCCTTTTTCTTTCAGAGTCGAAATAAGGCATTCTTGGGGGGCAATTTGTTGGCTCCTAAATTCGACACCTTTGTTTTGATTGATGGCAGCCATTAAAAGCTGAAAGATGCTTTCGACTGGCTGAGCCTGTCGAAGTGCCCGTCGAAAGATGGCAAAATACTTAGAAGATTTCTTCCAAGGAAGAAGGCTGGTTGCCTTCGACGTCGAAGGAGTTGGCGTCGAAGATGTCTTTTGATGAAAGTGTTCGATGGTCCAGAGTGGAGCAGTTTGAAATTCAAAGCTTTGGAGGGAAAACGGTTTCCAGCAGTTACTACGTGCAAACGTGCAAGGATCTGGAGCGTCGAGCATGGAGAACGTGCCAAGTGGATTGATCTCGAAGCAGTGTAACTGCCCGACGGTTACTTGGAATGTTTTAGTATAAATAGGAGTAGACATGTAGTTTCTCGCGTGTGTTCACAAATAGATACATAGTCACTCATTTAGATTCAAGTACCCAGTGTGAGCGAAAGAATTGTTGAGAAATGTATGTGTGAAACACCAATTTTATCAATTAAAGTCATTTACTTTTCCAGTATTTTACTTGCTTTTCTCCTTTAAATTCCTGTCGAACCTTTACTTTAAAGCCTTGTTTATTTTACCAAGCCTTTCCTTTATGCAATTTACTTGAAACATTTTACTTAAAGCCTTATCCACCTTAATCAAACTTCAAAATCAACCTATGTCCATAGGATCAATCTGATCGATCCTGCGAGTAACCAAATAAGTAACCATTTGGAGGATCAGCGGTTGTTTACCAAAACCCAAGGTAAACAGATTGACATCAGCACTGTGGCTGGAAAACAAAATGATTGACATCAACACTGTGGCTGGAGATAAACATCTCTGATTTCTGAATTTTACCAAGAACGGTAACACATTTCTTCTTTAACCAAGATATCGCTTGAAAAGGATAAAATAACAAACTTCCCCATGGGACTTCTCCGAAGGGATGCCATTTGCTGAGTAAACATTATTGTTGGGGATACACAAGCTACTCAAATAAAGAGGCCGCCACTTGCTTCCTTTCAAAGGTGTCAATAACATACAAGCTGCTCATGAAGAGACCGCCACTTGCTGTCTTCAAAGAATATCAAAGCACACAAGCTGCTCATGAAGAGTCTGCCACTTGTTGCTAATAACCCACAAGCTGCTCATGAAGAAGCTGCCACTTGTTATCTTCAAGGGAACAATAACACACAAGTTGCTCAAATAGATAAGCTGCCACTTGTTGTCTTCCAAAAATACTAACGTACAAGCTGCTCATGAAGAAGCTGCCACTTGCCGTTTTCAAAAAAAGTGTTGATAACATACAAGTTGTCCATGAAGAGACTGCCGCTTGCTATTTTTAAAAGTGTTGATAACATACAAGTTGTCCATGAAGAGACTGCCGCTTGCTGTTTTCTTTTCAAAATTATCAATAACACACAAGTTGCTCATGAAGAGACCGCCGCTTGTTGTTTTCAAAGGTGACAATAACAAACAAGTTGCTCATGAAGAGACTTTCGCTTGCTGTTTCTTTCAAGGTATCAATAACATACAAGTTGCTCATGAAGAGACCGCCGCTTGATGTTTTTCAAGAGAAAAATAACACACAAGTTGCTCATGAAGAGACTGCCGCTTGCTGTTTGTCAAGAGTATCCATAACACACAAGTTTCTCATGAAGAGATCGCCGCTTGCTGTTTGTCAAGAGTATCCATAACACACAAGTTGCCTCATGAAGAGACTGCCGCTTGCTGTTTCCCAAAAAGATACCCATAAAATATCGTGAAGATATTGCTGGAGGTGAGAACCAATAATTTCATCGGGGATGGACAAACTGCTCATGAAGAGACCGCCATTTGTCATAGAGAAAACAGAAATAATCAGACTGCTCAAATAAAGAGTCAGTCACTTATTGTCACGTCGATATTTCAGAAGAATGTTATGATAACACTACTAGGGAATAAAGTTCATCTTCAATGGGGAACCATGAATGGATTCTTCCCGAGAAGACCAAGTATTTACATTGCAAAATAAATGCACTCTCCATCTAGGTTTCACAGCCTAGAGAGATCCACAGGGTATCGTTCACAAGAGACAAAGCTCAATCCAGGAATAAACTGGAGAGAAAATAGTCAAACAAGACTCCACCCAATGAGGAAACAACTCAAATGGGGATTTATCCTATCCAGAGATGGAAAAGGAAAGCTAAAGCAAGATTCTTCCACGAGAGTTAACTCAGTGGGGAATTAGAAAAGAGGTGCACTTTCTGCTTAAGTTGACACTCTATTTGGAAAGATCAAATACGCTCTTTGAATAGACATAACCAAGGTATACGTACTCAAGGACATCAACAAATACAACTGTGCATGCATGATGCAAGTGTGAATGAATAAATGAATGTCATGTATATGCTGACAAAACAGACAGGGGAGATAGACAGGAGATGATAAGACATCACAGTACAACTCAACACACGACTAATCTCAACAAGATGGGAATATTACTGGAGATAGAACACAGGCCATCATTGGAGCAAAGTCCTTTTACAAGGCTTAAATATCTCTGGAGAGGAAGATATTTTCAGGTAGAAAACCCAAAGTCCAGTCTTCTATTGTCGACAATCCATTGAAAGGATAACAACACGAACAATGATTCAGCTGGAAAAAGTCATGCTTAGCTGGAGATACTGGGAACACCACCCTCTGATAATGTGTGCAATACATATCACATATCTTTACAAATCTAGATTGCCCCTGGGACCAATTTTGGATGCCCCAAGTTTACTGCTGATAAGCTGCATGTTGCACGACAATTCTTGCGAATAGCTTCACTTCTAACATGCCCTAAGCTATCTGGTTGATGAGGAGAAATCGTCTCAAGAGGATTTTACAAAAGACTTGGCATTCACCATGCTCTGGTGTCTTCAAACTCTTAGAGGAATTCATCAAATCTCGACGTGATTGCCCCGGATTGACTGTAGTTGGCACAACAACGTCTTCAAATTTTGCCCCAAAAGAGTAAACAAGTTGAGAAAGCATTAATTAGGAGAAGCAACATGTTCGTGTTTACGGTCTTTAGGTGACATGCCCATGGATATGATTTTTTCTTGACGTGATCCGCCAATTACTCAACATAGTTTCAGTCCTTAAGAATAGACTCATCACTGGTGCTTATATGTGAGTTTCCTTGATATCAAACAAATGTTTTGCAGTTAGAAAAAGTTTACAATGAAAATGAAAATTCTAATGCAACAGTTATGTAAGTCTTGAAGATTTTGAAAGATATCGCACAAATTTTGCGAGTTAAAGCACCATTTATTTTTGTATAGGAAAAACATATGATACCAACATAACTATTTAGAACATTCATGGGAGTCAGGAACACTATCTCATTGAAGTATGCTTTCAAAATAACCTTGCTTCAATTAGGACTTTTGAAGGTTGTAACGTGGTCTGGTTCATGGTTTTTTTTAGAAAAAAAAAAGATTTTTAAGGCTCAAAATTTATAGGTGCCCACCCATTCTTCGTGATGTTCTCCAACCCTATGTTCAGTTAATTCAACATGAGTGTTCATCTCTCAAAAGGATTTTGTGACGGTTAAGGAAACGACGAGGCTTTCCGTGTAGCAACCACCTTTATGTCTTCGTGTTTGTAGTCACTATTTTGTTCTTTGCTGAGGACTTTTCTTTGCAGTCCTTTTCTTTGCGATTTTATTTTTCCCTAACTTTTGCCTGAACTAATTCTTTTGAATTGATAGTCCAGCGGGATGCCTTAATTTTGCCTAAGTCACACGTTTTCATGTTTTTTGACTTAACAGGCTTTTCTTTTTCTCGATTTTTAACTTTTTGAACAAAATGTGTGACATTAGCTTGTCTTTGCTTGTTGAGAGGATTGTGATTGCCTCATTTCTTGATGAATGAGGGATAACATTATGATTCCACATCTTCTGGCTTCATTATACATGAAAGATAGCCCTCGTAGTTTCTCTTCAGAAATATCTTCCTTATGAATTTTGAACACTCAATCAGATTAACTGAAAACTACCCTGCCCCAGGTTAAAAGTTGAGGGTTTTTCGTATAGAAAAGCAACTTCTACTTCAAGGCTCAAAAGGGGTTAGCAAGGGATTATCTTCCTTATATCTCCGGTGTTTAGGGATTTGAAACAATGTCTGTGCATCATCAGCAAGATTTTATCCAAAAGCAAACAACCAGAGATTTTGTGTTCTTTAGATCATCATCCTCCCCTCAATCTCTGCTTAGGCAAGAGAATGAGCAACAATTTGGTATCATAGTGCAAAAGCAATTTAAAATTTGAAAACAAATATGAGTGAAACGAATGAATTTCTTCAAGACAAACATACTCATTGTATTAAGATAATCATTCAGATACAAACAAGTTCTTACATGCAAACAATGTTTTGATAAACAAGAAAAATTACAAAAAGCATAAATAAGTTAATAATCTGGGAAGGCTTTCCATCTGGACTTGAATTACTGAAAACATCCTTCAAAAATCAAAGTCACTATTAATCGTGTTTACTCTTCGGCACATGCTTGATTTGAACTTCAAAACCAACGTCCTTGAATGACAAGATACCACTTCTGACCAACTTCTGAACCTCGATCCTCAAAGCCAAGCAACCCTCCAAGTCATGCCCAGGAGCACCTTGATGAAAGGTACAAGTCAAATCAGCTTTATAGTACCAATGTATCTTCTCAGGAACCTTCGGTGGAGGTCGGGTCTGAACCAAATTCATCTGCATCAGGATAGGGAACAACTCTGTATAGGTAATTGGAATTGGATCAAACTGGGTTTTCCTCTGATTAGGAACTTGCTGATTCTGTTGATGAATAGGAGAAACATGATGATTCTGACAATGATTATTTCTTCCTCTGGTTCTCTTCTTGGAAAAGTTATTATCAGACTTCTTCACACCATTAGCTGGGCTACCACCTTCATATGAACATCCCTTCCCAACATCTTCTTCTAGACGCACTCCCACATTCACCTTGTCAGGAAAGTCATTAGGTGCATTAACCAACACCTTCTCATGAGAGAATGATTTTAGAGTTTCAGTGAATACTTTTATCATCGCTTCCTCCCTCCTAGAAGGATTGACTTGGGCGGCAACCACAATTTCAACCAAACCAGTTAAGCGCTCCACACTAGCTTTCAAATTAGTCACCTCTCTGCAGAGTTCAGAAATCTCTTGCTTGATATTCTCCATTGTCCTCTTAGCGCGAGTTTTGTACTGGTGAGACCAAAGGAAAAAATTAAGGCTTGTAAATGACCTTTGAAAGTGAAACAAGAAAATGTAGAATGATACATGATATGCAAAAGAGAGTTTTTATTTGACTTTCAAGGAACTCGAGATATTAAGTTGTAAACATCAAAGTATGAAGATAGAAGATGAATTTTAAATTGGCTCCAAACATTGATCAAGTTATCATCAAGATCAATCATCCATTTTGGTGGATTAGGGTTTTCGCCCTATCAACACCCAAGATCCATTGAGCTTGACGAAACTTGTGATATTTACAAAGAAAGACCTCCAAATTCCTTCAAAGTCAAGTGAAAAGGGTTTTATAGATGCATGAATGCATGGCTATGCAACAACCACAAGCAAGGTCACAAATAAATTCGAAAGGTTCAACGTCACGAGCATGGAGTCAAGGTAAGGAACACCCCCAAGGTATGTACTAACAGTTTAATCACACCTGTAGAACAAGGTTCTAAGAGTTACCGGAGTCTACATTCCTCCTTCAGATATTACCAATGTCTTGATTACTCAATAATCAGCAATATTCTCAAGAGAAACTCCTCCGAGCGTAGCATCGCGTAACAATTACTTCCGGATTACTCCGTTATAAACTTCGCACTACACCTAAAAGGCCAAGATAGGTTAGGGTCCTACGGTTCCCAGCTTCTCTGGCTCCCAGGTCGAAAATAATAATGTCTTCCCGATTACTCGGTAAACAAATATTACGTTCAAAAGGGCCTTCCACTGAGTGGGGGATCTCATGCCTCCTTCTTCGGGATTACTCCCTCAAAGTTAACATGACTATACCGCCCGTCCTATTCCTAAGTGTAACTTAGTCCGGGTATAGGACTTGTCCTTTATAAATATTATCAACACCCAAATAATCATAATATATACATATAATCAAACAATCAAATAATGATAAAACAGATAAAACAAATTAGGCTTAACCCACATAGGGATGGACCAGCAAGAGGTCAATCTTTCCCCAGCAGAGTCGCCAATTCTGTAGCGGTGAAAATCGGAGATCAAGCTATTAATTAACTTGACTCACAAAAGCAAGAGTCGCCACCGCGCTTTATTATTTCCAAGGGAAAAGGGAAAAGAGAGAAATAAAACCCTAAAATATGCAATGTAAAATAAGACTTAAAAGTAATAAAAATACAATGCGTTTTTTGAAAGAGATCTAAAGTTCAGGGATTGGTTATGCAATGGGAAGGTATTAGCACCCAATGCATCTGCGGTACTCCACAGGAACCTTTTGAAATATCTGTTTTTGGTTAAAATTGTTTGTTTGATTAAAATGGTTTGTTTGGTCAAAAATGGGTGTGGACGAGATTTTGAAGATACGATGACCTAGTGTCGAAGTTTTGACTTAAAAGGTATGAGTTTGAAAATGGAGTCTTTTGGGAAAATTATCTTAAGTTTGGAAAAATAGTAAATAAGCAAAAAATGAATGAGGGTATTCGCACGATTGTAGAAGATGTATTTGATGACATGAAGTCAGCTGAGTTGAAAGATTTCCCTTGGAATTAATCGTAAGTGGGTAGATCTAATATTCGAGTAAGAAATCATATATAGTTAAAATCCACGAGAAACGAACAAGGTAGATAACAAGATAAATTGTAAGAAACTAAATGAATGGACAAAGAAGAATCATGAATAAAAGAAAAATGTAATTAAAAAATTATCTAGACTAATTTGAAATTCTAAGGTTACTAAGTAAGCTAAACTTAAATTCTAAAGTGTCTAACTAAATTAAATAAAATTTTGAAGTTATTAACTAAAACTAAATTAAAATTCTAAAGTTACTAACTGAAATTCGAAAGTTATTAAATTAAATCTAAAATAAATTAACACTCTAATATTACTGAATTAGGTCTAAACTAAATTAATTCTAAAGTTGTTAAATTACATCTAAACTAGTTTAAGTATAAACTAAATTCATTATAAAATTACTAAGTTAATCTAAACTATATTAATTACTAACTTAAATCAAAACTAAATTAGTTCTAAATTAAAGATTAAAATTCTAAGATTAAATTAAAATTCTAAAGTTATCAAAATGTATCTAAACTAATTGGAAGTTCTAAAGTTATAAAATAGATCTAAACAAATTAAAATTTTTAAGTTATCAAAATATACCTAAATTAATTAAAGGTTCTAACAGTACTAATTTATATCTAATTAAATTAAAATTCTAAAGTTATTAATTATGATTCTAAATATTTTAAAGTTATAAAATACATCTAAACTAATTAAAAAAATTCTAAATTAATACTAAACTAAATCTACATATAAGATTTACTAATATATTTTTTTCATATTTTTTTTTAAGGAAGTTCAACCTTGCTAAGCAATTAAATACCATTCAATAATACAAAATAGAAATACTCAATCTTATCAAAAACAAAATTTTAGAAAGAGGAAAACTCTTGTCTCAGCTATTACAGCGACCAAAATATTAATCCCAAATTCAAGTACACCAAATTTAAGAACCTTTGAAATGACCAAAACATTTAGAAGACGCAGTAAGATTTGCCCATACAAGCACCTAACATTTCAACCCTTCAATTTTTCAATTTCTTCTCAATCTCTTTCACTTTAAATTTCATACTCTTTTCTTTGATTCAAGCTAAGAAAACACATAACATGGCAAGAAATACATGTATTAAGAAAAGAGAAAGGAAGATGGTTACCTGGAGGGACAGAACTGTGATGGTGGTAGGAGGCGTGGTCAATCATCGCGAGCGGAGCCCAGATCGGCAGAGCTGAGCGTCACTGGCGGAATCGGTCTTCGTTGTGTGTTGACATCGGCAAAGCTGGACGGTTGTTCCGGCACTAATTTGTGTCGGCGGAGTGGATTGTCGGAGTTAACGGTTGTCGGAAGCCGCAAAGCTTTGGAGTTTTTGCTGGTTCTCGCGGCGAGCATCGCGTTGGGACTTTGCAAAGGGTACTCGCAGTAACAGGATTCATGGCTGGAGACGAGATTGGAGGTCGGAATCGATGGTGATGAATTGATGAGGTTAAGTGGTTTACGGTTGGTTAACAGTTGTGCCTTGATGAATCAGTCTTCGAGAATCCATAATCAACCGTACTTTTGGCTTGGGAGACTCAAAACCTTAATTGAGGCGCGACACCTGATGCTCTTGATTCAGACCTGTCTCTGCACATGACACAAAAGAAAACATGAACATACACCTTTGTATGCGATTAGAAATTAGTGATACATATGCTAAAAATGTTCAAAACACTTGACAATCTTCGCATAGTCAAAGCTCGAAGGTGAGAGGTTAAAACCGACCGTATTTCGTGACCTTGACTTATCTTAAAAAATGCAAAAAATAAAAATGGGATCTTAGGTCAAAAATTGGGGTACAACAATAGGGTGTTAAATTAAGGTCTTGTTGTGCCTGGAATCTCAACTCCTCTTGCCTGAATGCCTGCTCCAGCTGATAAAGAAAATGATCCTAAAAATGCTGCCGAATCATCCACCTTCAAGAAAGATGTTGCTTAAAGAAAACTTGGCAAGCTTGCTACTTTTGCTCTAGAAGAAGTTAAAGCTGATGTTAAAAAAGATGTTGAGATGGACTCTCCTGCTAAGGAAGATCCTGCTGGCTCCAAAGCTGCAGAGAATCAAAATACTGAGAATGTGGTTAATGTTTATGAGTTGTCTGACAATGAGATCGTTTCTAATGTGGTTCCTGGAGTTGCTAAAAGGCTCAAGACTAGAAAAAGAAAAAATGTGGATGTCACACCCCCTGCCAAGAGCATCAAGAAGAAGACTATGTATGGTCCCCCAAAGCCCTGGAGTAAAGTGGTTCCTCCCTCTGATAAAAGAAAAGCTAGACCTGATAACTCCACAGATGATGATGATGATGTTTTCTAGAACATCTTACTTGTGAAGAGATCTAGAAGTAAGAAGAAAGTTGCATTAGTAGAAGAATCTGACTCTGAATATGATGTCGAGGAAGATGTCCAGGACATCTCTCCTTTGAATAAATCTGAAAGCAAGAAGTTTTTGTTAGGGTGCCTGGTGCTCCTTTTGACAACATTTCCTTCCATTCTGTTGGAAATGCTGAAAAGTGGAAATATGTATTTCAAAGAAGAATTGCCTCTGAAGAGAGTTGTGAGCTGTTGCACTGGAGTGAAAAGAGATTATGGAGTTGATTTCTTCTGCTAGATTGATGAAGACTGTCACCAGGTTTGCAAAATGTTATGAGACTCTTGTTAAGGAATTTATTGTTAATATTCCTATTGACTGTGTTGATCATAAAAGTAAGGAGTATAGGAAGGTGTTTGTTAGAGGTAGGTGTGTATAATTTTCCCTTGCTGTCATCAATAGATTTATGGATAGGTCGGAAGATGATTATTGTGAGCTGGAAGTAACTGATAATCAAGTGTGCAAAGCCATCACTGCTAACCAAGTGAGTGAGTGGCCCATGAAGAATAAGCTTTATGTTATCAAGCTAAGTGTGAAATATGCTATCTTGCGTAGAATTGGAGCTGCTAACTGGGTTCCTACCAAATCATACCTCAACCATTACAATTGGCTTAGGAAAGTTTATCTATGTTGTTGGAAATAAGAAACTGTTTGATTATGGTGCTTACATTTTTTATAAGACTATTAAGCATGCAGAAACATGTGCCATCAAGATGCCTATTTCCTTTCCATCCCTTATTTGTGGAATTATTCTTAATCAACATCCTGGAATTCTGAGTGGTAATGATGTAGTTTGCAAGAGGGAGTCTGCTCTAACCCTTCACTTCGAGTTGTTTTCAGGAAAACATGTCCCATACATTGTTTTGACATATGCATCTTCTGAAAACAAGACCTCAACAAAGGATGATGTGATTACTGAATTAAGGGAAGCCTGCAAAGAACTTGATGATGTGATTAGAGTTAGCTCAGCAAGAAAGTTAACTTTTGAAAAGATGATCAAGGAGCTGTAGAAGGACAACAATTGTGATGGTAAAGTGAGCACTGAAGGAGGAGATTTTGATGATGAAGGAAGTTCTGACTCTGCCAAGTCTACTGGTCCTGAAGATAGTTAGATTATTTATTGTTTATTTTTTATTTTTGGCACTTGTATGTGCTTAACTCTTGGATTCTATGGTCTGTACTTATTTGTCATATTCTATTACTGTTATTCTCTTGAATGCATGTTTTATTTGGCATATTATGTCTAAAAAGGGGGAGAGAAACTGACTGACCTATGACTGACTGACCACTGACTGAGGGGGAGCCTCATGTCTCATAAGATGTTCTGACATCTTCCTCTGCTAATAGCTATCTTAGTTACTTTTGCTAACTGCTAACTAAGTTTTGTTTTTTCTTGTGCTGCTGCTCTGATAATGTTCTCAAATAATGTTTTAGCCAAAATTTTCCAAAGGGGGAGTTTATAAGTGTTTTCTGGCAGCAATTTTAGTAAAACACTAACTTGATAATGTTTTGCTAAATGTCTT
Source organism: Vicia faba (assembly GCA_948472305.1). Taxonomy (NCBI): domain Eukaryota; kingdom Viridiplantae; phylum Streptophyta; class Magnoliopsida; order Fabales; family Fabaceae; genus Vicia; species Vicia faba. Next base: position 174,901,832 of record OX451738.1, on the reverse strand, counting down.
AACATTTGAAGCAAACTAGTTTTGAATGATGTCAAAGTAGATGTCTTGACATCTGCCTCCTGATCTGAACTTGACTTCATATCTGTTTCCAGTTTATGTTTCCTGTTTTTGTGCACGCCATTATTCAGGATTTGTGACTCATAGTTTGCAAAAAATATAGAGCAATATTTTTCTATTTTCTTTATCCTTATGGATTATATCTTGGTCTGTTTTCATGGAAATATTCAAGGGATTGAAATATTTGTTTTTCATCCCAAGCCCACTGCTACGCCTTTATAAAGACTTGCATCCTTATTCATTATACTGCAACTTTTGAAGAAGAATATATTCTTTCTGTTTTAGAAGTCTAAGTCTTTTAATTGTAATACACTCTAAGTATTGGTTTAATACTTTAGTTGTAATTTGAGTTGTTAATTGTGGATAATCCATAAGCTTTTAAGTATTAAATTATTGAATTCTTTAAAACTTAATATTTATGTTGTTCTTCATTGTTAGTGATTGAAGGGATTTGAGGAGGGCCTCATACCTAGGTGTGTCTTAGGTAGAAGTATAGTACGGGTAGTGATTAAGTGATTAGATCATAAACTGGTTGTTTATTGAGGGTTTATGAATTGATACTATTTAGTAGACTTGTCCCTGGCTTGGTAGCCCCCTGAGTAGGTGTTGTTATACACCGAACTGGGTTAATAATCCCTTGTGTTTTTACTGCTTTTAATATTGTTGTATTTTATACCGTGCTCAGATATTTGTGTTGTGACATCTCCTTCGACATCACATATCTGATACCAGAATTTCACTCATCAAGAAAAGTCTTCTCCATCTGTTCCCAAGTAGTAATACTCCTGGTAGGTAATGAGTAAAACCAATCTTCAGCATCTTCAGAAAGCATGAACGAGAACAACCTTAATTTATTGGCTTCTTCATAGTGTCCCTCAATCTTCAAAGTAGTACTCATGGTGAGGAATCTCTGCAAATGCTTATTGGCATCTTCATTGATCTTTCCAGTGAAAGATCTGTTCTCGAGCTGGTGGATGATTGAAGAATGCAAATGAAAATTTGCAACAATGACCAGTTGATTCACGATAATCAATCAAATTGTTGGAGCATTTACTCCTCCATAGTCCCCAAGAAGTCTCTCCGGTGATGGTGAATTTTCACCCATAGTTTCGAGTTCTGATTCTGAACCTGAGTATGTATATCAAAAGGAAACTCAAACGAGGGCTTTCCTCACATGCAAAGGTTAGAAAAAAATTAGTAATAACAAAAATATAAAAATTACAGAAAAAATAATTTAGTTGCAGAGCGACAAAATTCTAATTCAACTCAAATTACACTCAATAACTAGGGAGTCCCCGACAACAGTGTCAAAAACTTGATAGGAAAAATAACAAGTGTATTATTTTTGCCTTGCATTTATAATAGGAAATTCTCAAGATATCAATCTCAAGGACTGCGTGCAACTATTGGGTTAAATTCGTAGTTCAATTAAAGAAAAACTTAATTTGGGGTTTTGGTTTTGATATTGTCACTTAACAAAAAGCATAAATATAAAATGGCTTTTTCACATATATGAGGAGCATGCCAGGGTAAGGTGTATGATTTTCCCTATAACTATCTTGAATCATAATCTCTTCAACAAGTATATATCCTTCAATTACCAGCCCTTTAGGTTATCTTCCCCTAAGACCTTAGTGGGAAAACCTTTGAACCCTCATCCTAAATCCTAAGTCCTTAGAGATTTCTGATAGAATCAAGCCTTTGTTTTATCAAGGGTTAAATCTGATAACTATAGGGTATCCCTAGTCCTAGATGATATCTATTATAGTCTAATAGTACAAAAACCTTAACAACCAAAGTCCACCAGGTTGTTAACCATAAATCAATCCTAATTTGTCCGATCAGGAAAGCATAAAAACATTGTACAATTAAATTGAATAGAGAAGACTATTGTATTGAAGGAATTCAGGAATCAAAATCATTTACAGAGTCAAATCAGGGACACCCCCCTAGCATTGGGGGGTTTAGCTACTCATATTATTCAAAATAATCACAATATAAAAATTGGACATTACAAATAATTAGATAGCGTCGATCTTCAACTGCTTCCACTCATGAGAATCTTCTGCTCTCCAAGAACCTTGAACTCCCCAGTCGAGTGAACTATTCTTTGATGCCAAAAAGGTCCCTTATTCTTCTTCAAAACTAGTGTAAATAGTGCCAAATCCATTTGTCTTGGTCGGAAATGCCCAAAACGCCCCTCTGGGTCCCAAATCATAGAATATCATAAAAACACTCAAAATCAGCCTCCTGGACAACACGGGCTGTGTCACCTGACACAGGCACCCGTGTCGTCCATCGTTCCAACAAAATCTCTCACCCAGACGTTCTGACACGGGCCATGTTAACTGACACGGGCACCCGTGTCAGCCTCAGCCTTTTCTCCCAAATTATAGTTGTGCATCTTCTTCTGATATAGCCCGTGTCAGGTGACACAGGTGGCCATGTCAGGTGACACGGCTGGTCGTGTCAGGCACCCTGTATTTTGGTTTTTGAGACTTCCTCCAAAACTCCGCATTTGCACTTTTCACACTGATTTTCTTGATTTTATTCCTTTGAGCCTGAAAACAACAAAATACACAACCAACGCATAAAACATAGAAGAATGAAATACAAAACTTGACAAAATAAAGAAACTATAACTAAAATCAAATGTAAATAAAGGTGGAAAAACCAGTGATCAGGTATTTTCTACTTAATCCAACTGTCGAAAGTTAGGCCAAGCTATTGCCAACACATGTTAATGGCATCCTTGTATTTCTGGGATAGTACTTATAATACTTTTCACCTTCCCTGTGGAATGGTCACTCCCACCTTATTCAAAGTTGCTGCCATTACCGGACTTCGACCTATTGGGGAAAGTTTTTATTCTTCTGAGCAAGCTGAAAACGCCATTGATTCCAAAGTCCAACACGCTGGTTTCACCAAATACATTGACTACTATCATACTGAAGTAGATTACGTATCTAATGTAGAACACATAGCCTTCCTAGCTTTATGGAGATCTTGATGCATTTTCTGTAGCAAATCTTTGCAAGTAGCTTAGAGATTTTTAACTCTAGCGAACCAACTTCACTCTGGTAAAAACACATGCCTTAGTGAATTATTATTAGATGGATTATGTGAATGCCTTGGGGAATTCACTGCAAACCTGAAGGGTTATAAAGCAGGTACTAACTTACTGCTAGCTAGCCCATATTGGCTTCTTTTGTGGCTTGACGCCACATTCTAACCTTCACTCTCTACCTCTAGAAAAGTAGATGAAACATACCCAGAAATTTAGAATCGAACTATTGAAGGAACTAGGTTGGTTCAATTGACTCTCAATGATGATGAAAAAAAACTTAGAGGAGTGTTTCATAAGGTATGTTATGATTTTTGATAAACGTCATAACTTTACTACTTCGATGTCTCCCTTTGCTCAAAGGACTCATGGCCTGAATGGTTTACAATATCTCTCTCTGATGTTTCGCCAATTCAAGAGGCAAAAACCTTGGTTATCTGGAAAGCCTCTTTACTCCCTAGGTTAATTAGCACAAGACATATACCCATCAAGAGTCATATCTCCTTACTTGCCTATCAACCCAAATATGTCTCTCAATAATTTGGACTTTTCCAGCTCATTCCTGAACCCCTTTTCGAAAGAAAAAATGTTTTTTTGCTTTCGGGGAATGCATTTATCTGTTTCTGAATGAGATGAACATATGAAACACTACTCCATATTTGTTGAATTCACCCTCATTCGTTTCCACCCATCCTTCTATTGTAACAAAGCCTTCGATACTTGGTGGAGGAAACATTATTATACCAATATGTTCGATGCAACCCTCTTTTCTCAGCATTTGACGAAAGTTTTTTCCTTTGTGCAGGATCAATTCAAAAAAGGTACGAAGACTCATATCAAAGAGATCCAGGTGTTCCAAATGATCTTAGTCAAACCATACATGATGCATCAAAAACTTTAAAATAAAAATTCACAAAGATGCTTCCTCATTTGAGAATTCCCTCATGTGTCAAACCTAAAGATAAGCACGACCTTGCTTTTAAAATTGAACTAGCAAAATTCCCAAAATTACCCCCGTGCTGATTTTGGCCTGGTGTTTTACCCTCCTTATCCAGATTGGTTCGTCTGCGGTAATTATCATAAATTTTTAAAACAACAATCTAAAAAACTCATTGAATAAATGGTTTCGACTAAGAATACATTGGACAGTTTCAAAGGCTTCCTTCACATAAATCTAAATCATGTCACAATGCTTTCCCCAGAATGTGAAGGTGATGGAACCAAAGGATCTCTTGATCACTTCAGTCATCCTTATCATTTATCTTTTACAGTTAATACTAATATGCATGATCTTATGATGTTCTTTTAACTGTAGAAAAGAAACATCCCAAGAAAGAGAAACTTGCTTTGATGACAGGATCAACAGAAGCACCCAAGCAAACCACTTCTTCCTCGAAGAGTGTTGTTCTAGAGATTGAGAAACCAAAAAAAACATCCAAAGTACTACTTGGTATTTTTTGTTTCTGTATTTATTGTATTAATCTTCTAATCTTTTTTCCTTTTTAACAGGCTAGTCGAAAATCTCCTGCTACTCCCCAAAAATAGGAAGCCAACTGAAGAGATTCTAGACATTGCCAAAGGTGATGAAGACCTGTCTCCCACTCATTCATAGCCCAAGATGATCAAGAAGAAGAAACAAAAGGTATGTGATACAACATCTCATCCACATAATAAAGTCGCAGTCAAGATAGTGTCCCCAGCACCAAAGAAGACAAACACTTCCCAACCGTCAGGTGGTTTCATCTTGGAACGAATTGAAAGTGACAACTTAAGTCTTGGGACTTAAGGATTGAAGGTATGGATTTTTATACATTATTTTCTTTCTCCCATCCTTATTTGTTTGAATTAACATTATTCTTTTTGCAGAATGTTCGACCATATCCTACCGAATCTCTCATTCAATACGAAGTCCCTCCTAACAGCAGCAATCCTTCGTACTATCCTTTGTCTATGGATGATTCTAACAAGGGATATTCCACTGACGTGAACAAACTGGACCAAGTTCATCCAAGCAAAGAACCTTCTCCTAATTTGCCATAAAAATCAAATCAAAACTCAATGATTCTGAAAGTGACCATGAGGAATGCCAAACTGCGAACGAGAAAACTTTTGTTGATGAAGAACCAAATGATGATAGTTCTACTGACTCTTCTCCAAAGATAGCATAGCTTAATGAAGAGCTGTTGGATTATGATGAGCACATGTATGATGACGTAGAAAAGTACTTCCAAGAGGAAGAGGAAGAGGACACAAATGCTAATGTTGGTCCAAAAGACATGACCACTTCCACTGGTCATCAAGAAGATACTTCTACTAAAAAAAACTTTCTCAAGAGGAAATGGAGGATTTGAGGAAAAACAATCTTCTCGAATAGGTTAAGTTAATGGTGACTATGAGAGATCCTTCCTCAGACAAATGATATTCCAACCCTTCAACTAATTTGAGTGCAGGCTCAAGTGTTGAAACATTTGAGAAACTTCTTCAAAAGGTTAAGGAAAAAATATCAGAAGCTGATTTATTCGATATTTTGAAGAATGATGCCACTACATGCTATAAACTGAAGAAATTAATAAACCAATTCAACATAGTCATCTGTCCTCCTGAAATTGTTGAGACCTTGATAGACATAAGTACTTTGATTGATCACATCAGTGTTGACTTCAATCAGAAACGAGATGCTAAGTTGAAGATTCAAGACAGGCAAGTTATTCAAGCAGCTGAATAGGCGAAAGCTCTTGAAATTTCTACCAAAGCTGGCCAAATGGAAAAAACTTTCAAAACAGCCCAAGAAGACTTTGACGTATGCACTCGTTCCATATCTCTTTGCTAAGAATAATTCAAGAAATTATAGGAGAAGATTTCTCAAGAAGAGGTTCGTCAACAAGACATTAAGAAAATGGATCGCTCTGAAATCGACAAGGAGATTGCACAAAGCACCCAACATGTTGACAACACCGAAAAACTGGGAGAAGAAGTGTTTAATCTTCTGGCTATCCAAACCTCAATTGAATATAGGTTGAAGTTGGCGAAAACCAAGTATGAGAGAATGAAGACCAAGTTTTCTTTTTAATTTCTCAATATATATAGTATTGTTACTTCTGCTTTTATGCATTTTTTAATTGTAACTTTGAAACAGAGCGATTTTGGCATTTATGGTAACACCATGTTCGCTTCTCTATTTTCATTTTATTATTGTTACAATCTTTAATTCTTGAAACATAGGTTTATATTTCTTTAAGTAATATCCATTTATCTTTAGGATTCTTCTATATTCTGTCAATTCTTATATTTCGTAGGCGTTATTTGAAAATGCTTGAATGATTCGAAAGGGTCCTTCCCAATGTGGGGACCATTTTCCCAATAACTTGTTCTTTCGATCCACTGGTGGTATTACCTTCCAAACCAAATCATCAATTGAAAATACTTTGTCCCTGACTCTTTTATTGTAAGCTTTAGCTACTCTTTCTTTTTTCCTTCTTAGGATTTCCAAAGCAAGCAACCTTTCTTTATCTAAGTCAACTAATTCGTTCATCATCATTTCCAAATAATAGTCAGAGGGGATTTTGTTTTTCCTCTGGATTCTTACTGATTGCAAATATATATCTACTGGAAAAACTGCATCATGCCCAAAGGCCAAACAAAATGGCGTAGTATTGGTTGCTTCTTTGGGAGACTTTCGACGAGCCCACAAAGCTTGATCCAATGTCTTGTGCCAAAATTTTGGATTTCTTCCCACGTGCCTTTTTATTTATCCAATAGTCACTCAGTTTGCAGCCTCAACTTGTCCATTTGCTTGGGCATAATAAGGTATTTAAGTTAATAATTTGAATCCCACTTCTTTAGCAAATTATTTCATCTTTTGAACAGTGAAAACTGATCCTTCATTAGTTGTAATGGTTTATGGGATCCCAAACCTATAAATTTTTTGTCTTTAGATGAATTTGATAATAGTTTCTTGATCAACATTCACCAAAGGTATTGCCTCAATCCATTTTGTAAAATAATCAATTCCCACCAGAATGTATCTCTAACCTTTGGATGAGGCTGGTCGAATTTCTCCAACCAAGTCCAGTGCCCAACCTCTAAAGGGACATGGTTTGATTATAGAATGAAGTTCGCTTGCATGGGTATGTTGAATGCCTGCATGAATTTTACATTCTTGGCATCCCTTGGGGAATTCTATACAATTTTTCAATATGGTGGGCCAATATATGCCATGTCGAAAAAACAACCACTTCATCTTGTGACCTTCTTCATGTGCTCCACACGCTCCACCATGCACATTCAACAATTCCAAGTAGGCTTTGTTTTCTCCTAAACATTTGTGTAAGATCCCTTCTGGTGTTTTCTTGAATAGTTCGTTGCCTATCAACATGTAACTTAGCGCATGGTACTTAATTTTTCTTTCTACATTCGTTGTTAGATTCTTCAAGTATTATATTATTGGACTCCTCAAATCTGTATCTGCTAAACTATTAATGGTCAATACTTCAAAAATTTATTTGTTTACATATCCCAAACTTGAGTTTTCTAAATCTGATGTAGATAGTTTGGTAGCCAAGACTACCAAACTTTTATTTTCTCTTGATTTTGCATTACAATCCCTTGCGAAATGACCAAAAATATGACAATTATAACACTTCACATTACTCTTGTCAATCTTTTTGGTGTAGTTTCTTTGACCACTACCTTTGGAGGTGCTCTCACCTCTTTGCCCTATGAAATCATTCAAATTTTGTGGATCTTTTCCAACAAAATTCTGGAAATTTGTCTTCCCTTTCGAAGAACATTTTCCTTTCAATCTTTTACTCTTCTCATTGAACAGTGCTTGCAACGCAATCTTCGCTTTAGCTTTGTCATTTCCCTTTTCATCCATCCTTTGTTCATGAGCCTCAAGTGAGCTTTAAACCTCCTCATTTCTTAACTTCAGAAGGTCATTTGATTCTTCGATTGCAACCAAAATATTGTCGAATCTTGATGTTAAAGAACGCAAGATCTTTGATACAATGTTCTGCTCCAAAACAATTTCTCCGTAAGATTTTATTTAATTCAACAATCATGTAATACGCGTTACGTAGTCGTTGATTGACTATTTATCTTCCATTTGCACTAATTCAAAATGTCGCTTGTGAGTTTGTAACCTCGCCACCTTTTCTTTATTAGCCCCTTCATAAGCTTTCTTCAAGATCTCCCATGCTTGATTCACCGAATCGCATTCGCCAACTTTTTCGAAATTGTCATTGTCGACATAAGAATGAATCAAGAAAAGTGTCTTGTATTCTTTCTTCTTCTCTTCCTTGAATGCAGCCTTCTGAGAATCTGTAGCTTTTTCCTCAAGTGGTATAGCACCATTGTTAACCACCTCAAGAATGTCTTGATACCCAAACAAAACTTTCATTTGTTTGCACCACTTATCATAGTTCTTTGAATCAAGGGTTAGAATATTGGTAGGGACTCGATCATTGGAAACAATAGTCATCTTTGAAGGATTAATGGATCAGAATCAGGCTCTAGATGCCAAATGTTAGAGCAAGCACAAAGCTTGAGTGATGAATTAATGGAGAAAAGTGGTTAATTGGAGAAGATGGAGAGAAATTGGAGATATTGAGAGAGAGAGAGAGAGAGTAATTGAGTAAAATTGAGGAGAAATGGTAAAAATGGCATTAACAAAACAATATCACATGAAAGAGTATTTATAGGATACAAACATTACAAATTGGAACTAAAACAAGCCCAAAAAACAACTAAAAATTACAAAACACAGGACGGAAATCGATTTCCCAAAACGGGGTAATCGATTTCCCCAATTAAAAACAGAAAAACAGAAAGCAAGAAAGTTGTGGAAATCGATTTCCACATTCCGGGAAATTGATTTCCTCTTTGAAAGATTGTTTTTCCATATTTTCAAAAGTGTTTTTTTTAATAAGTTATTTTCAGCGAAATGATCCTAGAAACTTCCACAATGTATTTGAATTATTAAGGACTTCTAATATATTTGAGTTTTGAATTTGAATTTAAAATTCTTATTAGTGTAGAAATGGCGAGTAAAAAGGGTGATTCTCTTAAATCTATTAGTGTAGCTCTCATATGTAAGGCTATATAAGTTGGTCTAATACTAGGAATAAAATCTGTGGTTGTGTTTTTGTGATTATTCACTGGCCATTGAGGTTTATTGTGAACTTGCATTGATGGAGTTTTCATGAATCACATGTATTAGTTTGTGACTTCTTTTATCTTGGGAGTCATCACTACTAAAAATATGACATTTGAGAAAAACTCTTTACATCAGGTATAAAAATATATGATGTGAAATGTACAGTCCTAAAAAAATAAAAACATGGTGCCAGTTTTGTAAATAAATGAATTACACGTTACATCGATTAATACACCAACCTATATAATAAACTGGCTGTTACATCGGGCCAATTTTTCAACCGATATAAAAAGTCAAGTTCTAAAAAAAATAAAACCACGGTGGCAGTTTTATAAATAAGTGAATTATACGTTACATGGATTAATACACCAACCGATGTAAAAATAAAAATATAATTAAAAAATCAATTAAATGTATAAAAGAGGAATGTATCATTCAGTGTTAGGGTTCACAAAAGATCCTTGGCATTTCATGTGAAATCAACCTCTTCTTCCTCTCAAAACAGACTCAGCGGCGACTCCTCCTTCTCTAGCTCGCGATTCCATCGTCGTACCCACAGCATGCGCCTTCAAACTCCTTGGATTTCCTTCTTCTATGTTCTCACCTTCATCTCCGTCCGTCACCCCATAGCATCGTTGACGTGCTTCTTCTCTATTCGTGATTTCGTCTCAAACGTGCCAAGATTCTTCTCCTTTTCTTATTTCCCTTATGTTTTCATTTTTGGTATTTGCGTGTGGTTGTTAATGCGGATCTGTTGTAATGTTGTGATATGTTGTTGTTAAAGGCTGTGTTGTTGTCATGTTAAACGTTACAAGGTGAAATGAATAATTTGAGAAGACAAAGATCTGAAGCAAGTTGATGTAGGAGCGGTTATGCAGAGAGAGGTTGAGAAGTTTTTGAGGTGAGTTCTCTGAAGAATGAACCGTGTTTCTCTCTTTCTGAGTTTCTTTTCTGCCAGTTGTTTTTGTTTCTGAATGTGTAGATCTGGAATTGTGTATATTTGTGTATGTGAATGGTTTTATTGAAGTATGTATATATTATTGTCCTATTTTTTTCTCTTGCTTGTTCCTATATATTTGCTTTAATTTTCGTTCCTCTTTTAATGATTTAGGTATCCTGGACCTGGCCCTAAACTTTCCAGGCTATCAACGATGAAAATTCACCGATGTTCTTAGAAATATTCTTAAAGTCATTATCTATTCTATATGGGTTATCATGTTGTATATATTATGCCTAGGAAAAACAGTGAACTGAAAAACAATTTGAGAAATATGAATTAATCGTTCAATAGAATCCATCTTATGAAGAGTATCACAATATAGTGTTTTTATAAAGGTTTTGATACTCATCTTGTTTAAGTGGTGTTCCTACTCCTTGCTTTAGTTTTTTCAAATACGTTGAATCATGTTTTTGGTGACTTTGTTTTAGACAATTTGAATGTTAAACCTGACAAAGATTTAAAGATTTTGCAAGACATGTTTTACAAGAGGTATTCTATAACCATATGCACTTTCTCTGTTTGTGTAACTGGTCTTTTAACAAGATTTTGCTTGTGTTGAACTAATCTTTTTCCTATACTTGCACTAGTTGTCATCCAAATTGAAATATTTTGCATGTAACTTCAGCTAAATAGGGGTTGGCTTAGCAGTTGTGAAGACTCAAATGGTATGAATGCTGGAATAGAAGAGTTGGAATAGTTGGAAGATGGAACACATCTGGTATTTTCTTTCTATATTATTTTCATTTAAAAATTTCTTTCTTTTGTGAATATTATTTAGTTGCTATGTAGGTGAATTTAGGTATGATTATGATGTTAGACTAATCTATTTCAAACATTAATATTATTGAATAACAATATTGTAGAGATTGGCGTTGTTCTCCATCAACCACTGCTCGCCGTTGCCGCTAAACTCATCATGGTATCTATTAGACAGATTGAAGCTAATCTCTATTCAAGTTATATTCTTAGAGCTTTTAGATAAAGTAATACTCTCATTACAAAAAAAAGTTTATTTGCCACGTGAAAATCACGAGGCAAACATCAAAATCACGTGGCAAAATAAAAATAGCGACGTGGAGACATATGTCGCTGGAGAGCCAGTGGCAAGCCAGTAGCGACGTGATTCCCATGTCACAAAGTTGTGACGTGGTATTTACGTTGCAAAAGCTTTGTCTTAGGGAATATACAATCTGACATACAGCAGCTTTAGTTGCGACGTGAGAATCATTTCACTAATTTGTGACATGATTCCCACGTCGCTACAGGTGACGTTTTTATTTTTTAAAAAATTGTTTAATAATTATTTTTTATATTAATTAATTTATGTAATAAAATTTAAATAATAAAATTTATGTAATAAAATTTAAATAATATAATTTATATAATAAAATTTATATAATAAAATTTATATAATAAAATTTAAATAATAAAATTTATATAATAAAATTTATATATTAAAATTATTAGAATAATAGTATTTTATTATATATTCGAATAATAGAATTTTATAAAATAAAGTCATATAATAAAATGTTATATAATTTAATAATTTAAAATGATAAAAATAAATATCTTACATAAATGCAAATTTAAAAACGAAATAAATAAAATGTTTTCACGGGGCATCTTCACCCGGATAATTATCAAGATCAAAATCATCAATTCCGTCATCATTCCGTCATCATCCGGATGTGTATCAGGAACATTTTGATTTCCACCGCCTTGCATAAACCGTCTCATCTGCTCCTCCATATCAGATTGCCTCCATATCAGATTGCCTCTTCCGCATGATCTCTAACTGCTACTCCTGCTCTTGCCTCCAAGTTGGTCCTGTATCAGATTCGATTGACGTGACCCTCCCTCTCCATCTCTAAGTCGTTGAAACAGATTACGATCACCAACTCTCAAGCCGGCGGCCAAATTTCCTCCCGCAAAAAAGCAACCATTAAGCCCTTTTCCATTAACAACCTCATTCCAAATATAGAAATCAACATCACCATTAAGCGGCTCCCCTTCTGCTGGCCTATATTGAGGATTGTGTTCCAGAAAACGTGAAAACAATGTCTGATAATCATCCTACACATACATTAAATAATAAAATTAAAAAAAAAATTACATATATATATATATTAAATTTATGCTAAATTAAAACATTTATATATTAAATTATACTAAATTCAAATATATTAAAAATTTGTCACGTGATTTTCACAAATCAACTTATGAATTGCCAGGTGATTTTCACGTGGCAATGTATCAGTTGCCACATGAAAATCAGTCATGTGGCAATTTATCAGTTGCCACATGATAATCACGCCACAACTTATAGATTGTCACGTGAAAATAACGTCACTATTTTTGTTATTAACTTAAAAAAAAAACATAAATTAAATTACTTACAAAAGCTCTATTTGTGCGCTCGTCGACAAAACCTCCCGATTTCTTTGTACGAGTCCTCGTAATCAACTCAATGATCAATGGTGATCTCCCCATCTCCTTAGTCTAAACAATAAAGTTAAAAATAATTAGTAAAAAATATTATGAATAAAAATATATATAACTTAAAAAATTAGTAATATTTACCATCCGCCGGACATGCTCTGCAGTGCTAATACTTCCAACAGTATTGACACACCCCCTTTTCGGATGCCCTTATCTTCTTAAAATTTTCGGATTTGGCCTTGAATTCTGGCGAACCCCAATATGTACGAAGTTCGCCAAAAACCTCTACGCCTATCCAGTTAGGACGGATACCATGCAGCTCATAATTCTCCCTAACCCGCCGCATTATATCAAAAAATCTTCTAGAAGTTCTGCTATAATAGATTTTTTCCATAATTTTCTCATTCAACGGATCCCACACACATTTTTCCTGCAATGTTGTATGACATTAAAATAAAAAGTTAAGTAATTATCATTAAAATGTGACTTAAATAACAATACTAAAAAAATATATTAAATTTACAACTTAAATAAATAACAATACCTTAAATTTTTTAAACCATTCTTCTTTATTTGTAACCTCGCCAAAGTTCCTCCAAAATGATTTATATACATCTGCTGGATTATATAATTAATAACCTTGGCAGCAGTCCGACTCGGCGCGAAACTAAACAACAAGATTTTGAATAAACAATATTAATTATAAATTTATACAAAATATTAAAATGAATATGTATTTAAATAAAAGTTTATATAAGAAACTTACTTGCTTCCTTCGGGCCAAATCCAAAACCTCCCGTCAATGACATGAATCTCACTCGGATCATCTCTCTCACGAAGATCAGCTCCATCTATATCATCAGCTACCACATCTGCATCACCGTCAGCCTGTGTAGGACGTGGGGTGCTGGATCCTGCAGCCTGTGTGGGATGTGGGGTGCGTGATCCTCCGGTCCGTCTAGGACGTGGGGCGCGGGTTCCTCCAGCCTGTGTGGGACGGGGATTGGGGGATCGTCCAGCCTGTGTCGGACATGGACTGCTGGGTCCTCCAATGTGTGTGGAGTGTGGGGTGCTGGACCCTCCCAGTTTTCCAAGACGGGGGACCCACACAAATGTCTTCATCCTTCCAGCAGGCGTGTCCAGCACCCCACGTTTTTATTACATAAATTAATTAATATAAAAAATAATTACTAAACAATTTTTTAAAAAATAAAAACGTCACCTGTAGCGACGTGGGAATCATGTCACAAATTAGTGAAATGATTCTCACGTCGCAACTAAAGCTGCTGTATGTCAGATTGTATATTCCCTAAGACAAAGCTTTTGCGACGTGAATACCACGTCACAACTTTGTGACATGGGAATCACGTCGCTACTGGCTTGCCACTGGCTCCCCAGCGACATATGTCTCCACGTCGCTATTTTTGTTTTGCCACGTGATTTTGATGTTTGCCACGTGATTTTCACGTGGCAAATAAGTTTCTTTTTTGTAGTGTATGTTAGACAATTAGTTACCAAAAAAGTTACACGGAATCCGCTAAAAATTAGTCAATTTTTTTAAAAAAATTATCGATCTTTTACATCGAACCAAACAATTAACCGATGTAAAAAATAGATTTTTTACATCGGACTAATAAGGCAACCGATGTAAAAATTTTTGATTTTTTTTAAAAAAATTATACTTTTTTCACATCAGACTTAACAGGCAACCGATGTGGTAGGTATATTTTTCACATCGGGTTGTTGCCCGATAAAAATATCTTTGATTTACTACATCGCCTGATTTTACATCGGACTCAGATCTGATGTAAAATTTACTTTTCACCTGATGTAAAAAGTCTTTACCTGATATAAAAAGTCTTTCATGCACTTGTGCATGGGCTTGAGACTCAATGTAAATTTGTTTACCTCTTTTAGAGACGGGTTCACATAGAAGTTACACATTGAATATTCAACAATAAAGATTAGGAGATTTTTTTTCACCTGGCTGGCTTCTTGCAGACTCTTGTCGAAAAATTCAAAATATTTCTAAATTTCAGATGTGCATATCCAAACGCACTCAATATATATATATATATATATATATATATATATATATATATATATATATATATATATATATATATATATATATATATATATATATATATATATATATATATATATATATATATATATATATATATATATATATATATATATATATCCGAAATATTTCAACAATTGAAATCAATGTGTATTAATTCTATTAATTTTATTACCATATTAATTATTTACATAAGTTTTATATATTTTTAGTGCGTTAAATATTATTTAGTTACATAAAAATATTTAGTTTGGAAAAATTATTCATGAGAATAATTCTTCAAACCGTAGAACAACTCCCCTAAGACACAAATTTAATATTTCACATCTAGTTAAGTTATATTTTATTTCTTTGCCCTTTTATTTCTTTTTCATTAAAATTTTATGACTATGTTAGTTTATGTTAATGATATAATAACAATACAAGAGAGAATTTAAGTAGAAACCTTATGTTTATAAATTAAAAGGTCAATATCCCAAGGGCTCCCAAGCTATTAATAGGTCTATTAATTAAATATTTTTATATAGTAAAATAATTTTTTTTTTTATTTCTAAAATAAAATAAAAGTAAAATTTGGATATTGTGTTATTTCAAATATGTATATCGGAAAACTTTTAAAAATAAAATATTAGATTATTTTGGATATGTATATCTAAAATATCTCAATAAAAATAGAATATTAAATACGTTCGGATATGCACATCTAATTGAAATTTTTGAATTTTTAAAAATTTAATTCAATATAATTAAGTGAAAAAAGAAATTTTTTAAAAATTAATATTTACGTTACTCTTTCACACTATACTTATTGTAATATTGAGTATTTGGCTGCTACGGTAAAGAACATGGGTTTTAGGCCTATATATTATCTTTTAAAATTTATAATAATTAATTTTTAAATATATTTCTGTAAAAATATTAATTAAAATTAGCTGGAGCTGCTTCCAAACAAATGACATACTGGTAAAAGAGGAAGAGTGGAGGTGAACTCTTTATTTATACTAAGAATTGGGAGATGGTTATATCTGAAGCAAAACAATACCTCAGAGAAGCTCTCCTTTGGCCCTTCAGGCAATGAGGAGGCTTTAGCTCAGAAATTTACTAGCAAGGAATGAAGAAAAATAACCCTCTCAAAGAGTTTCCATCAAATCTCCCTGCAGCCAAGCTTGCATCTGGTGATATTGATGTGACAATGAATCTTGACGATCCTTTAAATCAGGACTCAAGGTTGTTCATTCTTGCAGGGGTTAACGGATCAGCTCTCCAATTTACAAGGTATTTTGTAGATAGCAACAATTCTAGCTAATTTTTCTTATAGCAATTCACAAATCATCATTTGCATTTAATTCCATCTTATAACTTGGTCCATTTGTCCATCTTTCTCTTTAGTTTAGTTTTATGAGAAATAGTTAAATGTAAAGTTGTAGTACTCTTTTTTTTCAAATAGCATTCTTTTAAGTAAATTATCATAGCATTGTATATAGCAAAATATTGATTAATGGTCATAAATGCTTTTTTCAAGCGGTCTATTCACCCTTAGGAATTGGAAACATTATTTTTTAATGATTTTATAAGCATTTCTAATAAAGTATCTATAGACTAAAAGACAAATACTCTCGTTTAAAATTGTCTGGGAATGGGCTCAACATGATAGCTCTTATAATAGAGTTTGACATGCAATAAAGAACAATTGAAGTCTCACATCGAATATTCAACGATAAAATTGTTGGTTAATTTCAAATCTGTATTGGGTAATGCAAAAGACAGATTCTCTTTGGACAGTAGGAAGTTTATTCCTTTGAGACCTAGAAATAGTTAATGCTGTAACATTTAATATTCAATCTTGTGATCTCTATATAAATCACTTTGTACTCATATTAAAATTTAGTTGGACAATTTTATAAAGAAAGCAAGTTTAAAGTCCACTCCTATTTCTCTTCAAATTGGTATCAGAGCGCATGGCAAATATGATGAGTCAAATGCCACTGCCACGACTATCAAAGTCGAATTATGAGAACTGGAGTATCCAGATGAAAGCGCTTCTGGGATCGTTAGATGTATGGGAAGTAACTAACAATGGGTTTGAAGAACCATCAGATACGATGGCAATCACAACTACTCAGAACAAGGCGTTGAAAGAAACGCGAGCAAAGGATAAAATAGCATTGTACATGCTGTTCAGAGTAGTCGACAAATCAGTTTTCGAAAAGATTGTTAGTTCGACTACGTCAAAGAAAGCGTGTGACACGCTAGAAAAGGCTTTCAAAGGAGCAGATAGAGTCAAGTAAGTTCGCTTACAAACTCTTCGAAGAGAAATGGAGAGAATGAAGATGAAGGAGACAGAGTCTGTGTCGGACTACATCACTCGTGTGCAGACAGTGGCAAATCAACTAAATTGAAATGAAGAAGCAATGACTGATGCTCGTATTATCGAAAAGATTATGAGATCTTTGACAAATAAGTTAAAAAACATAGTATACGCAATAGAAGAGGCGAAGGATCTTTCGACAATCACTGCCGAAGAAGTCGCTGGTTCACTTGAGGCACATGAACAACGCAAAATAAAGAAGAAGGAGGAGACACTTGAGGATGCAGAACCCAACAGAGACGAAAAGGCACTTTTCTCTCAAAATTGGCGTGAGGGAGGACATGGCTGTGGAGGACGTAATGGTGGTCGAAGTTACTAAAATAACAACTTCGACAGAGGACAGTCAAGCCAACAAAACTAGCATGGAAGAGGACGTGGCCAGAGAGGTGGTAGGTCGAATTACAAGAATATCGAATGTTACAAATGTAACAAACCGGGGCACTATGCGAAAGATTTCAACTCCTACATTTCCTACAATTGTGGTAAAATGGGACATGTTGCAAAAGATTGTCGACTCAGAAGAAAGATAGAAGAAACAACAAATCTTGCCCTAGAAATAGAATCAAATGAAGGATTTCTATTAATGACTCAAAAGGAAGCAGATGCAGAAAATGACACTATGTGGTACCTGGACTCAGGAGCAAGTAACCATATGTGTGGTCATAAGCACTTATTCAAAGAAATAAAGAAAATTGAGGATGATCATGTTTCCTTTGGAGATGCGTCGAAACTAAGGGTCAAAGGAAAAGGAACAATCAGTTTCTTGCAGAAGGATGATTTAATAGGATCAATCAAAGATATGTACTATGTACCAAACCTCAAAGCAAATATTTTGAGTCTGGGACAACTCACAGAAAAGGGCTATTCGATACTCATGGAAGATCAAAGCTTGCATTTAAAATACAAGCCAAGGCGTCTGGTTGCTCAAGTCAAAATGGGGAGAAATCGAATGTACAAGTTGAATTTGAGAAGCATTTAAGAAAAGTGTTTGCAAGCCAATGTCGAAGACCAAGCATCCCTGTGGCATCTACGTTTTGGTCATCTACATCAGGCTGGACTAAGGAGGTTAGCAAAGAAAAATATGGTGCATGGACTGCCAGACATAGAATTCGAATAAAAGTTCTGTGAAGAATGTGTGTTTGGCAAGCAGACGAGAACCTCATTTCAAAGGAAGGCAGAATATCAGGCTAAACAAATTCTGGAATTGATTCACACTGACATATGTGGACCAATTACCCCATAATCCTTCAGTGGCAAAAAGTACTTTATATCCTTTATTGATGATTTCTCAAGGAAAACTTGGGTGTATTTTCTGAAAGAAAAGTTAGAAGCCTTCGAAGTATTCAAGAAATTTAAGATAATGGCGGAGAAAGCAACAGACAAGCACATCAAAGCTCTTCGATCAGACAGAGGTGAGGAGTATACTTCGACAACCTTTATGAAGTACTGTGAAGAGCAAGGCATAAGGAGATTCCTGACTGAAGCATACTCACCTCAACAAAATGGTGTGGCGGAAAGAAAGAATCGAACAGTCCTCAACACGGTTCGATCAATGCTTAACAGCAAGAACATGTCGAAGGAATTTTGGGCAGAAGTTGTACAATATGCAATCTACGTTCAGAATAGATATCCACATTCGAAGTTTGGAGATTTAACACCTCAAGAAGCTTGGAGCGGACAAAAGCCAACTGTGTCTCACTTCAAAGTGTTTGGAAGTGTGGCTTATGCACATGTACCTGATCAAAGAAGAACAAAGCTGGAAGGTAAGAGTCAAAAATACATACTCATTGGGTATGATGAGAAAACGAAAGGTTACATACTTTTCAACCCAATAAACAAAAAGGTGATAGTGAGTAGAGATGTTCGAGTAAACGAAGGAAGCAAGTGGGACTGGATCAATTCGACTGAAGTTATGGTCGAATTACCAGGTGCTATATTGAAAAACACTTCGACTGAACCAGAAGACTCTGATGATGAAGATGGAATCTCACAACCCAGGCTGTGAAGTTTACAAGACTTGTATGAAAACACATAAGAAGTGCATCTCGTATGTTTGTTGGCAGACACAGAAGATGTCAGCTTCGACGAAGCAGTAAGAAACAAAAATTGAAAGGATGCTATGAATGAAGAAATTAAAGCCATGAAACGCAATGATACTTGGGAACTAGGAGAGCTACCAAAAGGAAGTCAAACAATTGGTGTGAAGTGGGTTTTTAAGAAAAAGATAAATGCACAAGGTGAAATCGAAAGATACAAGGTGCGACTTGTGGCGAAAGGATACAAGCAGAAAGCAGGAATAGACTATGATGAAGTGTTTGCACCTGTTGCGAGAATGGAGACAATGTGACTACTCATATCTCAAGTTGCTCAACACAAATGGAAAATATATCAGATGGATGTCAAGTCATCTTTTTTGAATGGCATGCTTGAAGAAGAAGTTTATGTCGAACAACCACCTGGATACATGAAAGTCGAAAATGAAGGAAAGGTGTTAAAGCTAAAGAAGGCATTGTATGGGCTGAAGCAGGCACCACAAGCATGGAATACACGAATTGACACACACTTCAAAGAAAATGGATTTCAGCAATGTCCCTACGAACATGCCTTGTATGTGAAGAAGAAAAAGAGAAAATATTGCTTGTTTCCCTCTATGTCGACGACTTAATTTTTTGGGCAACAATAATTAGATGATAGAAGAATTTAAAGGCACAATGACACAAGAATTTGAGATGACTGGCTTAGGCCTGATGAAATACTTTCTTGGTCTGGAGGTTCGACAAGAAGAAACAGGAATCTTCATCTCACAAGAAAAATATACAAAAGATATCCTGAAAAGATTTAAAATGGAAAGCTGCAATCCAATTTCGACACCAATGGAACCAGGAGCAAAGCTTTTGAAATTTGATGGGGGAGAGTGTGTCGAAGCAAACAAATTTCAAAACTTGGTGGGAAGTCTTCAATACCTCACACGCACAAGGCCAGATCTTTCGCTGAGTGCTGGAATTGTGAGTCGTTTCATGGAAGAACCAGTTTTTGCACACTGGAAAGCTCTAAAGAGAATCCTTAGATATGTCCAAAGAATTGTGTCACTTGGCATGTTTTATTCAAAAGCAGAAGAATACAAGTTGATTGGCTACTCTGACAGCGATTGGTGTGGTGACATAGATGATTGAAAGAGCACTTCAAGATATGTGTTCTTCATGGGAAGCACTGCATTCACCTGGTTGTCAAGGAAGCAACCCATAGTAACTCTTCGACCTGTGAAGCAGAGTATGTGACAACATCTTGGTGTGTATGCCATGCAATATGGCTGAGAAGATTACTGAGCAGGATGGAGTCGAAACAGGAAGATGCAACAATAATTCAAGTCGACAACAAATCTGCAATCAAACTGGCGAAGAATCCAGTCAACCATGAAAGAAGCAAACACATTGATGTTCGATTCCATTTTATTCGAGAACATGTGAAGGATGGAAGCATCAAACTGAAGCACGTTGCAAGCAAGGATCAAGCAGCAGACATTCATAGAAAACCACTGTCGAATGAGCTATTCGACAGAGGCAAGAAAATATTAGGCATGATGGATCGAAGAAATATTTGAATTTATGGGGGAGTTTTGTTGATTAAATTCAAATCTACATTGGGTAATACAAAAGACAAATTCTCTTTGGGCATTGGGAAATTTATTCCTTTGAGACCTAGAAATATTTAATGCTGTAACATTTAATATTCTATCTTGTGATCTCTATATAAATCACTTTGTACTCATGTCAAAATTCAGTTGAACAATTTTATAAAAAAAGCAAGTTTAAAGTCCACTCCCATTTCTCTTCAAAAATTAGTGTTTATATATTTCTTTCATTCTACATATATCGTAATATTGAGTATTGGGCTACTTCTATAAAGAACACAAACTTTAGGTCTAAATATTATCTTTTAAAATTTGTAATTATTTTTAAAATAAATTTTCTAACTAAATTAATTAAAATTATTAAAAATATTAAGAAAAAATTAAAAATAAAATAAAATAATAAAATATTAAATTTTTAAATATTTTTAATAATGTGACACCACACACTATGTTCACATTTTTTAAATGTTACATCCATAAAAATGAAAGGGATTAAAAAAACTCAGAAAATATTTAATGAAAGAGTTTAAAGTTTTTTTTAGGGGGAGAAATGCCAACCTTTAACATTCTCTTTAAATTTGATATGTCATCACCTTTTTTTACTTTTATTACTGGTTAGCAGCTTCACGTCTTCTTCATTTTTTTTATATTCTAAGTGAAAAATAAAAGTAGTTTCTTCATCCAAATCTCACTTTTATCTTCGTAATACTAAAACCTGCTTATTAAACTCTTGAAGAAAATAGTGTTGCCGA
This sequence comes from Vicia faba, assembly GCA_948472305.1. Classification (NCBI taxonomy): domain Eukaryota; kingdom Viridiplantae; phylum Streptophyta; class Magnoliopsida; order Fabales; family Fabaceae; genus Vicia; species Vicia faba. Next base: position 174,880,278 of record OX451738.1, on the reverse strand, counting down.
AGCACACAAACAATAGGAAGCAAAAAAGTCAACCAAAACATCATTGCCGTCGAGACGGATTGAGAAGCAGTTAAATTTTAAAATAGGAAATAACAAATAAATTATTCACCAACCAAATCATCATATCGATAATATTCACCTTAAGACCTAATATGTAAATCGATATGATAGGGAAGAGGATAAGCGAAGATCAAGACAGAGATGAAGACGACATCGAACACTAGTACATATGATAGGGACGACGACGACGTACATCGGAGATCAAAACCCAGATGAAAATGACACCAGCCAACGAAATTTTTGACAAGAGAGATGAAAAGTGAATTGAAGCCAATTTACAATTATGTTTTAAAGTAAAATAACTAACTTTATACATTGTTAGTGTTACTGTGTAATGTGTAATCTAATATGTAAAAATTTTAAATGATCTTTTTAAATAAACTTGATACTTATTTGCCTCAAGTATGAGTTTTATATGTAATATATTGGTTATTCTCTGTTTGCCTTCAAAATTATGACATAATATGATACATCTGTATTCTTTCTAATTTTTAACTACCGTTTAGTTTATTTTTGACATGGAAGAGAATGATGGAAACTGACTCTTACAATTAACATTTTTGGTACCAGTGTGAAGTTTCAAATTAATTGATGTGTTCTTGATAGGGATGGCAAAATATGTCGTGGTCCTTCAGGTCGGTCCGCGCACCCACCAAAAAATGGTGGGTTGGAATGGGATGAGATTTTAGACCGCCGCCCACCAAAGCCCCATTGTCCACTAATGCTCGCCCCGCCAAAATCACCCGCCCATTAAAACTTGCCCCGCCTATTCGTTCATCCTGTCTCGCCTTAAGTCCGCCATTTTTTTAGTTAATTTTAATTCTTGATGGTTTTATTTTATATATTTGTTTGTGAATATATGTAATATTTTTTTAAGTAAAATTTATTAAAAAGATGCTTTATAAAAAATTGTTCAAAAAAATAAGTGAAAAATCTAATTGAAAGGTAAAAAAGCCTTTTAATCTATTAAAAAAATGAAATAAATAAATAGGCGAGTAAGCGTACTGCCCGCCACCTTGACGGGGCGGGCTAGATTTTTATGGCCATTTCTACTTGGCGGGCTTGTCCGTCCCACTCTTTTTTTGGTGGGCTTAAGGCGGGGCGGAGCGGAACGACGACTCGTTTTGCCACACCTAGTTCTTGATATGTGATCGTGGAAAATAAGGGTTTTTAAAACAAAACAACAATATCATGTCGTAATAGATCGACTGCATCATTTTTAAGTTTATTTATATTATTTCAATTGAACTAGAATTGCATTGATTTTTCGCTTAGGAAATTTGGATTGACATTGGATTGAGTAATTTTTTATATCTTTTGTTTTTGTTTTAACAAGTTTTTTGAAAATATTTTTTAAGTAATGTCTTGGATAAAAATCTAAGGCGTTACAATGGCTCTTTTATTTTTCTATTATTGTATGTTGATGATATGTTGATTGCTCTAAATCATTTACATGATGTAAATGAACTGAAAATCATGTTGGGTAAGAAGTCTGACATGAAAGATTTAGGTGTTGCTAAGAAGATTATTGATATGAAAATTCTCAAGGATAGGAGTGCTAGAAAATTATGGCTCTTTCAGAAAAGTTGTGTTGAAAAGGTGATAGACAAGTTTGACATGAGTAATTTGAAAAATGTGAGTACTTCATTGGTGAATCATTCTAAGCTCTCATTGGATCATCGGTGTCTAAAGACAGATGGATAACCTAAGTATATGTCAAAGGTCCCTTATGCTAGTGATGTTGGTTGTTTAATGTATGATATGGTCTGCACTAGACCATATTTGGCACAAGCTGTAAGTCAAGTTTGCAACTTTATGTCCAAACTAGGTGTTGGCTGAAGATTTTGATAATATTATTAGAAGCCAAATGAATTAAACGTTTCGATCGAAATGAAGTAAAACGTCATGTTTCGAAGTAGCAGAAGCAGTGTTTCGAATAAGCATGTCAAAGCTGGAGCTTCGAGTGGCAATTATGGGAACATATCTAAAGAAGTCTCGAAATAACAACAAGGCTGTGTCTGGGAAGTGCGTTCGAAACGGAGAAGTACCAAAGCATTTGAAATTCAAATGGAAGCGGGACATTCGAAGTTTGAAATTTATGTGCTGGAGCATTTGGGGACACGTGGAAAGAAGAAAGAGGCATTGTTTTGCATGTTCTGAACGTGGCATAATCCTATAGCAAGACCGTTATGGTCGAATTAGTATAAATAGAAGTCTTAGTATTAGGATTTCGTGTGTCATATCTATTGTACTAAATCCTCAGTAATATTCAAACTACCACATGGCAAGGGAAACGAATGCAAGAGCAATGTACGTATGATAGCACCATATATTTCTGATTTAATGAAAACCTTTTACCATTTCCAGCATTTTCCTTTATCTTTCTGTCAAATAACATTTATAAGTTTTCTCATTTACAGTCTTTTCACTTCGAAATCTCTTCATTAAAGTTTTACATTTCAATGTTTTCTTCACATTTCAAGCACTTTACATTTCAGAAAACTGTCATATTTTCCATGCCTTTACCTTCAAGCTTTATCCTTCGAATGCCTATTTTTACTTAAAGTCATTTACAGATTTCTTGCATTAAACGCTTTCTTCATATTTCAAACCTTTTACGTTCCAGAAATCCTTTACATTAACTGTTTTTATAATTCGAAACCATTTACTTGCCCTTTATGCAATTTTACATGTCTTTACAATTAACATTTATTCATGCAACTTAGTTTCGTACACGCACATTTTGATTACATCTTTAGACCTTTGAGAGAGAAATCGAAATAAGCCAAACACCTATACAACACTCAAATATCAACCATGAATATCTGTTCGATCATGAGAGTAACCCTAATGACCAAGGAATCCTAGGATCAATCTAGTCGATCCTGTGAGTTACCAGAGGAATTGAATAACAGTCAGAAAGATTATTCGATAGTTTGGAAGACTAGCGGTTGTTTACCAGAAATCACTGGAAACAAATTGGCACACTCGGTGGGACCAATAATTGGATATTAGAAATAAAGATTGTTGAGACATAACCATTATAAAAACGTTGGAACCTAAGAAGTTTGCTGTTTTATGAACCTGAGAAGTGGTAAAATAACCAACAGCAACCAACCTTTATCCAGAAGAAAACGTTTGGACAAAATGTCTAATTCTGACAATCAACAAGGGGAGCAAAATGCCCCACATACAACAGGCACTAATGTGTCCACTTCGATCGGAACATCTAATGTGATCCCTTCGAATGCACAGTCTGTTGCATCTTCAACCAGTAATATAGCCACCAATGGAGTAAGTGGCATATCAACTAATAGTTCGACCTTAGGAAATACTGGAACCATTGGTTACCCTGGGGGATTCGTTCCACCATCAGGGACACAATCCCATTTCGCCACTCCATTAACTAGACCACCCGGTTTCGATGGAAATAGAACCAGAAATTCCTCTTATGGAATGCCAACATCTTTTATGGCAGGTTTACACAATTCCACATCGAATTCATCCCCACAACTAGGGTCTGGGTCTGGGGCGAATCAGTTTATGACAAATAACCAAGGGTCAGTGGGTTATAGCATAATGCCTATCTTAACCACAGAAAACCAGTTGGCTTTTAGGCAATTGATGGATGACAGTAACCATAATATGATAGGGGTGTTAGCACAAACCATGCAGGAGATATTTGCCCCAATAGTGCAAAATGTGACTGTGACAAACAGGGAAAACACTGACAACATGGGTCGAATAGCATATTTCTTTGCTCCCCCAGAAAGGCGTAGGCAGAATCAGGCGGGATTTCGAGAAAACATGCCTGTTATAGAACAAATTGCTAACGACCCAATTTATAGACCACCCAGAGAAGAAGTTAACTTAGGGGCCAGGGCACCAAGGTTAGAAGCCCCAATAATCCCAGGCCCACAAAGAGAAATTATGGAACCAGGGGCAAGGGTCGAAAGGCTAGAAGCCCCAGAGTTTCGAGAAGAACAACCTAGGGGAGTTGTCTTGGTTGGTCGAAATCAAGATGCCGATGCTGTCGTTCACAGAATTCGAAACGATAACATCTTGGCAGAAAAAAATCTAACCACCATGATAGAGAGAGTCATGGCCCAGAATGGCCTCAACACAGGAATGAGAAGGCCAAATTATGCTTCTCCTATATTGGATTGCATAATGCATACTGATTTACCAAGGGGATATAAAGTCCCTAAATTTACAAAGTTCGCTGGGGATACCAATGAGTCAACAGTCGAACACATAGCGAGATATCTAACCGAAGTGGGAGATATAGCCAATAATGAAGATCTCAGGATCAAATACTTCCCAAGTTCCTTGACTAAAAACGCCTTCACATGGTTTACCACTTTGCCTCCTGGGTCCATTGATACTTGGGCTCTCTTGGAGAGATTATTCCATGAACAATTTTACATGGGATAGTCGAAAATAAGCTTGAAGGAATTGGCCAGTGTTAAGAGAAAGTTCACCGAACCCATAGATGATTATCTGAATAGATTTAGGCTTTTGAAATCCAGATGTTACACAGTAGTGCCTGAACATGAGTTAGTCGAAATGGCCGCTGGTGGCTTGGATTATTCTATTCGAAAGAAACTAGACACTCAATATTTAAGGGATATGGCTCAGTTAGCCGATAGGGTTCGACAGGTCGAAAGGCTAAAGGCCGAAAAAGCCAGAGTCTTTAAGAATAGCAAGAAAGAAAGGATTTCCTATGTTGGGACTAAGGAAGCAGAAGAATATCCTGAATTCGAATTCGAAGAGGTCGAAATCGACCTCGCTGAATTAAAACAGGCTCCGCCTTATTCCTGCAAATTATTGGTTCCCACAAAAGGGAAAGAGATTGTTGAAAATGAGAAAAGTGACAAATTCCCAAAGAAGGTTTATACCTTTGATGTCACTAAATGTGACGAGATTTTTGACTTACTTGTCAAAGATGGCCAACTAATTGTGCCATCAAATGTCAAAATACCTCCTTTGGATCAGAGAAAGAAGAGAGGATTTTGCAAATATCATAGTTTCCTAGGCCATAAAACCTCACAATGTTTTCTTTTCAGGGACCTAATTCAAAACGCGATCAAAGATGGTAGACTAAAGTTTGCTGATAAGGTGAAGATGAAAGTGGACGAAGATCCCTTGGACGTCGCAGACACCAACTACTCCGAGCCTGCGTGCATTGGAGAGATCAACATGGTGGAAACTGATCAAAGCGACGCCCTAACAGGAGAGAAGGGTACTGAAACTGAAAACTGGGTGATGGTCGAAGTCAATAAGGAGGTCACTAAAGACATCCAGAATACGCCAGAGACTTCGATTGCCGCACCTGTAGCAGTTGCAAGAGAAACCCAGGCTACTGAAGGCCAAGAACTAACACAAGTCACTGAAGGCTTGAGGCTGGAATTGGAGAAAGTCCAAATCACGAAGCCAATTTCCCCTCAGAAGGAAATATGGGACACTCTAGGGGAACCCAGTGGAAAATTTGACTATTTGGTCAAATATTCTGCCCCAGAGAGTTCGAAGGTTCAGATTAAGGATATAAAGCCCACAGGATGGGGCGATGATGAAGCTAAGGGGGAAGATGTTGAAATAAATATGGTGGATATGGAAAGGCCTCGCTCTGAGATGGAGGAAGTAGAAAAATACTTAGAAAAAGAAAAGTATAGAATGGATGATAATCACACTGGAGATGCTAGTCTCAAGGATTACCTCATGACATGCCACAAAGGAGATTCATGCATGATATTGTGCCATAGGTGCAGCATCCTCTGCAATCAAAGAATCACTGCGAATTTCGAAAGGGTACAGAGGACTCGAACTGGCAACAATTGGCGCCAGGATAACCAGCTTTTTAGGTGTTATCCCAAGGCTGGAGAAAGTTTGCTGGAATTTGTGTTTCGCTGCTACAAAGGGGCAACCAAGTGCTTGATTTGCCCAAGGTGTTCTGCTGTGTATGACCAAAGCATGGCCAGAGCCTTCGAAACGATTCCCTTCGCCCCTTGCTGGAACCATCAAGAAGTTGTCCAGATGGGCCCATGTTTCGACAGCAGACACAAACAGCGAAGGCCTGATAGCCCTCACCCCAAGGCTGCTCGAAGAGTGACTTTCAAACTCCCTGCTGAAGTGCCAACCGATAGATGGTTACAGGTCAGAAATGACAAAGGCAAAGATAGATGGAGAAACGCCGAACGAAATGCACGCCATGCTGTGACATACAGGAGGCAATTCAACACAGCAAAAAAGGAGGAGGTGAGATTAGAAAATTACAAAGGAAGGAACCCCATGTCAAGATCCCAGTGGCGCAGACAGCAAATGATTCGAAAGGCTGAGAGGGAAGCTGTGGCAAACAAAGGGGTTACTTCAACAAAGAACCAAGGTGAATCTAGCACCAACAAACCAAAAAATCAAACTGAAGACAAACCTCCAGTCAATAGGAGGCTTTTCTCTGAAGTACAACGCGATGAACCAAAGGAATACACTCCAGGCCCAGAAGAGGACGAAGATATGATAACAGATAACTTCGAATCGGAGGGGGAGTCTTCATTTAACCTGAACTGTAACGTGGTGTCTGTGCTTCCCTGTGAATTTGGGCAGGAAACCGAAATCGATGAGTATGAGGAGGAAGACACCACAAATTTGATGAAACATAGGCCTGTGTGCTACTATGTGATGGACAATGGGGCTGTTGAGGAACAAAATGCGTTCTTCGAACGTCCAGAACCTGCTATGAAGAACCATCTCAAGCCACTTTTTATTCGGGCGAAAGTTGGTGTCCATGGTGTGAACAAAGTTCTAGTGGATGGGGGTGCTGCAGTCAATTTGATACCCCATTTCATGCTAAAAAGATTAGAGATCCGCGAAGGAGACATCAAGCCCCATAATATGGTTCTGTCCAATTATGAGGGAAGAGTGGGCAAAACACTGGGAGTGGTCCAGTTGGAATTGACAATAGGCTCAAGCTGTAGGCCCACCATGTTTATGGTGATCGAAGCCAAGGCCAACTATAACTTATTGCTGGGAAGGGAGTGGATCCATGGCGTGGGGGCAGTTCCTTCGTCAATGCACCAACGACTAGTTCTGTGGAGAGATGATGGAATCGCGGAAAACATCGAAGCAGACCAGAGTTACTTTATGTCAACGGTCAATTTAGTTGACAAGAGGGATTATGATAAAAATCTGGCAAAGATTGCTCCGTGTGTTCCAAATGATGAGATTAATGAAACCAGAAACGCCCACTACTACATGACCCTTCACCATGATGGCCTTTACTGGGATAGAACAATAATCAGTGAAGAAGAGGGAGTCGAAAACACTATACAAAAACGGCCAGCAGGCTGGGACTTCGACAACCTTATCCATGACTGAGTCCACTTTTTTCGAAAGGATTTCGGCCTATATGGCTGAGAACGAATCAAAAGCGGCCTTAGAGGCTGAAATAAATAAATCAACTATAAAGATGAACGAAGTAAGTGGGGATGGCTCGAAATGCTCGCCCTTCGAAGAGTCTGAGATGGATCAAAGGTTGGATGCCATCTATGATAAAGAACCCTTAGGCTTCGAAAGGGACCCCATAAACTCAGGTGCCAAAATGTTGGCATAAGATCCACTCGAAGAAGTCAACTTAGGGGATGAAAAAACGAAAAGAATAACCTACATAAGTGCAAAACTTAGCCCAGGCCTCAAGAAGGAAGTAATCGAAGTCCTCAAGGATAATAAAGATTGCTTCGCATGGGATTATGACGAGATGCCTGGTTTAAAGAGGGAGTTGGTCGAACACAGACTGCCAATCAAAGATGGCAAGAGGCCCATCAAACAAACTCCCAGAAGATTCGCACCAGCGGTTCTCACAAAAATTAAAGCTGAGATCGAAAGGTTGCTGCGTTGCAAATTCATCAGAACAACAAGGTACGTTGAATGGTTAGCAAACATAGTACCTGTTATTAAGAAAAATGGTTCTTTAATAATTTGCATAGACTTTAGGGATTTAAATACTGCAACCCCTAAAGATGAATATTCCATGCCTGTGGCAGAAATGCTAGTAGATTCTGCTGCAGGGTTCGAATACTTGAGTATGTTAGATGGATACTCTGGGTATAACCAGATTTTCATTGCTGAAGAAGATGTTGCAAAGACAACATTTCGTTTCCCAGGAGCCTTAGGCACCTACGAATGGGTGGTGATGCCTTTTGGTTTAAAGAACGCTGGGGCAACTTATCAAAGGGCAATGAATTCATTTTTTCATGATTTCATTGAAACCTTCATGCAGGTGTATATTGATGATATAGTCATCAAATCTATATCTACAGAAACACATTTGCATCATTTGAGCCAATCATTCGAGCGAATGAGAAAACATGGCTTAAAGATGAATCCCCTTAAATGTGCATTTTTTGTGCAGGCTGGAGATTTTCTTGGTTTTGTGGTTCACAAGAAAGGGATTGAAATCAACCAGAACAAAACCAAAGCCATAATGGAGACGAAAGCACCTACGTCAAAAAGGGAATTGCAATCTCTGCTAGGGAAAATTAACTTCCTCAGAAGATTCATTTCGAACCTGAGTGGAAGAACCCAAGCTTTCTCTCCGTTACTTCGTCTAAAGCAAGGCCAAGCCTTCGAATGGAACGAAGCTCACCAGGAGGCATTTGACAGGATAAAAGAATACCTTTCTCAGCCTCCTATTTTGTCTCCACCTTCATGGGGGAAGCCCATGAGATTGTACATATCTGCCTCTGAAGTTAATATAGGTAGTATGCTAGCACAAGAAGATAGCAATGGCATCGAAAGAGCCATATACTATTTAAGTAGAGTACTAAATGATGCAAAGACCAGATATAGCAATTTAGAAAAACTATGTCTCTGTTTGTATTTCTCTTGTATGAAACTCAAGTATTATATAAAACCCGTTGATGTTTATATTTCATCCCATTTCGATGTTATTAAACATATGCTTTCAAAACCAATAATGCACAGCAGAGTTGGCAAATGGGCTTTAGCCTTAACAGAATATTCTTTGACTTTCATGCCTTTAAAAGCTATGAAAGGTCAAGTGATTTATGACTTCATTGTGGACCATTCTTTGGTTGAGCAGAATGTCATGAGTTACGTCGAAATGCAACCATGGAAATTGTACTTTGATGGTTCAACCCACAGGAATGGAAGTGGCGTTGGAGTCCTTCTGATTTCTCCTGAAGGAATTCCAACAAAATTCAAGTATAAATTAGATGGTCCTCGTTGCTCGAACAACGAAGCTGAGTATGAAGCGCTCATTGTTGGACTTGAAGCTTTGTTGGAATTGGGGGAAACCAGAGTCGAAATTAAAGGAGACTCTGAATTAGTGGTCAAACAAATCACAAAGGAATATAAGTGCATAAAGGAAAACTTAATGGTATACTTCGTCATAGTCAATAGGCTATTGAGGAGATTTGAATACATGGATATTCAACACATACCAAGAATAGAGAACCAAGAAGCAAATGACTTAGCGCAGTTGGCTTCGGGTTATAAAGTGTCTACCAAGAACTTTAAGGATTTAGTTGAATTAAGGGGTAGAGTTATGGCTACTAGATTCACACCATCGGATCTGGAAAGTATGAAATTGGGATATGCTGAGAAACAGAGATTCAAAATATTAGCCATAAATACTTTGTCAGATGCAGATTGGCGAAGTCCACTGAAGAGTTATTTAGCAGACCCAACTCTAAACGTGGATAGAAAGACAAAATACAGAGCATTGTCATATCTCCTAATGGGGAACAAATTGTTTAAAAAGACCCAAGAGGGTGTATTATTGAAATGCCTAGGAGAAAGTGAGGCATATTTAGCATTGTCAGAAGTCCATAATGGGGCATGTGGGGCACATCAAGTAGGCCATAAAATGAAATGGCTGTTATTTCGATACGGCTTGTATTGGCCTAGCATGCTCAAAGATTGCGACGACTTTGCTAAAGGATGTGAGGAATGTCAGAAACATGCAGGGATTCAACATGCCCCTGCAAGTGAGTTGCATTCGATCATTAAACCATGGCCATTTAGAGGATGGGCATTAGACTTGATAGGAGAAATAAATCCTGCTTCATCCAAAGGACATAAATACATCTTGGTGGGAATAGATTATTTTACCAAATGGATCGAAGCTATACCACTGATAGTTGCTGATCAAGAGGCTATTATTGAATTTATACAAAAGCACATTATCTATAGGTTTGGATTGCCAGAGAGCATAACCACAGACCAAGGCTCTGTGTTTACTGGTAGATAGATGCAAGGATTTGCCCAAGAAATGGGGTTTAGATTGCTAACATCAACGCCATATTACGCTCAAGAAAACGGTCAAGTCGAAGCAGCAAATAAAGTAATAATAGGATTAATCAAGAAGCATATTGGCAAAAAGCCAAGAAACTGGCACAAAACTCTGGACCAAATATTATGGGCTTGTAGAACATCTCCTAAGGAAGCTACTAACACTACGCCTTTCCAACTCACATTTGGTCATGATGCAGTATTGCCAGTAGAAATTCATCTACAATCAGTTCGAATTCAGAAACAAAACGAAATCCCAGCTGCATTATATTGGGAAATGATGATGAATGAATTAGTTGAGTTGGACGAAATTAGATTACATGCATTGGAAGTCTTGATGAGACAAAAAGAAAGAGTGGCCAGAACATACAATAAAAGGGTGAAGAAAAAAGTATTCATTATTAATGACTTAGTTTGGAGAGTTATATTGCCTATGGACAAGAAGAATAAAGCATTAGGTAAATGGTCACCTCATTGGGAAGGACCTTTTCGAATATTAAAAGTATTCTCAAACAATGCATACGAAATCGAAGAACTCGTGGATGATAAACGTATCCTAAAGGTTAATGGGAAATATTTAAAGAAATATAAGCCACACCTGTAGGAGATTCGAATAATAACAACGTAACCAAGATGTTATAAAAGGCCAAAATGGCAAGATAAAATTCCAAAATGGCGTTGTTCGAATATTACATATAAGAAACCAAAATTGTAGTCAAATAAACATCAAAATCTAGAAATAAGAGTTATTTTTCAATCGATTGAAAGTGCTTCGAAATGATTCAAGCTTCTGCTGAGCGAACCGCCTGGCTCCTTCCAAGGTTGCCACTTCTCCTTTAAGTTGTTCTGCAGTCTCCATTTCTGCAAGCCCCTGGTTGAGAAGCTCTTCAAATTGGTTACCAGCAATATTGGTTTCGAAGGCTATTTGTTGTTCTTTAGCCTCCTTAACCTTCTGTTAAAGTTCCAGAATCTGCCTTTCCCAAAGAAGTATGGACTCAGCTCGAGCCTCATAATCAGTTTTCGCCTGCTTCAGATGCATAGCTTGATCCTCAGCTTCTTGAGAGAGTTTCGAAGCTTGTTCATAAGCAGCATCCATGGTAATGTGTTTCTCTTGAACCTTCTTGGCAGCAGATTCGTCTTGGAGAAGGTAACCAGTTACGTTGTCCAGCAAAGCCTGAAGATCGAACAAGAGAGTACTAACTGGCAAGGAGCAGGTAGAAAGATTGACCTTTGTAAGCAGCTCCTTCATAGTATAGCAAGCAGTACTATCTTGCTTGAGCACTTCGAATATATCCACATTGAGAATTGTTTTCCTAATTTTATTAAGAAGAACAATTCTTTCATCTGTGGGAAGAGGATAGCTGGTCGAACTTGTGCCAGCCCTAGCAAGTGGGATGTCCCTCTGAGCCAACTTTGCCTTCATGTACCCAATAGGGTCATTTCGTCTCAGAAGTGCCAGTTCCTCGTTAGTCATTCGAGACAAAGAGGATTGAGGGAGTTCCACACGTAGGGGAGCCACGTCCATTTCAACCTCCATGGGTTCGTTGGTTGCATTACCATCCCCTTCATTCGTTTCGTGCTCTTGGTCTTCTTCATCCTCATCCAAGTCCACCACTTCGATGCCTTCCCTTTCACTGCTATTTGCATTGGACTCCATCCCAGCAGTCGAACCGTCATTGGCATTCTCCTCCTCAGACTCTTCGTCTGCATATTCTTCGTCTCTTTGCCCAGAATCAGCTTTCTCTCCTTCAGTTTGAGTGTCCTTTGGATCCTCTTAAAGAGTTTCAAGAGGGGACTTTTGAAGATAAGCTCTTTGCAAATCCTCTGCAGATGTTTGAAGTATTGTTTCATTTGTCTCCTTCAGAGGAATGGAGGTACCTTGATCATCCTGCTGCTCAGAAGTTCCAGCCAGAACCGCCATATTAGACGAACCTTTATTCTGAACGAGGTTGCTGGAATCTCCTTGAGGAGAGGAGTTGAGTGGAGCAGCAGCTTTGGATGGTGAGTTCGAAGTAGTGGAAGCTGGATTCAAGATGTTATGCAAGGAGCAACAGAATGTTAAAAAACATTCACCAAGGTAATAAGAAGTTATTATTGTCAAAAAATTTAAAGGTTCAATTTACCTGTGGACTCTCGGAGGAGAGGTTACTAGCTATACGTTCCAACATTGTGTTGGAGGTCGAAGGTGGGTTTTTGGATTTGGGTGAGGGAGCAGCATCCCTGGAATCAAGTCCAGAGACACTAGTTGGAACGGTACTTTTCGAAATATCTTTCTTTGACTTCTTCTTCGAAGCAGTTGTTAAGTTTCCTCCATCCTTGGGATCTTCCCCAGTGGTACTTGATTTCCGCTTCTTGGGAGTAGTAGGAGGAAGCTTGTTGGTCTGAAAGGATTTAAACGAAGAGTTAGATGCAAACCATAAAACATGAGTGAATTCGAAACATCAAGGCTAAGTGACTACCGTTGGAGTTGGAACACTGGTTGTTGTTGGTATTATTGTTGTTGTTGTGGTTGCAACAATAGTGGTTGTTTCGGGTGAAGTCACTTTGTCAGTAGTTTCGATGGAGGCTTGAGAGGCACTCCCTTCTTTCGACTTCGAGGCAGCTGTCTTTATCCTGATGGCTGAAAATCGAAACAATTAAAGCAAAGCTTAAAGATATGGAAAATAAAAGACGTTTGGGATTTTCCCAAGCATTCGCACCTGTGCCTTGATCAGATTTAATTGACATGGCAGAAAGGTCGTATCGAAGGTTTCCTGGGAAATCATGAAGCCAGTGTCGAGCCCATGTCACAGTCTCAGATGGCTTTGGTTTCCTTTGAAGATGTTTGAACATCTCTTTGCAAGTGAACCACCAAGGATATGGGGGAAACCAAGCCAGAGCCAGTTCTGAGGTAGGTAATCTGGGAAATTTAGGTGGATGCATTTCGAATGCCAACCTATACCTATCCTCAGGTGACAACCCTGAAGGAAGTTTTAACTTAGAAACTTTTTGTTTAAATTTTTCCTTCAAGGTCTCAGCCGCTTGATGCACAGTGGAGTCCAAGCGCGTGGGGTCATAAGTAGTTTCAAAATAATTTTGGAAAGCTTTAATCTCTTTGGCATGAGTAAACATACCTTTCTTTGCTGGTACCTGCACATCGAAGGCATCAATTAGTTTCTGTTAAATTGTAAGTGTATCGAACATATAAGTTTGATAAAACTTGGTCCACCATTCCAGAAACCCTTTAGCTGTGAGATGGGTAGGTTCGAAGGTTATCAGCTCAAACTGGGCAAAGCCTTGATATTGTTCTTGCTGTATTTTGGCTTCCCGTGCTTTGAAAGTTCGCCCAGAAGTAATGGCGCTCTCAGTGTGGAATAAAGGTTCAGGAATGAGTTGACATAATCCAAACTGTCTTGAAACAAAATTTGGTTGGTAAGCAAAAAGAAAAATCTGGTTCTTGGCTGGAGTTATTCTTGAAGAAATGAGTCTAGGTAGCAAAAAAGCTCTCCATACATCCTGAATCTCCTTGCTCTTGATAGCTTCTGAGAGAGCCATGGTGAACCAAGAAGGTCCATGAGCCCTCGAAGCAAAAGGCGCCATGCTCTCTTCGAACTTGTGCCTTTTGGAGAATATCATGATGTACTTCGAGAATTGGACTTTGAAGTCATCTTTGTCGTCATTTGGAGTTAATCTTCGAAGCCTAGTGCCTTCGACTATCCTATCATTTATCTCAGGATCTTGCTCATCAATGGTGTTGGCGGTTGACAAGGAGGGTTCGAACATGGCATTTAGCCATAGTTGAAGTAACCAAAAAGGGCCAGCCAACAGAATATTCTTGGAGGTATGGGATTTGAGGCTCGAAACAGCTGACCTCAGGCTTTCATAAAGGTCAACTAAGAGCATTTCACTTAGGCACACTTTTCGATTTTCATGCAAGTCCCTAGCTAGAGGAATGAACCTACTAGCTACCTGTAGGGATCTACTGCAGAAAACGTATCTTGACAGCCACAGGGTTAAGAAAGCAATGTGCTCTACGTCAGACACATTGTCCCCCTCAGCATGGTAATGACTGATAAACTTGGAAAAACTTGCTAGCTTGACTTCGAAGTCAATTATGCTTGAATGTGCTTCGTTGTCGGGGATATAAGTTTCTCCCACTGGCGATAGCCCAGTGATGGCCGCTATGTCGAAGAAGGTTGGGGTGATAATTCCACCTGGGAGATGGAAAGTGTTATAGGTACTGTCCCAGAAATAGAGGGACGCGAATAGCAGAGGGTGGCTGTAGGTGAAACCAGGCTTCGATAGCTTAATCAGGTTATAGATACCTAATTCTTCCCATTGCTGGGATTTCTTAGCTTCTACTTTCTTGAACCAATTTTGATAAGCAATATCAGAGGTGGGTCAAGATCGAAATGGCTTAAAATTACTTTTTACATAATCCAATACAAAGGGGTCCTTAGGAGGAACAGTTGGGTTTTCTATGGTATTTGAACTAGAAGATTCTATTGCCTTAGGGGCGTCCATTTTGTTAAACAAGGGTTTTAAACTATAACAAACTGGGAAAATCGTCCTGGTGTCTTTTAATATTTCAAAAACCGTAAGAGGGCCATTTAAAGCTAACCTCTTACCAGCAACGTTGGTAGGAATGAGTACCTGTGACGCATACAGCATTTCTTTTTCCTTTGAAATCATCTGAGGGGCAAGAACGGATTGACCTTGGTGAGTGATAATCTTACTTTCCATGGTAGTTCCTGCAGTTTTTCCTTTCTTCTTGGAGACTTTCTTGAGTTGGGATGAAGTAGAAGAAGACATTTTTGAAGGATGTTGAAAGCTTGGGTTTTTTGACGAGAGAAGGAGGGTAAAAGATTCAGAGTGTGAAAGAAAAGAAAAAGATTAAGTTGGTGATGTTTTATAATGGGGAAATTTAAGCATCCATTGAATAAGGGTGTGATACGTGGAAATCATGGGTTGGTGTGATGAAGAGGTGGCGTAAAGTTAACATGGGTAATAGGCGTGATTTAAAGATAATTATTGTTTGTAACTGCACCATGCTGTGAAGTGGCTCCAGGCGGTTAAGGAATCCAAAAAGCGCTATGATTGACGTGACTGGAGTCAAATGCATTAAATGTTGCGATGATTCGAAAGTCACATCAAAATCTTGTGTAGATGTTTAAAATAGGTATTTCTCAGAGGAATCAAAATACATATTTTAAAGGGGTAATTTGTTGGCTAAAGATTTTGATAATATTATTAGAAGCCAAATGAATTAAACTTTTCGATCGAAATGAAGTAAAACGTCATGTTTCGAAGTAGCAGAAGCAGTGTTTCGAATAAGCATGTCAAAGCTGGAGCTTCGAGTGGCAATTATGGGAACATATCTAAAGAAGTCTCGAAATAACAACAAGGCTGTGTCTGGGAAGTGCGTTCGAAACGGAGAAGTACCAAAGCATTTGAAATTCAAATGGAAGCGGGACATTCGAAGTTTGAAATTTATGTGTTGGAGCATTTGGAGACACGTGGAAAGAAGAAAGAGGCATTGTTTTGCATGTTCTGAACGTGGCATAATCCTATAGCAAGACCGTTATGGTCGAATTAGTATAAATAGAAGTCTTAGTATTAGGATTTCGTGTGTCATATCTATTGTACTAAATCCTCAGTAACATTCAAACTACCACATGGCAAGGGAAACGAATGCAAGAGCAATGTACGTATGATAGCACCATATATTTCTGATTTAATGAAAACCTTTTACCATTTCCAGCATTTTCCTTTATCTTTCTGTCAAATAACATTTTTAAGTTTTCTCATTTACAGTCTTTTCACTTCGAAATCTCTTCATTAAAGTTTTACATTTCAATGCTTTCTTCACATTTCAAGCACTTTACATTTCAGAAAACTGTCATATTTTCCATGCCTTTACCTTCAAGCTTTATCCTTCGAATGCCTATTTTTACTTAAAGTCATTTACAGATTTCTTGCATTAAACGCTTTCTTCATATTTCAAACCTTTTACGTTCCAGAAATCCTTTACATTAACTGTTTTTATAATTCGAAACCATTTACTTGCCCTTTATGCAATTTTACATGTCTTTACAATTAACATTTATTCATGCAACTTAGTTTCGTACACGCACATTTTGATTACATCTTTAGACCTTTGAGAGAGAAATCGAAATAAGCCAAACACCTATACAACACTCAAATATCAACCATGAATATCTGTTCGATCATGAGAGTAACCCTAATGACCAAGGAATCCTAGGATCAATCTAGTCGATCTTGTGAGTTACCAGAGGAATTGAATAACAGTCAGAAAGATTATTCGATAGTTTAGAAGACTAGCGGTTGTTTACCAGAAATCACTGGAAACACTAGGAAAGTATCATTCAGAAGTAGTCAAGTGGATTTTCAGGTACTTAAAGGGTATTAGGAGTTATGATATTATGTTTAGCCATGAATAGGGTAATCCTTCAGTTGTAGGATATGTTGATTCATACTTTGATGGTGATATGAATGATATGATGTCTACAATTGGGTATATCTTATCAAGAGGACCTATTTGTTGGAATTCTTCGATTCAATCTATATTGGCCATGTCGACAATTGAAGCAGAGTACATGACGGCAAACAAAGATGCCAAATAAGCCTTTTGGATTACAAGATTTGTGAGAGAGTTGGCATTGAGCAAAGTTGAGTTTGGTTGCATTAATATTCATTGTGCATTTTATTTGGTAAAATATCAGGTGTATCATGTCAGGACTAAGCATATTGATGTGAGGTTTTACAAAATCAAAGAGTTACTTGCACCTGAACATATATTTGTTAGAAGGTGTGGCAAGTGATCGAGAGGGGGGTGAATAGATCACCTCATTATTTATCAAGGATTTAAAATATTTTATCAAAGTTTATTAAAAATAGCGGAAAAACAAGGTCGCGAATCAACTTCCGTCTATTTTGAACCAACTACTAGAAAACCGGACATACGATAAACTTGCTAGATTTTATTAAGATGAAATAAATGAAAATTAAACACAGATTGATGTATGTTTCAATACACTTATCACAAGAACACTATTTCCAATGAATAAAAACTTGAACACAATTTTGTCTAACAGTTGGTGTATGCTTGTTTGATGATCAACAATAATGGTGGTTTTAGAAAAAGAGTTTGTACCACTATTGTATCATTAAACAAAAAAACCAGCAAACCAATTGAATCACAAACTTGCAGAAAACGTAAAGAGAAAGAGAGAAAGAAAAACAATACACGGGAAGTTTGGTAAGAAAGTTCCCCACTATCGTTCCCGTGTGTGGGTACGTCTCCATCTCAATTCCAAAACTGAAATTGAGACATGTTATATCAATTTGTTTAATGTTGTTTACAAGTTTACAAATACAAAGACAGAACGTAATCTCTAAGATCATCTTCTTCTTCTTGTAAGAACCTTCACTTGATATGAGCTTATCAAGATTCCTTGCAAGATCCACAATTAATCCTCCACTTCCACGACCTGTTTTCGAAATCGCCCCGATTTCCAAACCTCTCGCTACGGCTGAATCTGACTTGTGCAATTGTGACTAACAAACCTGCAAGAACACACCCGTTCTTGAAGGACAAACCCTTTGGTTTTTCCTTGAAACCCCATTCTTAATCTTCAACTCAGCTTAGATCACCGATCGTACAGCTGAACGTTATCTTTATGATCTCTTGATCTAATGAACAAAGATGTTTATCTTTCGTTGTTGTTGAACTAAGATGATTGAGAAGATCATGAAGATGAAGTATCTTTCAGATTTCTAATGCTCAGAAATTTGATGCACAACAACTGTATTTGTGACACCTTGTTGTTTTTGCTGCAAAAATATACTTATATATGTAACAGAAAATGGTTGGAGGTGAAAAGATGCAGTATGAGTCAGTGCATGTTTAACATGAGTTGACTCATGTTAGTTGTGAAACATAAGATGAGTCGATATAATCTGTTATGTATCGATACATACTGATGGCAAAATATTATACAGAGAGATCAAATATGTATGAGTCGACGCAAGTCTTTATGTGTCAGTACAACATGTTTTCCATAAAGAATCCAGAACCATTCATTTTATATGAGTCGATACTTAACGCGTATGTGTCGATACATATTGAGTTGATTTTTGATTTTGAAAACAAAATGTGATATGTATCGATGCATGAGTTTATGTATCGATGCATAAAGGTTTTAAAACATTTTCCAGGAGCATCAACTTGACATGTATCGATGTAAAGTATGAATGGGTCGACTCATACTGAAGCAGAATTGTTTTTGTGATTCTTTGCTTAAGTATGTGTCGATGCAAGACCTTATGTATCGACCTGGAATTGTGCTTTATTTGTAAAACACATTTTTGACTAAGTATGTGTCGATGCAAGACCTTATGTATCAACCTAAAATTGTGCTTTATGTGTAAAACACATTTTTGACTCTTTTTGAACATGTTATACTATTGTCATATTATGCACACATATATATTAAGCACATTAAACATTCATTAATACTATTTTCACACATTTGCTATCATACAAAACTACTTAAAGAAAAGGGTTGCTCACAATATTACTCGAAAAGGTTCATACTTTAGAGAATGCAACTGATATATTCACCAAGCCAGTCATCAGTGACAAGTTTAGGCATTATTTGGACTCGTGACATGTTTCTCAGTGTTAAGAAAGAGGTGTACCTCCCCAGTTTCTAGGATGAATCATTATGCAGAAAGTCTTCATAAGGGTTTAATATTCTCCAAAGTGGATATTGTTTAGTATGGCTCATAATGTTGAGATAATAATAGGTTGTTCAAATAACTATAGGTTGTTGAGATTATAAATCATATTGTTTAGATAATTATGGGTTTTTGAGATAATTGTGGGTTATTGAGAGTATAGCTCATATTGTTGAAATAATTACGGGTAGATATAATTTTTTGTTGATTGAAACTGGGGATTATGGTTTTAGATGATCTTAACCCTAATATTATATATATTTCTTATAACATTGTAATCCATTTAATTCACAAGACATAAATAAAGGGAAATATAGATACTTTATAGTCATAGAGGTGGACATCATTGGTCGAACTGCGATAACAAAATATCAATCATGTTCATTGTCTTTTACTTTTATTTATATTTAATCTTCTATACTAGTTGTTGTTATAACAAAAATTTAACTAATTGATTGGTAGAAATTGAAGCTTTGTTCTATGCAGAACAAAATGTTGGACACAATGTCTTAGAAAATGTGTACCACAGAAGACAGTTTATAACAAACTAAGGATTCTAAAAAGAAAGTAATAAAGAACACAAGTGAATTGGTAACCCAATTTGGTGCAACGTCACCTTCGTTTGGGAGGCTTCCAACCTAAGAAAGGAAATACACTCTCAATCGTATTAGTACAATTAGTTTTCGATGAACAATCCTTGTTCAATGCCTACTTCCTAATACCACACATGTCTTTCCATTTAGGACTCCCCCTGAATATGAAAACCCTTCCCACTTTCTCCCAGTCACTACCCTAGTGATTTATGCTTTCAATAGATTAAAGATGTTGAATTACAACTCAAATAACAATCAACCTATATGCCTTTAATATTAAGTTTAGGCTTCTTTATAGGTTTACAATAAACAACAAGAATAAAAAGACTCAAAAAACAAAACCTTGGCACAATAGATCTTCAGTACTTGCATTCTCTCTCTCTCTCTCTCTCTCATATATATATATATATATATATATATATATATATATATATATATATATATATATATATATATATATATATATATATATATATATATATATATATATATATATATATATATATATATATATATATATATATATATATATATATATATATATATATATATATAGTGCTCCATCTACAGGGTCTTCAAAAGATTTGATATGTAGATTTGTTTTTGATAAAGATTTGATTTGCTTGTTCAAAAATATATGATTTTAAAATCAATTAAAATCTTCTTAGATTTTATATGGGAGTGGACAATCTTTTAGCCAATCTTCCTTAACTTCATATTGCTAAAAGATACAAATTTTAAATGAAAAATCTTCTTTGAATCAACCAAAAATACACTTAGATTTACTCATTGAATTTGTCTTCCAGACTGAGGACATATGTTGCACACATGTTAGAATAACTTGTCCTACATGTTGCCTCTTCACAAAAGCATCTTGTTTTTTCCATGTTGCTTAACCTAAAGCAACCAAAAAAAAAAGAAAAAAAAATCCCCCCTTTGAATTTTTTTGGATAAAACAACTTACAACCTTTGTACAAGATGTGCACGAGTAAATAAAAAACAATTCTCATTTAGGAGAATACACACAAACACGCATATTAGAGCATATTGATGCATCAACAAACATCAGCCGCAAAGGACTTACACACATGCTCACATTTATACATGCTCACATAGTTGAAGTCCATATGTTAGGCCAAACATTTTAGCATGTGAGCACACAACTATTAATTATGAGAACACAGTAGCACACCAAATAAAACATACACGTCACATCATATCGACAACAAAAGTATAACATAAAATATAAATCATGCAAAGTGTTTGCTACACATCAAGAGATCAAATCAATCCTAAGCTTAGACAAGAAATTCTTAGACAAGCATACCACATAACATATGCACGATATATGCGTAAAACATATGCATAATATGTGCATACAACATCTATTTCTCCCCCTTTTTGCTATAATTTGGAAACAGTAAAAAACCAAAGAAACCAAAGAAAAATAACATGCCATGGCCATAACTGAGATTTATTTTCATATCCGAACCATTTCCAATGATAAAGATCTGTTACATATCGGAAAATAAAAGCAAATAACATGTCAATATACAACGGCCAAAAGGAACATAATCAAACTAAAATAACTGAAAGCAAACAATACAACTTAACTGGTCAAACCTTCCACCTTTAAGTCAGAATCACTTGCTTGAACGTGCTTTCTCTTAAATGACTTCATCTTTGTCACAAACTTTTTCCCAGTCACAAATGTTCCAATAGATGGTCTAGTGTAACACCCTAATTTCCCCGAAGAATAGTAATATAAAATCAGAGTAATTTTGTTTTTAAAATAAATTAAATTCAAACAATTAAGATGCTACACTTCAAAACATATTAAGCTTGCTCAAAAAGTATAAGATACATAACACAAATTCATGGATGAACCGAAACAAAACATCACGAGTCTTCAACTTCCCATTTTATTAAGCTGCGGAAAAAAAAATCACTTTTTCATATCAAAATCCTCATATAGTAAAAACCAACATTTATTCAAAAACTAAGGAGTTCATAAAACTTCAAAACAAATCATTCAAAACCAAATCAAAGAATAGAGCGTTCATCCCCCAATGTTATATATTGGAGCAACAACGTTAATCGAAATAAATAAAGAGAAACCTCTTCCGATCCTTGCAGCCTCAGACTACTCTTGACTGGCAGTAGGATGTCGTATAAAGCATCACTCCAACAGAAGGGTGATATATCACAACAATATAAAGGAATGCATAATAATAAGTATATAGTAAGTAATTCATGCATAGCCACACACTCTACACCTTCACATAAAAAAAACTGTCTTATTATATAATGCCACACATTCTTGCATAATTCGTCGAACAAATCAACAATCAATATCTAGCACATACACCAATTACACAACTTAAATATCATGCTAACAATAATGCAATGCAGTGAGACCGACTCACAGACTCAATGCATATGTGCAATACGGTGAGAGAACTGACTTTTTTGGTTTTATCCAAATGTGCGGATAGCAAGAGTCGCCACCGACTTTTCTTTTATCTAATAAGGAAAGGGTGAAAAGAACAAGAAAAACCTTTGATATTTTTTGAGTTCGGGGGGTAGGTTATGAAAAGGGAAAGTGTTAGCACCCTTTTTCATCCGTAGTTATCTATGGGCTCTTAATCGCTAGCTCACTTTGTTTTTGAAAATCTGCTTTTTGTATATGTGTGTTTGGAAAATATTTTGAAATGCAAATTTTAAGGCAAAACTTTGTAATGATTCTCGCTTCAGTTCTCGAGAACGCGTACCAAGTGTTTGAAAATATTTATTTGAAAAGTGTTCGTGAAAAAATGTTTTTTTTTTGTTTTGAAATGTTTGTGAGCAAGCGATTACGAGTGTTCTACCTACTCAAGGTCTTTATTGTACTTTTCCTCCTCCTTTAGATATTGCTATCCTACCATTAGTTAATAGGGAGCCCTATCGTTCGATGTAAAGGGACATGCGCGGGTCATCGTACAGTCATAGAATGCAACTAGAAAGGACGCTTTAGCAATTATCGTTAAGGGACTAGATCGTTTACCGAAGGCAACATCGAAAGGGTCACCGAGGGACTACGATCTTTGTTTTTTAGGGACTGTGCTAAAGCATCCCCACGTTCGAGGGACATGACTAATTTTATTGAAAGGCATCAAGGGAGGTTACCCTAGAGGTGCGCGTGTGCGAAGTGATTGTTTTCAGTTATGCTTATCTTTGAAATTAATGTTTGCTACCGTTTTATTTTATCTTTACATACATGACCTAATTACTAACAGTAACAGTAAAAAATAGGAAAGCGGAAAGTAATATAGAAAATAAAACCCTAGACTATTACATGGCTTTTGGAGAAGTAAAAAAATAATAAAAATGCAGAAAATTAAACCTAATTACTATTACAAACTATGAGTAGTTACAATAATCGGAAAAGCGCGAGAATAATAAACTACGCGAAAATGAAAGATAGGAAATCGAAAGAAGTTTTCTAGTGATTTTTGATTAAAAAGAGTTTGATGATTAACCTAAAGAACCTACTTAATTTTTATTAATTAAAAAAAAGGAAATTGATTAAGTTAAAAACCCTAAAAAAAACTAAATTGATTTTACTTAAAAAAAAGTGATTAATTAGTAAAAAACCCTAAATGGATTGATTAAATAAAAACCTAAGAAAACTAATTAGGTTTGATTAAATAAAAAAAATTGTAAAAGGTTTTTGATGAAATTAAGGAAAATAAGTGAAAGAGTAAAAAGAATAGAGAATAACAGAGAAAAACCCAACATTTCCAGGGGTGAGTGTTGAATCCACGCCCTCAGCATTCTCATCCAGCATGCTCACCACTAGGCTAGGCATGCACCTATGTCAAGGAATGCAAGCCAGTGTGTTTTGTAATCTGCAAAACAAGGAAAATATGAATAAAAAAAAGAAAAATGCCAAAAGGCTGGGATCGAACCCACGCCTTGGCATATAAGTGTCTTTATGCGCGCGTTTTAACCACTAGGGAGGTAATACATCAATTGTTTTAAATAAAAAAATATATATTAATGAAAACACTTCCTGAACCGGAGAGGCGCCAGAGCCCTAGCTCTGATTGTCTTCTCCAATAGCCTCCTTTTATGTTCTTGCGAAACAAGCGAATATTAGCAATCCAGGGGGGGCTACCCCCCTAAATCAGGGTCTACAGATTCAATGGGACTATCATCTTGGCCTGAATCGCAAGGGTTTAGGATCTACAAAGGAAATTGCATGGACTGGTGCTAACAAGGCTTTACACTATCAAGCCATTATGGGACTCTCCTAATAGGTCATTCCTGCATTGTTGGACCTTGAGAACATGCTAAATGAGTTAGTACATATTGAAACGCAAGGAAAATAAATATATGAAATTCATGTAATGTCAAAATCGATCCGGCATGTATGTATATTTTTACACCCTTTTGATCATGGAAATCTATCCATTCTTACCCTCTTGTGTTCCTGGAAGTGAATGGACTGGTTAGGAGGCCTTGAAATTGGTTTCAAGCTAGGGTTACAAGTTGCCTTAGTTTTGATAATTTTTGGATGGCTTTTGCATAAGTTTTTTATGTGGCTAGCTTGTCTGATTTGAGGGGAATATATAGCATGAAATTAGGTAAACATATTATGGGCTTGGACTCTTGTAATAAGCTTTGTCTTATTTTGTTTTATTTTGGCCTTTAAATGAATAAAAATCAAAAAATAAAATATAATAAATTAAAGGGAGGTGTGGGAACAAGTCTTGAGGTGCATATGGAGTGTAAAACACGTTTGGACTTTGAAATAATATCCCATTAGCCCAAAAAATCATGTTTGCTCAATTTGAACTTCACACATTTGCTCAAAATTTCCCAACTTGCACTGGTGATAACTCTCTCAATTTGCATCATTTGAAGGTGATCTTTGAATTTTTGGAATTCTCAAGATGTCCTCTACAATGTCTATGTTGACCATTTTTGCATTTGAAGAATTTATCTTGATGTATGTTGCCTTTACAAAAAGTGTCTTTTTGTTGACTTTTGAAATGACCTATAATGTATTGGCTCATATCTCTCAAATGAAGCATTTTTTGGAGCTTAGAGAGACTGAGTTGTAGATAATTGAATTTCTTTCAAAATGAACTTTGGTTAAGGAGAATCTGATGAAGGATGTGAAAGTTATGCTTGGTCAAAGTTCAGTTGACTTTTCCTTAAGAAAACCCTAATTTGGCAACTTTTGACTTTTGATGAATCTTGAGTTTTCTTGATGAATCATGATCAACCCTTGATCAAATGATAAATGTGACTTCAAAATTTGATGTTGAATAAAAATCTTGAAGTTTGATTGTATGTTGACCATAGTTGACTTTTTATCCAATGTAGTTGATTTTCAGTCATCTGAGCAATGGATTGAGCAAACTTATGATGCAAGGATTGACATTTGGCATGAGCATTCTTGGATACATATAAGAGAATATCAAATCCACTTGAGACCTTAAAAACCAAATCTTCCTTGAGAAACACAAAACCCTAGTTGTAGGCCATTGCTTAGGAGGAGAATTTGTCTGATCAATTCTTGAGAAACCTTGAGCATTTGAGAACCCTAGGAGAATGTCTTGAGTAAAAATGGAGGGAAAATTTTGGGGTACAACAGCTTCCCCTGTTCAATCTTCTTAAACCTGAGGAGGTAGATTGGCTTGTCTGTCATTCGTGACCTAAAGGTGGAAGATGATTAAAGAATTAAGCACCCAGAAATTTGCACTCGCATGTGCAGGAGGTAATGTTGTTGGTTGATAATACTGCTTGAATTGGCTTAAAGATGCCATTCAGAGAGGTGACAGAATGTCTTCGGAGATGAGCTTATAGAGGCCATCCAAAGTAACTGTTGATAGAAGTATTAGAATGAGTCTATGCTTGATCGTATCTGAAGAATGCTTTCCAGAATGAACCTCTAGGGAAGGTGTTCAAGTAGCTGCTTATCAGATTTAGTCTCTGAGGGAAATTCTTGTCAAAAATTGGTCTTTGAGGGGAGTGTTTTTCAGATTTGGTCTCTGAAGTAAATGCTCGTCATGTAGATAGTCACCCCGTCCTGTTTCAGGAATTGATCTACATTCTATTTTTGTTGGTAAACCCGTCTTATTTTGGGAATTCTTACCATCGGGCCTTGTCGATAGTTTCCCCGTCCTGTTTCAAGAGTTAACCTTTGCATAGTCATATAGATAGTTTCCCCATTCTGTTTCGGGAGTTAATCTAGGACCTGCTTTTTGTTGGCGAACCCGTCTTGTTTTGGGAATTCATACTGCCTGGTCATACGGATAGTTTCCCCGTTCTGTTTCAGTAATTAATCTTGGACCTGGTCATATAGATAGTTACCTCATCCTGTTTCGGGAATTAATCTTTGACCTGTTTGAGAATTGTTAATGATATTCATTTGTTTGTGAACTTTACCTGAAAAGATAAAGTTAGTCTTTATGCAATGTCATGACGTATGTAATGCATTGCGCAATGATGTTCTCAAAGTAAATGAGAGTATTATATGTGTTTCGTATGCATATGATACGATATTTGTAAATGATGTATGGATGCGAGATGTTGTTTAAAAGTATCGGCAACTTCATATAACATCATTGTTGGGGTAAATAAATTCCTGACTGTCGCTGGGGGTGAAGAATATGAATCTTCAATCTCGTTTAGAATGTCTTATTGCGGATTCCTGCTTTCTGTTTGAGGATACTCCACTAGGAATGTTTGACTTCTGTTTGGGGATAGAAGATTTCAGGAACATTAGTCGTTCGTTGCTCGATTGAGGAATTTATTTTTTATATACCCTGACTGGGGATAAAAGAGATGGGTAATCTTCAGAGGTGTCATATGACCGAGTTTTTGGTACGGACGTCACTCTTCTAGGGAGGACAAAATTGATATTTGTCCCGATTTCAGATTTCGTGGTAACTCTCGGGGTACAGTAACTTTGATTATATTTTGCTAGAGAAGAGAATTTGTCAGGGAATTACAGTAATCAGAGAGATGAACTCTGCTTGGGAAATTAAATTTTGTTGGGGAAATAAACCGTGTTCGAGAAATAAACCCTGCAGGGGAAGTAAACCTTGCTGAGGTAATGAGCCATGCTGGAGAAGAGAACTCTGTAGGGGGTTTTATAGTGTTAGAGGAATAAACTCGGCTGGGGAATTAGGTTCTTATGAACTATGCTGAAGAAATTTCCGCCGTATGATGGGGAAATGATCAAACTCCTTTATCCACTAGGGGGATCTGCTGAGAAGTACGATCATGTTAATAGCTCAAAGATTCCCCAATTTGTGTATTGAAGGCTTATTAGACTTGCGGGGGAATGTATCTCTGTCTGGGACGAGCTTGTGAAGGTAATTTTGTGGGGATAATCCCATGGAGGTTGCTTTGTGGAGATTTGTGGACAACTTGAACGTTATCCCAATTCCTAGAGTCTTTAGTAAATGCTAATTCCTGTTTTTATGCATATATTTGTTAACAGTAATCATATTCATATGCATATATTCATTCAATTTATTCATTAGACGTGTTTGCGAACAAAACATAAAAAGTAAAACAACGTTGACGGAAATCCTAGTAAGAGGAAATCATCATAAAATGAAGAAAAGAGTACAAAGGAAAACAAAGAAAACAGCTATGTGGAAATGATCCCATCGAGTTTCAACTTTGATATTGTCTTTATGTCTTCGAGCATCTTATCCCTTGATGTCGGAAGAAGTTAACTGAATTGATCTGTACCGTTTGAACTTGACATTAGTACCAAATCTTGTTGCAAATAAATGATCCAATGGGACATAGTCGTACGCTTTAATCCCTAATTTTTGCCTGGACCGCCCTTTCGGGTTTTCAGTCTACCGGGATACCTTTTTTGCCCAAGTTACCTTTTTGGGTTTTCGACTTGCCGATGTATAATATTTATATATGTATCCCTAATTTTTTCTTTACTTTTGGTTCGCCGGGATGCCCTTATTTTTGCCTAGGACAATCAACCTAGCGGTTCATATTCTTGTGTAGTATTTTTTTATTATGTCCATGTTCACAGGGTATGGAAAATCTTTATTGTCCATGCTGGTAAGTATCATTGCACCACCAGAAAATATTCTCTTGATTACAAATGGCCCTTCGTAGGTGGGATTGCATTTTCCTCTGGGATCACCTTGTGGTAAAATGATGCACTTTATTACCAGGTTATCAGCCTGATATACCTGATGCTTGACTTTCTTGTTGAAGGCTTTGATCATACGCTTCTGGTACATCTGTCCATGACAAACAGTCGCAAGCCTCTTCTTGTTAATCAAACTTAAATGGTCCATCCTAGTCTGAATTCACTCGTCTTGGTCTAAATTTGCATCTTTCATGATCCTTAAAGAAGGAATTTGAACTTTGACAGGTAGGAAAACTTCCATCTCGTAGACTAGAGAGGACAGGGTTGCCCTAGTTGATGTTCATACTTAAGTGCGATAGTGTGATACGGTGGGAGAGCTGACTCGAGGTTTTGCGTTTGTGTTCGCAATTATGCGGTTTAGCAAGAGTCGCCACCGACTTTTTATTTTATCCTAAGGAAAGGTCAAAAAGCACAGGAAAGACCTTTGAGATGTTTTCTTGGGTTCGGGGAGTAGATTATGAAAAGGGAAGGTGCAAGCACCCTTTTCATCCATGGTTTTCCATGGGCTCTTAGTTACTTGTTTAGATCACTTGCTTTTGCTTTTCAATTGTTTGAAATGGTGCTTTGTGTGTGTGGTTTTTTGAAAGTGCTTTGAAAAAGAGGCCTTGTCTAGGCAACCTTTGTAATGATTCTTGTTTGAATATATACAAAGGTGTTTGTCTTTTTGAAAAGATATTTCAATGTTTTGAAAGTTTGTTTTGAAATTGTGTTGTGAGATGTGTTTGAAAATGGCAAGGATGTTTTGCAAGCTTTTGATCAAGTAACTAAGAGTTGTCTACCCTATTTTACTCAAAAGATCTTTCTTATGTTTTTAACCCTTTTGACAGTGTTATTTCACCATTGCATTTTGTGAACAACCTTGTGTTAGGATGTTAAACGGGACAGGCGCGGGTCATCGTATACAATCATTGAAAGCAGCTTGGGAGACGCTCTAGCAATTTTGTAAGGGACGAGATCATTTTATCGAAGGCAACATCGAGGGTCATCGAGGGACTACGATCTTTGTTTATCGAAGGGGCATTTGCTAGAGTGTCTCATATTTTAGGGACATGATTGCATTTTTTGAAGCAACAAGCAAGGTTACCCTAGAGGTGCAAGTGTGCATTGTGTTTGTCATTTTCATGCATTTTGACTTGTATTAGGTTATCTAGCGATTGATTTTTGAATCTTGCCATACACGCCTAATTACTATACAGTATATTGAAAGCAATAAATTGCGTGAATTTAAAGTCTAAGTTATTACAAAAAAGTATCCGGGGTTGGGGGTACAATTATTTACAAATGGGGATGAGTCTCTCAAGAATAGTAAAGTCCAAATATCAAGTGTTACAACCAAATCGAATTGTCGCAATTCAATATAAAATTATAACAAATGAATCAATAATATAATGAGATGCATGTATTTATTTACAAATAAAAATCTATTCTAAAAGAAAGAAAGATTGAAAATTATATCATTATTTGTATGTATCTTATTAATTAATAAAATATTAACCCAAATTAAAAACCCCTTTTTTTTGATATTTTCATTATGTGATAATAAAAAGAAAATGGTTTAGAACAAAATCAAATTATTTTAAATATTATTTAAAGTATTATTATTATTGTGTTTTATTAATTGTGAAAAGAAAAGTTTTTTAAAGAAACAAAAATTACTTAAATTAATGTTTTTTGTATTTTTATTAAGTGTAATTAATTATTTTAAAAAAGAAAACTATATTAAGAAAATCAAAACAAAATTTTAATGTTTTATTATAAACAAAACAAGTTATTTAGAATGAAAATAATTAATAAAAAAAACAAGTATTGGTTTAAAGAAAAGAAATTAAAGAAAAGAAAAAAAAAGATGGGCTTAAGAGTATTGTTAGGGGTTAGGCCCAAAATGAACAAATGAAGAGGAACAAGTCAGAATGAAGACAAGAGGGGGGTGCAGGCAGAAGCATTTATGGGCTTAAGGGTAAAGTTGGGGCGGGTCAGGCCAAGTGAAAAAATTTTACAACGTTTTTGGGGTTTGTTCATTTTTTAGGGTTTGGAAGAAATGTTTGGGTTCAACAGCGGCGCCATTTGCTTCGTCTTCCTCTCCATCTTTCTCACCCACATGCGCTTCTGATTCTTCCTCCTATCTCAGCCGCTGGAGTGCCCTCACTCTCTTCCTCTCTCTATCATTCAAGGGCCTAGGTTGTGTTATGGTATGATTCGTTTCTTGTCCTTTTAGGGTTTCACAGTTTCGTGGTTCATTTGATTCTTCATGTTACTTGCATGTTTTTCTTTACAGTTTATCCTTTTAATCTATGATGTTTTATGCAGTAAGGGTTTGAGGGAAATTTACCTTGAGTTTTCTTTGGAGAGGAGAGATGGAGGGTGAGATGGCGCCCCTGGTGGCTTAGCAACGGAGAAGAAGATTATGGCGAATGCGCTTCTAGTACCTTTTTCCTCTTTGTTGAATATTGATGATAATGTGTTTCAGAGACTTGTTGTTTGCTTGATTTTTGTTAATGATGAACTTGATTATGAAACTTGTTTTGTTGATGATGATGTGAGAATCTGAATCTCACAGTTTTTTGATTTTGTTGATGATGATGGATATCTGAAACTCTTTGTTCTTGCTTTTGTTGATGATGATCTTGATTCTGAAACCCTATTTTCTTTGCTTCTGAATCTCTTCCTCTTTTTTGGCTTGTTAATGATGAGAATGTCTCTGATATTTTTCTTCTTTCTCTAGAATGTTAATGTTAGTGATGAAGATAGCTTCTGAAACAGATTTATGGTGGTTGCTATTTGTTGAGATTTGGTTGATGATGAAGCTTGTTGCAAGCTTCAGAAATCTTGTTGAGTTTGTTTAGGCTTGTGGTTTGTATCTTGACAGGTTTAGCAAGCAGGTTTTGAAATTGTTTGGCAAAGCTTGTTTGCAGTTTGGTACAGGTTTGAGCAAGCTTGAGTTTGTTTGCAGTTTTGATGATTTGTTTTGTTTTGTTCACAGGGTTGGGAACTCTATGGTTTGAGCGAGCTTTGCCAAACAGGTTTGCAGTTTGTCCATGGTTTGTTACAGGTTTGAGCAAGCTGGGCAGGCTTGCTTGGTTTGTCACAGTTATGGCCAGCTTGTTTTTTGTGGCTTCACAGTTTGGTTTGACAGGTTTGGGCAAGCTTGGCTTGTTGAGTTTGTTTGCAGTTTTGGCCAAATAGGTTTGGAGTTTGGTTTGTTTTGACAGGTTTGGAACTTGGCTTGTGGTTTGAGCAAGCTTTTGGTTGTGGTAAACTTGTGAGTTTTGCAGGTTTGCTTGCTGAGTTTGTAGTTGTTTTGGTTTTTGGCCAAGTATTTATTCTCTTAGACTGTTATGCAGTCCTCTCTTTTATATCTTTTTGTTTTTTGTTAACTTATGCCATCCTTAGCCAAAACTGCAAACTTTTTCACCAGGTCCTCTCTTTCTCTCTCTCTCTCAAATAAGCACTTTTGCTTATTATATCATATTTTCTGAAAAGTTTGCTGGCTAGAAAATGTTGATGGCTTTGACAAGTCCTTGACTTGTGAATTGGTTTTTCTCTGTCTTTGCCTGCTATTTGATTTGCCATGCTACTTTCTGCATTGTGTACTTTTCTGACTGCGTACTTTCTGCA
The DNA here is from genome assembly GCA_948472305.1 of Vicia faba. Classification (NCBI taxonomy): domain Eukaryota; kingdom Viridiplantae; phylum Streptophyta; class Magnoliopsida; order Fabales; family Fabaceae; genus Vicia; species Vicia faba. Next base: position 174,848,787 of record OX451738.1, on the reverse strand, counting down.
TTGTACTTGGTAGCTTCCAACTGCTTTGTAACTCAGTTTTCTTTGTGCAGTTTTTTATGCTTGCAATGTCACTTTGTATGCCATATTTAGCAATGCATATTGACTTGTTTTGCAACTCAGTTTGCTTTGCTTTAGTATGCTTTTCTTGCAATGTTTGGTTACTGCCTTTGCAATGTTGTGCAGTGCTTAGACAATTTGAAATTTGGTGCCTTGGTTTGCCTTTGCAATGCCTATGTTTTTGCATTTGAACTAAATGTATGCTTGCATTTTTTTGTCTTTTACTTTTCTCTTTGTGAACCAAGAAGAGCAATCTTCTTGTGATTTTCAAAGAGAAAAATAAAAACATGATGAACAAATAACATTCTGATTCCGGTTGGCAAACTTTAATGATGATTTTTTCTTTCCTTTTCTGCTTGAAAAATTAACTGTACTAATTTATTTTTCTTTCTTCTTTTTCAGGTGAAAGCAACTTGGACGACAAAGGAAGAATAGTAAGCAAGAGACCTTGGGCATGGGAGCACTGGAGCTTGAATGTTTTGGACTTAGATTCATTTTCCATTTATTGTAAACAATTATTATTTTAAATACTATAAGTTGTAAACTTACAATATTCAAATAAATTTTGTAACAACATTTGAAATGAATAAAAGTCTTTATCCAAAAGAATTTTTCTACTGTCAAATATCTTGCCCTTCTTCCTTGCATGTTCATTTAATTATTTAAGACTCTCAAATCAAAATAATTGAAACTGTATCTCAACAATTCTAATCCAGATAAAATAAATAATCAAAAAAACCTTGCAGTCTCGTAACCTTGTATCAGTATTCCAATCACAATACGCATGGTATTCCAATAAGCAAGCAAGCATTCCATTAACAGGTAAATATTTAGTTCCATTAACAAGCAGATGCCTTAACAGACACACATCATCTTGTTAATCCGGATTAGAAAGTTTCAGCTCCTATCTCTTATCCCAGATTAATCAAGCCTTGGGAACAACCAATAAATTTGAACAAGCGTGAAAACAATGTAACCGTTAACTGAATTTCTGAGGATTCAATTTCTTCTGAGAAATGCGAGAGAAAACCTGATTCTTTAATTTACGGCCAAAGAAAAGTCTGTTTGATCGATTCCTAAGCCGATCTTAAAAATCAGAGAAAACCATAGGGTTGTGATTTTCTTGTGAAAAAGGGAGGGAAAATTTTGAGGTACAACAGTTTCCCCTGTTCAATCTTATTGAACCTGAAGAGTCAGATTAGCGAGTTCGTCGTTCGCGACTCGAAGGTAAAAGATGATTGGACACTAGAGTGCCCCTAAATTTGCACTCGTCAAAGCATAGATGATGGAATGGGCTTAAAGATGCCATTTGGAGATGTGACAGAACCTTGTTGGAGATGGGCTTAAAGATGCCATTCAAGAATATTTGTTGAACTGTATGCTGTAGGTGAAAGAATGAGTATCAGAAAGGTATCCATGTTTGGAACATCTCTGAGCTGGGGGTCTGAATAAGCAATAGATTAGCATCCGTGTTTGGAGAATCCGTAAACTGTTTTCAGAAGTTGAATCTGAAAAAGCGATAGATTGACATCCATGTTTGGAAGCATCCGTAAACTGTTTTCAGAAGTCTTTGAAGTTTGAAGCTTTCTAAACTTATCCTGTGAAGGGTAAAATATTAGCTGAAACACAAAGTTATGTTGCATGGAATGTATGGTGCAATATATGTGTTTTATCGATGTTTATGATATATGAATGCAATGTATGCGCATGTGAGCTAATGAATTATCTTGTTGAGGAAGATAAATCCTGGATAGTTGGAGATAATAAAATCTTTGACCGCTGTCGGGGAAAATAAATCCTTGACTGCTGCTGGGGATTGAAAATCCTTTGATCGTTGAGAATGAGAAGTCCTGGGACCACCGTTGAAGAGTATGTGTGTCTTCAAGCTTTTTGACAACCTCTGCGGGGAGAAGTTATACTGCTGGGGAAAGTCAGGAGTTTGGGTTGTATGCCAATCTACTGGGGATTCCTGTTTTGTCGTTTGAGGAGAACTCCGCAGGGGAATATCTGAAAACTCTGTGGAGAATTGAGAATGAGAATCTTCATTCTGCCAGGGGGATTTGTGTTGAGGAACCAATAACGAGAATCTTCGATCTGCAGGGGATTAAGAACTCTGACAAATTCATGCTGAGAGTAAAGAAGGTTCTGGCAACTTCATTGGAGAATCAAGGATAAGAATCTTGATTTTGTCTGGGAGTAAAAACTCTGTGGGGAGTAGCTGTACTGCTGAAGAGTAGCTATCATGTTGGAGAGTAAAACTCAGGACTTTGGGAAAAGCTTATTCCTGTTTGGAAGAAGTTCGGGAGTTAAAGTTGTACGCCACTTTGAGAATGAGAGTCTTCATTCTGTCGGGAATATCGGGGATTCAAGTTATATACCACTTTGAGAATGAGAATCTTCATTCTGTCGGGAATATCAGAAATTCAGGTTATATGACACTTTGAGAATGAGAATTTTCATTCTGTCGGGAATATCAGTAATTCAGGTTATACACCACTTTGAGAATGAGAATCTTCATTCTGTTGGGAATATAAGGAATTCAGGTTATATGCAACTTTGAGAATGAGAATCTTCATTTTGTCGCGAATATCAGGAATTCAGGTTATATGCCACTTTGAGAATGAGAATTTTCATTCTGTCAGGAATATCAGTAATTCAGGTTATACGCCACTTTGAGAATGAGAATCTTCATTCTGTCGGGAATATCAGGAATTCAGGTTATATGCCACTTTGAGAATGAGAATCTTCATTCTGTCTGGAATATTAGGAACTCAGGTTATATGCCACTTTGAGAATGAGAATTTTCATTCTGTCGGGAATATCAGTAATTCAGGTTATACGCCACTTTGAGAATGAGAATCTTCATTCTGTCGGGAATATCAGGAATTCAGGTTATATTCCACTTTGAGAATGAGAATCTTCATTCTGTCGGGAATATTAGGAATTCAGGTTATATGCCACTTTGAGAATGAGAATTTTCATTCTGTCGGGAATATCAAGAAGTTGGGTGTATGCCAATCTACTGGGGAAGCAAGAATGAGAATCTTCATTCAGGCGTTTGGGTCAGAAGGTTTGGTGTATGCCAATCTACTGGGGTTTTAAGGATGAGAATCTTCATTCTGTTAATGGTATCAGGAGCTTGGGAGTATACCAATCTTCTGAGGTTTCAAGGATGAGAATCTTAGTTCTTGAGAGAAACAGAATTTCAGGAGCTTCATTTGTCCGTTATTCTGCTGGTGGGTTGTTTCTGCTGAGATCTAGGAACTTGTCCGTAATTCAACTGAAGAAAAGCACTTTTGTCGAGATTTAGGAACTTGTCCGTAATTTGACTGAAGAAAAGCTTTTTCGCTTGAATTTGATTATACCTTTCCTGAAAGGAAAAGGTTAGTGGCATATATCAAACAATGATGTCTTGATGCACGAAGGTGTAATGTATTTCAAGACGACCTTTCGCTGGGGAAAATAAATCCTGAGCTGATGATGGAGAAGAGAGTTGGATTCTTCGTTTCTGATAGTGAAAAGTCTGGAAGCGAATCAGAATGAGTCATTGAGAGATTTATCTGAAACAGGAAAACCCGGAATATCTTCCACTAGAATAAGAATCAGGGAGATCTTAGTGTCGATCTGTCTGAACCAGAGAAGGTCTTGGATTAACTTTGACTCAACCGGATGATGGAGGAATCTTTGACGAGTGCTGCTCCAAAAGGTGATGAAGGAATCTTCGACGACCGTAACTTCCAACAGGTGATGAAGGAATCTTCGACGACCGTAACTCCAACAGGTGATAAAGGAATCTTCGACGATCGTAACTTCCAACAGGTGATGAAGGAATCTTCGACGACCGTAACTTATAACAGGTGATGAAGGAATCTTCGACGACCGTAACTTCCAACAGGTGATAAAGGAATCTTTGACGATCGTAACTTCCAATAGGTGATGAAGGAATCTTCGACGACCGTAACTTCCAACAGGTGATGAAGGAATCTTCGATGACCGTAACTTCCAACAGGTGATGAAGGAATCTTCAACGACCATAACTCCAACAGGTGATGAAGGAATTTTTGACGACTGTAACTCCAACAGGTGATGAAGGAATCTTTACCCGCCGATCAATCTGCGTATGTTATGAATGTTGTTGAAATATAATTTCGTTTTGGAGAATAAATCCTTGACAAGTGTTGGGGAAATAAACCCATGATTGTTGGTCTGCTAGAGAGGTGATGAACTTCTCGAGGATTCTTGAATTTCTTTTCAGAAAGATTTTGGAGAGATTCGTCACTGCCCCTAGTATCAAATGTTTGTGGCATTTCTAGGAAACTTGGACTGTACGTAACCTTCTGATGAGATTGACGTTTTAATTCCCCAAGTGATGGTGATAGAGACCTGCCCCAGGTTAATCTGCAATTGAGATATTTCTTGAAATCTTGACTGGACTGCCCCAAGTTTACTGGACTTTGAGAGATTTGTTGAAATCTGGACTGGACTGCCCCAGGTTTACTGGACTTTGAGAGATTTGTTGAAATCTGGACTGGACTGCCCCAGGTTTACTGGGCTTTGAAAGATTTGTTGAAATCTTGATTGGACTGCCCCAGGTTTGTCATGTCAGGTCCCCTTTTGTTGATAGGAGATTTTTGCGATGGAAGTGCCATCCCATTTGAAATGATTTTGTTCACTGAGAGAGCTTTCGTTCATTCGAACATTTACTGTGTGAATTTCTTTGCTGTCAATCAAATAGCCGTGTGCAAACAACGATATTCAAATAATGCAAAGTTTATGCTTGTCTTGAAATTTTTGAAAAAATGCATTTTTTAGCAGAAAGTTTTTATAAGACAAATTCAACACAAGATTTAGAGCAAAGCCTTACAGGAGTCAGGATACCTTTTGTGATAGTATGCTTTCGAACTAACCCATGCTTCAATTAGGACTTTTGAAGGGTTGTAACGTGGCTTGGTTCACGGTTCAAGAAACAAAGGATAAAGGCGCAAAGTATATTTGTACCCACCCTCTCTTCGTGATGTTCTTCAATTCTAAACTCAATTAATTGTGCGTCGAACTCTATTCGAGTTTGGAACGACGTTTTTGGTGATGGTTCACACAAGTTTAATTTGTTGGAAGGTAGTCATTTTTTTTGCAACATTTTTCATGTTGTTGAGGATTTTTAATGACCTCTTTCTTTTGATTCATTGTCCCTAACTTTTGCCTGACTGTTCCTATTTTCGAGATTACAGTCAGTGGGATGCCCCAACTTTCTTAAGCCTCCTTTGTAGGTTTTGGCTCAGTGGGCTTTTCTTTTTTTCTGAGAGCTAATGTCTGCCTATGAGATGAGGAACCATCACTGTCTTGTCATTCATTATATTATGAACTGAGAGTTTGCGGCTTCAACGTGCATTTTGAATTAACTGAGAGACTACCCTGCCCCGAGTTTTGATTTAAGGTTTCAATTTTGTGTTTAAAACAGAAAACTTCTACTTCTTTGGCTCGAAGGGGTTGACTAGGGATTATCTTCCTTATAACTCCAGTGTTTAGGATTTGAAATAAACGCCTGTACATCGTCAGCAAGGTCTGTCCAAAAGCATACTGTATGAGATTATGGCATTTTTTCGTCATCCTCCCTCTAAAGACTTGTAACTTTTAGCAAGAGTTAAATGTCATAAAGAAAGTAGAAAGCATAATTCAAGAATAGTGAAAACGAATGGATGAATTCAAGACAAACATATGCAATGCATTAATGAAACAGAGTTTGACATCAACAGATAATTGTTTGAATAACAAAAGAAATTACAGCCTGAAAATTCAAATGAAACAAAAGTCTCTTAGTTCGAACTTGTCATTTTAGATGGAGAACCCTCAGCGGAAGATTTTCATCTGGCCATCCTCTGAATTTCAGCACTCCTCTGTCAATCAAATCTTGGGTCTTGTTTTTCAAAGCCCAACAGTCGTCGGTGTCATGTCCAGGACTATAGGAGTGGTATACAAAAAATGCGTCGGGGTGATAGCCAGGAGCAGAGGTATTGGGATTCCGAAGAGGATCCTTTAAAATATCCAGATTGACCTCCAACAAGCGTTCCAGTATTAGAGATAATGGTATGCCAATCTCAGTGAAATGTCTTCCAGATGCATTTTGCTTACGCCGATTACCCCGTTGATGCTGGCGAGGTTGTTATTGGGCTTGTGACCCTGAAGCAAGCTGGGGAGCCTTTCCCTTGTCTTCTTGTCTCAAAGGAGGCTGAATGGTGACTTGATCTTCAACCCTAGTTGTTTACCCCACTTGGTTATCTTGAAGCAGTTTTTTGATGAGGACCCTGAGCTCCTCTTGTCCTTGAGCCAGGTTTTGAATGAGAGCCATATGGCCCACCAGTTGTCCCATCATCTGGATTTCATTGTTGCCAACTCAATCTGTAGCCCTTCCAATTGATCATTCCTGATGCCGCCTGGATTTCCTAGGACCATGCCCTTTGTGAGGAGAGCTTTCACTTCTTCCTGCCCCTGGGACAGGTTCAAGAACATTTCTTGAAGTTGAGCGTTTTGAGCCTGGATATCTTCGACAGTCCTCTGTAGAGCCATCTCTACTGAAATAAATAGTAGGAGAATAAGGAGACCTGAAAGGGAAAACCTGTCATGATACGATGCATGATATGTGGATGCATGTTTTCAAGGGTCTCGCGAGGTAAACACAAGAAAATGTTAGAGGTTGAACTTCGATCAACATCTTTGATTGGAGAACTTTGTATTGGTGGATGTCCTTCCACGAGAATCAAGCTCACCATGTCAAGTGGGTCATAGCCCTCGATTCAAGTTGTTACACTTGATCTTTGACGGTGTTTGTTTAGAGGAAAATGAATCCTCTTGCCCTTTGGTAGACATCTGGTTCAACGTGACCCTGCATCAAAGAACCTCGAGGTCGTTGAAATGGTTATTGAAAAATGCTATGGTATGATGTTACGATGTTATGATGTTATGTACAGGTATGCAAAAATAAGCAAGTGTATATACAGATAATCACATTCACACAAAGCAGACAAGTCCTTAGGTTTAGGCTTGCATGGGATTTGTAGGTAAGTACCCTCTTGAAGTCAGTTGACTCAACCTGTCCTATAAATAGTAACCGGGTTCTAAGGAGCTCAATATCACCGGATTATTTTCTGTGTTCATTGTTTCAGTTTAGCCACTTAACTGGCGACCGAAATATTCCAAGAAAACAACCCTCAATGAGTGTAGCATCGAGTATCTACCAACTTCGGACTGCACCAAAGTCGGTCATCTCACTACCCCTAATAAGGCCAAGATGGTCAAGTAAGGTTCTAAGAGTTCGTTAGTGCTTCATGACATCACTCAGTGGCCCCGTATTCTCTTTGATTGACTCAAAGGCTACCGGTACCCACAAATATGTCGCACTAACATAGCCACTGCTTCAACCATGTCGGTATACCCCACACAGTTCCCTCGCAGTTTATTGCTACTTACCTAAAAGGTGTCCCCAAATCTGGGTGTAGGATTTCAAACCCAAACAATAGAACCAAATGTAAAGCAATCAAGGCAAACAAGATAAGCATGCAAAGGTGATCTAAAACCCTAAGGTAAACCCACTTTTAAAAGATATTTCCCCAACAAAGTCGCCAGTTCTGTGATACGGTGGGAGAACTGACTTAAGGTTTTGCGTTTGTGTTCGTAATTGTGCGATTTAGCAAGAGTCGCCATCGACTTTTTATTTTATCCTAAGGAAAGGTCAAAAAGCACAGGAAAGACCTTTGAGATGTTTTCTTGGGTTCGGGGAGTAGATTATGAAAAGGGAAGGTGCAAGCACCCTTTTCATCTATGGTTTTCTATGGGCTCTTAGTTACTTGTTTAGATCACTTGCTTTTGCTTTTCAATTGTTTGAAATGGTGCTTTGTGTGTGTGGTTTTTTGAAAGTGCTTTAAAAAAGAGGCCTTGTCTAGGCAACCTTTGTAATGATTCTTTTTTGAATATATACAAAGGTGTTTGTCTTTTTGAAAAGATATTTCAATGTTTTGAAAGTTTGTTTTGAAATTGTGTTGTGAGGTGTGTTTGAAAATGGCAAGGATGTTTTGCAAACTTTTGATCAAGTAACTAAGAGTTGTCTACCCTATTTTACTCAAAAGATCTTTCTTATGTTTTTAACCCTTTTGACAGTGTTATTTCACCATTGCATTTGGTGAACAACCTTGTGTTAGGATGTTAAACGGGACAGGTGTAGGTCATCGCATACAATCATTGAAAGCAGCTTGGGAGACGCTCTAGCAATTTTGTAAGGGACGAGATCGTTTTATCGAAGGCAACATCGAGGGTCATCGAGGGACTACGACATTTGTTTATCAAAGGGGAATTTTCTAGAGTGTCTCATATTCGAGGGACATGATTGCATTTTTGGAAGCAACAAGCGAGGTTACCCTAGAGGTGCAAGTGTGCATTGTGTTTGTCATTTTCATGCATTTTGACTTGTATTAGGTTATCTAGCGATTGATTTTTGAATCTTGCCATACACGCCTAATTACTATACAGTATATTGAAAGCAGTAAATTGCGGGAATTTAAAGTCTAAGTTATTACAAAAAAGTATCCGGGGATGGGGGTACAATTATTTACAAATGGGGATGAGTCTCTCAAGAATAGCAAAGTCCAAATATCAAGTGTTACAACCAAATCGAATTGTTGCAATTCAATGTAAAATTATAACAAATGAAAAGATCAATAATATAATGAGATGCATGTATTTATTTACAAATAAAAATCTATTCTAAAAGAAAGAAAGATTGAAAATTATATCATTATTTGTATGTATCTTATTAATTAACAAAATATTAACCCAAATTAAAAACCCCTTTTTTTTGATATTTTCATTATGTGATAATAAAAAGAAAATGGTTTAAAACAAAATCAAATTATTTTAAATATTATTTAAAGTATTATTATTATTGTGTTTTATTAATTGTGAAAAGAAAAGTTTTTTAAAGAAAGAAAAATTTACTTAAATTAATGTATTTTGCATTTTTATTAAGTGTAATTAATTATTTAAAAAAAGAAAACTATATTAAGAAAATCAAAACAAAATTTTAATGTTTTATTATAAACAAAACAAGTTATTTAGAATGAAAATAATTAATAAAAAAACAAGTATTGGTTTAAAGAAAAGAAATTAAAGAAAAGAAAAAAAAAGATGGGCTTAAGAGTATTGTTAGGGGTTAGACCCAAAATGAACAAATGAAGAGGAACAAGTCAGAATGAAGACAAAAGGGGGGTGCAGGCAAAAGCATTTATGGGCTTAAGGGAAAAGCTGGGGCGGGTCAGGCCCAGTGAAAAAATTGTACAACATTTTTGGGGTTTGTTCATTTTTTAGGGTTTGGAAGAAATGTTTGGTTTCAACAGCGGCGCCATTTTCTTCGTCTTCCTCTCCATCTTTCTCACCCACATGCGCTTCTGATTCTTCCTCCTATCTCAGCCGCTGGAGTGCCCTCACTCTCCTCCTCTCTCTATCATTCAAGGGCCTGATATGATTCGTTTCTTGTTCTTTTAGGGTTTCACAGTTTCGTGGTTCATTTGATTTTTCATGTTACTTGCATGTTTTTCTTTACAGTTTAGCCTTTAAATCTATGATGTTTTATGCAGTAAGGGTTTGAGGTAAATTTACCTTGAGTTTTCTTTGGAGAGGAGAGATGGAGGGTGAGATGGCGCCCCTGGTGGCTTAGCAACGAAGAAGAAGATGATGGAGAATGCGCTTCTGGTACCTTTTTCCTCTTTGTTGAATATTGATGATAATGTTATTCCGAGACTTGTTGTTTGTTTGATTTTTGTTAATGATGAACTTGATTCTGAAACTTGTTTTGTTGATGATGATGTGAGAATATGAATCTCACTGTTTTTTGATTTTGTTGATGATGGTGGATATTTGAAACTCTTTGTTCTTGATTTTGTTGATGATGATCTTGATTCTGAAACCCTATTTGCTTTGCTTCTGAATCTCTTCCTCTTTTTTGTCTTGTTAATGATTAGAATGTCTCTAAGATTTTTCCTCTTTCTCTTGAATGTTAATGTTAGTGATGAAGATAGCTTCTGAAACAAATTTTTGGTGGTTGCTATTTGTTGAGATTTGGTTGATGATGAAGCTTGTTATAAGCTTCAGAAATCTTGTTGAGTTTGTTTAGGCTTGTGGTTTGTATATTGACAGGTTTGGCAAGCAGGTTTTGAAACTGTTTGGCAAAGCTTGTTTGCAGTTTGGTACAGGTTTGAGCAAGCTTGAGTTTGTTTGCAGTTTTGATGATTTTGTTTTGTTTTGTTCACAGGGTTGGGAACTCTGTGGTTTGAGAAAGCTTTTCTAAACATGTTTGCAGTTTGTTTATGGTTTGTTGTAGGTTTGAGCAAGCTGGGAAGGCTTGCTTGGTTTGTCACAGTTTTGGCCAGCTTGTTTTTTGTGGCTTCACAGTTTGGTTTGACAGGTTTGGGCAAGCTTGGCTTGTTGAGTTTGTTTTCAGTTTTGGCCAAACAGGTTTGGAGTTTGGTTTGTTTTGACAGGTTTGGAACTTGGCTTGTGGTTTGAGCAAGATTTTGGTTGTGGTAAACTTGTGAGTTTTGCAGGTTTGCTTGCTGAGTTTGTAGTTGTTTTGGTTTTTGGCCAAGTATTTATTCTCTTAGACTGTTATGCAGTCCTCTCTTTTATATATTTTTGTTTTTTGTTAATTTATGCCAGCCTTAGCCAAAACTGCAAACTTTTTCACCAGGTCCTCTCTTTCTCTCTCTCTCTCTTTCTCTCTCTCTCTCTCTCTCTCTCTCTCTCTCTCAAATAAGCACTTTTGCTTATTATATCATATTTTCTGAAAAGTTTGCTGGCTGGAAAATGATGATGGCTTTGACAAGTCCTTGAATTGTGAATTGGTTTTTCTCTGCCTTTTCCCGCTATTTGATTTGCCATGCTACTTTCTGCATTGTGTACTTTTCTGACTGCATACTTTCTGCATTGTACTTGGTAGCTTCCAACTGCTTTGTAACTCAGTTTTCTTTGTGCAGTTTTTTATGCTTGCAATGTCACTTTGTATGCCATATTTAGAAATGCATCTTGACTTGTTTTGCAACTCATTTTGCTTTGCTTTAGTATTCTTTGCTTGCAATGTTTGGTTACTGCCTTTGCAATGTTGTGCAGTGCTTAGACAGTTTGAAATTTGGCGCCTTGGTTTGCCTTTGCAATGCCTATGTTTTTGCATTTGAACCAAATGTATGCTTGCATTTTTTTGTCTTTTACTTTTCTCTTTGTGAACCAAGAAGAGCAATCTTCTTGTGATTTGCAAAGAGAAAAATAAAAACATGATGAACAAATAGCATTATGATTCTGGTCGGAAAACTTTAATGATGATTTTTTCTTTCCTTTTCTGCTTGAAAAATTAACTGTACTAATTTCTTTTTCTTTCTTCTTTTTCAGGTGAAAGCAACTTGGACGACAGAGGAAGCAGAGGAAGCAAGAGACCTTGGGCATGGGAGCACTGGAGCTTGAATGTTTTAGACTTAGATTTATTTTCCATTTATTGTAAACAATTATTATTTTAAATACTATAAGTTGTAAACTTACAATATTCAAATAAATTTTGTAACAACATTTGAAATGAATAAAAGTCTTTATCCAAAAGAATTTTTCTACTGTCAAATATCTTGCCCTTCTTCCTTGCATGTTCATTTAATTATTTAAGACTCTCAAATCAAAATAATTGAAACTGTATCTCAACAATTCTAATCCAGATAAAATAAATAATCAAAAAAACCTTGCAGTCTCGTAACCTTGTATCAGTATTCCAATCACAATACACATGGTGTTCCAATAAGCAAGCAAGCATTCCATTAGCAGGCAAACGTTTAGTTCCATTAACAAGCAGATGCCTTAATAGACACACATCATTTGGTTAATCCGGATTAGACAGTTTCAGCTCCTATCTCTTATCCCAGATTAATCAAGCCTTGGGAACAACCATTAAATTTGAACAAGCTTGAAAAAATGTAACAGTTAACTGAATTTCTGAGGATTCAATTTCTTCTGAGAAATGCGAGAGAAAACCTGATTCTTTGATTTACGGCCAAAGAAAAGTCTGTTTGATCGATTCTTGAGCCGATCTTAAAAATCAGAGAAAACCCTAGGGTTGTGATTTTCTTGTGAAAAAGGGAGGGAAAATTTTGGGGTACAACAGATAGCCACTGTGATATGGTGGCATAAACGACTATTTTGAAATGTTGGTTTGCGTTTTGCGTTTTTTGTTCGCAAAATGTCGCGGTAAGCAAAAGTCGCCACCGACTTTTATTTCATCCAATCGGAAAGGAAAAAAGTACAGAAAAAAATCCTTTTTCGAGATTTTGAGTACGGGGGGTAGATTATAGAAAGGGGAGGTATTAGCACCCTTTCTATCCATGGTTTTCCATGGGCTCTTAGGTACTTGCTCATTATTTTAAAATTGCTTGTGTATGTGCTTTGTTTTTGAAAAGAGTTTTAACTTCGTGATAACCCTTGTATCAGTCCTCAAAGGTGTGACGAAGTTGTTTTGAAAATTGTTTTAAAATGTGTAAGTGTGAAAAGTTTTGATTTGAGCAAGTACTTACTAGCATCTACCTACTCGAAAAAAGATCGTTTCTAATGTTGTTTCCTATAGACAGCGCTATCCTACTATTGAGAAATAAGTAGCACCGTCGTTGGAGTTGTAAGGGTCAATTCGAAAGGGACGTACAATCACTAAAGCAATGTTAAGATGACTTAGTAATAACCCTAGATTCTTAAGATCATATTCGAGGCAACATTTTCGAGGCAACCTTTTCGAGGCAACATTCTGAGGCAACATCCGAACGAGACATTTTATCGTTTTTAGACAGAAGGGTAACCACTAAGACACCCTATACTTAATGATCGTTTACTGAAGGCAACCAAATTGAGAGCATACCCTAAGAGTGATATGTGCGAGTGATTTGTTTCAGTTATTTGTCTTTGCACATTAGGGTTTTCTAACTGTATTAAATTATCATGCAATCTTGTCATACAATCCTATTAACATACATCTAGACAGTTAAATATTTGCAGAAATTAAGATGCGAGAAAGTAAATCTACGCTATTACAAGGCTTCAGGGAGGGAAATTAATTACATAGCCAAAAAACCCGGGAAAAAGCGATAAATGAAAACCCTAGATTAAACTATTACAAACCATGCACAGTTACAACAATATTGACAAAAAATAAATAATATGCGCGCAGAGAATCGAATACGAGATAATTAGGGTTTTGACCCTTGCCTAAACCTAATTGCGGTTAATTAAGAAAATGTTTTTGTTTTGTTTTGTTATTTTAAGAAAATAAAGAAATTGTTAAATTAAAAGAAAGAAAAGCCTACTTCTAATTAATTTTAATTTTAAGAAAAAAAATGAATTAATTAGTCTACAACCTATTTTTGTATTTTTATTTATTTGAGACAAAGAGAAAAATAAAATTAAATCAAAAGTTAACCTAATTTCTATTTTTTGATTTTATTTATGAAAAAAAAACAAATTACAATTTCCCTAAATTAGACTAAATTAAATTAAATTAATAAAATTAATTTTGATAAAAAAAAGTCTAATTCTAATTTTTTGTGAATTATTGATTTTATGATTTTATGAAAAAAAAGATTAATTAGTGAATTAAAAATAATTAAAGAAAACATTAAAATAATTAAAAATAAATGAATATAAAAGGATGAGATGGGCCTGCATTAGCAATTGGGAGGGTTGAAATATGAACTTCTGGGCCCAAGGTTGGTGGCCTGTTTTGACTTTCCCTGATCCAATGCATGGGTTGGCCTGGGGCGTATGGTAGGCTCTTCGCTACGTGACGTTGGATCCACATGGCTGATGGATCTGATGGTGGAGCACAAGGGCGTTTGGTAGACGTGCGCTACTACAATGCATGAGATCTGCTTGGAATAATCAAGAAAATAACAAAATGCACACGCCTGGGATTGAACCCAAGACGTGTGCATCAAAGGCCTTCTCCCCAGCCATCTGAGCCATGGTGTTAACTTGTATGTTAAATAAACATAGAATATAATATGCAAAAACAAGCTAGTGGGGCCAACCAACGCGCAAAATTCAAACAGGAAAATCAGGGAGCGCCACGCATTATCGTCTTCCTCCCAACCGTCGTTTTAGGTAACAACACCTTTACCTACGGTTGACCTGCTGTAACTACAAACCTGCGTTTTTCAAAAACTCTCCACAAGCAATATAAATGAACATGGCTGGTACCAATCAACCTGTCTCATCCTCACAGGTCTCATGGTACCAGAATAAACATCCAATTTCACTTATCCTGCAAAGCCCTAAAACTCAACACGAAACCCTAGCCATGGCAGTTTGTCATACGATCACCAAAAACACAATTGAATATGATGATTAGCTTGCAAACATGTTAAGGAACAAGAATATGCAGGCAAAATGTGCAAATGGCGTATAAATTGATGAAAACGAAAATGAGTTTGGAAGCCAATTGTGATACCTGTAACTTACAATTCTAGGCGTGAAAAGGCTTGAATTTGATTGGAATATGCTCATGGAACATCCAACAACCTTTTGGCAATGTGAAAAGGGCACGATCCGGTCTCTAATATGGAAATTAGATTACCACTTTTCTTGAAATTTTTTGAGTTTTGTTTCACCTTTGCACGACTGCTTTTAACCTCTATATGCCTTGGTCTCCTTCTGTATATGTAATGCAAGCTATTAGGTCAACAAAAATGACCTCAATCTTGCTCGTCATGGAGATTTGATTTGATATTTCAATGCATATGATTATTTTCCAATTTTGCTCAAATCCAATATTTTACAACCAAATTGACCTTGCACGAGTTGATCTTCAATTGACAGCATATGATATCTTCTTTCAATGCAAAAGATCATCCCTAAAATGCAATATATGATTTATTTGATTTTATTTGAATTTTAAATGAATAAAAATAAATAAATTAAATAAATGGATAAGTAAATCATGGAGGGTCCCATAGGTCGTGGACTATGTTAGGAATGAGATGAAAGCATAAAAAGTTGGGGCCATTTAGCAAAAGATGCAAATTTGAGCATATTTGACTTTTGGCAATTTTGCAAAAAAGGTCAACTTGGCCAATACACAACTCTCTCAATTTTGACCCTAGAGAGGTGTTCTTGGACTTTTTAGAAAGCTTAGGATGTACTCTAAGCAACCCTTTTAGTATCATCTCAATTGAGTCTTCCATGTTCATGTATGAAGCTTTGACCCAAAAGGTGTTTTTGTTGACTTTTTAAAATGACCTATAATGTCCAAATTCATATCTTTTTGTGAGTGCATATTTTGAACTTGGGAGATGAAGATGAATAGTATAGAATTGAATCCTATTCAAAATGAGATTTGGATTGGTCATTTTTGATAAAGCATGAGAAAGGTATGCTTGGTCAAAGTTGAGTTGACTTTTCCTGCAAAACCCTAATTTAGCAACTTTTGGGTTTTGATGAATTATGGGTAATCCTTGATGAATCATGATCAACCCTTGATCAAATGATGAATTATACTTAAAAATGAGGATGTTTACCAAAAACCTTGAAGTTTGACTGTATGTGGGCCACAACTGACTTTTGACATAACACAGTCGATTTTCAGGCATTTGAGCAATTGACTGAGCAAACTTCTTATGCAAGGCTTGAAACTTGACATGGATGATCTTGAGAACATATTAGGACAATGGTGAGAATTTGGAATCCTTTGGAATCAAACATCTTGATGCAAAATGAAACCCTAATTTGAGGTAGATTGGCTTAGGAGAGAGTTTGTCTGGTCAACTCTTTGAGAGAAGCCATCTTCAGCGGAGGTTTGTTGGTAGCAACTTTAGTTGATGCCGAGAAATGAGGGACCTATTAGAAATTTTGACAAGGTGTTTCTATGAATTCCCCGTCCATCTCCATGTAGAGTTAGGAATTGAGATGACTCACCATATACTCCTCTTCACCTTGTACCGTGACAATCTTTCCCTTCATCGGATATTTCAGCATTTGATGGAGCGTGGAAGTAACTGCCCCACCCTTATGGATCCAAGGACGACCCAGTAAGCAAGAATACGATGGTCTGATATCCATCACGTAGAAGGTGGACCCAAAGGTATGAGAACCCACTTTGACAGGGATGTCCTCCTCCCCGTGCACCATTCTTTTTTACCCATCAAAAGCCCTTACCACAATATTACTCGGCTTTAGAATCAAAACTTCACAGTCTAGACAATCTAGCACTTTCTTTGGCAGAACATTCAGTGAGGACCCGATATCTACTAACATATGGGCCATAGTGGTGCCCCTGCACTCGATCGAGACATGCAGAGCATCATTATGATTTCTCCCTTTAGCAGTCAGATCTGCATCTGAAAACCCTAACCCATTGTCAACAGTTAGGCTAGCCACACAATATTTGAACTGATCTGCAGAAGTTTCCTGTGGCACATGCGCAGTCTTAAGAAACGCAATCAGAGCCTTCACATGGGCTTCAGAACATAATAACAGGGACAACATGGAGATATTTGACGGGGTGTACCCACTTTCTCGACCACATTGTAGTCGCTCTTCTTGATAATTTTCAATATTTCCTCTATTTCTTGTTTAGAGGTTTCCACAATGATCTTCTTAGGTGCCTCCGTCCGGGCAGGCTCACCTATGATTTCTTTGCCCCGAGTCCCAGATGGTTCAGCTGCAGGGGTGACAACTGGAGTAGGAATTGGGAAAGTAGTTGATGTACTAGCAGACGGAATGACAACAGGTTCGTGGGCAGTCGGAGGGGAAATCTCGGGAGAAAAGAGTCTTCCACTTCTGGTTACCTTGCTTGCCCCAACAATATTACTGATATCCGTATCGGCTTCTTCAGCCCTCAAATCTTATTTAACACCATGGTAATATACATCAGCACCGTAGTGCCATGGGATAGCATTTTCTGAGGTATATGGGATGGGGCCAGGAGCGGTGATTATTAACGAAGCAATTCTTGGAACAGGTGTAACCCTAACGGTTTTTCTCGAGGAAATCTTGGAAGGATTGGCGGAAATGGTGATAATGGCAACATCTTCAAACGAAATCATAGTTTTTTCAAACAAAATTTCTTTATTATCCATCAGGCGCTGAACACCTGACTTCAATAAACAACAACCAAAAGGCAGAATCGAACACATGTGGCAACCTTCACCACAACCCGGGAATAAACCGGCCAAAAACAAATTCTTCTTAACCGTCATCAAAGGAGTAGAAATTTCTTCCACAAAGGTCACAAACGAATCGGTGTCCACAACATTGACTCCACGACCATGTTTGGGCACATGAGCAGTTATAACGTTTGGATTTTTCGGAGCATCAAACTCAATCTCTTTAGCTTCCAGCAAATCTTGCACTTTATTCCTCAGAGCCCAGCACTCGTTTGTATCATGGCCTGGGCTCTCTGAATGGTAGGCGCATCGCGCGTTGGGATTGTATCTGGGAGAAGCAGTGTTTGGATTCTTGGGAGCCTATTTCAAGGTTGCCAAGATGGATTTTAAAACATGAGGCAAGACTTCAGCCAAAGTCATGTTGATGCGGGTAAATTGTCGTTGTGGTCTTTCCATCCTTTGCTGATTGTTGCATTGTGGAGCAACTGTTGGTCTTGATATCACTACAGCATTTACCGTTTGACAGTGTTCAGGTCTGCTTTGGCCCCTCGGGCCATAGACTGCACTAGCTTCCTTCTTACCGGTGAAAGGCTTCTTTACTGCACTTGATGAAGCATCCTTCTATATTTTACCACTTCGAATGCCAGTTTATACTCTCTCTCCAATCAAAATCAACTCAGTAAACCCAGACGATGAACTTCCGATCAAATGATTGAAAAATGGACCAGATAGAGTCCCTAGAAACATGTCAACCAACTCCCTATCAGACAAAGGGGGTTGGACTCTTCCAGCCAAGTCTCTCCACTTTTGAGCATAGTCCTTAAAACCTTCACTTGCACCCATAGACATACCCTAGAGCTGAGTACGAGTGGGAGCACGGTCGGTGTTATACTGATACTGCCTATAAAAAGCAACAACAAGGTCTTCCCAGTTTCAGACACTGGCTCCTTCCAACTGATAAAACAATTCAAGCCGAGTCCCTGACAGACTATCTTGAAAGAAGTGTACCCACAAATTTCTATCAGCAGTGTGGGGTTGGATTTTTCTTACGTAAGAGCGGATATGGAGTTTTGGATAGGATACTCCATCGTACTTGACAAAAATCGGAGCTTTGAACTTATGAGGGATCACCACTCCCGATACCAGTCCCAGTTCTCCAAAATCCAAACCAGGGATCTTCTGAATCTCCATAGCACTCACACGGTCTTCTAGCTACTTGTACCTATCCTCAGCAGGAGGATATTGCTCATCGTCATAATCCATATCGTCTCCAGAAACTGCAGGACTAGGGTCCTTTACCCTTTCTTGGTTCTCCCCGTCCTTGGATGAGGAGGTCAGATCAGCTGGTTGTCTCAACCTTTCTCCGAATCTTCTTCCCATGTTCAGAATACCGACCTTCTTCTTCTTCTTTTTCTCTTTCAGAATAAGGGTCTTTAAATCCTCTTTCCCTTTAGCCAGACTTATGAACATCTGTTGGAATTAGGAGTTCTGTGCCTGAAGACCTTTGATTGCTTGATCAGAAGACATTTCTATTAAAATAAACAACGAAGAAAATGAGAAACCTGTAGTGGTACCTGTAATGATGTGCATGATAATGGGATGCATGTAATGATTTCAAAGACTTTGGGAGATTTAAATTTGCAAACCAAAAATAAACAAACTTTATTAGATTAACTTTGAAAGGTTCAACAATGCCTTTAAGGTGTTACAAAGAAGTAAATAAAACAAGATCTAAAACTAGAAAAAGAAAAATCAAAAGTCCCATGGACACTTCCTCTTTGTGTCGATGTAGTCATTGATCACTCTTTCTTCCTCGAGCTGCCTGGTGAGCTTCAAAATCTTCCTTTCTTGCTCATAATAATTTTCCCGGTAAGTATCCCGCTCATTTTTCAACTGAATCCAAGACCTCTGCAACTCCCTAGGATCAGTGGGCATGTAAGGATAGAGAACCGTGTAAGGAATGCCCTCTTCATTAGTGGGCTCCACAATCACTGGTAATACGGCCTCATAGGACATCCCAAGCTTCTGGGCACGAGCTCGGACCCATTGGAGGTAAGGCTGCATATGAAGGGAAGTATTTGGTCCCAACTCTTGGGGGTCAGATCTGTTCACCATGCCCCAAGCTCGTATAAACCTCCGGCAGTGCTCCTTAACGCCCTCCTTGTAGTCAAATACAATGTCCTCAAGAAGTAGCTCATGGGGACCATCTCTCCGAGCGCGACCAAATTGTCGCAAAGCAAGACAAGGATTGTAAGTTATACCCCCTCTGATTCCAAGCAACGGGACATTAGGGTATCCCCCACAACGGTCAATAACAACAGTGTCTTCCATAGCCCAGGAACACCAAAGAATATATGTATGAGTAAGTGACATTATTCTGTAGGACCAACCCAAACCTTCTTCGTTCTTCAGCACAGACTTAGGGAGGTGCGAAATAAACCACCTCGACAGCAACGACATGCAACACATAAGAGTCCCTCTTCTCCTCACAGTACGAGTATAGAGGGCATGCAAGATATCACCCAATAGGGTAGGCACATGATTGCGAGAAAGGAAAATCTTGACAACATTCACATCTACAAAGGAATCCGGATTCGGGAAGAGAACCAAACCATAGATAAGGAGAGCCAAGATATCTTCAAAAGCCTGAAAATCCAAATTATCCCAGAATAGATGAGCCTGGTCTATCAGAAATTTGGCTAGAAAACCTTCGACTCCGCTTCGTGTTTCCCAATTGGATACTACATCAGCCCATTTTAAATGCAGAACTGAGGCAATGTCTTCTGGTCTAGGAACTTCTTCCATACCTGTGAAGGGTACTTGTTCAAGAATGGTTATGCCCGATAGGTGAGAGAACTCTTCCAATGTGGGAACCAGCTGGTAATCTGGAAAGGTGAAGCAATGATGCACAAGATAGAAGAACTGGAAAAGTACACTCATCATCTGCTCATCAAGATTTGAAGTAACCAGGCTGAGAAGTTGACCGTGTCTCTTAATGAACATAGAAGTCTCAAAAACTCTTGAGGCTAGCTCTTTGAGTTGGACAGGTATTTGCACAAAGTTAACTCGGATGGTATTCCTGCGCACGGAAGCCATAATCTGCAAAATAGAACAAAGATAAATTCCCTTGGTCTTTGAAACAGTTAGTGTAATGAAGCATGAATGCCATGTTATGATGCATGTTGTCATGGTAAACCACAGGTATAGAAAACATAGATATTGCAAACACAAATATTGCAAACATAGTCAAATCACAAAAAGCCCTTAGGTTTAAGGCTTGCATGGTGTCAAAGGTAGTACCCTCTTGAAGCTAAGTTGGTTTAAACCCGTCCTAGAAAAAGTAACGGGGTTCTAGAGGACCCCAATATCACTGACCATCCTCCAATTGTCATGGTTTCAGCTCACGCAATCTTTTCTTGCGACCGAAACTATCTCGAGAGTATGGTCTCAATGAGTGTAGCATCGAGTATCAACCAGTTCCTAGCTGTGATACGGTGGGAGAACTGACTTGGTTTTGTGTTCGTATTCGCACTTGTGCGGTTGAGCAAGAGTCGCCACCGACTTTTTATTTTATCCTAAAGGAAAGGTTAAAAAAGTACAGCAAAAATCTTTTGAGATATTTCGTGGGTCCGGGGGGTAGATTATGAAAAGGGAAGGTATTAGCACCCTTTTCATCCATGGTTATCCATGGGCTCTTAGTTACTTGGTTTTTAGATCACTTGCCTTGATTTTCGATTGCTTGAAAATGGTATATGTGTGGGTGTTTTTGAAAATGTTTTTGAAGAAGATGCCTTGTCTTAGGCTAACCTTGTAACAATTCTTTACTCAAATATTTTACAAAGGCGTGTATCTTTTCGAAAAGATGTTTCAAAATGTTTTGAGAGTTTGTTTTGAAAGTGCTTGTGGAATGTGGTTTTTGAAAAGAAGGCAAGTGTTTTTGCAAGTTGATCTCAAGTAACTAAGAGTTTTGTCTACCCTATTGTACTCAAAGGTTTTCTCTATGTTTTCAACCCTTTTTAACAATTTTGTTCCACCATTGAATTTGGTGGACAATCTTGCGTTTTAGGAAGTTTGTTCGGGACGGGCGCGGGTCATCTTATGGACCATGAATGCAATGGTGCCAAGTATTTTTGGCAATTTGCTTTGAAAGGACTATGATCATTCCGTTTAGGCAACGTTCGAAAGCGTCATCGAGGGGCTTATGATCATTTGAATTTGTTTTGCCAAAGATACTCGACGTGCAAGCATGGCCCATTTTGGAAGGCAACATGTGGGATTACCCTAGAGGGTGCAAGTGTGATTGTGTATTGATTTCATGTATTTGTCTTGCATTAGGTTATCTAGCGTTTGATTTTATGTACATGCAAACCCTAGGTCTAACCATGGTATAATTGAAAGCGGTAAATTGCGAAAATGTAAAATCTACGCTATTACAAAATAAGTATCCGGGAGTGGGGGTACAAATTTATGAATGGGGATGAGACTTATAGTATCCAATAAGTTACAACCAAATCGAATTTGCGATCAAATGTAAATGACGTATATCAATGTATGGAAATAGCAATTGTATATGTGTCGAGTGTATAATGTGAAATGTATTGTATAAGTGATTATTTATAGGTGCGATAATGTGAATTCAAATGTGTATTAAGGTATTGTTTTGACTTAAAGAAAAAATCGAATGTTTATTTAATTAAATTAATGATCTTGTATTTTTTAATATGTATGAAAAAGATAATTTTAAGAAAAAGGAAATATTCTAAGTTTGAGAGTTATTATTTTACATTTGATATATAAAAAGGTATCTTTGTATTATTAATAAGAAAATTTGAATAAAAAAAGAAGTGTTTTCAATTTTAATTATATGGTGTAAGAAAATATATTTTTGTTATTTATGTACAAAAAGAAATGTTTTAATCAAAAGAAAAATATTTTCAATCTTATAAAAATATATTTTTATGTGTATATACAAAGAAAATTTAAATTAAATGTTTTAAATAAAAAAAAACCTATTTCATGTATTTTAGTATTAACGAAATAATATACAAAGTAACAAAATTTGGGTTAGAGGAAAAATATTGTAATTAAAATGTTATATTAGAAAGGTTTGTGTTAACTTATTAACAAGTAAACTTGTTTTAAATATATAAAAAAATGGTTAAGTTGACTAATTAAAAAAAGAAAGAAGATAACGTTATAGAAAGGGTAAGAGTTTTTGAGTGGGCTTTGGTGGTTGGAACGGGCAAGGCCCAGAGTTTTGAAACAAACAGTTTTTCAGGGTTTTGATTATTGTTTGCCATTGGGACGCGTTAGGGTTTGCAGCGCCGTTTTGGGGTTTCGTTCATTTTCGTTCGTTTGGCCATGGCTGTTGAACATCCTTCCCTTTGCTTAAGCCATCAGCGCCTCCACCTCTTCTCCTCTCTTCACGCCCACCTCAAATGGTGACAAACAGAGGTACGATTCTTTTCTTTTCAATGCGTTAGGGTTCGAATCCTTCTTATATTTTACTGCTTTTTCGATTAAGTGTTTGACTTTGATTTGCATGTTGTGTTCATTTTTGATTTCGTTGGAGGTACACGAGAAAGGATGAAAGAACATGCATTACCTTTACTGAAGAGGGGAAGGAATGGCGGAGGTGCTTAGGAGGCTCGACGGTGAAGGGTGCTGATGAAATCTTTAACTGGTATCTTTGTATATTTCTATTGGTTTTATGATGATTATGAACTGAAAACCCCTTTTGAATCCACCTCTTTCTTCTTCTCCTTTGCCTTTAATGCTTGCTTTTGAATGTCTTTGAATGCCTTTGAGTGTTTGCCTTTGAGCGTTTTGCCTGTGATGAGGAGTTTCTGAGGCTTAGGGTTTATTTGATTCTTTTCCTCTTCTCTTCCGGTTGCCTTGAGTTGCCTCTTCTGTATGCTTGCTTAATGACTTTCTCCTTGCCTTTGAGTTGGGTTGCCTTATGCGTTTGCCTATGAAGAAGATTTTCTGAGGCTTTGTGTTGCCTTTGTTGGATGCCTGGGTTGATTTTCTTTGTACGTTGGTTTGATGGCCCGATGATGAAGAGATTCTAAGGGTCTAGAGTTGGCTTGTTTTATGTTGGTTTTGACAGGTTTTAGCTTAAGTCAATGCAGGTTTATACTGGCTTAAGGTTTACAGGTTGTGAGGCTTTAAGGCATTTGATAGTTTTTGTGTTTATCAGTTCTGGCTTTGGGTTTTTAGGCCATTTGCAGGTTTTGATACTTCAGTCGTTTAAGGCTCTTTGAATGGCTTACAGGTTCTGTGCAGGTTAATTGGTTTTCTTCAGGTTATGTTGTGGCCTGGGGTTATGGAATAGGCTTTGTGATGGTTGAGGTCATCGTTCTGCAGGTTGATGGTTGAAACTGGTTTTTATGCTTTAGCTGGTATGGTCTTGGATATCAGGTCAGGTTTTGAATGGTTTAGGCCAGGTTTTGAATGGTTTAGGCCAGGTTTTTGTTTGACAGGTTATATGCTGGTATGGCTTATGCAGTAGGCAAGTTTTGTGCTTCAGGCAGGTTTAATGGCTTAACAGTGGGGTGAGGCTTGAGGCTTAATGCTTGTTGATTTTTGTGTTTTAGTTATTGACAGGTTGTGTTGGTTTTTGTTAAGCTTCAAGCTTAACAGTTAGTATGCAGGTTTTTGTATATTCTTTTCTTCTGGTTTGAGGTTGGGCTCTCCTGTAGGTCTGATGCAGGTCTTGATCTTTTATGGTTAAGGCTTATGCAGTTTTGTATATTAGTTTGCCTCCTTGCCTTATCCACTTTGTTTTTTTTTTTGTATTTCTATCTTCCTGCCTAAAAGCCTAAAAACCTGCTTACTTTCCTCTTCTTTTTCTCTCTCTTTAGTACAAAAACATTAAAAAATTGTTTATATTTGTACTTCTCTGAAAAAGTAGACAGCTGGGAAATGATGAAATTGATTTTGTTTGCTTGCAATACAATGTTTCCTCTGCATTCTTATCTCTTCTTTTGACAGCTTTTGTGCTTGCTTGATATCTTGCCATATCTCCTTATTTGACAGCTTTTGGCAGAAAGTTTGAATTTGGACTTGGTTGGCAATTCAGTTTGTAACTTGGACTTTGGTTATTTGCATATGCTGTCTTGCTTTTGGACTATGCAGTTTTGACAGTTTGAAATGTGCAACTTTAACTTTTGTGCATTCATTTAATTTGCAAACATTTTCACTCTTCTTTGTGAACCGGGAGAAATCCCGTGATTTGCAAAGAGGACTAAACTGATCCCAGTTGTTGCTTTTAATGATGAGTCTAATTTAAACTGTCTGTCTCTTTAATTCAATTTATCTGTTTCTAACTTTTCTTTCTTTTGTAGATGAATAATTAAAACGGAGCACTGGAGCAAGGGATAGCAGATGAAGAATTGAAGAATAGAAACAATGTTTAGGATAATTTCTATTTAAGTTTAAATTACTGTAAAATCATTGTTGTAAACAACAAAACAATTGTACAATTAACTTAAAAATTAATAAAAGTTTCTTTATCCAATTAAAAATTTTTCCTTTATTGTTTATTTATTATTTAAAACTCTTTGAATTAAAATAATTGAAAAATAAATTTCAATCACTTAATTTAGAATAATAAATAATTTAAATAAACAATGCTTTAGCACATTGATCAGTTAAACCTGGTATCTCTAATATCCAAAGCAAAGCAGCAGTTAATCAAAACACTGATCAGGCGCATTCCCTTTTCACCGATTTTTTCCAAACACTGTAAATCCATACTGCATATATCTTTTGACTGGTTCAATCAAACAAACGTGAATTCAAACCAACTGCCTTCTTTTTACTGATTAAGTCAAATAATGCGAATTCAACCCAAATCTCGGAATGTCTTGCAAAGCACTGTAGAATTTAGATCTTTCCGAAAACGCGCGCACAAACCCTAATTCCTGATTAAATGCCAAAGAAATGTTCGCCTGATCGAAATTGAGCCAAAATCAACCAAAACCCTAAGCCAACTGTTTGCAGCATTCCAGAGCCCTGAAAATCAATAAAACCCTAATTGTGTCCTGACTGACGAGAAAAGTCTGTTTGACCGATTCTTGAGCCAGTTTGAAAAATCAGGAAATGCCTGAAGCTGAGATTTCTTGTGGTAAAATGCGAGGGAAAATTTTGGGGTACAACAGTTGCCCCTGTTCAATCTTCTTGAACCTGAAGAGTTAGATTGGCAAGTTTGCCTTTCGCGACTTGAAGGTAAAAGAAGATTGGACACTAAAGTGCCCAGAAAATTTTCACTCGGCGATGTGATGGTAGAGGTGAATGGGCTTATAGATGCCATTTGGAGATGGGCTTAACGATGCCATCTGATGCGATAGAATCCTGTCGGGGGATGGGCTTAGAGATGCCATCTGAGAATGGGCTTAAAGATGCCATTTGGTGACTGCTGGTAGGAGGATGGGCTTATAGATGCCATCTGGTGATGTTGAACTGTATGTCAATGGTGAGTGGACAAGTATCAGAAAGGCATCCACGTTTTTGGAACATCTCTGAATTGGGGGTCTGAGTAAGCAATAGATTGACATCCATGTTTGGAGAATCTGTAAACTATTTTGAAGTTGAGATTGAATAAGCAAAAGATCCACATCCGTTGTTGGGAAGCGTCCGTAAACTATTTTCAAAAGTTGGTATCTGAACAAGTTGGTAGATTAACATCCGTTGTTGGGAAGAATCCGCAAACTGTTTTCAGAAGTCTTGAGAAGAATCTGAACAAGTGATAGGTTAGCATCTGTTACTGGAGAACCCGTGAACTGTTTTCAGAAGTCTTGAAGTTGAAGAGGAACCGGTGTAGGGTTTCCTGAGGATACGTCTGAATGGATCCGGAATAAGTATCAGAATGTCGCCGTGTCCGGGTCACATCTGAACTATTTCTGGATGAATCTCGGGAGGTGATCTTTGTCTGTCGACTGATCCTACCTGAAAAAGTAAAGGGTTAGTCGTATGCAATGTCATGATGCATGATGTAATGTATGTGACATCAATGTGTATGACATGAATGTGATGAATGCGTATGTAAGCCGATGAGCTATCTTGCTGAGGATAAATGAATCTGAGATGGCTGAAGATAAAAGCATCTTGACTGCTGCCTGGGAGAATAATTCTCTGGCTGCTGCTGTGGAAGAGAATTCCTGATGACCTCTACTGGGGAGTCCCAATCCAATAGAATCATGCTGGGGACGTAAGACTGAGAATCTTTAGTCTGGCGGGAAGTAACTCCGGCGACTTCACTGGGGAACTCAAGATTTGCCCTCCCAAAACTCTGTAGGGAGAAGGTTCAATAGTCCGGCTCCGCTAGGGATTGATAATTTGAAGTTTTAGCTTCGTTGGGGATAATGAAGCTTGACTCTGAGTGGAGTTAGCTTGAGAAGAATCTGAACAAGCGATAGGTTAACATCCGTTACTTGGAGAACCCGTGAACTGTTTTCAGAAATCTTGAAGTGTCTGAACAAGTGATAGGTTAACATCCGTTACTTGGAGAACCCGTGAA
This sequence comes from Vicia faba, assembly GCA_948472305.1. Taxonomy (NCBI): domain Eukaryota; kingdom Viridiplantae; phylum Streptophyta; class Magnoliopsida; order Fabales; family Fabaceae; genus Vicia; species Vicia faba. The sequence continues at coordinate 174,822,048 of OX451738.1, read as the reverse complement.
CTATTTTCAGAAATCTTGAGATTGAATAAGCAATAGAGCAGCTTCCGTCGTTGGGAAGCGTCCGTAAACTGTTTTCAATGGTTGCATCTGAACAAGTTGGTAGATTAACATCCGTTGTTGGGAAGAATCCGTAAACTGTTTTCAGAAGTCTTGAGAAGAATCTGAACAAGTGATAGGTTAACATCCGTTACTTGGAGAACCCGTGAACTGTTTTCAGAAATCTTGAGATTGAATAAGCAATAGAGCAGCATCCGTTGTCGGGAAGCGTCCGTAAACTGTTTTCAATGGTTGCATCTAAACAAGCTGATAGATTAACATCCGTTGTTGGGAAGAATCCATAAACTGTTTTCAGAAGTCTTGAGAAGAATCTGAACAAGTGATAGGTTAACATCCGTTACTTGGAGAACCCCTAAACTATTTTCAGAAATCTTGAAGTTGAATAAGCAATAGAGCAGCATCCGTTGTTGGGAAGCGTCCGTAAATTGTTTTCAAAGGTTGCATCTAAACAAGATGATAGATTAACATCCGTTGTTGGGAAGAATCCATAAACTGTTTTCAGAAGTCTTGAAGAGGAACCGGTGTAGGGTTTCCTGATGATGAGCTCGTGTAAAACTGCATCGGGTTTTTGAACACTTTTGACATTCGAATGCCCCAAGTGGTGATGTAGATAATTTCCTGGCTTGTTACAGGTGTTGGTCTACAATCAGTCGTTCACAAATGTTTTCCTGGCTTGTTACAGGTGTTGATCTGGAACTCTTCAGACGTGCCCTGGCTGGATACAGGAATCGAGTCTGGAAAGGTGATAGTTAACAAATATGCCCTGGCTGGATACAGGAATCGAATCTTCAAACTCTTCAGACGTGCCCTGGCTAGATACAGGAATCGAGTCTGGAAATGTGATAGTTGATTTGTTGAACACTTTTGACATTCGAATGCCCCAAGTGGTGATGAAGGAATCTTGAATCAGATTACTCTGCATATTGAGAGATTTCTTGAAATCTTGACTGGACTGCCCCAGGTTAACTGAACTTTGAAAGATCTGTTGGACCTTGACTGGACTGCCCCAGGTTAATTGAATTTTGAAAGATCTATTGAAACTTGACTGGACTGCCCCAGGTTAATTGAATGGTGACATGTCATGCCCCTTGTTGATAGGAGATTTGCAATGGAAGTGTTATCCTCTTGAAGTGATTTTTACTTACTGAGAGAGTTTTCATTCCTCCGAACATTCGCTGTATGAATTTCTTCGCTGTCAAACAAAAAACCAAATGCAGACAGTGATATTCAAGCAATGCAAAGTTTATGTTTGTCTCGAAGTTTTTTTTTAAAAAAAAGGCGTTTTTAGCAGAAAACTTTTTATAAGACAGATCAACACAAGATTTAGAGCAAAACCCTACAAGAGTCAGGATACCTTTTGTAACAGTATGCTTTCGAACTAACCCATGCTTCAATTAGGACTTTTGAAGGGTTGTAACGTGGCTTGGTTCACGGTTTAAGAAACAAAGGATAAAGGCTCAAAGTATATTTATACCCACCTGCTCTTCGTGATGTTCTCCGACCTAAGCTCAGTTAACTGTGCGTTACTCTGTTTTGAGTTTGGAACGACTTTTGGGCGATGGTTCACCAGTTTGAGACGGTCATCATCTCTTTTTCTTTTTCAACAGTTTTCATGTTGTTGAGGGTTTTGTAATGACCTCACTATTTTGATTTTGATTTGTTATCCCTAACTTTTGCCTGACTGTTCCCATTTTCGAGATTACTGTCAGCGGGATGCCCCAGCTTTCTTAAGCCTCCTTTATAGGTTTTGGCTTGGCGGGATTTTCTCTTTTGAGAGATTGACTGTCTATGTGATAGGGAACCACCCTTGTCTTTTGATTCCAACAAAATGCTTTCTTTCTTTTTGACATCGTTCGTTGTATTACGAACTGAGAGTTTGCGACTTTAATGCGCATTTTCTTTGAATTAACTGAGATACTACCCTGCCCCAGGTTTATATCAAAGGTTTTGATCGTTTAGAACAGAAAACTCCTACTTCTTTGGCTCGAAGGGGTTGACTAGGGATTAACTTCCTTATAACTCCAGTGTTTGGGGATTGAAAGAAATGCCTGTACATCATCAGCAAGGTCTGTTCAGAAGCATACTGTATAAGATCATGGTATTGTTTCGTCATCCTCCCTCTAAAGACTTACAGCTTGTTATCAAGAGTCAAATATCATAAAGAAAAGCATAAGAGTAGTGAAACGAATGGATGAATCCAAGACAAACATATGCAATGCATTAATGAAAATAGAGTTTAACATCAACAGATAATTTGTTTGACAGCAAAAGAAATTACAACTTTGAAAATACAAAAAGAAGCAAAAGTCTTTCAGCTTGAGCTTCGTCACTTCAAGTGGAGAACCCTTTAACGAAAGATTTTCATCTCGCCGTCTGGCATGAATTCCAGCACCCCAATGTCGATCAGATCTTGAATCTTGTTCTTCAAGGCCCAACAGTCGTTGGTGTCGTGTCCCGGGCTGTAGGAATGGTAAACACAAAATGCGTCGGGACGGTAGTTAGGAGAGGAGATATTGGGCTTCTGAGGAGGGTCCTTTAAGGTAAGCAAGTTGACCTCCATCAGGCGCTTCAGTATGAAGAATGATGGTATTTCAGTCTCCGTGAACTGTCTTCCCGACGTTTCTTGCTTACGCCGATTACCCCGTGGACGCTGGCGAGGTTGTTGAAGGGCTTGTGACCCTGAAGCAAGCAAAGGAGCTTTCCCCTTGTCTTCTTGAGTGGATGGAGGCTGAGCGGTGACTTGCTCTTCAACCTCAGCTGTTCGCCCCAATTGGTTGTTTGGAAGCAGTTGGCGGACAAGAACTCTGAGCTCCTCTTGTCTTTGAGATAGGTCTTGGATGAGAGCCATCTGGCCCACCAGCTGTCCCATCACTTGGGTCCTCAATGTTGTCAGATCAAACTGCAGCTCCGCAAGCTGATCACTCCTGGCATTGTTGGAATTCTCCAAGCCCTTTGTGAGGATAGCTTTCATCTCCTCTTGCCCCAGAGACAAGTTCAGGAACATCTCCTGCAGCTGAGCAGTCTGGTCTTGGATGTCTTTGACAGACCTTTCTAGAGCCATCTCTTACTGAAATAAACAGCAGGAGAGTAAGGAAACCTGAAAAAGGAAAGACGGTCAAAATGCAATGCATGATATGTGGATGCATGCTCTCAAGGATCTCTCGGGGTAAACACAAGAAAATGTTAGAGGTTGAACTCTGCTCTTGGATTGGAGAACTTTACACCGGTGGACGTCTTTCCACGAGAATCAAGCTCACCATGTCGAGTGGGTCATAGACACTGATTCAAGTTGTTGTATCTGAACTTTGACTGGAGAACTTTGTATCGGTGGATGTCTTTCCACGAGAATCAAGCTCACCATGTCGTGTGGGTCATAGCCACTGATTCAAGTTGTTATACTTGATCTTTGCCGGCATTTGTTTAGAGGAGAAACCTCTTTCCCCTTGGTAGATGTCTGATTCAACGTAACCCTGCATCAAAAGAACCCTCGAGATCCTTGAAATGGTTATTGAAAATGCTATGGTATGATGTCATGATGTCATGTACAAGTATGCGAAAAGCAAGTGAGTGTATATACAGACAAACATATTCACACAAAGCAGACAAGTCCTTAGGTTTAGGCTTGCATGAGGTTCAGATACTACCCTCTTTCAGTTTGTTGGTTAAAACCTGTCCTATCGAAAGTAACCGGGTTCTAAGGAGCTCAATATCATTGGATTGTTTTCTGTGTTCATTGTTTCAGTTTAGCCACTTACTGGCGACCAAAATATTCCAAGAAAACAATCCTCAAAAGAGTGTAGTATCGAGGATCTACCAACTTCGGACTGCACCAAAGTCGGTCATCTCACTACCCCTAAAAAGGCTAAGATGGTCAATTAAGGTTCTAAGAGTTCGTTAGTGCTTCATGACATCACACAGCGGCCCCGTACTCTCCTTGACTACTCAAGGGTTACCGGTACTCACAAATATGTCACACTAACATAACTTACTGCTTCAACCATGTCGGTATACCCCGCACAGTTCCCTCGCAGTTTTTTGCTATTTACCTAAAGGTGCCCCAAATCCGGGTGGAGGATTTACAACAAACCCAAAACAAGAACCCAAAAGATAAAGCAATCAAGTCAATCAAAGCAAGAAAGTAAAGGTGATCTAAACCCTAAGGTAACCCCACTTTTAAGTATCTCCCCAGCAGAGTCGCCAGTTCTGTGATACGGTGGGAGAACTGACTTGGTTTTGCGTTTGTATTCGCACTTGTGCGGTTGAGCAAGAGTCGCCACCGACTTTTTATTTTATCCTAAAGGAAAGGTTAAAAAAGCACAGCAAAAACCTTTTGAGATATTTCGTGGGTCCGGGGGGTAGATTATGAAAAGCGAAGGTATTAGCACCCTTTTCGTCCATGGTTATCCATGGGCTCTTAGTTACTTGGTTTTTAGATCACTTGCCTTGATTTTCGATTGCTTGAAAATGGTGTATGTGTGGGTGTTTTTGAAAATGTTTTGGAAGAAGGTGCCTTGTCTTAGGCTAACCTTGTAACAATTCTTTACTCAAATATTTTACAAAGGCGTGTATCTTTTCGAAAAGATGTTTCAAAATGTTTTGAGAGTTTGTTTTGAAAGTGCTTGTGGAATGTGGTTTTTGAAAAGAAGGCAAGTGTTTTTGCAAGTTGATCTCAAGTAACTAAGAGTTTTGTCTACCCTATTGTACTCAAAGGTTTTCTCTATGTTTTCAACCCTTTTTAACAATTTTGTTCCACCATTGAATTTGGTGGACAATCTTGCGTTTTAGGAAGTTTGTTCGGGACGGGCGCGGGTCATCTTATGGACCATGAATGCAATGGTGCCAAGTATTTTTGGCAATTTGCTTTGAAAGGACTATGATCATTCCGTTTAGGCAACGTTCGAAAGCGTCATCGAGGGACTAATGATCATTTGAATTTGTTTTGCCAAAGATACTCGACGTGCAAGCATGGCCCATTTTGGAAGGCAACATGTGGGATTACCCTAGAGGGTGCAAGTGTGATTGTGTATTGATTTCATGTATTTGTCTTGCATTAGGTTATCTAGCGTTTGATTTTATGTACATGCAAACCCTAGGTCTAACCATGGTATAATTGAAAGCGGTAAATTGCGAAAATGTAAAATCTACGCTATTACAAAATAAGTATCCGGGAGTGGGGGTACAAATTTATGAATGGGGATGAGACTTATAGTATCCAATAAGTTACAACCAAATCGAATTTGCGATCAAATGTAAATGACGTATATCAATGTATGGAAATAGCAATTGTATATGTGTCGAGTGTATAATGTGAAATGTATTGTATAAGTGATTATTTATAGGTGCGATAATGTGAATTCAAATGTGTATTAAGGTATTGTTTTGACTTAAAGAAAAAATCGAATGTTTATTTAATTTAATTAATGATCTTGTATTTTTTAATATGTATGAAAAAGATAATTTTAAGAAAAAGGAAATATTCTAAGTTTGAGAGTTATTATTTTACATTTGATATATAAAAAGGTATCTTTGTATTATTAATAAGAAAATTTGAATAAAAAAAGAAGTGTTTTCAATTTTAATTATATGGTGTAAGAAAATATATTTTTGTTATTTATGTACAAAAAGAAATGTTTTAATCAAAAGAAAAATATTATCAATCTTATAAAAATATATTTTTATGTGTATATACAAAGAAAATTTAAATTAAATGTTTTAAATAAAAAAAAACCTATTTCATGTATTTTAGTATTAACGAAATAATATACAAAGTAACAAAATTTGGGTTAGAGGAAAAATATTGTAATTAAAATGTTATATTAGAAAGGTTTGTGTTAACTTATTAACAAGTAAACTTGTTTTAAATATATAAAAAAATGGTTAAGTTGACTAATTAAAAAAAGAAAGAAGATAACGTTATAGAAAGGGTAAGAGTTTTTGAGTGGGCTTTGGTGGTTGGAACGGGCAAGGCCCAGAGTTTTGAAACAAACAGTTTTTCAGGGTTTTGATTATTGTTTGCCATTGGGACGCGTTAGGGTTTGCAACGCCGTTTTGGGGTTTCTTTCATTTTCGTTCGTTTGGCCATGGCTGTTGAACATCCTTCCCTTTTCTTAAGCCATCAGCGCCTCCACCTCTTCTCCTCTCTTCACGCCCACCTCAAATGGTGACAAACAGAGGTACGATTCTTTTCTTTTCAATGCGTTAGGGTTCGAATCCTTCTTATATTTTACTGCTTTTTCGATTAAGTGTTTAACTTTGATTTGCATGTTGTGTTCATTTTTGATTTCGTTAGAGGTACACGAGAAAGGATGAAAGAACATGCATTACCTTTACTGAAGAGGGGAAGGAATGTCGGAGGTGCTTAGGAGGCTCGACGGTGAAGGGTGCTGATGAAAGCTTTAACTGGTATCTTTGTATATTTCTATTGGTTTTATGATGATTATGAACTGAAAACCCCTTTTGAATCCACCTCTTTCTTCTTCTCCTTTTCCTTTAATGCTTGCTTTTGAATGTCTTTGAATGCCTTTGAGTGTTTGCCTTTGAGCGTTTTGCCTGTGATGAGGAGTTTCTGAGGCTTAGGGTTTATTTGATTCTTTTCCTCTTCTCTTCCGGTTGCCTTGAGTTGCCTCTTCTGTATGCTTGCTTAATGACTTTCTCCTTGCCTTTGAGTTGGGTTGCCTTATGCGTTTGCCTATGAATAAGATTTTCTGAGGCTTTGTGTTGCCTTTGTTGGATGCCTGGGTTGATTTGCTTTGTACGTTGGTTTGATGGCCCGATGATGAAGAGATTCTGAGGGTCTAGAGTTGGCTTGTTTTATGTTGGTTTTGACAGGTTTTAGCTTAAGTCAATGCAGGTTTATACTGGCTTAAGGTTTACAGGTTGTGAGGCTTTAAGGCATCTGATAGTTTTTGTGTTTATCAGTTCTGGCTTTGGGTTTTTAGGCCATTTGCAGGTTTTGATACTTCAGTCGTTTAAGGCTCTTTGAATGGCTTACAGGTTCTGTGCAGGTTAATTGGTTTTCTTCAGGTTATGTTGTGGCCTGGGGTTATGGAATAGGCTTTGTGATGGTTGAGGTCATCGTTCTGCAGGTTGATGGTTGAAACTGGATTTTATGCTTTAGCTGGTATGGTCTTGGATATCAGGTCAGGTTTTGAATGGTTTAGGCCAGGTTTTGAATGGTTTAGGCCATGTTTTTGTTTGACAGGTTATATGCTGGTATGGCTTATGCAGTAGGCAAGTTTTGTGCTTCAGGCAGGTTTAATGGCTTGACAGTGGGGTGAGGCTTGAGGCTTAATGCTTGTTGATTTTTGTGTTTTAGTTATTGACAGGTTGTGTTGGTTTTTGTTAAGCTTTAGGCTTAACAGTTAGTATGCAGGTTTTTGTATATTCTTTTCTTCTGGTTTGAGGTTGGGCTCTCCTGTAGGTCTGATGCAGGTCTTGATCTTTTATGGTTAAGGCTTATGCAGTTTTGTATATTGGTTTGCCTCCTTGCCTTATCCACTGTGTTTTTTTTTTGTATTTCTATCTTCCTGCCTAAAAGCCTAAAAACCTGCTTACTTTCCTCTTCTTTTTCTCTCTCTTTAGTACAAAAACATTAAAAAATTGTTTATATTTGTACTTCTCTGAAAAAGTAGACAGCTGGGAAATGATGAAATTGATTTTGTTTGCTTGCAATACAATGTTTCCTCTGCATTCTTATCTCTTCTTTTGACAACTTTTGTGCTTGCTTGATATCTTGCCATATCTCCTTATTTGACAGCTTTTGGCAGAAAGTTTGAATTTGGACTTGGTTGGCAATTCAGTTTGTAACTTGGACTTTGGTTATTTGCATATGCTGTCTTGCTTTTGGACTATGCAGTTTTGACAGTTTGAAATGTGAAACTTTAACTTTTGTGCATTCATTTAATTTGCAAACATTTTCACTCTTCTTTGTGAACCGGGAGAAATCCTGTGATTTACAAAGAGGACTAAACTGATCCCAGTTGTTGCTTTTAATGATGAGTCTAATTTAAACTGTCTGTCTCTTTAATTCAATTTATCTGTTTCTAACTTTTCTTTCTTTTGCAGATGAATAATTAAAACGGAGCACTGAAGCAAGGGATAGCAGATGAAGAATTGAAGAATAGAAACAATGTTTAGGATAATTTTTATTTAAGTTTAAATTACTGTAAAATCATTGTTGTAAACAACAAAACAATTGTACAATTAACTTAAAAATTAATAAAAGTTTCTTTATCCAATTAAAATTTTTTCCTTTATTGTTTATTTATTATTTAAAACTCTTTGAATTAAAATAATCGAAAAATAAATTTCAATCACTTAATTTAGAATAATAAATAATTTAAATAAACAATGCTTTAACACATTGATCAGTTAAACCTGGTATCTCCAATATCCAAAGCAAAGCAGCAGTTAATCAAAACACTGATCAGGCGCATTCCCTTTTCACCGATTATTACCAAACACTGTAAATCCATACTGCATATATCTTTTGACTGGTTCAATCAAACAAACGTGAATTCAAACCAACTGCCTTCTTTTTACTGATTAAGTCAAATAATGTGAATTCAACCCAAATCTCGGAATGTCTTGCAAAGCACTGTAGAATTTAGATCTTTCTGAAAACGCGCGCACAAACCCTAATTCCTGATTAAATGCCAAAGAAACGTTCGCCTGATCGAAATTGAGCCAAAATCAACCAAAACCCTAAGCCAACTGTTTGCAGCATTCCAGAGCCCTGAAAATCAATAAAACCCTAATTGTGTCCTGACTGACGAGAAAAGTCTGTTTGACCGATTCTTGAGCCAGTTTGAAAAATCAGGAAATGCCTGAAGCTGAGATTTCTTGTGGTAAAATGCGAGGGCAAATTTTAGGGTACAACACTAGCTTTACACCGAGGCTGGCTATCTCACTACTTTCTAATGGCCAAGTTGGTCGATTAAAGGTTCTAAGGTCAGTTGATGCTTAACGACACCATGCAACAGCCCCGTATTCTCCTCGTTTCTCCACAAGGGATACCGGTACCAACCAATGTGCCACATCAATGTAGCTACTGCTTCAACTGTATCGGTCTACGCCGTATAGTTCACTCACAGTTTATTGCTACTTACCTAAAAGGTGTCCCCAGATTCGGGTTAGGATCTATAGTAACTCCCAAACAAAAACCCTTAAAAGTAAAGCAATCAAAGCAATCAAGAGAAGCAATTATGATGAACTAGATCCTAAGGTATACCCCACTTATTAAGTCCCTAGCAGAGTCTCCAGTTCTGTGATACGGTGGCATAACCGACTGTTTTGAAATGCTGGTTTGCGTTTTGCGTTTTTTGTTCGCAAAATGTCGCGGTAAGCAAGAGTCGCCACAGACTTTTATTTCATCCAATCGGAAAGGAAAAAAGTACAGAAAAAATCCTTTTTCGAGATTTTGAGTACGGGGGGTAGATTATAGAAAGGGAAGGTATTAGCACCCTTTCTATCCATGGTTTTCCATGGGCTCTTAGGTACTTGCTCATCTTTTTAAAATTGCTTGTGTATGTGCTTTGTTTTTGAAAAGAGTTTTAACTTCGTGATAACCCTTGTATCAATCCTCAAAGGTGCGACTAAATTGTTTTGAAAATTGTTTTAAAATGTGTAAGTGTGAAAAGTTTTGATTTGAGCAAGTACTTACTAGCATCTACCTACTCGAAAAAAGATCGTTTCTATTCTTGTTTCCTTTAGACAATGCTATCCTACTATTGAGAAATAGGTAGCACCGTTGTTGGAGTTGTAAGGGTCAATTCGAAAGGGACGTACAATCACTAAAGCAATGTTAGGATGACTTAGTAATAACCCTAGAGTCTTAAGATCATATTCGAGGCAACATTTCCGAGGCAACCTTTCCGAGGCAACATTCCGAGGCAACATTCGAACGAGACATTTGATCTTTTTTAGACAGAAGGGTAACAACTAAGACACTCTATACTTAATGATCATTTACCGAAGGCAACCGAAGTGAGAGCATACCCTAAGAGTGATATGTGCGAGTGATTTGTTTCAGTTATTTGTCTTTGCACATTAGGGTTTTCTAACTGTATTAAATTATCATGCAATCTTGTCATACAATCCTATTAACATACATCTAGACAGTTAAATATTTGCAGAAATTAAGATGCGAGAAAGTAAATCTACGCTATTACAAGGCTTCGGGGAGGGAAATTAATTACATAGCCAAAAAACCCAGGAAAAAGCGATAAATGAAAACCCTAGATTAAACTATTACAAACCATGCACAGTTACAACAATATTGACAAAAAATAAATAATATGCGTGCAGAGAATCGAATACGAGATAATTAAGGTTTTTAACCTTGCCTAAACCTAATTGCGGTTAATTAAGAAAATGTTTTTGTTTTGTTTTGTTATTTTAAGGAAATAAAGAAATTTTTAAATTAAAAGAAAGAAAAGCCTACTTCTAATTAATTTTAATTTTAAGAAAAAAATGAATTAATTAGTCTAAAACCTATTTTTGTATTTTTATTTATTTGAGACAAAGAGAAAAATAAAATTAAATCAAAAGTTAACCTAATTTCTATTTTTGATTTTATTTATGAAAAAAAAAAACAAATTACAATTTCCCTAAAATAGACTAAATTAAATTAAATTAATAAAATTAATTTTGATTAAAAAAAGTCTAATTCTAATTTTTTGTGAATTGTTGATTTTATGATTTTATGAAAAAAAAATTAATTAGTGAATTAAAAATAATTAAAGAAAGCATTAAAAGAATTAAAAATAAATGAATATAAAAGGATGAGATGGGCCTGCATTACAATTTAGGAGGGTTGAAATATGAACTTCTGGGCCCAAGGTTGGTGGCCTGTTTTGACTTTCCCTGATCCAATGCATGGGTTGACCTGGGGCGTATGGTAGGCTCTTCGCTACGTGACGTTGGATCCACATGGCTGATGGATCTGATGGTGGAGCACAAGGGAGTTTGGTAGACGTGTGCTACTGCAATGCATGAGATCTGCTTGGAATAATCAAGAAAATAACAAATTGTACACGCCTGGGATCGAACCCAGGACGTGTGCATCAAAGGCCTTCGCCCCAGCTGTGATCGGTGGATCTGGAACTGACTGTTTCACGCTGGTTCGCGAAATGTCGCGGTAAGCAAGAGTCGCCACCGTCTTTTATTTTCTCCAAATGGAAAGGACAAAAGCACAGAAAAATTCCTTAAAGAGATTGCTCTCGGTTCGGGAGGTAGGTTATAGAAAGGGAAGGTGTTAGCACCCTTTCTATCCATGGTTATCCATGGGCTCTTAGATACTTGCTCATTGTGTTTTCAAAATGGTTTGTTTTCTTTTCAACTGTGGGTTTTAAAAAGTTCCTTTGAAAATTTCAGATCGACTCTTGTGTCAGAGTGTTTGAAAAATTGCTTTGAATGCTTTTGAAAAGTGTCGGTGTGAAAAGATTTTTGTTTGTTTTTGAAGAGAGCAAGTATCTACGAGAACCTACCTACCCTAAGGAATTCGTCTGTGTAAATGTCCTTTAAAGTAGTGCCATCCCACCATTGAGAGGTAGGTAGCACCACCGTTGGAGGTGTTCGGGTCAATTCGAGGTTCGGGACATGGTGATCACCAGAGCAATGGGAAGACACCTTAGAAGCTACCCTCATGCCAGGTTCCCGGATCATGAGGACTTACTAAGACATCCTCTACTCGACGATCACCTTTCGAGGCAAGGCAACAGTGAGGCGTACCCTAGGGGTGGTGTGTGCGATTCGTGTGTCGTTTTCATTGATATTTGTCTTGTCATGTTAAAGTGGTCTACGCTTGATTTTATTTAGGGCCATTCATTCTTGCATGCTTTTAACAGTTAAAATATTTGCGGGAAAATAAATCTAAAGCTATTACAAATGGCGCGGGTCCACATCGCCAAAATTAAACCGGACCCGATTTGACGGAAAGTAAATAAAGCAAAGTAAATAACGAAATTGAAAAGTGCGAAAAGTAAACGTTACAAAGCTTTGGGAGAGATACATAACTATTTAAACGACATAAAATAAACATGCGAAATTAAACAATTAAAAATATGGGCGTTGGACCCTTTTGCAAAATATTAGATTACCTGACTTAATTAATTAGAATTAATGAGGAATTAAAATTAAAAATTAAAAAGAAGAATGTTTTTGGTATTTTTAGTGTTTTTAGGAATTTGATGAAAAAAAGTTAATTAAAATTAAACTAAAAGGCAAACCCTAATTCTAATAGCTTTTAAATTTATTGTGAAAATATTAAATTGAAACCTAAATTAAACCTAATTTTTATGCACAATTAATTATGAAAATAAATAAATAAATAATATTAGGGTAAAAAGGAAAATTAAAAAGGAATAAAATTTATTAAACCTAATTCTTCATTTTTGGATTTTTGTTATGAAAAGAATTTAAATCAAACCTAATTTAAAACTAAATTTATTTATATGCATTATTTACAAGAAAATATTAAACTAAAATATTTATTGCATTTTTTGTCTTTTCTGAATTTTTATGCATTTTTGTATTTTTATGAAAAAATATAATTAATTAAATTAAAACAATCAGGAAAATAAAATAGCAATTAAAAATAAAATAAAAAGATAAAAAGAATTGCAAACCAGGGGGGGTTCAGTCCCAAATTAGGAGGTATGATCCAAGAAACTGGCCCAATAAGCTTGAAATCTGTTTGACTTTTCCAGGCCACGTATGGGACTTTTGACTAAGGCTTATGGTGTTCAGCAACCTTGAGCCTTTGATCTGGATATGCTAGACGCGTGGCTGGCTTGATGGTGATGGAATATGGTGTGCCTTAACGCTAGCGCTGCATGGGAATTTACATTGAAAAATAATATTGGAAATTATACAGACCTGGGACTCGAACCCAGGTCTTGGATGTTGAAGCAATAAGCGTATGCCAGCTGAGCCATTGAACGCGTTTGATTAGTAAATGAACAATGAATATTATAAAAGAAAAGCAAGTGGTTAGTGGTGTAACGCGCGAAATTTCAAACCGGCGTATCATTCGTTGACAGCACATCATCTTCTTCCCCACCCCTGTAAAACAAAACACAAAGGCAACGTTTTTTCACGCATTTCATTAGGTGGGCTATTGGAAAATAGCGATTAGCTCTTCTCAGCATATAAATTCATCGCGATGAGTGTCTCTTCTTCGTCTCAACTCACTGAATCCATCCATGACATTGTAATGGTCTAATTTTACGTTATTAGGAAACCCCTAATTGGGAACCCAAGAAACCCTAAACTGCATCAATGGCCAAATCACATATATAGCACAAAAACGAAATTAATTTGCATGGTTAGCTTCAGAAACTCATAACAAACATGAATCAATGGATAAAAACTACAAATTATGCACAAGTCATGATGCACGATTCTGAAAATTTCTTGACACAGTTGAGGTTCTCGTTACCAATTCCTGGCGTTTGAGTGGAGTTTTTTGATTGGAACGTGATCAGGGAGACTTAAGGAAGCTGATGGAATGAATTTCGTGCCTTGAATCGCCCTCTAACAATGGTTTCAGAATTGAGTTTTTAAGTGAAAATTCCAAGTTTGTATATTGGTCTCTAGCGCAGCTTTCAGTCTCCCAGCATTAGGTTTAGGTCTATGCTTATGTATTGAACAGATTAGGTCAAAAACTTCAATCAAATCTCTTTCATTCAATGGTTTTGCAAATTGATTTTCCAAGATCTTTTTCATATCTTTTTTTATGCTACTTTGTATCAATTAAGATCAATTCCATCCAAATCTTTCTATATTGGGATATGCACGAAATATTGAGCTCAAAACATGTATAAAAAGATTGAAAAAATTAGGTTAGACATTTTTCACATATTTAATTTGATTTAAATGAATTAATATGAATAATAATTCAAATAAATAAATAAAAAAATGAGAAAATACTTCCCTTTGGGCCAAGTGGTCGTGCACATGCTTAGAATGATGAATCATGGAAGAAAAATGGGCCCATTAGCAATTTTAGGTCATTTGGATCAAAGTTGACTTTTCAAAATATCCAAATATTTCCCAACTTCCACAAGGCATAACTTGCTCAATTTTTAATCTTTTCTCATGTTCTTGGACATTTTGGAAAGTTCTTTGAGTCCTTTAACCAATGCCTTTGGTCCCATGTCATTTTGATTTACCAATCTCAAGTTATGGCCTTTGACTTAAAGTCCCTTTTTGTTGACTTTTGAAAATGACCTATAATGTTGAAATTGATAACTTTTTGTGAGAGCATTTCTTGGACTTGAAGTATGAAGATGAGTTGTAGGAAATGTCTTTCTCTTCAAAATGAGCTTTGGATGGGATTTTTCTGATAATCCATGTGAAAGTTATGCCCTGGTCAATTTCAGTTGACTTTTTCAGCTGTCCAAATAAGGAAACTTTTGCATCTTGATGATTTTCTGAGCCAAATTTTGAGAATCATGATCAAGCATTGATCAAATGATGTTTGTGGCTTCAAAATGATATGTTGACCAAAAATTTGAACTTTTGACTGTCAAATGACCATTTTGCCCCTACAGTTGACTGTAGTGCAATTTAGGGTTTTGACTGTGCAATTTTGAGCTGAATGCCTTGAAACTTGATATGAGGATACTTGACCATATTTGTAGGCATATGGGACTTGATTGGGCCCTTGAAAACTTCCTTTCCTTGATCAGAACATAAACCCTAGTTTTGACTGTATAGGAGACAGTTGGACTGTACCACCCTTGGGGAATTTTGTGACTTGGCTTGGCAATTTCTTGAAGAATATGGGAGGGCAAATTTTGGGGTACAACAGTTGCCCCTGTTCAATCTTCTTAGACCTGAGGATGTAGATTGGCTGACGTGCCTTTCGTAATCCGAGGGTGGAAGATGATTGAACACTAGAGTGCCCAGAAATTTGCGCTCACATAGTAGCAGTGATGGTGGAATGGGCTTATAGATGCCATTTAGGGGTTGGTGAATAGGATGATGGGCTTATGGATGCCATCTGGACGTTGATCGCATAAGAGATTCCTTAGCGAGAACCTGCATACCTGCAAAAAGAAAAAGAGTACCTGACACGTTGCAAGAACTGGTTTTTAGATGCTTGATACAGATGTGTCCTGACTGGTTACAGGAGCTGGATCTGGATCTTCAAACGGTGATGAAGTTGTCTCTACTGACAGGTTGTTTCCAAGGACGGGTGGTATTTAACGACGGGTGTCTATAGCGACTAGTGTCTATGACGAGTGTCTATAACGACAAGTGTCTATACTGACGAGTGTCTATACCGACGAGTGTCTATACCGACGAGTGTCTATGACAAGTGTCTATAACGACAAGTGTCTATAATGACGAGTGTCTATCACGACGAGTGTCTATCACGACGAGTTTCTATGACAAGTGTCTATAACGACAAGTGTCTATACTGACGAGTGTCTATCACGACAAGTGTCTATCACGACGAGTGTCTATCACGACGAGTGTCTATCACGACGAGTGTCTATAACGACGAGTGTCTATCACGACGAGTGTCTATCACGACGAGTGTCTATCACGACGAGTGTCTATCGCGACGAGTGTCTATCACGACGAATGTCTATCACGACGAGTGTCTATAACGACAAGTGTCTATACTGACGAGTGTCTATCACGACGAGTGTCTATCACGACGAGTGTCTATCACGACGAGTGTCTATAACGACAAGTGTCTATACTGACGAGTGTCTATCACGACGAGTGTCTATCACGACGAGTGTCTATAACGACAAGTGTCTATACTGACGAGTGTCTATCACGACGAGTGTCTATCACGACGAGTGTCTATCACGACGAGTGTCTATCACGACGAGTGTCTATCACGACGAGTGTCTATAACGACGAGTGTCTATACTGACGAGTGGAAGTAATTTTAACTGGACATGTCTTCTTGGACTGGATGGGCATCAGAAAAACCTTTGGGATTTAACTGGGCTTGTCTTCTTTGACTGGATTTGTCTTCTTTGACTGAATTCGTCTACTTTGACTGGGTTGGTCTCTTTTGACTGTATTTGTCTACTCTGACATAGCTGATCATTTAACTGTATCCTTCCTGAAATGTCAAGGTCAATCATATGCAGTCCATGATATGGATCAAGCAATGACATAAATTTGTATGATATAACGCGTCTATGCATGCTATAATGATGTATGCGATGTTTTATGTATGTATGTTTTCGTCTAGGAAAGTAAATCCTTGACGGGTGCCGGGAAGTCATATCCTGGGCTGATATTGAAGAATAAGCTTTCGCTTCCGCTGGGGATGATGACTGCAAGAGTACCGGTAGGAGAAGATGACTCCGTGGCGGAATAAACTTGGCAAATGGAAGATTCTACGGGGAGAAAAATACTCTAGCGACCATGCTGGGAAGTGATACTCTGTGGGGAGAGAGATACTTTGCTGAGTTGATAATGGTAACTTGCTGAGGATACGCTTGCTGTTGGAAGTGTTGATGGACTTCGCTGGGGTAAGAAGATTTCGTCGAGGACGCTCTTTCCGTGGCTTTTGGCTGAGGATAACCCAGTTATATCTTGTTAAGTAAATAACTCTTTGAATAAAGCCGGACGACGCGTTCGTGTTCTGCAGGGAGTGAAAGTATCTGGGTCGCATTCTTCAGCCGAACCTATCTTGGTACCTCGATGGACAGAGCAACCGGATCTTTTAGACAACTCATTATTGCCCCAGTTTCAGTGGGAGAAGGCACTTGTAGGAGTACTTGACAAGTCTTCTGGTAGGCAGGTGCCGAGATGCTGGGACATAGTCGTACGCTTTGATCCCTAACTTTTGCCTGGACCGCCCTTTCGGGTTTTCAGTCCACCGGGATACCCATTTTTGCCCAAGCCGCCTTTTCAGGTTTTCGACTTGCCGGGTGTACAGATTTTTCATTTCATCCCTTCATTTTGCCCGAACCCTTTTGGTTCGCCGGGAAGCCCTAATTTTTGCCTAGGCATGTCAGCCTAGCGGGTCTTTGATTTTGCGTAGTATTCTTTTCGACTATGCCCATTCTCTTAGAATGTAGGGAGTTGCCCCTGGCTGTTTGGCCTTTACGACCAGAAGATCCTCGTTTGATCGTCCAATGCCCCAAGTGACTTAGACGGAGATTTGCCCCAGGCTATTTGGCCTTTGAGAGATTCTCCGAATCTTGACCTAACTGCCCCAGATGATGGACCATGATCATGTCATGCCCCTTGATTGGAAGTACTTTTGTTCACTAGGTTTTCATCGTGTGAATTTCCCTGTTGTTCCAACAAAAAGTCATATGCAAACAAAGTTATGTTAAAAATGCAAAGCCTATGTCTGTCTTGAAGATTTTGAAAATGCATTTTTTCATAAAACAAGTGATTGTTTGTAAAACGTGATGTCAACCCCGTATTTTACCGTGAGCCTTAAGGAGTCAGGATACCTTTCGTAACAGTATGCTTTCGAACTAACCCATGCTTCAGCTAGGACTTTTGAGGGTTATAACGTGGCCTGGTTCACGGTTTAAGAAACAAAGGATAAAGGCTCAAATTTTATTTGTACCCACCCGCTCTTCGTGATGTTCTCCAAACCTAAACTCAGTTGATCATACGTTGGACCTTGTTTGAGTCTTTGTCCTGATGTTCCAATGATGGTTCAGATATTGATGATTGATTCTGAATAGGCAGTCATTTTTGTTTTTGTTGAGGGTTTGTAAGACCTCTTTCCTGTCTGATTTTTTTGTTATCCCTTTCTTTTTTTGCCTGAACTGTTTCCTTTTTTGGAATTACAGTCAGCGGGATGCCCCAGTTTTGTAAGTCTCCTTCGTGGGTTTTGACTTAATGGGTTTTTATTTTGAGAAGTAATGACTGCCTGTCTGTATGATTGTTCGGAACCATCACTGTCTTTCTCTGTTTTGTAAGGATCTTTTTGGTGCCATTCGTTATGCACTTGGATCAACTGAGAGACTACCCTGCCCCAGGTTATGATTAAGGGTTTTAAATTTCGAAAAGAAAAACTCCTACTTCTTTGGCTCAGATGGGTTGACGAGGGATTATCATCCTTATAACTCCAGTGTTTAGGGATTGAAACAATGCCTGTACCTCATCAGCGGGGTCTGTTCAAAAGCATACTGTAGATTATGGTATCGTTTTCGTCATCCTCCCTCAAGGGGCTTAGAATTATTAACCGAGTGTTGAACATCACAAAATATGAAAACAGTTTTAGGCATAGTAAACATAATTACTTCAAAACAGACAAATGTAATGCATTAATGAAATAACCAAGTTTGACATAAAACAAAATGTTTGAACAATTGAAAGAAAATTACAACTTGAATAGTCGAATGAACAGAAAACTAATCCTAGCCATGTCTTGGCAAGGGAGCAGTGATCACATTGGGAGCCTCTGGGGAGTCGAGCTGGACTTCCTTTGCGTCAATTAGATCTTGAACCCTGTTTCTCAAAGTCCAACAGTCATCCGTAGCGTGCCCCGGGCTGTCAGAATGATAGGCGCAGCGAACATTGGGGTTATACCTTGAGGGTGTCCTGTTAGGATTCTTCGGGGGATCCATGAGGGTTACCAACTTGGTTTCCAGCAACTGTGGCAATATTTGTGTCAAGGTCATACCGAGGGGAGTAAATTGCCTCTTAGGTCTCTCTTCCCTTTGTTGATGGTGACGCTGAGGAGCACCGGCCGGCTTTGCAATAGCTACTGCGTTGACAGCACTAGATTCTCTTTTGGATGGTTTCCTCTCAGTGTTCGAGGAGTCACCATTCTGTATTTTCCCTGACTTGATGCCAGCTTCGATTCTTTCTCCGATCAAGATCAGATCTGTAAACCCAGCAGCAGAATTCCCAATCAAGTGGTTGAAGAATGGACCAGACAGGGTCCCTAAGAACATGTCGACGAGCTCGCGGTCAGTCAAGGGCGGCTGTACCCTTTCAGCAAGGTCTCTCCATTTCTGAGCATATTCTTTGAAACCTTCACCTGCACCCATAGACATTCCTTGAAGTTGAGTGCGCGTGGGAGCAAGGTCGGCATTGTACTGGTAATGCTTGTAGAATGCCGTGGCTAAATCCTCCCAGCTGCAGATGTTGGCTCCACTCAGTTGATAGAACCACTCGAGCTGAGTCCCTGAGAGACTCTCTTGGAAGAAATGGATCCATAAGTTTTTGTCAGCTGTATAGGGCTGGATCCTCCTTGTGTAAGCCCTGAGATGCAATTTGGGACAGGATGCCCCGTCGTATTTAGCAAAGGCGGGTGCCTTAAACTTGTGCGGGATCACTACCCCAGAAGACAGACCTAAATCCTCGAAGTCCAGGCCAGGCACTTTTTGTATCTCCATCGCACTTAGCCGGTCTTCCAACTGTTTGTACCTGTCTTCAGCTGGAGGGTACTGTTCATCGTTGAAATCTGTTTCATTGTCGGAGACCACTGGACTGGGAACCCTTTCCTCTTGATGACTGCCTTTCCCCACAGATGGAGTTGTCCTTTCAGCTTCATCCTGCGGTGTATTCCCAGACCTGCGTCTAGGGCTGAACAAAACAGTCCTCTTCTTCTTCTTTTCTTTCTTCAAGAGCAGAGCCTTCAGATCTTGTTGCCCCTGGGTCAAATTCATGATCAGCCCTTGGAACTGGGCGTTCTGAGCCTGGAGGGCCTTGATAGTGTGCTCGGTTGAGGATTCAGGATTCATGACGAGAGTACTGAAATAAACAGCGAAGAAGGTAAGCAACCTGTCGAAAGGGTACCTGCAATGATGTGTATGATATGCATGCAATGATTTCAAGGACCTCGCGGGGTAAACAAGAAAATCGTTAGCATTGGAAACTGGTGGCTTGATTGAAGGTACTTCATATTGTTGAGAGTCCTTCTCCAAGGGTCAAAAGCTCACCATATCAAGTGGGTCATAGCCCCTGACAACCTTGGCTAGAGGAAAATAAATCCTCTTTGCCCCTTGCTAGATATTTGATTTATCATGACCTGCATCACAAGCCCTTGAGATCCTTGAAATGGGTTAGGATGTATGCAATGGTATGATGTCATGCTATGCATGGGGTGATGTAGGTAAACCCTGTTATGAGTCCCAATTAAGGGCTACAAACAAAACCTGCAAGAAAGTTAGTACACCCTGTTATGAGTCCCAGTTAAGGACCATAAACAAAACCTGCAAGAAAGTTAGTACACCCTGTTATGAGTCCCAGTTAAGGACTATAAACAAAACCTGCAAGGGAAACTTAGTATACCCTGTTATGAGTCCCTATTAAGGACTAAAACAAAACCTGCAAGCAGTTCATGTGTCAGATAAAGCATGCAAGTAGTCAAGTATGAAGGCACACAAGTCACACAAAAGAAACCCTTAGAGTTTAGGCCAGCATGGGGTCTGGGTATTACCCTCTTGAAGTTGGTGGGCTCAACCTGTCCTATTAGAAGTAACCGGGTTCTAAGGGTCTCAATATCACTGGATTGCTTTCATTGTTCATCGTTTCGATTTAGCCACTGAACTGGCGACCGAAATATTCCAGGAAAGCAACCCTCAATTGAGTGTAGTATCGAGTATCAACCAACCTCGGACTGCACCAAAGTCAGTTATCTCACTACCCTAAAGAGGCCAAGATAGTTCAATTAAGGTTCCTAAGGTCTGTTGATGCTTCACGACACCACGCGGAGGCCCCGTACTCTCCTTGACTGAACTCAAGGGTTACCGGTACACACCAAAGTGCCACATCAACGTAGCAAACTGTTTCAACCATGTCGGTATACCCCGCACAATTCCCTCACAGCCTTGTTGCTGCTTTCTAAGAAGGTATCCCCAGATCCGGGTTAGGATCTATAGAACTCCCAAGACAGTCCCACAATTTAAAGCAAGCAAAGAAAGCAATTGAAAACACAGTTATGAACTAACCCTAAGGTACATCTCACTTTAAGTTTAGGTCCCCAGCAGAGTCGCCAGTTCTGTGATCGGTGGATTTGAGAACTGACTGTTTTAAAGCTGGTTCGCGAAATGTCGCGGAAGCAAGAGTCGCCACCGTCTTTTATTTTCTCCAAATGGAAAGGACAAAAGCACAGCAAAATTCCTTATAGAGATTGCTCTCGGTTCGGGAGGTAGGTTATAGAAAGGGAAGGTGTTAGCACCCTTTCTATCCATGGTTATCCATGGGCTCTTAGATACTTGCTCATTGTGTTTTCAAAATGGTTTGTTTGCTTTTCAACTGTGGGTTTTAAAAAGTTCCTTTGAAAATTTCAGATCGACTCTTGTGTCAGAGTGTTTGAAAAATTGCTTTGAAAGCTTTTGAAAAGTGTCGGTGTGAAAAGATTTTTGTTTGTTTTTGAAGAGAGCAAGTATCTACGAGAACCTACCTACCCTAAGGAATTCGTCTGTGTAAATGTCCTTTAAAGTAGTGCCATCCCACCATTGAGAGGTAGGTAGCACCACCGTTGGAGGTGTTCGGGTCAATTCGAGGTTCGGGACATGGTGATCACCAGAGCAATGGGAAGACACCTTAGAAGCTACCCTCATGCCAGGTTCCCGGATCATGAGGACTTACTAAGACATCCTCTACTCGACGATCACCTTTCGAGGCAAGGCAACAGTGAGGCGTACCCTAGGGGTGGTGTGTGCGATTCGTGTGTCGTTTTCATTGATATTTGTCTTGTCATGTTAAAGTGGTCTACGCTTGATTTTATTTAGGGCCATTCATTCTTGCATGCTTTTAACAGTTAAAATATTTGCGGGAAAATAAATCTAAAGCTATTACAAATGGCGCGGGTCCACATCGCCAAAATTAAACCGGACCCGATTTGACGGAAAGTAAATAAAGCAAAGTAAATAACGAAATTGAAAAGTGCGAAAAGTAAACGTTACAAAGCTTTGGGAGAGATACATAACTATTTAAACGACATAAAATAAACATGCGAAATTAAACAATTAAAAATATGGGCGTTGGACCCTTTTGCAAAATATTAGATTACCTGACTTAATTAATTAGAATTAATGAGGAATTAAAATTAAAAATTAAAAAGAAGAATGTTTTTGGTATTTTTAGTGTTTTTAGGAATTTGATGAAAAAAAGTTAATTAAAATTAAACTAAAAGGCAAACCCTAATTCTAATAGCTTTTAAATTTATTGTGAAAATATTAAATTGAAACCTAAATTAAACCTAATTTTTATGAACAATTAATTATGAAAATAAATAAATAAATAATATTAGGGTAAAAAGGAAAATTAAAAAGGAATAAAATTTATTAAACCTAATTCTTCATTTTTGGATTTTTGTTATGAAAAGAATTTAAATCAAACCTAATTTAAAACTAAATTTATTTATATGCATTATTTACAAGAAAATATTAAACTAAAATATTTATTGCATTTTTTGTCTTTTCTGAATTTTTATGCATTTTTGTATTTTTGTGAAAAAATATAATTAATTAAATTAAAACAATCAGGAAAATAAAATAGCAATTAAAAATAAAATAAAAAGATAAAAAGAATTGCAAACCAGGGGGGGGGTTCAGTCCCAAATTAGGAGGTATGATCCAAGAAACTGGCCCAATAAGCTTGAAATCTGTTTGACTTTTCCAGGCCACGTATGGGACTTTTGACTAAGGCTTATGGTGTTCAGCAACCTTGAGCCTTTGATCTAGATATGCTAGACGCGTGGCTGGCTTGATGGTGATGGAATATGGTGTGCCTTAACGCTAGCGCTGCATGGGAATTTACATTGAAAAATAATATTGGAAATTATACAGACCTGGGACTCGAACCCAGGTCTTGGATGTTGAAGCAATAAGCGTATGCCAGCTGAGCCATTGAACGCGTTTGATTAGTAAATGAAAAATGAATATTATAAAAGAAAAGCAAGTGGTTAGTGGTGTAACGCGCGAAATTTCAAACCGGCGTATCATTCGTTGACAACACATCATCTTCTTCCCCACCCCTGTAAAACAAAACACAAAGGCAACGTTTTTTCACGCATTTCATTAGGTGGGCTATTGGAAAATAGCGATTAGCTCTTCTCAGCATATAAATTCATCGCGATGAGTGTCTCTTCTTCGTCTCAACTCACTGAATCCATCCATGACATTGTAATGGTCTAATTTTACGTTATTAGGAAACCCCTAATTGGGAACCCAAGAAACCCTAAACTGCATCAATGGCCAAATCACATATATAGCACAAAAACGAAATTAATTTGCATGGTTAGCTTCATAAACGCATAACAAACATGAATCAATGGATAAAAACTACAAATTATGCACAAGTCATGATGCACGATTCTGAAAATTTCTTGACACAGTTGAGGTTCTCGTTACCAATTCCTGGCGTTTGAGTGGAGTTTTTTGATTGGAACGTGATCAGGGAGACTTAAGGAAGCTGATGGAATGAATTTCGTGCCTTGAATCGCCCTCTAACAATGGTTTCAGAATTGAGTTTTTAAGTGAAAATTCCAAGTTTGTATATTGGTCTCTAGCGCAGCTTTCAGTCTCCCAGCATTAGGTTTAGGTCTATGCTTATGTATTGAACAGATTAGGTCAAAAACTTCAATCAAATCTCTTTCATTCAATGGTTTTGCAAATTGATTTTCCAAGATCTTTTTCATATCTTTTTTTATGCTACTTTGTATCAATTAAGATCAATTCCATCCAAATCTTTCTATATTGGGATATGCACGAAATATTGAGCTCAAAACATGTATAAAAAGATTGAAAAAATTAGGTTAGACATTTTTCACATATTTAATTTGATTTAAATGAATTAATATGAATAATAATTCAAATAAATAAATAAAAAAATGAGAAAATACTTCCCTTTGGGCCAAGTGGTCGTGCACATGCTTAGAATGATGAATCATGGAAGAAAAATGGGCCCATTAGCAATTTTAGGTCATTTGGATCAAAGTTGACTTTTCAAAATATCCAAATATTTCCCAACTTCCACAAGGCATAACTTGCTCAATTTTTAATATTTTCTCATGTTCTTGGACATTTTGGAAAGTTCTTTGAGTCCTTTAACCAATGCCTTTGGTCCCATGTCATTTTGATTTACCAATATCAAGTTATGGCCTTTGACTTAAAGTCCCTTTTTGTTGACTTTTGAAAATGACCTATAATGTTGAAATTGATAACTTTTTGTGAGAGCATTTCTTGGACTTGAAGTATGAAGATGAGTTGTAGGAAATGTCTTTCTCTTCAAAATGAGCTTTGGATGGGATTTTTCTGATAATCCATGTGAAAGTTATGCCCTGGTCAATTTCAGTTGACTTTTTCAGCTGTCCAAATAAGGAAACTTTTGCATCTTGATGATTTTCTGAGCCAAATTTTGAGAATCATGATCAAGCATTGATCAAATGATGTTTGTGGCTTCAAAATGATATGTTGACCAAAAATTTGAACTTTTGACTGTCAAATGACCATTTTGCCCCTACAGTTGACTGTAGTGCAATTTAGGGTTTTGACTGTGCAATTTTGAGCTGAATGCCTTGAAACTTGATATGAGGATACTTGACCATATTTGTAGGCATATGGGACTTGATTGGGCCCTTGAAAACTTCCTTTCCTTGATCAGAACACAAACCCTAGTTTTGACTGTATAGGAGAAAGTT
This sequence comes from Vicia faba, assembly GCA_948472305.1. Classification (NCBI taxonomy): domain Eukaryota; kingdom Viridiplantae; phylum Streptophyta; class Magnoliopsida; order Fabales; family Fabaceae; genus Vicia; species Vicia faba. The sequence continues at coordinate 174,797,396 of OX451738.1, read as the reverse complement.
GGACTGTACCACCCTTGGGGAATTTTGTGACTTGGCTTGGCAATTTCTTGAAGAATATGGGAGGGCAAATTTTGGGGTACAACACCAGCCATCTGAGCCATGGTGTTAACTTGTAAGTTAAATAAACATAGAATATAATATGAAAAAACATGCTAGTGAGGCCAACCAATGCGTGAAATTTAAACAGGAAAATCAGGGAGCGCCACACATTGTCGTCTTTCTCCCAACCGTCGTTTTAGGTAACAACACCTTTACCTACGGTTGACCTACTGTAACTACAAACCTGCGTTTTTCAAAAACTCTCCACAAGCAATATAAATGAACATGGATGGTGCCAATCAACTCGTCTCATCCTCACGAGTCTCATGGTACCAGAATCAACATCCAATTTCACTTATCCTGCAAAGCCCTAAAACTCAACACGAAACCCTAGCCATGGTAGTTTGTCATACGATCACCAAAAACACAATTGAATATGATGATTAGCTTGAGAACATGTTAAGGAACAAGAATATGCAGGCAAAATGTGCAAATGGCGTATAAATTGATGAAAACGAAAACGAGTTTGGAAGCCAATTGTGATACCTGTAACTTACAATTCTAGGCGTGAAAAGGCTTGAATTTAATTGGAATATTCTCCTGGAGCGTCCAGCAACCTTTTGGCAATGTGAGAAGGGCACGATCCGGTCTCTAATATGGAAATTAGATTACCACTTTTCTTGAAATTTTTTGAGTTTTATTTCACCTTTGCACGACTGCTTCTAACCTCTCTATGCCTTGGTCTCCTTCTGTATATGTAATGCAAGCTATTAAGTCAACAAAAACGACCTCAATCTTGCTCATCATGGAGATTTGATTTGATCTTTCAATGCATATGATTCTTTTCCAATTTTGCTCAAATCCAATCTTTTCCAACCAAATTGACCTTGCACGAGTTGATCTTCAATTGCCAGCATATGATATCTTCTTTCAATGCAAAAGGTCATCCCTAAAATGCAATATATGATTTATTAGGATTTATTTGATTTTATTTGAATTTTAAATGAATAAAAAAAATTAATTAAATGAATAAATAAAGCAGGGAGGGTCCCATAGGTCGTGGATTATGTTAGGAATGAGATGCAAGCATAAAAAGTTGGGCCCATTTAGCAAAAGATGCAAATTTGAGCATATTTGACTTTTGGCTATTTTGCAAAAAAGGTCAACTTGGCCAATGCATAACTCTCTCAATTTTGACCCTAGAGAGGTGTTCTTGGACTTTTTAGAAATCTTAGGATGTCTTCTAAGCAACCCTTTTGGTCTCATATCAATTGAGTCTTCCATGTTCATGTATGAAGCTTTGACCCAAAAGGTGTTTTTTGTTGACTTTTCAAAATGACCTATAATGTCCAAATTCATATCTTTTTGTGAGGGCATATTTTGAACTTGAGAATTGCATCCTCTTCAAAATGAGCTTTGGATGGGTCATTTTTGATAAAGTATGAGAAAGTTATGCTTCGTCAAAGTTGAGTTGACTTTTCCTGCAAAACCCTAATTTAGCAACTTTTGGATTTTGATGAATTATGGGTAATCCTTGATGAATCATGATCAACCCTTGATCAAATGATGAATGATACTTAAAAATGAGGATGTTGACCAAAAATCTTGAAGTTTGACTGTATGTGGGCCACAGTTGACTTTTGACCTAGCACAATCGATTTTCAGGCATTTGAGCAATTGACTGAGCAAACTTCTTCTGCAAGGCTTGAAAGTTGACATGGATGATCTTGAGAACATATTAGGACAATGGTGATCATTTGGAATCCTTTGGACTCAAACATCTTGATGGAAAATGAAACCCTAATTTGAGGTAGACTGGCTTAGGAGAGAGTTTGTCTGGTCAACTCTTGGACTTCCTTGAGCAATTTGAGGACCTCACTTGACATGTATTGAGAAATATGGGAGGGAAAATTTTGGGGTACAACAACCACGAAGAGAAAATGTTAACATCTCCTGCCAATCTTTATATGTCACCGTCATCTTTTATATAATCTTCTTAATGTTTTTATTGGCGGCTTCCACCGTGACATTTATCTTCGGTCGATATGGAGAATAATTATGGTGCTTGATCTTGAACTGGATGCAGAGTTATGTGATCATAGTTTTGTTGATATTGGTGCCATTGTCTGTGATAATCCTTTCGGGGATGCCATACCGACAGATAAGGTTATGCTTAATAAACTTGGCGACAACATTCTTGGTAACAGAGGTAAACGAGGCGGCTTCAACCCACTTCGTGAAGTAATCAATGGAGACAAGGATGAAATGATGTCTGATAGAGGTCGTAGGTTTAATCTCTCCAATCATATCAATGCCCCATATTCCAAATGGCCAAGGGGCAGTTAAGAAATTCAGAGGAATCAGTGACACATGTACTTTGTCAGCATAGATCTGGCATTTGTGACAGGTTCTAGAGTGGTGATGGAAATCGGTTTCCATGGTCTACCAATCGTAACCCGCTCTCATAATCTTAGCCATCGTATGTCCGTTGGAGGGAGTACTAAAGATGCATTCGTGCATGTAGTACGGTGGGAGAACTGAATTTTGGTTTTGCATTTTATCGCAAATGTTGCGGATAGAAAGAGTCGCCGTTGACTTTTCTTTTATCCAATAAGGAAAGGGTGAAAAGAACAGGAAAGACCTTTGATAATTTTCTGAGTTCGTGTGGTAGGTTATGAAAAAGGAATGTGTTAGCACTCTTTTCATCTATAGTTATCTACGGGCTCTTAATCGCTAGCTCACTTTGTTTTGAAAATTGTTGTGTTCATGTGTTTGAAAACATCTTGAAAAATGCCTAAGTATGGCAACTTTGTAATGATTCTTGTATCAGTTAAAAATGTGTACAAAGTGTTTGTTTTTGAAAATATTTCAGAAAAGTGTTTGTGAAAAAAAGATGTTTTGTTTTTATGAGCAAGCGATTACGAGCGATCTACCTACTCAAAAGTATTTCATGTTATTTTCTTCCTCCTTTAGATAGTGCTATCCTACCATTAGTTAGTAGAAAGCCCTATCATTGGATGTGAAAGGACATACGAGGGTCATCGTTATGGTCATTGAAGGCAACATATAAGGATACCTTTGTGTGATACGGTGGGAAGAACTGACTGTTTTGGAATGCTAGTTTGCGTTTTGCGTTTTGTGTTTGCATAAGGAAAGGGAAGGTGTTAGCACCCTTTCTATCCGTGGTTATCCACCGACTTTTATTTTATCCAACAAGGAAAGGAAAAAAGCATAGAAAAATTCCTTTTTCGAGATATTTCTCGGGTTCGGGGGGTAGATTATAGAAAGGGAAGGTGTTAGCACCCTTTCTATCCGTGGTTATCCACGAGCTCTTAGGTACTTGCTCAATTGTTTTCAAAATATTGTTTCTTTGTGCTTGTGGGTTTGAAAAAGTTTTTGTTTTGAAACTTAGATTTAACTCTTGCTTCTGTCCTCAAGAGCGTATGAAGTATTTTTGAAAACTTTGTTCGAAAAGTATAAGTGTGAAAAAGATTTTGTTTTTTGAAAGAGCAAGTACTTAAGAACCATCCACCTACTCGAAAAAGGAATCGTTCTATGCTAATGTCCTTTAGACAATGCTATCCTACTATGAATGAGTATGTAGCACCGTCGTTGGAGTTTGAGGGTCAATTCGAATGCGGGACTTACGGTCACCAAAGCAATGTTAGAATGCCTTAGAGGTAACCCTAATGTCTTAGATCATTTGTTTTGAGGCAACAATATCCGAGGCAACCAATTCGAGGCGACTATGATCTTTTAGACAAGAGGGAGACCTCTAAAGTGACATATACTCAATGACCGTGTACGAAGGCAACCAAGTGGGGTGTATCCTAAGAGTGCGCATGTGCGAGTGTGTTGTTTTCAGTTATTTTTTTGTCTTTGTACATGTTAATGGTGATCTAAGTTGATTTTAGGTTAAAACATTCAGTCTTGTCATGCCATCCTATTATCAAACATCTAACAGTTATATTTTGCAGAAATAAAATGCGGAATTTAAATTACAAGGCGTCGGGTATTTACATCGCCAAAGACAAACCCTTTAAAAATAAATAAAGCGATAAAAATAAATAAAAGTCCTATTGACTATTACAATCCGGAAGCAAGTACATTAATATGATGAAAGAAGATAAATCGCGTGCGGGAAATTAAATCAAGCGCAAATTAGGGTTTTGACCCTTTTTTGAAGGAAAATATCTTTTTGTTATTTTCATTTTAACAAAGAAATTAACCTAAATTAATTACTAAATTAAATTAAATAAATTAATTAATGAAAATAAATTATTTTTGGGTTTTTGTTATTTTAAGAAAGAAAAAGAAAATAATTAAGTTAGTAATTAAAACCTAATTAAATCTAATTTAATTTTAATTATTTACAAAAAATAGGTTAAAGTTATTCTAATTAAAACCTAAATTAGTTTAATTAGTGTTTATTAATAAAAATAGAAATTAAAATTTGATTAAATATAAAAAATATTTTTATGATTTTATTTTATAAAGAAAAGAATTTTTTTTGATTGGTTAGTAAATTAAACAAAAAATAGTAAAACAAATAAAATAAATAAACAAAGTAAATAAAAAGAGGCAGTATGTGACTGAAATTGGTGGTGTGATAGCAATTTTGTGGCCCATTTGAGCTGGCCTTGTTTGACTTTTTGAGATTCTATGCGCACACTTGGACTTTGCCTATGGTGGACCCTCAGCCTTGGACCCTCAGATTTGGCCTTTGGCCATCTGGCCATTGGATGCTTGATGGTGCATGGTATACTACAAGCTTGAATACACACACAATCGCCTGAAAGAAAAAAGCAATGAGAAAGTGGGGGACCTGGGATTCGAACCCAGGTCCCGAGGGATAGTGGAACGCTTGCCTTGCCACCATGCTGCCTTGATCTATTTATAAGTAAAACACAAAGAAATCATAATATAAATAAAACAAATTATATGCCAGTGAAATAAAAACGCGCTCGCAACATTTGAATGGGCCAACCGGAGGATGACACGCACTCATCCCTGTCCTCAGGCCTGTAATAACATTACCTACGGATTTGAATCCGCAACTAAATGCGCAGGCTTGTTCCAAAATTCATTCCAGGCCACAAAAATGAGTTCTAAAGGCATGGTTGTACTCGTCTCATCATCCTGGTTACAACCATACCCTTCTTGATGGCCAATTATTCCTGAAACAAAAACGCCCAAAAATATCCAAGAAACCCTAGCTATGGCATTTTGCAATACAGGTCATGTAAACGAAATTAAATAATGCCAAAAGCTTGGAAATGTTGAGAGCATCACAAATATGCAGTTAGTTTGTTCAAATGATGCAAGAATGAGCCAAATCGATTTCAAGCACAGAGCTAGATATCGTGACACTTACAACGCTTGTGAAGGTCTGAGAACGCTTGCTTTTGATCCAGATCGCTTGTGTGAACACCCAGAAAGAGATTTGGACAGGTTTCAGCTTTTGAAAATGCCTATAAGCATGATTTCGGTTTCAAGCTTTTTGTCACTTTTTTCCAACTTTGTTTTGCCTCTGCCTGCAGCTTCCAACCCTTGTTTCGATTGCCTTTGCTTCCTTATGTACTATGGAGTGTATTAGGGTAAGAATTATGGATTGAATCTTCTCATATCAATGCACACATATTTGATTTGATCTCCTCTTTAAACCTTTCCAAATTTGCCAAATCTCAATCTTTTTGCACATGAATTGGTGAGATTCGAGTTTGATGATGATATTGATGATAATCAAAACCTGAAACAGCCAAAAAATCTTATGTAATCAAAGTTTTGGATTTTATATGATTTAATTTGATTTAAAATGAATAAATTCAATAAAAAATCAAATAAAATATTAAAAATGAAATATGAGCTCATGGATGAAGCTAGGACACGTGGGCAATGATGCAAGCTCAAATCAAGTGGAAAAGAATGGGCCCATTTGACAAAATTAGAAGTTTTGGGGATAGTTGACTTTTGACAATTTTGCAAAAATGTCCAACTTCAACAATGCATGACTTCTTCAATTTTGAACTTTTGGAAGTGTTCTTGGACTTTTTAGAAATATTGAGATGTTATATAACCAAACCTTTTTGTCTCATCTCATTTTGATATTCCATGCTCAAGTTATAAGCTTTGGCAAAAAATGTGTTTTTGTTGACTTTCAAAAATGACCTATAATGTCCAAATTTATAACTTCTTGTGAGTACATGTTTTGATCTTGGGGTATGAAGATGGATTGTAGAGAATTTCATCCTCTTCAAAATGAGATTTGGATGGGTCATTTCTCATAAGGTATGAGAAAGTTATGCTTGGTCAAAGTTGAGTTGACTTTTCCTACAAAACCCTAATTTAGCAACTTTTGAATCTTGATGAATTTTGAGCAATCCTTGATGAATAATGATCAACCCTTGATCAAATGATGAAATATCCTTCAAAATGAGAATGTTGACAAAAAATCTTGAAGTTTGACTGTATGTAGGTCACAGTTGACTTTTGCCCTAGCATAGTCGACTTTTGGACCTTTGAGCAATTGACTGAGCAAACTTCCTCTGCAAGGCTTGAAATTTGACATGGATTATATTGAGAGCATATTAGGACATTTGGGAGAACTTCAGGTCATTTGGATTCAAGGATCTTGATGCAACACAAAACCCTAATTTGGGGTTGACTGCCTTAGGAGATAGCTTGTTTGTCCAACTCTTGAGCAAACTTGAGTAACTTGGAGATCTTTCTTGCAATATCTTGAAAAATATGGGAGGGCAAATTTTGGGGTACAACAGCTGCCACTGTTTAATCTTCTTAAACCTGAGGATGTAGATTGGCTTTCGTGCATTTCATGATCCAAAGGTGGAAGATGATTGAACACTAGAGTGCCTAGAAATTTGCACTCGCATGAAGTGGGATCATCCTCGTGATGTCAGGAATGGGCTTACAGATGCCATTTGGATATTGTTTATGGGAGGATGGGCTTAAAGATGCCATCTGCAGGAGTGTCAACCGCATAAGAGATTCCTTAGCGAGAACTTTCATACCTGTTGTTGTGGAAGATTCCGCTGGGGAAGCCTGATCTTCGTTGAGATTTAGGAACTTGCCTGTACTTCAACTGAGAGAGCATCTCTGCTGAGTTTTAAGAACTTGTCCGTAATTCAACTGGGGGAAATTTTTCGAGATTTAGAACTTTATCTGTAATTCAACTGAGGATAATTCAGTTGAGATTTAAGAACCGGTCAGTACTTCGACTGAGGAGAATTGCCGAGATTTTAGAACCTTATTTGTAATTCAACCGAAGATAATTCCATTGAGATTTAAGAACCAGTCAGTACTTCGACTGAGGGAAACATCTTCATCGAGATCTAGGAACTGTCTGTAATTCAACTGAGGATAATTCTGTTAAGATTTAAGAACTCGTCCACACTTCGACGGAGGAAAATTGTCGAGATTTAGAACCTTATCTATAATTCAACCGAGGATAATTCAGTTGAGATTTAAGAACCGGTCAGTACTTCGAATGAGGGAAACATCTTCATCGAGATCTAGGAATTGTCTGTAATTCAACCGAGGATAATTCTATTGAGATTTAAGAACTCTTCCACACTTCTACGGAGGAAAATTGTCGAGATTTAGAACTTTATCTGTAATTCAACCGAGAATAATTCAGTTGAGATTTAAGAACCGGCCAGTACTTCGACTGAGAGAAACATCTTCATCGAGATCTAGGAACTGTCTGTAATTCAACCGAGGATAATTCTGTTGAGATTTAAGAACTTGTCCACACTTCGACGGAGGAACTTTGTCGAGATTTAGAACCTTATCTGTAATTCAACCGAGACTAATTCAGTTGAGATTTAAGAACCGGTCAGTACTTCGACTGAGGGAAACATCTTCATCGAGATCTAAGAACTGTCTGTAATTCAACCGAGGATAATTCTGTTGAGATTTAAGAACTCGTCCACACTTCGACGGAGGAAAATTTTCGAGATTTAGAACCTTATCTGTAATTCAACCGAGACTAATTCAGTTGAGATTTAAGAACCGGTCAGTACTTCGACTGAGGGAAACATCTTCATCGAGATCTAGGAACTGTCTGTAATTCAACCGAGAATAATTCTGTTAAGATTTAAGAACTTGTCAACACTTCGGCGGAGGAACTTTGTCGAGATTTAGAACCTTATCTGTAATTCAACTGAGACTAATTTAGTTGATATTTAAGAACCGGTCAGTACTTCGACTGAGGGAAACATCTTCATCGAGATCTAGGAACTTTCTGTAATTCAACTGAGGATAATTCTGTTGAGATTTAAGAACTCGTCCACACTTCGACGGAGGAAAATAATCGAGATTTAGAACCTTATCTGTAATTCAACCGAGAATAATTCAGTTGAGATTTAAGAACCGGTCAGTACTTCGACTGAGGGAAACATCTTCATCGAGATCTAGGAACTGTCTGTAATTCAACCGAGAATAATTCTGTTGAGATTTAAGAACTTGTCCACACTTCGACGGAGGAACTTTGTCGAGATTTAGAACCTTATCTGTAATTCAACCGAGACTAATTCAGTTGAGATTTAAGAACCGGTCAGTACTTCGACTGAGGGAAACATCTTAATCGAGATCTAGGAACTGTCTGTAATTCAACCGAGGATAATTCTGTTGAGATTTAAGAACTCGTCCACACTTCGACGGAGGAAAATTGTCGAGATTTAGAACCTTATCTGTAATTCAACCGAGAATAATTCAGTTGAGATTTAAGAACCGGTCAGTACTTCGACTGAGAGAAACATCTTCATCGAGATCTAGGAACTATCTGTAATTCAACCGAGGATAATTCTGTTGAGATTTAAGAACTCGTCCACACTTCGAAGGAGGAAAATTGTCGAGATTTAGAACCTTGTCTGTAATTCAACCGAGAATAATTCTGTTGAGATTTAAGAACCGGTCAGTACTTCGACTGAGGGAAACATCTTCATCGAGATTTAGGAATGGTCTATAATTCAATCGAGGATAATTCTGTTGCGATTTAAGAACTCGTCCACACTTTGATGGAGGAAAATTGTCGAGATTTAGAACCTTATCTATAATTCAACCGAGGATAATTCAGTTGAGATTTAAGAACCGGTCAGTATTTCGACTGAGGGAAACATCTTCATTAAGATCTAGGACTGTCTGTACTTCAACGGAGGATAATTTTGTTGAGATTTAAAACCTTATCTATAATTCAACCGAGAATAATTCTGTTGAGATTTAAGAACCGGTCAGTACTTCGACTGAGATAAAAGCTTCATAGCTGAGAACTTAACTGCATCCTTCCTGAAAGGTAAAGGTCAATCATATGCAATGCATGAAATATATCAAGCAATGATGTTCTCAAAATAAATGACATTGTATTGTATGATGCGTATATGCATGAGTCATGATGTATGTAATGCTTTTAGCTGGGGAAAATAAATCCCGAATAGTTGTTGGAGCAAAGAGTTGAATTCTTCGTTTCCGTTGGGGATAGAGAACGAAGGTGACTGTGAGAATAAACCTGCAGGAGAGGATAACTTCGTTGGGGAATAAACTGATGAGAATATTACTCTGTAGGGAAGAGATGCTCTGCTGAGGATTCCACCGATAAATTCCGCTGGGGATGAATTATCGTCGCTGGTGATACTGAATCCTGTTGGGGATTGACTTCTTGTTTGTGAAGGGAAAGAACTCCGCTGGGGATGACCTTTCAGTTGTGACTTCATTGGGGATAACCTTTTTAGACTCTAATGGGGATAATCCTTGGAGCTATGCTGGGGACAATCTTCCAAAGTCTACTGGGGATGATTCTCCAAGTTCTACTGGGGAAGCTTTTTCAGGTTGCGTTGGGAAAAATTTCAGACTCCACTGGGGGATATCTTGTATTCTGCCAGGGAATATTATTATACTCTGCCGGGGAATATTTAAGACTACCGGGGATATTAAACCTTTTCAGTGTTGATGGTAGATAAACTCTGCTTGGGGGAGAATATTACCGATTCATTCACAGTTGCAAGCATAAGCTGGGGAGAGTTAACATTACTATTTTACTCTGCGGGGAGTGAGAGCACCTTAGCCATATTATTCAGTTGAATCTACCTTTGTACCTGGTGGATAAAGCATCCGTATAGCTTGGACAATTTTATTACCCCTGTTTCTGATATTACCAGTAATCATCTTTTGCTTCGCATGTAAATATTTATGAGAAGCAATTAATGTCAAGTGCATATATAAAAAATGAACATTGGATGTTCTTTGCAAAACAAAACAGAAAAAGGAAAAATAGTTTGAAATTTCTCTGAAAAATGAATTGTATTGATTTTTGAAGTTTGGCCTGTAAATAGGCGTTTTTGTACAAGAGGCTGACGTCCTAGTAAGAGAACGCCACCGAATAACAGAATTTACACAATTCGTGAAAAACTAAACAAAACAGCTATGTGAATAATCCCACTGGGTTCCAACTCTGCTATTGCCTTTATGTTCTTGAGCATATCATCACTTTTCTACTTGGTTGAAGGTAGATCAAATTGATTAGTGTCATCCGAGCTTGATAGTTGATACCGAAGTCTGGTCGCAAGGTGATCCAATGAGACATAGTGTTACGCTTTGATCCCTAATTTTTTCCTGGACCGCCCTTTCGGGTTTTCAGTCCACCGGGATACCCTTTTTTGCCCAAGCCGCCTTTTTAGGTTTTCGACTTGCCGGGTGTATACATTTTTTCATTTTCATCCCTTATTTTTGCCCGAACCCTTTTGGTTCGCCGGGAAGCCCTTATTTTTGCCTAGGCCAGTCAACCTAGCAGGTCGTTAATTATGCGTAGTATTTTTCCACTATGTCTGCATTGACGGGGTGAGGAAGGTCGTCACCATCCATGGTGGTTAGAATCATAGCTCCTCCTGAGAAAATGTTCTTAACCACAAATGTCCCTTCATAAGTAGGGGTCCATTTTCCCCTGGGATCACCTTGAGGTAAGATAATGCGCTTGATAACCAGGTCCCCAACTTGATACTCTTGTCGTCTAACTTTTTTGTTAAATTCCTTGATCATCCGTTTTTTATACGTATGACCATGACAAATAGCAATAAGTCTTTTTTCATCGATTAGGTTCAACTGATCAAGTCGGGTATGAATCCAGTCATCTTCGCTCAAACCTGCATCCTTCATAATCCTAAGAGAGGGTATCTGAACTTCAATGGGCAATACGACCTCCATACCATATACCAAGGAATAGGGTGTTGCCCCTGTTGACGTCCGTGCTGAGGTACGGTACCCGTGAAGAGAAAATGGTAACATCTCGTGCCAATCTTTGTATGTTACCATCATCTTCTGCACAATCTTCTTAATGTTCTTATTAGCCGCTTCAACAGCCCCATTCATCTTCGGCCGGTAAGGAGAAGAGTTGTGATGCTGTATCTTGAACTGCTTGCAGAGCTCAGTGATCATCTTGTTGTTGAGATTGGTACCATTGTCCGTAATGATCCTCTCTGGTACACCATATCGACAGATCAGATTGTGTCGAATAAACCGTGCTACGACGTTCTTGGTTATAGTAGCAAAGGAAGCTGCTTCAACCCACTTCGTAAAGTAATCAATAGCTACTAGGATGAAATGATGCCCGTTAGATGTCGTAGGTCTGATCTCGCCGATCATATCAATGCCCCACATTGCGAAGGCCAAGGAGCCGTCAAGAAGTTCAGAGGTATTGGAGGTATGTGCACTTTATCAGCATAGACTTGGCACTTGTGACAGGTCCGAGAATGCTGATAACAGTCGGCTTCCATTGTGGATAAAAAATATCCTGCCCGCAGGATTTTCTTTGCCATGGTGTGTCCACTGGAATGAGTTTCGAAGGTAACTTCATGTAACTCTGCCATGATCCTTTCTGCTTTGTTCTTATCCAGACAACGCAGTAAGGTCAAATCATGGTTACACTTGTAAAGAATACCATTACTGATGAAGAACTTCGCCGCAAACCTTCTCAGAAACTTCTTATCATTAACAGATGCACCCTCGGGGTATTCCCGAGCTTCGAGATACCTCTTCACATCATGAAACCAAGGTTTATCCGTTGTCTCTTCAGTTTCAATGTCGCAACAATGTGCAGGTTCATCCAACCTTTCAATGGTAATCCGGGGAGCCTCATTGTCCCAATTGACTTTGAACATAGAAGACATCGTAGCCAGCGCGTCCGCCAAATGATTCTCCTCTCTAGGGAAGTGTTCAAAGGTTATCTCCTCGAAATTGGGAAGCAATGTCAAAACATACTCCTTGTAAGGAATAAGATTAGGGTGTTTCGTATCCCATTCACCTTTGATCTGTCTGATCACGAGAGTGGAATCTCCGAAAACACTCAAGAACTTAATCCTTAGGTCAATTACTGCTCGAAGACCCATGATGCACGCTTCATACTCCGCCATATTGTTGGTGCAATTGAAACATAGTCGGGCGGTAAACGGAGTATGAGAGCCTTTAGGAGATACGATCACGAATCCAATGCCATTACCCAATGCGTTAGAATCTCCATCAAAGTACATAGACCATCGGGATCCTTCCTCAGGTCCTTCATCCGGTCCAGGTGTCTCACAGTCAGTCACTATCATGATATTCTCATCCGGAAATTCAAAGTTCATAGACTGGTAATCATCCACTGCCTGATGTGCCAAATGATCTGCCAATACACTTCCCTTGATTGCCTTTTGGGTCGTATACTGGATGTCATACTCAGTCAAGATCATCTTCCATCTTGCTATTCTTCCGGACAAGGCAGGCTTCTCGAAGATATACTTGATTGGATCCATCTTTGATATCAATAGAGTAGTGTGAGTCAACATATACTGTCTCAGCCGGCGAGCAGCCCATGCCAAAGCGCAGCAAGTTTTCTCGAGCAACGAGTATCGAGTCTCGCAGTCGGTAAACTTTTTGCTAAGGTAATAAATAGCATGCTCTTTTTGGCCAGACTCGTCATGCTGCCCCAGCACACACCCTATTGAATTGTCGAGTACTGTCAAGTATAAGATCAAGGGTCTCCCTTCAACTGGTGGCATCGGAATGGGTGGTTCTTGGAGATATTCTTTGATCCTTTCGAAAGCGGCCTGACATTCATCATTCCATCTTACCACTTGATCTTTCTTCAGCAGCTTGAAGATTGGCTCACAAGTAGCAGTCAGGTGTGAGATGAATTGGGAAATATAGTTCAGACGTCCCAGAAAGCCTCTGACTTCTTTTTCTGTTCGGAGAGCTTGCATTTCATGTATAGCCTTTACCTTGGCAGGATCCACCTGAATACCCTTATCGCTAACAACGAAACCCAGCAGCTTACCAGATCTCACCCCGAAGGTGCACTTGTTCGGGTTTAACCTCAACTTGTACAACCTCAACCTGTCAAATATCTTCTGAAGATGGTCCAGATGTTCCTCCTCAGTCTGGGACCTGGAAATCATGTCGTCGACGTAAACCTCAATCTCATGATGGATCATGTCATGGAACAAAGCGACCATGGAGCGCTGATACGTTGCCCCAGCATTCTTAAATCCAAAAGGCATGACCTTGTAGCAAAAGGTACCCCATTGAGTAACAAAGGTTGTCTTCTCCATATCTTTGGGAGCCATTTTAATCTGATTATAACCGGAGAAACCATCCATAAAGGAGAAGACCTTATGTTGAGCGGTGTTGTCAACCAGAACGTCGATATGAGGTAGAGGGAAATCATCCTTGGGACTTTCACTGTTCAGATCCCTATAGTCAACACACATTCGAACCTTACCATCTTTCTTCGGTACTGGAACCACGTTGGCAACCCACTGTGGGTAAGAAGTAACTGCTAGAAAACCGGCGTCAAATTGATTCATAACTTCAGCCTTGATTTTCTCAGACATCTCCGGGCGCATTCAGCGGACTTTCTGTTTCACTGGAGGACAGTTTTCCTTGGTAGGAAATCGGTGAACCACAATATCGGTATCCAAGCCAGGCATATCTTTGTAAGACCAGGCAAAGATCTCAACTTAGTCTCGCAGCATCTGAATCAGCTGTTGTTTAACACTAAGCTCCAGATTTGCACCGATCTTGACCTCTTTCTTGTCTACCTCTGTACTCAGATTCACTGTTTCCACTAGCTCTTCATGTGGCTGTATGGCCCTCTCTCTTGGAGTAACTGTCTAGCAAGTTCACCAGGCACTTCGCAATCATCTTCACCTTCGTCTTCGGCTAAGTTGATCAGACTTTCGAAGTCATAATTGGAAGTAGCAGAGCCGTTACTAGTGAGATCCAGAGTGGATGTAGACCTGTATATGTGAGTGTGTGTAAAATAGCTGTTTTGCAATATATAATAAAAGAAAAACAAGGAGCGCAAAATTTGAAATGCAAGAAACGTCCAATGCTTTTATTAATGATATATGTAGATGACACACATAAAGCCCTCACAAATGAACCCACGGTGCCCCGGGTAAGACACCGTGCCATAAAGTTTAAAACATTGTCTGTTACAAATACGAAACAAAAGTCTCATTACTGGGTAACAAAAGAAATTGGGATGAAGTCCTTTGCTATCCAATTGCTTAGTCCACCATCAGTTGTAGGATAGATCCAACTGTCGAACTCTGATTCTTCAACGTCGTCTTCAATGGCATTCACTCCTGAATTGCTGATAAATAGGGGAGGTCTTCCGATCCGTGCACTCTGAACAGCCCTTTGAACTTCTGCAGTGAAACCCAAACCAAACTTGTTAGTCTTATGTGCAAAATCAGGGAGTTAGCCCCAATTTGCACACCCACCTTTCTCAACAACAGCCCGGACATCCTTGAGGGAAGCCATCTTCATTGGAGGATCTTCAGTGACGGTTTCAGCTGACGCCAACATCTGGGGAACCTCTTCAAAATGTTGAAATGGGGTCTCAATGAACTCCCCATCCATCTCTACATATCGGAAAGAGTTGAGGTGGCTCACCATGTACTCTTTCTCTCCTCGTACCGTAACAATTTTCCCTTTGACTGGGTATTTCAGCATCAGGTGGAGCGTGGAGGTCACTGCCCCAGCTTTGTGGATCCATGGGTGACCCAACAAACAAGAATAGGATGGCTGAATATCCATCACATAAAAAGTAGACACAAAGACCTGAGAACCAACCTTCACTGGAATATCCACTTCTCTGTGTACCATTCTCTTTGACCCATCAAAGGCCCTGACAACAATGTTACTTGGCTTCAACTCTAAACCCTCATAGTCCAACCGGTCTAGAGCTTTCTTAGGCAAAACGTTCAATGAGGAACCAGTATCCACCAATACATGAGCAAGGGTAGTGCCCCTGCATTCAATGGAGACATGCAGGGCATCATTGTGATTCCTCCCCTTAGCAGGCATGTCGGCATTAGAGAAACCCAACCCATTATCAGTAGTCAGACTAGCTACGCAATCTTTAAACTGATCAGCTGATGTTTCTTGCGGTACATGTGCAGTCTTCAGGAAGGCAATCAGAGCCTTGGCATGGGCTTCTGAGCATAGCAACAGAGACAACATAGAGATTTTGGATGGGGTTTGCCCCAGCTGCTCGACTACATTGTAGTCGCTCTTTTTGATAATCTTTAGAATTTCCTCCATCTCTTTCCTAGAGGCTTCAACAGTAATTGTCTTTGGTGCCTCCGTCCGGGCAGGCTCATCAGTGGTCCCTTTGCCCCGAGTGTCAGATGACTCGACAACAGGGGTAAGAATGGGAACTTGAACATGAATAGTATCAGGTGCACTAGTAGGCATAATGACAACAGGCTTTCGAACAACTGGTGGAGAGATCTCAGGGGAGAAAAGTCTTCCGCTGCGGGTGACTTTACTGGATCCAACAATATTTCTGACGTCAGGATCAACATCTTCAGCATTCAAGTCTTGCTTAACTCCGTGATAATATACGTCAGCCCCATAATGCCACAGGACAACTTTATTGGATATACAGGGGATAGGCCCAGGCACAGTGATGATCAATGGTGCGATTCTTGGAACAAATGTAATTCTAACAGGCTTTCTCGAGGAAGCCTTGAAATAATTGTCGAAAATGGTGATTATAGCAACTTCTTCAGTAGGAACCAAAGGAACAACAGTCTTCTCAAACAAAATTTCTTTATTATCCATTAGGCGTTGGACACCTGACTTCAAGAGAGGGCAACCGGTAGGTAGGACGGAACACATACGACAACCTTCGCCACAACCTGGAAATAAACCGACTAGCAGAAGGTTCTTCTTCACAGTCATTAACAAAGTAACAATATCTTTCACAGAAACCACAAACGAGTCTTCATCTATAGAATTCACTCCATGCTTGGGCATAGGAGCAGTCACAACATTAGGTCTTTCAGGTGCTTCGAATTCAATCTCTTTCGCATCAATCAAGTCTTGTACTTTGTTCTTCAAGACCCAACAATTATCTGTATCATGCCCCGGGCTATTAGAGTGAAAAGCACAACGGGCATTCAGATCGTACATGGGTGATGTTGTATTAGGGCTCTTCGGGGCCTCCTTCAGAATCACCAAGTTGGCTTTCAATAACTGCGGCAGAATCTGAGATAACATCATGTTGAGGTGAGTGAATTGTCTTCGTGGCCTCTCGGCCCTAGGCTGATTTTTACGCTGAGGAGCAACATCAGGTCTTGATATAACCACCACATTGACAGCTTGGCGGTGTTCAGGTCTATTCTGACTTTTTGAACTGTAAACAACACTGGACTCTTTCTTAAAAGTCTTCTTCTTGGTGCTTGATAAAGCACCCTTCTGTATTTTACCGGATTTGATACCAGCCTCAATCCTTTCCCCAGTCATGATCAGCTCTGTAAACCCGGACGAAGAACTCCCAATCCGATGGTTGAAATACGGACCAGACAAGGTCCCTAGAAACATATCCACTAGATCCCTATCAGCCAAGGGAGGTTGCACCCTGCCAGCAAGGTCCCTCCACTTCTGAGCGTAATCTTTGAAACCTTCACCCGCACCCATAGACATACCCTGGAGTTGGGTACGCGTAGGAGCGAGGTCGGCGTTGTATTGGTACTGCTTGTAGAAAGCAGCATCCAAATCCTCCCAATTACGGATACTAGTTCCTTCCAGCTGGTAAAACCATTCAAGCTGAGTCCCTGAGAGTCTGTCTTGAAAGAAATGGATCCAGAGGTTCTTGTCAGCGGTGTACGGCTGAATCTTACTAACATACGAACGAAGGTGCAATTTTGGACAAGAAACCCTGTCGTACTTAGCAAAGGCCGGTGCTTTAAACTTGTGGAGAATCACCACCCCAGACGACAAACGTAAATCACCAAAGTCCATACCAGGCACTTTCTGAACTTCCATCGCGCTCAACCGGTCTTCCAGTTGCTTATATCTATCCTCAGCCGGAGGATACTGGTCTTCGTCAAAGTCAGTCTCGTTGTCTGAAACCACAGGGCTAGGAGCCCTCCTTTCTTCCTGATTATCTCCCCCTCCAGATGAGTGAGTCAAATCAACCTCTTCTCGCAAATCGTTTCTGAATCTGCAACCCATGTTAAATAGGACTGTCTTCTTCTTCTTCTTCTTCTTCTTCTTCTCTTTCAAGATAAGGGCCTTCAAATCTTCCTGACCCTTAGCCAGATTCATGAACAACTCTTGGAACTGGGCGTTTTGAGTCTGCAGAGCCTTGATTGCTTATTCAGTTGATGGTTCAGAAGACATGATGCTGAAATAAACAGCGAAGAAGATGAGAAAACCTGTAAGGGTACCTGTTATGAGGTACATGGAATGAAATGCATATGATATGATTTCAAAGACGTCGAGAGATTCAAATTCGTAAACAAAAAAATGAACACACTTTTATTAGATAAACTTTGAATTCAATTGTTCAACAGATGCCTTTAAGGCGTTACAAGAAAGAAAACTGAAAAGTAAATTAAAAACTAGAAATAATCAAAAGATAATCAGTGCTCCCATGGTCGTTTCTTGTCGGTGCAGACATAGTCATTGAGGATCCGCTTGTTCTCCAGCTGCCTTGTCAACTTCTGAATCTTCTGCTCTTGCTCGTGATAATTTTCTCTATAAGTATCCCGTTCTTCCCTCAGTTGCATCCAGGACCTCTTCAATGCCCCAATGTCAGTAGGCATGTAAGGGTGTAGGATGGTAGGAGGAACCCCTTCTTCATCAGCAACTTCAACAATGATAGGCAAGACGGATTCGTATTTCATTCCCAGCTTTTGGGCACGTATGCGAACCCATCGGAGATATGGTTCCATTGGTAGAGAAGTCTTCACACCCAGCTCATATGGATCAGACCTGTGTACTCTATCCCAAGCTCTTATGAATGTGCGGCGTTGCTCGTCACTATCCCCCTGGAAATCAAAGACAATACTCGGCATTAGCAACTCATGAGGTCCTTCCCTCCTAGCTCGCCCAAATTGACGTAAGGCCAAACACAGATTATAAGTGATTCCTCCATGGGTTCCTAGCAGTGGAACATTGGGGTATTCCCCACAGCGATCAATAATAGCCAGATCTTCCATGCCCTTGATAGTCTAAATGATGACATTATGAGAGAGAGACATAATCCTATAGGCCCAACCCATGCCTTCTTTGTTCTTCAAAACTGATTTGGGGAGGTGAGAAATAAACCACCTCGCAAGCAATGGTGCACAGCTCATAAGGGTTCCCCGTTTCTGAGCAGTACGGGCATAAAGCGAGTGCAAAATGTCACCCAAGAGGGTAGGCACAGAATTACCGGCTATGAAGATCTTTACCACATTCACGTCAACAAAGGAATCGGAGTTAGGAAACAATACCAAACCATATATCAGAAGAGCCAGAATGTCTTCAAATGCCTGGAAGTCTAGACTGTCCTAGAACTGATTAGCTTTACCAACCAAGAATTTAGTCAAGAAGCCCTTTGCTCCACTACGAGTTTCCCAATTAGACATTACCCCAGCCTTTGTCAGATGAAGGGCTGAAGCAATCTCTTCCGGCCTAAGGATCTTTTCCTAACCTGTAAACGGGGTTTGCTTCAGAATGGGGATACCCAGTAGATCAGAGAACTCTTCCAAGGTAAGGACCAGCTGGTAGTCCGAAAAATTAAAGTAATGGTACAGTGGATCAAAGAACTGGACTAAGACACTCATCACCTTTTCGTCCATTTTGGGGGTAACCAAACTAAGAAGGTTCCCATGTCTTCTAATGAAGGAGGTAGTATCTGGCATCTTTTCAACCAATTCTTTAAGCAGAGTGGGAACCTGGACAAAGTTGATCCGGATGGTGTTTCTATGCATGGGCGCCATGACCTACAAAACAGAACAAAGATGAATCCCTCCTGTCTTTGAAATAGGTTAGTCTAATGCAAGATGTATGCAATGTCATGATGTCATGATAGAAAACACACCACAAGTATTCACAAATAGCAAACATGGTAAGGGCACACAAGTCACACAGAGAGCCCTTAGATTTCAGGCTGGCAAGGAGTCTAGGTACTACCCTCTTTTAGTTCAGTTAGTTCAAACCTGTCCAAAAAATAGTAACCGGGTTCTAGAGGATCTCAATATCATTGACTACCCTCGATCGGTCATAATTCCAATTTAGCAACCTTTTCTTGCGGCCGGAATCATCGCGAGAGTTTAGTCTCAATGAGTGTAGCATACTGCTACTGTTCTATGGCCATGTTGGTCAATTTAAAGGTTCTAAGGTCAGTTGGTGCTTAATGAACCCTTAACAGACCCATATTCTCCTCGTTGCGCTACAAGGGATATCGATACATACTAAAGTGCCACACCAACGTAGCTAATGCTTCAACCGTATCGGTCTATGCCGTACAGTTCCCTCACAGTTTATTGCTACTTACCTAAAGGGTATCCCCCAGATCCGGGTTAGGATCTACAGTAACTCCGATACAAGCCCACAAATATAAAGCATATAAGTCAAGCAATTGAAAACAATATGAACTATTCCTAAGGTACACCCCACTTATTAAATATGCCCAGCAGAGTCGCCAGTTCTGTGATACGGTGGGAAGAACTGACTATTTTGGAATGCTGGTTTGCGTTTTTCATTTTGTGTTTACAAAATGTCGTGGTAAGCAAGAGTCGCCACCGAATTTTATTTTATCCAACAAGGAAAGGAAAAAAGCATAGAAAAATTCCTTTTTCGAGATATTTCTCGGGTTCGGGGGGTAAATTATAGAAAGGGAAGGTGTTAGCACCCTTTCTATCCGTGGTTATCCACGGGCTCTTAGGTACTTGCTCAATTGTTTTCAAAATATTGCTTTCTTTGTGCTTGTGGGTTTGAAAAAGTTTTTGTTTTGAAACTTCGATTTAACTCTTGCTTCTGTCCTCAAGAGCGTATGAAGTATTTTTGAAAACTTTGTTTGAAAAGTATAAGTGTGAAAAAGATTTTGTTTTTTGAAAGAGCAAGTACTTAAGAACCATCTACCTACTCGAAAAAGGAATCGTTCTATGCTAATGTCCTTTAGACAATGCTATCCTACTATGAATGAGTATGTAGCACCGTCGTTGGAGTTTGAGGGTCAATTCGAATGCGGGACTTACGATCACCAAAGCAATGTTAGGATGCCTTAGAGGTAACCCTAATGTCTTAGATCATTTGTTTTGAGGCAACAATATCCGAGTACGAAGGCAACCAAGTGGAGTGTACCCTAAGAGTGCGCATATGCGAGTGTGTTGTTTTCAGTTATTTTTTGTCTTTGTACATGTTAATGGTGATCTAAGTTGATTTTAGGTTAAAACATTCAATCTTGTCATGCCATCCTATTATCAAACATCTAACAGTTATATTTTGCAGAAATAAAATGCGGAATTTAAATTACAAGGCGTCGGGTATTTACATCGCCAAAGACAAACCCTTTAAAAATAAATAAAGCGATAAAAATAAATAAAGTCCTATTTACTATTACAATCCGGAAGCAAGTACATTAATATGATGAAAGAAGATAAATCGCGTGCAGGAAATTAAATCAAGCGCAAATTAGGGTTTTGACCCTTTTTTGAAGGAAAATATATTTTTGTTATTTTTATTTTAAGAAAGAAATTAACCTAAATTAATTACTAAATTAAATTAAATTAATTAATTAATGAAAATAAATTATTTTTGGGTTTTTGTTATTTTAAGAAAGAAAAAGAAAATAATTAAGTTAGTAATTAAAACCTAATTAAATCTAATTTAATTTTAATTATTTACAAAAAATAGGTTAAAGTTATTCTAATTAAAACCTAAATTAGTTTAATTAGTGTTTATTAATAAAAATAGAAATTAAAAATTTGATTAAATATAAAAAATATTTTTGTGATTTTATTTTATAAAGAAAAGAATTTTTTTGATTGGTTAGTAAATTAAACAAAAAATAATAAAACAAATAAAATAAATAAACAAAGTAAATAAAAAGAGGGAGTATGGGCCTGAAATTGGTGGTGTGATAGCAATTTTGTGGCCCATTTGAGCTGGCCTTGTTTGACTTTTTGAGATTCCATGCGCACACTTGGACTTTGCCTATGGTGGACCCTCAGCCTTGGACCCTCAGATTTGGCCTTTGGCCATTTGGCCATTGGATGCTTGATGGTGCATGGTATACTGCAAGCTTGAATACACACACAATCGCCTGAAATAAAAAATCAATGAGAAAGTGGGGGACCTGGGATTCGAACCTAGGTCCTGAGGGATAGTGGAACGCTTGCCTTGCCACCACGTTGCCTTGATCTATTTGTAAGTAAAACACAAAGAAATCATAATATAAATAAAACAAATTATATGTCAGTGAAATAAAAACGCACGCGCAACATTTGAATGGGCCAACCGGAGGTTGACACACACTCATCCCTGTCCTCAGGCCTATAATAACATTATCTGCGGATTTGAATCTGCAGCTAAATGCGCAGGCTTGTTCCAAAATTCATTCCAGGCCACAAAAATGAGTTCTAAAGGCATGGTTGTACTCGTCTCATCATCCCGGTCACAACCATACGCTTCTTGATGGCCAATTATTCCTGAAACAAAAATGCCCAAAAATATCCAAGAAACCCTACCTATGGCATTTTGCAATACAAGTCATGTAAACGAAATTAAGTAATGCCAAAAGCTTGGAAATGTTGTGAGGATCACAAATATGCAGTTAGTTTGTCCAAATGATGCAAGAATGAGCCAAATCAATTTCAAGCACAGAGCTAGATATCGTGACACTTACAGCGCTTGTGAAGGTCTGAGAACGCTTGCTTTTGATCCAGATCGCTTGTGTGAACACCCAGGAAGAGATTGGGACATGTCTCAGCTTCTGAAAATGCCTCTAAGCATGATTTCGGTTTCAAGCTTTTTGTCACTTTTTTCCAACTTTGTTTTTCCTCTGCTTGTAGCTTCCAACCCTTGTTTCGATTGCCTTTGCTTCCTTATGTACTATGGAGTGTATTAGGGTCAGAATTATGGATTGAATCTTCTCATATCAATGCACACATATTTGATTTGATCTCCTCTTTAAACCTTTCCAAATTTGCCAAATCTCAATCTTTTTGCACATGAATTGGTGATATTTGAGTTTGATGATGATATTGATGATAATCAAAACCTGAAACAGCAAAAAAATCTTATGTAATCAAAGTTTTGGATTTTATATGATTTAATTTGATCTAAAATGAATAAATTCAATAAAAAATAAAATAAAATAATAAAAATGAAATATGAGCTCATGGCTGAAGCTAGGACACGTGGGAAATGATGCAAGATCAAATCAAGTTGAAAAGAATGGGCCCATTTGACAAAATTTGAAGTTTTGGGGATAGTTGAATTTTTGCAATTTTGCAAAAATGTCCAACTTCAACAATGCATAACTTCTACAATTTTGAACTTTTGGAAGTGTTCTTGGACTTTTTAGAAATCTTGAGATGTTCTCTAACCAACCCTTTTGGTCTCATCTCATTTTGTTATTCCATGCTCAAGTTATAAGCTTTGGAAAAAAATGTGTTTTTGTTAACTTTCAAAAATGACCTATAATGTCCAAATTTATAACTTCTTGTGAGTGAATTTTTTGATCTTGGGGTATGGAGATGTATTGTAGAGAATTACATCCTCTTCAAAATGAGCTTTGGATGGTTCATTTCTCATAAAGTATGAGAAAGGTATGCTTGGTCAAAGTTGAGTTGACTTTTCCTGCAAAACCCTAATTTAGCAACTTTTGAATCTTGATGAATTTTGAGCAATCCTTGATGAATCATGATCAACCCTTGATCAAATGATGAAATATCCTTCAAAATGAGAATGTTGAGAAAAAATCTTGAAGTTTGACTGTATGTAGGTCACAATTGACTTTTGCCCTAACACAGTCGATTTTTAGACCTTTGAGCAATTGACTGAGCAAACTTCCTCTGTAAGGCTTGAAATTTGACATGGATGATATTGAGAGCATATTAGGACATTGGGGAGCACTTGAGGTCATTTGGATTCAAGTATATTGATGCAACACAAAACCCTAATTTGGGGTTGACTGCCTTAGGAGATAGCTTGTCTGTCCAACTCTTGAGCAAACTTGAGTTACTGGAGATCTTTCTTGCAATATCTTGAGAAATATGGGAGGGAAAATTTTAGGGTACAACACTTAGCAATTCGAAGGGACTGTCATCATACATTCGTAGGCAACACGAGGGACAAGATCATTTCTCGTAGGCAACTCGAGGGACATCGTGGGACTATGATCTTTATGATGATTTTAACTGAGGGTCTTTGCTAAGGGTATCCCTACGTTCGAGGGACATGGCCATTTTCTGAGGCAACGAGTGAAATTACCCTAGAGGTGCAAGTGTGAAAATGATTCAGTTCATTTATTTATCTTGTTTATTTAGGGTTAGCTATGATTTCTTTTAGATCTTGCCATACAATCCTATTAGCATATATCTAACAATTATATACAAGGTATAAAGTAAAAGTATGGAAAAGTAAAGGTGCGGAAAAGTAAACCTAAACTATTACAGGGCTTCGGGGAAGGGGGTACAAACCATAAAATCAGGGGGAAATGTAAACCCTATTTAACTATTACATACTGTAGCAGATACATAATTGGGAAAAAAACTAATGCGAAAGTAATAAAGCGTGCAGAGCGGTAAAAGGAGAAAATCATATGATGAAAAAAGTTTTGATAATCAACCTAAAGTCTAATTGATTTTTATTGATTAAAAAAAGAATTGATTAATTAAGAAAAATCTTAAATTCTAGGTTGATTTTAAATTAATTGAGAAAACCTAAAAAATCAAATTAGGGTTGATTAAATAAAACCTAAAATTAAATTGATTAAACTAAAAAACCCTAAAATTAAATTAATTAAAATTAAATTAACCTAAAATCAAATTATTTGAGTTTATTGAAAAAAAAGGATTTATGTTAGGGTTTATTAAAAAAATATTTTTGAAAGAAAAGGTTTTGTAAAAGATTAAAGGAAAAAAGACTGAGAAACATAGAAAATAACCAAAAGAGTAGAGGTGGGTGTTGAACTCACACCCTCAAGCATTCTCCATGCATAGCTTACCACCAGGCCAAGCACTGGTTGGTGATGGTTAACAGGATCAATGCATTATATAATAAACCTACAAAAATATGGAAATATGAGAATTTTGGAAAAACCGGGGATCGAACCTGTAACCTAGGAGAGAAGTGACTTAGCGCGCGCATTCCTGCCACTGGGGTGGCTATACATCTGTTTACTTATATCAATCCAGAAATATATATTTTAAACAAGTTTCCTGAACCGGAGAGGCGCCGGAGCCCTAGCTCCGGTCATCTTCTCCAGCGACCTCCTTCTATCCAACCTGATAAATAGACATAATTGACAATCCAAAAACACCCTATCCCCCTAATTCAAGGGTTGCAGATCCAATGGTGGTATTATTTTGGTCTACAAACCCATGGTTTTTGAGTTATGAAGCAAAAAATCTGGATCGGTGAAAACATGGCACTCTATGATTCTAACTGCATGGGATCACGATGATGATCCAAAAAATCAAGATATGAATATTATGCATATTATGGAACCGACGATGCCATGTAATGCGATTTCACATTGTGATGCGGTGGGAGAACTTACTTGAGGTTTTGTGTTTTTTTGCAAATGTTGCGGTTAGCAAGAGTCACCACCGACTTTTCTTTTATCCAAAAGGAAAGGTAAAAAGCACAGGAAAGACCTTTGAGATGTTTTCTTGAGTTTGAGGGGTAGATTATGAAAAGGGAAGGTGCTAACACCCTTTTCATCCATGGTTTTCCATGGGATCTTAGTTACTTGTTTAGATCACTTGCTTTGTTTTGTTTGAAATGGTGTTTGGTGTGGTTTTGAAAGTATTTTGAAAAGAGTCAATTGTTTAGGCAATCTTTGTAATAATTCTCGTTCGTAAGAATGTATACAAAGATGTTTGTCTTTTGAAAATGTTTCAATGTTTTGTAAGATGTTTTGAAATGTGTGTGTGTTTGTTTTTGAAAATAGTAAGGATTGTTTTGAAATGGAGCAAGTAACTTAGAAGCTATCTACCTACTCAAATGTCTTTCTTGTGCATTTTTATTCCTTTGACATTGTTGACTTACCATTGATTTGGTAAGCAACCCAATCTTTGGATGTAAACGGGACGGGCGTGGGTCATCGTATAGCCATGATAGCAATGTTGCCAAGTATCTTAGCATTTTTGAGGGACCAAGATCATTTTGTTTAGGCAACCTTTGAATAGCGTCATCGAGGGACTATGATCTTATTTTTGTTTTGTTTTGCCAAGATACTTCGCATGCGTAACATGGCCATTTTATTTTAGGCAACCAAGTGGGAGAAACCCTAAGGGTGCTTGTATGCAAAGTGTGTCTTTTTCATGCTTTTATCTTGCATTTAGGGTTTTCTATTTTGCTTTGTTTTTGTTCTTGTCATGCAAACCCTAATTACTAGTCATAGTATATAAAGCGATAAATTGCGTAAAATAAACTAAGCTATTACAACAATTTTTGTGGGAGGGGGGAATACAAGTTTGAATGGGGATTTGCACAAATATAAAACTAAATATATTATTACAACCAAATCGAAATTGCGCGAATTAAATAAATAATACAAATATTTAAAATGCAATGCAATATGTATGTAAATAGAAAAGATTTTTTATGTCTTGTTTTTTGTATGAAAAATATTTAATTTAAACCTAAAAAAATAAGGAAAAAATATATATATTCTTTTTGAAAGGGATGAAACCCTAATTTTTATTTAAAGAAAATAATGTTTCATATTTATCAACTTGTATATTTTTTGTATAAAAATAAATAAATAATATTATGTTTAAATATTAAAAATTAAATATGTGTAAAAAATAAATATTTATGAATATAAAAAAGTATAATAAAAATGTTAAGTATTTTTAATTATGTTTACAAGTTATTTTAGGAAAATAAACTCTATTTATCAAAATAAAATATTTTTTCATGTGAGAAAAAAATAAAAAAATAAAATAAAAGTGTGAAAATAAATAAGTCATTTTTAGGATTTTTTATCATTTAGAAAAAATAAACAAAAGTATTAAATATGAAAATATGAAAAAAATACAAAAATATAAAAAGCTAGTCAGGGGGGTGCGATTAGCAAAAACAAAAAGGCCAAGGCGCCAAAAAGCCCAGAACTTCATCCCTGTCCTTTGGTTAGCTTCCTGCACGCGCTTCCATGTTCAAACTGTATCTTGCTTATGCTTTCATAAAAACAAAAACTCATAACATGAAACATGTGGCATTTGAGCTCACGATTTCAACCATATAAATTATGTAACCTAACTCTTAAAGATCAAGGAGAATTTTTTAATCCCTAATTTGTGACCTAACTTTTTCAGAGTTTTCAATCTTCAAATTCTCTTAGCACAAGTAATATAAATGAAAAGTAATGATATGTACAACTTCGTTATGATGAGAGCTACATTTTTTCTTCACAAATCGTGGCTTGAAGTTGCCTATATACAGAGATAGAGTTTAAGGAAATACCTGCTTCAGCTGGAATCGTGTAGGATAATGTAGGGACTTTAATGGAGGCCCGGTGATTGTTTAAGCTTCCTTGAACTTCCCTGAACCTATTCCAATGCTTATCTTGCTCTGAGGATGGCTAGAACTCTCTGACCAAGTCCAACTGCAAGCCTCCAAGTTGAAAATGGCAGATGCTGAAATAGGGGTTACAGAACTAGGGTGATGGCTTGGATTTATTAGTTATCAAGTGTATAATATGCTTGAAGTGATTAAACACAAAACGCACAAGCCAAATGAGAGTTGACTGTGCTTTTGTAGAAAATATGTATGCTTGGGCATAATTTTGGTGTTTTTGAATTTGAGCGTGTTTCAAGTCCAAGCAAAACCTTTTATTCCTTGTAACAAGTTTACAAATATGTAGAGAAGTGATCCAAAGTCAGCTCTTACTAGCTGTGCAAGCTCTAGCCCTTTTTGCAACTTTTCTTGCATTTGAAGCAAAGTTGACATGACCAATCCCACATGCTTGTACTAGCTTGCTTGAGGGCTGAAATGAGCTTGTACAATTTGCTTGAGAGCTGTAGAGTTTGTATGCATCAAGGGGACAAGTTCAATGCTCAAGATTGACAAAGTTGCAAAAGTTCCCCTTTATGAAAATGGCATTGTAACCTTTTGGCCAAAAATGGAAATACATTTTGTGTAAAGCTTCAAAAGCAAAGATAAAGGCTTTAGCATCTCAGTATGCATTTAATTATGGAGTGTATAGCAAGCTTAGGACCTGTAAAGCAAGATATAACCAGCATAGATTTGATTTGCAACTTGATGCTATGTGAAAATGGCTTGAACAAAAGTGAGAAAATGCCAACTTCCCTTTTTCGATTCTCTCTACTCAAAAATGATCTTGGAGAGTTCTTGGAAATTTTGGAAAGCTTGCAATGTGATCTATAATCCATATTTGAAATGAAATTTTATATACCTCTTGGAACTAGGTGAAAAGTTGCCATGAAGTTGGGTCCAAAACCTACCTAAATTAAGGCAAAATTTCACTAAGTTATTTAGTTCATGGGCCTATATTCATAAATTCATAACTTGAGACCCAAGCATCTTTAGGGAAAAGTTTGTAAAGAAAAGTTGTATATTTAATGGAGGACTACAACTTTCATGTTGGAAGATTTTTTGAATCAAAATGCATCATGGTGAAAAAGTGGTGCAAAGTTGAGAAAAAATAAGAAAATTTTTATACTTAAAAAATTCTAAGTTATGAAAAATTTCAAATTAAAACCATAATTTTCAAATTTGGTTTTCTTTGTGAACAAGTTTCATATTTTGACATATCTTGATGAAGTATGACCCTTGGTACTTGATTTTGACCAAAAAGTCAAAGTTTGACTTTTCAGTATACAGTTGACTTTTGATCAGTTGATTGCAAATTTCAGCTGTCAATCCAATGAACTTGAGATCTTTTGAACTATGTAATTAGGTCAAGATGATGCCATTGAATCCTTGAAATCATGCTTAAACTCAATTGGCCACTGGCTAGGTTAAAAATAAGAAATTGCCCTTTCTTAATCAAAACCCTAATTTTGACCATTTAGCCCTTTTGATGATTTGATCAAATTTCTTGAGGAGCTGTGATCCAAACTTGATAAATTGGTACATATGAGTCTAAAATGTTGATGTGGATCAAAAATTATGAAGTTTGACTGTAAATTGGCCATGGTTGACTTTTTCCCCAATACAACTAATTTTTAGGTCAACTGTCCAATTGACTGATAAAAAATATGGTTCAAGGCTTGAAACTTAACATGAGCAATCTTAGGGGTCCAAAATGATGTATGAAAGTCACATGAAGAATTGATGGTCCAAAAATCCTTGTGCAAACTCAAACCCTAATTTTGGGTGATCAGTACAAGATGAGATGTCTTGAGCTGACCAAACCCTAATCCTGCCTTGAGTCAAAGAAGTCTTATGAGAAAAATCTTGATAAATGAGAGGGAAAATTTTGGGGTACAACAGTTTCCCCTGTTCAATCTTCTTGAACCTGAAGAGTTAGATTGGCGAGTTTTGCCGTTCGTGACTCGAAGGTAAAAGATGATTGGACACTAGAGTGCCCATAAATTTGCACCTGATAAAGTGTAGTTGAGGGAATGGGCTTAAAGATGCAATTTGGAGAGGTGATAGAATCTTGTTGGAGATGGGATTATAGATGCCATCCAAGAGTGTTTGCTGAATTGTAAGTTGTAAGTCAGAAGAATAAGTATCAGAATGGTGTCCGCGTCTGGAACGTATCTGAGCTGTATCTTGAACTTGCAATCTGAATGAGAAATAGAATAGCATCCGCGTCTGGAGCATATCTGAACTGTATCTGAATTTGAAAACTGAATGAGTAATAGAATGGCTTCCGTGTCTGGAGCGTATCTGAACCGTATCAGAGCTTAAATCTGAATGAGTGACAGAATGGCAACCGTGTCTGGAGCGTATCTGGATTGCATCTTGAAGTTGAGGTCTGAATGAGTAATAGAATGGATTCCGTGTATGGAGCGTATTTGTACTGTATCTGAAAGCTGAATCTGAATGAGTAACAGAATGACTTCCGTGTATGGAGTGTATCTGAACTGTATCTGAAGTTGAGGTCTGAATGAGTAATAAAATGGCTTTCGTGTCTGGAGCGTATCTGTACCTTATCTGAAATCTTTGAACATTGTTAATGGTAGCTGTTAATCTTATCCTGAAAAGGGTAAAATGTTAGCTGAAACACAAAGTTATGTTGCATGAAATGTATGATGCAATATATGTGTTTTATCAATGTTTATGACATATGGATGTAATGTATGCGCATGTAAGCTGATTTGTTGTTTTGCTGAGGAAAATAAATCCTTGATTGCTGAGGATATGTGGATTCTTCTTATCTTGAAGTTGGAGTATTGAGAAAAATTATGTTGCGAGCGATGCCATATACTGCTTGAGTAATCTGCTTGGGGAATCCAGAGAATTTTGATGACTTTTGGTGGGAATTAATAAGGAGAATCTTCATTCTGTTGGGGAGCAATGAAAACTCTGTAGGGAAAAAGCTTATTCCTGTTTGGAAAAAATTCAGGAGTTTTGGTCGTCTGCCACTCTGCTGGGGAATTATCTGAAGTTAGCTGTTGTCCGGTTGGTTTTCAGGCTTCAAGATGACCTGCTGGGGAATTTGGAGAAACTGAATGGTTTCCACTGGGGATTGGTAGTTGGAAGTTTCAGCTCCACTGGGGATCTTAATGATGTACTGTAGGGATTGCTCGTGGAATAGCCTAAATACATTTTCCTATTCTTTCAACCTGTCAGTAATTGTTTTTTTCCATTTTGTTTATTTGTAAACAGTAATTATGTTCAAATGCATATGTTCATTAATGAATCATTAGACGTTTTTGCAAATAAAAACACAAGTGTAAAGAAAAAGGAAAATAGTTTTCTGTACTTTGAAAGAGATATCTTTGTATTTACTTTGAATAATTATTTTGTACAAAGGAGACAAACATCCTAGTAAGAGGATGGTGTCATAAAAGTAAGAAAAATTTATACAAAGAAAGATAGCTATATGTGATAATCCCATGGGGTTCCCATTCTGCTATAGCCTCCGTATCTCCGAATATCTTGTCCATTTGTTGCTTCGTCCTTAGATGATTGAATTATCAGAAGCTTCGGGCTTGTTAGTAAAGAGATTGTCCTTAAAGTGATCTGACGAGACATAGTCATACGCTTTAATTCCCTAACTTTTGCCTGGGCCGCCCTTTCGGGTTTTCAGTCCACCGGGAAACCCTTTTTTGCCCAAGTCTCCCTTTCGGGTTTTCAACTTGCCAGGTGTACAATTTTTTTTATTTTATCCCTAATTTTTTCCCGAACCTTTTGGTTCGCCGGGATGCCCTTGTTTTGCCTAGGTGTGTCAACCTAGCTGGTCTCTTATGCGTAGTATCTTTTGACTATGTCCGCGTTCGCAGGGTGTGGCAGGTCGTCGTCGTCCATGGTGGTTAAGATCATTTCCCCACCTGATAAGATGTTCTTGATTACAAATGGTCCTTCATAGGTAGGAGTCCATTTTCCCCTGGGATCACTTTGTGGTAAGATGATGCGCTTGATCCCTAGATCTCTAACTTGATACACTTGGCGTCTGACTTTCTTGTTGAAGGCTTTGATCATTCGTTTTTGATACATCTGACCATGGAAAACATCAGTAAGTCTCTTTTCATCAATTAAGTTCAGTTGATCAAGTCGGGTCTGGATCCAATCGTCTTCACTCAAACCTGCATCTCTCATGATTCTCAAAGAGGGAATCTGAACCTCAATAGGAAAAACAGCCTCCATGCCATAAACCAAAGAATAGGGTGTTGCCCCAGTTGACGTACGAGCCATGGTATGGTACCCATGGAGAGCAAACGATAGCATTTCATGCCAGTCCTTGTAAGTGACTGTCATTTTTTGTATGATCTTTTTAATGTTTTTATTAGCAGCTTCGACTGCACCATTCATCTTTGGCCGATAGGGGGATGAATTGTGATGTTGAATATTGAACTGCTCGCACAAGGCGGTGATCATAGTATTGTTAAGGTTTGTACCGTTATCAGTGATGATCCTTTCTGGGATACCATACCGGCAAATAAGATTCTGCTTGATGAAGCGGGCAACAACATTCTTAGTAACAGATGCGAAGGAAGCTGCTTCGACCCACTTGGTGAAATAGTCAATGGCCACTAGAATGAAGCGGTGTCCATTGGAGGCTGTTGTACCCCAAAATTTTCCCTCTCATATTATCAATATTTTCCTCACAAAACCTCTTGGACTCTAGACAGGGTTAGGGTTTGCTCAGCTCAAGACATCTCCTTGCACTGATGACCTGAAATTAGGGTTTGAGTTTGCACAAGGATTTTTGGATCATCAATGCTTAATGTGACTTTCATACACCATCTTGGACCCCTAAGTTTATTCATACAAGTTTCAAGCCTTGAATCACATTTTGGCCTAGTCAATTGGATAGTTGACCTAAAAATCAACTGTATTGGGGAAAAAGTCAACCATGGAAAATTTACAGTCAAACCTCATAATTTTTGATCCACATCAACATCATAGACTAATATGAACCATTTGATCAAGTTTGGACCACAACTCCTCAAGAAACTTGATCAGATCATCAAAAGGGCAAAATGGTCAAAATTAGGGTTTTGACTGAGAAACGACAATTTCTGATTTTTGACCTAGCCAATGACCAATTGGGTTCAAAAATGTTTTAAATGAATCAATGGCACCATCTTGACCTAATCACAAGGTTCAAAAGATCTCAAATGCATTGGATTGACAAATGAATTTCCCAGTCAACTGATCAAAAATCAACTGTACACTGAAAAGTCAAACTTTGACTTTTTGGTCAAAATCAAGTGCCAAGGGTCATATTTCATCAAGATATGTCAAAAAATGAAACTTGTTCACCAAGAAACTTAAATTTGGAAATTAGGGTTTAAGTTTGAAAAATTTCATAACTTAGAATTTTTCTAAGTTATGAAAATTTCTTATTTTTTCCCAACTTTTCCCAATTTTTTCACCATGATGCAATTGGATTCATAGAAAACTTCCAACATGAAAGTCGTAGTCCTCCACAAAATCTACAACTTTGATTCACAAAGTTCTCCCAAAATATGCTTGTATCTCAAGTTATGATTTTGTGAATAAGGGTCCATAAACTTTTTAACTTAGTGAATTTTTGCCCTAGTTTAGGCAGATTTTTGACCCAACTTCATGGCAACTTTTCACCTAGTTCCAAGTGGAATATCAAAATGCATTTCAAATATGGATTTATAGAATGTTACAATATTTCCAAAATGTCCAAGAACTCTCCAAGATCATTTATGGTTAGGGAGAATCGAAGAAATGAAAATGGCAATTTATCACTTTTGTTCAAGGCATTTTTCACATTGGTACAAGTTGCAAATCAGTTTCAAACTTGCTTGTACTTGGTATTACAGGTCCTAATCCTTTCTACACTCCTTAATTTAATGCAAACACAATGGATAATGGTCTTATTCTGATCTTTGAAGCTTTGCACAAAGAATTATTCCAAAAATGGCATAAAGTTCACATTGCTACTTTGATAAAGCATGCTTTATGTAACTTTGTTTTATCTTAAGCCATGGACCTAATCTTTTACTGCAAACAATATCCACAAATATCAGGAAATTTGTACCAACTCTCATCAGACCTTGAGCTAGCCTGTACAAGCCTTTGGCTTTGTCACTTCACCTTTTCTTCAAAAGCAAGCAAACTTGCAAAAGTCAAGCAAGCTTGTGTATCTAATAAAACCAAGACTTTGTATCATTTCAAACAACCTCAGAACATTGTTACAAGCCTAAGACACGAATTGCTCACCTCTCAAACACCCTCAAACACAAAAAACACCAACTTCTACCCAAACAGAGCATCATCTACAGAACCTTGGCCAAATCATTATTGGCTCGTGCGTTTTGCTTTGAATCACTTCAAACACATTCCATACCTCCTACCTAAACTATACAGGCCTTTGTTCAGCAACTGTAACCCTTATTTCAAGCTTCGCCATTTCCACTTTTTGAGTTTGCAGGTTGACTACTATAGGAAAATTCAGGCATCTACAAGGCAAGCTGAGCATTGGGATAGCTTGAGGGAACTTCAAGCAAGCTCACACGACCTTCAGGCCTCACTCAAAGTTCCCACATTGCCATATCCAAACTCAACTGAACAAGGTATTTGTCAAGTTTCTATCTCTCTATTTAGGCATCTTTAAGCTTAGGTTTGTGAAGCAAAAATGTAGTCTGTAACATGCTTGAGCTGTACATATGCGTAGATTCTATTTATATTAACTGAGCTAAGAGTATTTGGATGATGAACATGCTGAAAAAACTAGGTCAGAATTTAGGGCCATTAAAATTCTCTCTGATCTTTGAGAGTTAGGTCATGTTCTTTATATCATTGGAATCGTGTGATCATGAGCTACATTTTTCATGTTATAAGTTTTTGATTTTATGCAAAGAATAGCAAGAACAGGATTTGAAGTACAACGCGCGCATTTTTGGTCAGGAGGTCAGGGATGAAGTGAGCTTGGGCTTGGGCTTGTTGTCTCTACTTTTCACACCTCCCATTTTGCTTCTGCACCCCCCTTTTGTTTATTTTTATATTTTCATATTTTCTTGATATTTTTATATTTTTGACTTTATTTATTTTTTCTGAACATTATAAAATCATAAAAATATTTTCTTAAATTTTTGCATTTTATTTTATTATTTTTATTATTTTTATGGCATAAAAATAGTTTATTAGGTTAAATAGAATTTATTTTCTTAAATAAAACTTGTAAATAATATAAAAATATCATACATTTTTATTTTTATTATTTATAAACTTAAAATAATATTTTCATACAATATTCAATTTTTTAACATTTTGTATATATTATTATTATTTTTTTTCTTGAACAAAAAATGAATAAAAGGAATAATATTAGAATATATTTTCTATTAAACAAAAATTAGGGTTTTCACCCTTTAAAAAATAATCATTTTATTTTCTTATTTTTAAGACTTAAATAAACTTATTTTTACATACATAAAATTAATACCAAAAAAACATTTTTGCATACATACATTTTATTGCATATTTAAATATTTGCTTATTTATTTATTTGTACAATAAATTCAATTTGGTTGTAATAGTTTTAGGGTTTTATTTTGAGCAATACCCCCTATTCAAAACTTGTATCCCCCTCCCATAATAATGTTGTAATAGTCTAGATTTACTTTACGCATTTTATTGCTTTCATATACCATGATAGTAAACTAGGGTTTTGTATGCAAAGACCAAAAATCAAACAAATAACATGACCTAAATACAAGACAAAATGAATGAAAAATGACAACACCTTGCACACAAGCACACCTAGGATTTCATCCACTTGGTTGCCTTAAAACATGGCCATGGTATGCATGCTAGGTATCTTGGCAAAATCAAACAAAACAAAAAGATCATAGTCCCTCGATGACGCTATCAAGTTGCCTAAAAAACAAAATGATCTTAGTCCCTAAAACTTGCTAAGATACTTGGCAATATTGTTATCATGGTCATACGATGACCCACGTCCGTCCCGTTTAACATCCAAAGATAGGGTTGCCTACCAAAACAATGGTAGGTCAACAACATCAAAGGAATAAAAACTGTACAAGAAAGACTTTTGAGTAGGTAGATGCTTCTAGTTACTTGATCAATTTGCAAACCATCCTTGCTATTTTCAAACAAACACACACACACACATTCTAAAACAATTCCCAAACAACTTTCAAACATTGAAACATTTTTCAAAAGACAAACATCTTTGTATACATTATTACAAACAAGAATCATTACAAAGATTGCCTAAACAAAGGCCTCTTTTCAAAATACTTTCAAAACCACACAAAGCACCATTTCAAACAATTGAAAAAGCAAAGTGTGATCGGTGGAAATAGAACTGACTGTTTTTTAAGCTGGTTCGTGAAATGTCGCGGTAAGCAAGAGTCGCCACCGTCTTTTATGTTCTCCAACATGGAAAGGACAAAAGCACAGCAAAATTCCTTCTTTGAGAATGTTTCTCGGTTCGGGAGGTAGATTTATAGAAAGGGAAGGTGTTAGCACCCTTTCTATCCGTGGTTATCCACGGGCTCTTAGGTACTTGCTCTTATGTTTTCAAAAATTATTTGATTTTCAAGTGTATGTGGGTTTTGAAAAAGTTTAGTTTGAAAAAATTTCTAAGTAACTCTTGTATCTGTCCTCAAGAGTGTATGAAGTATTTGTTTGAAAACTTTTTGAAAGTGTAGGTGCGAAAAGTTGTTTTTGTTTTTTGAAAGAGCAAGTACCCAGGAGAAATCTACCTACTCTAAGGAATTAAGCTGTGTAAGAGTCCTTTAGACAGTGCTATCCCACTATTGAGAAGTAGGAAGCACCATCGTTGGAGTTATTCGGGTCAATTCGATTAAGGGACATGTGTGGTCACCAAAGCAATGGTAGGACGCCTTAGCGGTAACCCTAATGTCCTAGATCCTTTTTATCCGAGGCAACCGTTTCGAGGCAACTGGATCTTTGACAGGAGGGCGACCTCTAAAACACCCTATACTTGACGACCACTTCGAGGCAACCAGTGAGGCGTACCCTAAGAGTGGCATGTGCATGTGTGTTGTTTTTCAGTTAAGCTTATCTTGTACATGTTATTGGTGAGCTACGCTTTGATTTTATTTTTCATACAAGTCTTTCATGCATTTTTTAACAGTTAAGGGTGCGGAAAATAAATTGCGGAAAGGTAAATCTATGCTATTACAAGGCGCGGGTCTATACATTGCCAAAAAAACAAAACCCGTTTGGAAAATAAAAATGCGAGAAATTAAAAGAAAGCGATAAAGTTCTAATTACCTATTACATTTCTGAGCAGATACATAAATATAATGAATTAAGATAAAAAAGCGCGCGAAAGATTGAATCGGGACGTCCTTAGGGTTTTGACCCTTTTTTTGAGAAAAAAATTGAAATTGGTCCCTTTTTTGCAATTAAATTAAATGTTGAACCTAATAACTAATTAATTAATTATTTACAAGAAAAAGAAGTATTTTTGTGTTTTTTATGTTTTAATGAAATAAAAATAAAAGAAGTTAGTAAAATCCTAAGTCTAATCTATTTTATTTATTGCAAAAGAAAATTAAAATTATCCTAATTTAAA
This sequence comes from Vicia faba, assembly GCA_948472305.1. Taxonomy (NCBI): domain Eukaryota; kingdom Viridiplantae; phylum Streptophyta; class Magnoliopsida; order Fabales; family Fabaceae; genus Vicia; species Vicia faba. The sequence continues at coordinate 174,760,675 of OX451738.1, read as the reverse complement.
ACTAAATTAATTAATGTTAGGATTTACTTACAAAAATAATAATTAAATTTAATTAATAAAAAATTATTTTATTTATGTGTTCTGAATTTATTATGAAAATGTTAATTTGTTAATTAATTAAATAACACTAATAATAATTATTAAAGAAAATAAAAGAAAAAAAAGGAAAAGAAAATGAAAAAAAGAATAATAAACCATGGGTGCTGGGCCAGCATTGGGGGTGAATTTGGAATTGTGAAGCCCATTAACCAGCCAGCCTTCTTGACTTTTGCAATTGTCTACAGCGTGCTTTGACTTGGAGTATGGTGGTCAGCACCTTATGGCCTTCAGATCTCTGAGAATGGCCACTTGGTGCGTTGATTTGTGAGGTATATGGTACACCTTCTTTGGAAACCTGCACACAAACGTGTAAAGAAAAATAATATGGAAATTTTGGGGGACCTGGGAATCGAACCCAGGTCCCAACGTTCAAAGCCTGCATGCCCTAGCCACTGAGCCAATTGTTTCAATTGAAATAATAATAATAACTGGATATTATATTAGTAAATCAACGCATATGCCTAAAAAAACGTGCGATCGTTTAAAAGGACGAATGGGAGAACGACATGTGGTCGTCTTCTCCAAATCTCTGGTTCAGTTACCTGCAGATTTTTATCCGCAGGAAGTTCCGTAGGCCCTTTCCTAAAATCATCCTTAGGCTTCAAAAACGCCATCCAAGCCCATGGTCAGGATCGTCCATGTCTCCTGAGTTCATCCATGCTTATGGTTTGTCCTAATTTCACCTGGAAACAAAACACCTAAAAACAACACAAAAAAACCCTAGGCACGGGTATTGTCATACAAGGCCTAAAAATGAAATTGAATAATTCCATTAGGTTAGAAATCAAGCAAGGAGTATGGATATGCTAATATTTTTGAGAAAAAAATGCAAGAATGGAGAAACACGATTCCATGTTCAGAGGTGACTTTGTGAGTACTTACAACGCTTGATAGGGAGTCTTAGGACTTGGCAAGGGTCGTGTTAGCTTCAAGGGATGGCAAGGAAGAAGGCCACATGCTTATTTTGATCTGAAAATGCTTGCAACACTCTTTTTGATCTCACACTTTTTTGACAATTTTCCACTTTTGCTCTGGCCGTTTTAGCAATCTCTAGGTCGTGAATGTTGTTGCTACTGCTTGCTTATGTATGTATGAACGAAATTAGGTCAGCAGTTGGGCTTGTATCCTTGTGTAATTAAGTTTGGGATTTTGGTTGACCACCATTAAAGAACTTTCCATTTTTGGTTCAAATTCAAGATTTTATGCACAAAAAGGCTTGGCACGAATTTGGTAGCTGGCATGTGGTATATGAAAGTTGTTTAAATCCAAAAGATGCCATTCCATTAATTTTTAGATTTTATTTGAATTATTATGGATTTAAAATGAATTAAATCAATAAAAATTAAATAAAATGGAAAAATAAATTTTTGATCTTGAAATTAATCATGGGACACGTGGGTGGCATGAAAAGGCTGAATCAAGTGGAAGAAAGTGGGCCCTTTTATCAAAAATTGAAGTTTTAAGGATAGTTGACTTTTGCCATTTCACAAAAATTTCCCAACTTCTCCAATGCATATCTTGCTCAATTTTGATCATATGAACATGTTCTTTGACATTTTGGAAAGGTATTGAAGTCCTCTAACCAATGCCTTTGGTCCCATGTCATTTGGATTTAGCAATATCAAGTTATGGTCTTTGACTTAAAGTGCATTTTTGTTGACTTTTGAAATTGACCTATAATGTTGAAATTGATAACTTTTTGTGAGAGCATTTCTAGGACTTGGAATGTGAAGATGAGTTGTAGGAAATGTCATCCCCTTCAAAATTAGCATTGGATGGGATTTTTCTAATGAACCATGAAAAATTTGTGCCCTGGTCAAGTTACAGTTGACTTTTCAACTGTCCCAAAATGGAAACTTTTGCATCTTGATGATTTTTGAGCCATTCTTGTGGAATTATGATCAAGACTTGATCAAATGATGATTGTGGCTTCAAAATAAGATGTTGACCAAAAATCTTGACTTTTGACTGTAAAATGACCATTTTGCCCCTGCAGTTGATTGTGGAGAAAATAAGGCTTTTGACTGTGCAACTTGACCCTGTGAGCCTTGAAACTTGACATGTAGGTGCTTGGCAATGTATATAGGCATATATGACTTGATTGAGCCCTTGAAAACCTCAAATTCATTGAAGGAACCAAAACCCTAATTTTGACTGCCTTGGGAGGCATTTGAACTGTGCAATCCTTGAGCAAATCTTGAACCATTTGAGGATGATTCTTGATAAACCTTGAAGAATATGGGAGGGAAAATTTGGGGGTACAACAGTTTCCCCTGTTCAATCTTTTTATACCTGAGGAGGTAGATTGGCTGGCATGCCTTTCGTGATCCGAAGGTGGAAGATGATTGAACACAAAAGTGCCCAAAAATTTGCACTCGCATGGTGTAATATCAGCAATGTGATGGCGGGAATGGGCTTACCGATGCCATTTGGAGAGATGGAGGATAGGGGGATGGGCTTATATATGCCATCTGGAGACGTGACAGAACCTTGTCAGGAATGGGCTTATAGATGCCATTTGGAAATGTGATGGATAGTTGTGGAGATGGGCTTAAAGATGCCATCCGGGGGTGTCGATCGCGTAAGAGATTCCTTAGCGAGAACTTACGTACTTGAGAAAGAAAGATAATTTCCTGGCCTGTTACAGGTGTTGATCTTCAAATTCTTCATGTAGATATGCCCTGGCTAGATACAGGTATCGAATCTACAATCAATCGCTCATAGATATGCCCTGGCTGGATACAGGTATCGAATCTGGAATTAGTCGTCTACAGATATGCCCTGGCTGGATACAGGTATCGAATCTCTAAACTCTTCATGCAGATATGCCCTAGCTAGATACATGTGTCGAATCCACAATCAATTACTCACAGATATGCCTTGGCTAGATACAGGTATCGAATCTGGAATTAGTCGTCTACAGATATGCCCTGGCTGGATACAGGTATCGAATCTCTAAACTCTTCATGCAGATATGCCCTGGCTAGATACAGGTGTCGAATCCACAATCAATTACTCACAGATATGCCCTGGCTATATACAGGTATCGAATCTGGAATTAGTCGTCTACAGATATGCCCTGGCTAGATACAGGTATCGAATCTCTAAACTCTTCATGCAGATATGCCCTGGCTGGATACAGGTATCGAATCTACAATCAATCACTCACAGATATGCCCTGGCTAGATACAGGTATCGAATCTGGAATTAGTCGTCTACAGATATGCCCTGGCTGGATACATGTATCGAATCTCTAAACTCTTCATGCAGACATGCCCTGGCTGGATACAGGTATCGAATCTACAATCAGTCACTCACAGATATGCCCTGGCTAGATACAGGAATCGAATCCGGAATTAGTCGTCTACAGATATGCCCTGGCTGGATACAGGAATCGAATCTCTAAACTATTCATGCAGATGTGCCCTGGCTGGATACAGGTATCGAATCTACAATCGATCACTCACAGATATGCCCTGGCTAGTTATAGGTATCGAATCTGGAATTAGTCGTCTACAGATATGCCCTGGCTGGATACAGGTATCGAATCTCTAAACTCTTCATGCAGATATGCCCTGGCTGGATACAGGTATCGAATCTACAATCAGTCACTCACAGATATGCCCTGGCTAGATACAGGAATCGAATCTGGAATTAGTCGTCTACAGATATGCCCTGGCTGGATACAGGAATCGAATCTCTAAACTCTTCATGCAGATGTACCCTGGCTGGATACAGGTATCAAATCTACAATCGATCACTCACAGATATGCCCTGGCTAGTTACAGGTATCGAATCTGGAATTAGTCGTCTACATATATGCCCTGGCTGGATACAGGTATCGAATCTCTAAACTCTTCATGCAGATATGCCCTGGCTGGATACAGGTATCGAATCTACAATCAATCACTCACAAATATTCCCTGGCTAGATACAGGTATCGAATCTGGAACTGCGAAAGTTGATGGTAATATCTTTTGATTGACCTTTTCCTGAAAAGGCAAACATTAGTTGTATGCAATGTCATGATGTATGAGATGCATGATGTATGATGTTCTCAAAATAAATGAGATTGTGTGTTATGATGCGTATATGCGTGTGTCATGATGTATGACAATGTGATGTTTATGAATGTATTTTCGTCTAGGAAAATAAATCCTTGACGAATGCCGGGAGTTAAATCCCGGGCTGATGTTGAAGAGTAGAGTTCTTCATTTCCGCTGGGGATGATGATTGCAAGAATAAACCGGTAGGAGAAGATGACTCCGTTGGGGAATAAACTTGATGAAGAGATTACTCTGCGGGGGATTACTCTGTGGGAGAGATACTTCACTGAGGTTTGATGATAACTCCGCTGGGGGTTCCGTTGATAAGTTTTGTTGAGGAATTTGATGAACTCCGCTGGGGATAGGAAGAACTTCGCCGAGGACGATCCTTCAGTTGTAATTAGCTGAGGATAACCCAGTTATAAGCTCTGGTGGGGGATAACCTCTGAACATGGTCGGGGAGAGATACGTTGGTGCCCTGCAGAGGACAAGCTTCCAGAATCTACTGGGGATAAGCTTCCAGAATCTACTGGGGATAAGCTTCCAGAATCTACTGGGGAAATTGATTCAACTCTCCTGGGGAGACTTTTGGAATGTACCGGGGTATGGTTCCACTAGGGTGTCTGGTATTCCGCCGGGGAATAATCTTATATTAAGACTGACGGGGATGCTTGTAGAGGAATATCTGTATACTCAGCTGGGGAGTGTTAAGATTTTCTGGGGATACCCAACTTCTTTAAGGCTGACAGTAGGCTAACTCTGCTTGGGGAGAGTGTTATTGACTTGCTGGAGATACCGTTCCTTCTTGGGGCTGATTGGAGACCAACTCTGCTTGAGGAGAGAGCATGGCTGGCTCTTGTCTTACTCTGCGGGGAGTGAAGGTAACTTGGTCATGTTCCTCAGCTGAATCTACCTTAGTACCTTGGTAGACAGAGCAACTAGATCGCTTAGACAACCCTTATTGCCCCTGTTTCTGATGTCACCTGTTATTAGTCCTTTGTTTCGTGTGCAAATATTTATGAGTTAGCAATTAATGTCAAATGCATATATCAAAAATGAACATTGGATGTTCTTTGCAAAACAAAACAGAAAAAGGAAAAGCAATTGGCAATTTGTCTGAAAAAGTGGATTTGTATTGATTTTTGGAATTTGCCTGTAAATAGGCGTTTGTGTACAAGAGGCTGACGTCCTAGTAAGAGAACGCCGCCGAACAACATAAAGTTTATACAATTTGTGAAAAGAAAACAAAACAGCTATGTGAAAAAAATCCCACTGGATTCCAACTCTGATATCGCCTTTATGTCTTCAAGCGTCTCATCACTGGGCTGCTTAGTTGAAGATGAAGCTGATTGATCGATGCCGTCTGAACCTGATAGTTGATACCGAATTCTGGATGCAAGGTGATCCAATGAGACATAGTATTACACTTTAATCCCTAATTTTTGCCTGGACCTCCCTTTCGGGTTTTCAGTCCACCGGGATACCCATTTTTGCCCAAGCCGCCTTTTCAGGTTTTCGACTTGCCGGGTGTACATATTTTTTTCATTTCATCCGTTATTTTTGCCCGAACCCTTTTGGTTCGCCGGGAAGCCCTTATTTTTGCCTAGGTGTGTCAACCTAGCGGGTCTTTAGTCATGCGTAGTATCTTTTTACTATGTCTGCATTAGCAGGGTGAGGAAGGTCGTCAACATCCATGGTGGTTAGAATCATTGCTCCTCTTGAGAAGATATGTTTAACCACAAATGGCCCTTCGTACGTAGGGGTCCATTTTCCCCTGGGATCACTTTGAGGAAGAATGATGCGCTTGATTACCAGGTCTCCGACTTGATACTCTTGTCGTCTGACTTTCTTGTTAAATGCCCTGATCATCCGTTTTTGGTATGTTTGACCATGACAAATAGCGGTGAGTCTCTTTTCGTCAATTAGATTTAATTGATCAAGTCGAGTCTGGATCTAGTCGTCTTTGCTCAGACCTGCATCCTTCATTATCCGGAGAGAGGGTATCTGGACTTCAATAGGCAAGACTTCTTCCATGCAATAGACCAAGGAAAAGGGAGTTGCCCCTGTTGACGTCCGTGCTGAGGTACGGTACCCATGAAGAGCAAACGGTAACATCTTGTGCCAATCTTTGTAGGTCACTGTCATCTTCTGCACAATCTTCTTGATATTCTTATTCGCTGCTTCTACAGCCCCATTCATCTTCGGTCGGTAAGGAGAAGAGTTGTGGTGCTGTATCTTGAATTGCTCGCAGAGCTCAGTGATCATCTTGTTGTTGAGATTGGTACCATTATCCGTAATGATCCTCTCAGGTACACCGTATCGACAGATCAGGTTATGCCGAATGAACCCTGCCACGACATTCTTGGTTACCGTAGCGAAGGAAGCTGCTTCGACCCACTTTGTAAAGTAATCAATTGCTACCAGGATGAAGCAATGTCCGTTGGATTCCGTAGGTCTGATCTCGCCGATCATATCAATGCCCCACATTGCAAAAGGCCAAGGTGCTGTCAAGACGTTCAGAGGAACTGGAGGAACGTGCACCTTATCAGCATAGATCTGGCACTTATGACACGTCAGAGAATGTTGGTAACAGTCGGCTTCCATTGTGGACCAAAAATATCCTGCTCGAAGGATTTTCTTTGCCATGGTATGTCCACTGGAATGTGTTCCGAAGGTACCTTCATGTAGCTCTGCCATGATCCTTTCTGCTTCAGTCTTATCCACACAACGCAGTAAGGTCGAATCATGGTTTCGCTTGTACAGAATGCCGTTGCTGAGGAAGAACTTTGCCGCGAACCTTCTCAGAAACTTTTTGTCATTAACAGATGCACCCTCGGGGTACTCTTGAGCTTCCAAGTACCTCTTCACTTCATGATACCAAGGTTTTTCAGTTACCTCCTCAGCCTCAAGATCACAGCAATGTGCAGGTTCATCCAACTTCCAGATAATGATCCGGGGAGCTTCGTTATCCCATTTGACTTTGAACATAGAAGACATCGTAGCCAGCGCGTCCGCCAACTGATTCTCTTCTCTTGGGAAGTGTTCAAAAGTTATCTCCTTGAAGTGGGGGATCAACGCCAATACATACTCTTTGTAAGGAATAAGATTTGGGTGTTTCGTATCCCACCCGCCTTTGATCTGATTGATCACGAGAGCGGAATCTCCGAAGACACTCAGAAACTTGATCCTTAAGTCAATTGCAGCTTGAAGGCCCATGATACATGCTTCATACTCTGCCATGTTGTTGGTGCAGTTGAAACATAGTCGGGCGGTAAGTGGAGTATGAGTGCCCTTAGGGGATATGATCACAGTGCCGATGCTGTTACCCAAAGCGTTTGAGGCTCCGTCAAAGTGCATAGACCATCGGGATCCTTCCTCAGGTCCTTCATCCGGTCCAGGTACTTCACAATCAGTCACTACCATGATGTTCTCGTCTGGAAATTCAAAGTTCATAGATTGGTAGTCGTCCACCGCTTGGTGTGCCAAATGGTCTGCCAATACACTTCCCTTGATTGCTTTCTGAGTCGTGTACTAGATGTCGTATTCTGTCAAGATCATCTGCCATCTTGCTATTCTTCCGGACAAGGCAGGCTTTTCGAATATGTACTTGATTGGATCCATTTTTGAAATCAACAGAGTAGTGCGAGTCAACATATACTGTCTCAGCCGGCGAGCAGCCCATACCAAAGCGCAGCAAGTTTTCTCGAGCAGTGAGTATCGGGTCTCACAGTCGGTAAACTTTTTTCTAAGGTAATAAATAGCGTGCTCTTTTCGGCCAGACTCGTCATGCTGCCCCAGCACACACCCCATTGAGTTGTCCAGTACTGTCAAGTATAAGATTAGAGGTCTCCCTTCAACCGGTGGCATAAGGATGGGTGGTTCTTGGAGATACTCTTTGATTTTTTCGAAAGCGGCCTGACATTCATCATTCCAACGTACCACTTGATCTTTCTTCAGTAGCTTAAAGATTGGTTCACAGGTAGCAGTTAGATGCGATATGAATCGGGCAATGTAGTTCAGCCGTCCTAGAAAGCCTCTGACTTCCTTCTCTGTCTTGGGAACTGGCATCTCTTGTATGGCTTTCACCTTGGCAGGGTCCACTTGAATACCTTTGTCGCTCACGACGAAGCCTAGCAATTTTCCAGATCTTACCCCGAAGGTGCACTTGTTCGGGTTCAACCTCAGCTTGTACAACTTCAGACGGTCAAACAGCTTTTGTAGATGGTCAAGGTGTTCCTCCTTAGTTTGGGACCTTGCAATCATATCGTCGACATATACTTCGATCTCGTGATGGATCATGTCATGAAACAAAGCAACCATGGCACGTTGGTAGGTTGCCCCAACATTTTTCAACCCAAAAGGCATGACCTTGTAGCAAAAGGTGCCCCACTGAGTAACAAAAGTGGTCTTCTCCATGTCTTCAGGAGCCATCTTGATCTGATTATAACCGGAGAAGCCGTCCATGAAGGAGAATACTTTATGCTGAGCAGTGTTGTCAACCAGAACGGCGATATGAGGCAGAGGGAAATCATCCATGGGGCTCGCCCTGTTCAAATCCCTGTAATCAACACACATTCGGACCTTACCATCCTTCTTCGGCACTGGAACCACGTTGGCAACCCACTGAGGGTAAGAAGTCACTGCTAGAAACCCGGCATCAAATTGTTTCATAACCTCAGCTTTGATTTTCTCGGACATCTCTGGACGCATACGGCGGACTTTCTGTTTTACCGGAGGGCATTCTTCCTTGGTAGGCAAGTGATGGACCACAATGTCAGTATCCAACCCAGGCATGTCTTCGTAAGACCAGGCAAAGATTTCCATGTAGTCATGCAACATCTGAATCAACCGTTGTTTCACACTGAGCTCCAGATTGGCACCAATCTTGACCTCCTTTCTGTCTGTTTCAGTACCCAGATTTACCGTTTCCACTGGCTCTTCATGCGGCTGAATGGCCCTCTCTTCCTGGAGTAACAGTCTTTCAAGCTCACCAGGCACTTCACAATCATCTTTGCCTTCATCTTCGGCTAAGTTGATCGGATTTTCGAAGTCATAACTGGCAGTAGCAGAGTCGTTACCAGTGAGATCCAGAGTGGATTGGGACCTGTATAAGTGAGTGTGTGTAAATATAGCTGTTTTGCAATATATAATAAAGAAAGACAAGGAGCGCAAGATTTGAAATGTAAAAAACTTCCAATGCTTTTATTAATGATATATGAAAGTGACACACAAAAGCCCTCACAAATGAAGCCACGGTGCCCCGGGTAAGACACCGGGCCATAAAGTTTCAAATTATTGTTCGTTACAACTTTAAAACAAAGGAGTTCATTACTGAGTGACAAAAGTAATAGGTGTGAAGTCTTTAGCAGTCCAGTTGCTTGGTCCACCGTTGGTCGTCGGGTAGATCCAGCTGTTGAATTCAGATTCCTCCACGTCGTCTTCAATAGCATTCACTCCTGGGTTGGTGATGAATACAGGAGGTCTTCCAATCCTTGCCTTACACACAACCTTCTGAGCTTCTGCAGTGAAACCCAAACAAAACTTGTCAGTCTTCGGAGTGAAATCAGGAAGTCGGCCCCAGTTTGCACACTCACCCTTCTCAATCACAGCCCGAGCATCCTTTAAGGAAGCCATCTTCAAAGGAGAACCCTCTTCAGTCACAGTTTCTGCTGCTGCCAATGTTTGAGGCACCTCTTCAAAGTGTTGAAAGGGGGTTTCAATGAATTCCCCATCCATCTCTACGTACCGGAACGAGTTGAGGTGGCTGACCATATATTCTTCTTCTCCTTGAACTGTTACGATCTTCCCTCTGACCGGGTACTTAAGCTTCTGATGTAATGTGGAGGTCACAGCTCCAGCCTTGTGGATCCATGGACGACCCAACAAACAAGAATAGGATGGTCGGATGTCCATCACATAGAAAGTGGAATCAAAAACTTGAGAACCAACCCTGATTGGAATGTCAACTTCACCATGCACCATCCTTTTGGACCCGTCAAAGGCCTGGACAACAATGTTACTTGGTTTAAGCTCTAAACCCTCACAATCCAGCCTGTCCAGAGCTTTCTTGGGTAATACATTCAACGAAGAACCGGTGTCTACCAACACATGGGCAAGAGTAGTGCCCCTGCATTCAATGGAGACATGCAGGGCGTCGTTATGGTTCTTTCCTTTGGCAGTTAGATCAGCGTCAGAGAAACCCAACCCATTATCAGCAGTCAAGTTGGCCACACAATCGGTGAATTGATCAGCAGACGTTTCTTGTGGCACATGGGCCTTCTTCAGGAAGGAAATCAGGGCCTTGGCATGGGCCTCTGAACACAACAGCAGTGATAGCATAGAAATCTTTGATGGGGTGTGCCCCAGCTGCTCAACTACATTGAAATCACTCTTCTTGATGATCTTAAGAATCTCTTCCATCTCTTGCTTGGAAGCTTCAACATTGGTTGTCTTTGGTACCTCCGTCTGGGCAGGCACATCAGTAGCAATCCCTTTGCCCCGAGAGTCAGATGACTCGGCAGCAGGGGTAGAAATAGGAATTTGATCAGTCAGGGGAGCAGTCACACTTGCAGGTGTGATGACAAGAGGTCTATGGATAGCTGGAGGTGCAATATCAGGTGAGAAGAGCCTACCACTACGAGTGACTTTAGCAGGACCGGTGATGTTACTGATGCCGGTACTAGCATCAAACTCTTGCTTTACTCCAAGAACATAAACATCTGCCCCATAGTGCCATGGGACAGCTTTGTCAGATTTATAGGGGATGGGCCCCGGAACAGTGATGATGATAGGAGCAATCTTGTGAACAGGCATAATTTTGACAAGCTTCCTCGGGGGAGCCTTAGGAGGGTTGTTGAAAATAGTGACAATAGAAACTTCTTCGGTACGGGTAGCAGGAACATCAATCTTTTCGAACAAGATCTCTTTATTATCCATCAGGCTTTGGATACCTGACTTCAACAAAGGACAACCAGCAGGTGAAACAGAACATAGAAGGCAACCTTTACTACATCCCGGAAATAAATCAGCTAGCAACAGGTTCCTTTTGACAGTCAGCAACGGAGTAACAATCTCATCCACAGAGGCTACATACGGGTCTTCTTCCACAGCATTCACTCCATGCTGGGGCATGGGAGCAGTCACAACATTGGGCCTTTCGGGCGCCTCGAACTGTATTTCTTTAGCATCAATAAGGTCCTGCACCTTATTCCTCAGAGCCCAACAATCATCAGTAGAATGCCCCGGGCTATCAGAGTGATAAGCACAGCGGGCGTTGGGATTGTACTTCGGAGAGGTTGTGTTCACTACCTTCGGAGCTTCTTTGACAGTTACCTGATTGGTTGACAACAGTTGCGGAAATATCTGAGACAGGGTCATGCTGAGCCGAGTGTACTGCCTTTTAGGTCTCTCACCCCTTGGTTGGTTATACTGCTGAGGAGCAGCAGCAGGCTTTGAGATTACCACCGCGTTCACAGCTTGGCGGCGTTCTGGTTTGTTCTGTCTCCTTGGACCATAAACAGCACTAGCTTCCTTCTTGAAGGGCTTCTTTTCAGTACTCGAGGAGGCAACTTTCTGTATCTTCCCCGACTTGATACCAGCTTCTATCCTTTCACCAGTCAGAATGAGGTCTGTAAACCCTGCAGAAGAATTACCAATCAGATGGTTAAAGAATGGACCAGACAGGGTCCCTAAGAACATGTCCACGAGTTCACGATCAATCAACGGTGGCTGCACCCTGCCAGCCAAGTCTCTCCACTTTTGCGCGTACTCCTTGAATCCTTCTCCTGTCTTAAGTGACATACCCTGGAGTTGGGTACGCGTGGGAGCGAGGTCGGAATTGTACTGATATTGCTTATAAAATGCAGTAGCCAAGTCCTCCCAGTTTCGAATACTGGCTCCATCTAGCTGATAGAACCATTCGAGTTGAGCCCCTGAAAGGCTATCCTGGAAGAAATGGATCCATAGGTTCTTGTCTGCTGTGTAAGGTTGGATCTTCCTTACATATGATCTGAGATGCAGCTTAGGGCAGGAAGCCCCGTCGTACTTCGCAAAGGCAGGTGCCTTGAACTTGTGTGGGATCACCACCCCAGAAGATAAACCTAGATCTCCAAAATCCAACCCAGGCACGCGTTGAATCTCCATAGCATTTAACCGGTCCTCCAGCTGTTTGTACCTGTCCTCAGCAGGAGGGTACTGTTCATCATCGAAATCTGTCTCGTTGTTGGAGACCGCAGGACTAGGAACCTCTCTCCCTTGTGTGTTGTCCTTCCCTACAGAGGAAGTAGCCTGATCAGCCTCATTATGCAGTGTATTCCCAAACCTCCGTCCAGTGTTAAACATCACAGTCCTCTTCTTCTTCTTCTTCTTCTTTTCCTTCAAGAGCAGAGTCTTCAACTCCTGTTGACCCTGGGCTAAGCTCATGACCAGCTCTTGGAACTGGGCGTTCTGGGCCTGGAGGGCCTTGATAGCTTGTTCAGTAGTAGGTTCAGGATTCATGATGATTGCTGAAATAAACAGCGAAGAAGATTAAGCAACCTGTAGAAAAAGAGTACATGTTATGCACATGATGCATGATATTCTATTTATGCAATGCATTCAAGTGTTCGAAAGTTCAAATTCGTTGTAGACAAAAAGGAACACATGTTATATTAAGAAATAATCTGTTCAGTACATCAGGGCCGCATGGGCAAAACATTACAAAATAATTAATCCCAAAATACACTGCGCATCCTCTTTGGAGCTATGTAAGTGTTGAGAGTATTTTCCTCGTGAAGTAGGCGGGTGAGCTCCAAGACCTTCTTCTCACTGGCATGCAGATTGGCTTCAAGAGAATTCCGTTCTTCCTTGAGTTGGATCCAGCTTTTCTGCATTTCTTCCCAAGACGTTGGCATGTCAGGATGTTGAATGGTGTATGGAACTTCTCCTTCCAAAACAGGCTCTTTGATCACGGGGAGAACATGGGGATAGGGCATCACCAGCTTCTGGAAGCGGGCTCGTACCCACTTGAGATAAGGCTCCAGGGGGATGGAGTTCTTTTGCCCCAGTGTCTTGGTATCCACTTTGTTGGGCATCCTCCAAGCTCTGATGAATCTCTGGCGAAGTCCTTGTGCATCGTTGTCGAAGTCAAAAACTATGTCAGGAATTAACATGTCATGAGGGCCGTCCCTCCGAGCATATCCAAATTGCCTCAAAGCCAGACAGAGGTTGTAAGTAAGACCTCCTCTGATTCCAAGTAAAGGAACATTAAGATACTCTCCGCAACGATCAATGACAGTGACCTTTTCTCTGGACCGAGAACACCAATGTATTTCAGCATGTGTAAGAGTCATTAACCATTGTGACCATCTCAAACCCCGCTCGTTCTTCAAAACTGATTGTGGAAGGTGCGAAATAAACCACCTTGCCAGGAGAGGAGTGCAACACATGAGAACACCTCTTTTTCTCATGGTTCGAGTGTACCATGAGTGGAGGATGTCCCCAAGCAACGTAGGTATGGGATTCCTGGACATGAAGATCTTGACAGCATTGATATCTATAAGCTGGTCTGGATTCGGGAACAACACCAACCCATAAACAAGGAGTGCCACAACTTCTTCAAAAGCTTGTAGGTCAAGGGCATTCCAACATTCTTGTGCCTTCTCAAACAGGAACTTTGCCAAAAATCCTTTGATACCACTTCTGATTTCCCAATGTCCCTTAATATCAGATGGTTCCAGACATAATGCTTTAGAAACCTCTTCAAGTTTTGGTTCCCTTTCCATACCGTTGTAGGGTAGTTGATTAGGAATAGGAACCTTCAGAAGCTGAGAAAACTCTTCCAAAGTAGGCACCAATTGATAATCCGGGAAAGTAAAACAGTGGTGCAAAGGGTCAAAGAACTGGAACAACATTTTCACCATGTCCTCTTCAATGTTGGTGTTGACCAAGCTGATGAGTCTACCATGCCTTTCACTGAAGAAAGAGTTCTCGGGAATCCTGGATGTAAGCTCCTTAAGCTGAGGAGGGATCCTTACAAGGTTGATCTGAATTGTCTTTCTACGGAGAGATTCCATGTCCTACAAAACAAGAACAAAGATGAAGATTCGAACCCTTGAAGTGGTTAGTAAATGCATATGATGTTGTATGATGCTATGATGTTATGATAAGGACACACCACAAGTATTCACAAAAGGCAAACATGATAAGGCACACAAGTCACACCAGACAGCCCTTAGAGTTTAGGCCAGCATGAAGTTTGGGGTCTTACCCTCTTGAAGTTGGTGGGCTCAAAACCTGTCCTATCAAAAGTAATCGGGTTCTAAGGAGCTCAATATCATTGGGTTGTTTTCTATGTTCATTGTTTTGATTTAGCCACTGAACTGGCGATCAAAATATTCCAAGAAAACAACCCTCAATGAGTGTAGTATCGAGTATCTACCAACTTCAGACTGCACCAAAGTCGGTCATCTCACTACCCCTAAAGAGGCCAAGATGGTCAAGTAAGGTTCCTAAGGTCAGTTGATGCTTCACGACACCACGCGGCGGCCCCGTACTCTCCTTGACTTGACTCAAGGGTTACCGGTACTCACCAAAGTGCCACATCAACGTAGCAAACTGCTTCAACCGTGTCGGTATACCCCGCACAGTTCCCTCACAGTTTGTTACTACTTTCTAAAAGGTATCCCCCAGATCCGGGTTAGGATCTATGAAACTCCAAAACAGGCCCATAATTTTAAAGCAAACAAAATAAGAAATTGAATACATAAGAGTGGTCTAATCCTAAGGTACACCTCACTTATTAAATCCCCAGCAGAGTCGCCAGTTCTGTGATCGGTGGAAATAAAACTGACTGTTTTTTAAGCTGGTTCGCAAAATGTCGCGGTAAGCAAGAGTCGCCACCGTCTTTTATGTTCTCCAACATGGAAAGGACAAAAGCACAGCAAAATTCCTTCTTTGAGAATGTTTCTCATTTCGGGAGGTAGATTTATAGAAAGGGAAGGTGTTAGCACCCTTTCTATCCGTGGTTATCCACAGGCTCTTAGGTACTTGCTCTTATGTTTTCAAAAATTGTTTGCTTTTCAAGTGTATGTGGGTTTTGAAAAAGTTTAGTTTGAAAAAATATCTAAGTAACTCTTGTATCTGTCCTCAAGAGTGTATGAAGTATTTGCTTGAAAACTTTTTGAAAGTGTAGGTGCGAAAAGTTGTTTTTCTTTTTTGAAAGAGCAAGTACCCAAGAGAAATCTACATACTCTAAGGAATTAAGCTGTGTAAGAGTCCTTTAGACAATGCTATCCCACTATTGAGAAGTAGGAAGCACCATCGTTGGAGTTATTCGGGTCAATTCGATTAAGGGACATGTGTGGTCACCAAAGCAATGGTAGGACGCCTTAGCGGTAACCCTAATGTCCTAGATCCTTTTTATCCGAGGCAACCGTTTCGAGGCAACTGGATCTTAGACAGGAGGGCGACCTCTAAAACACCCTATACTTGACGACCACTTCGAGGCAACCAGTGAGGCGTACCCTAAGAGTGGCATGTGCATGTGTGTTGTTTTTCAGTTAAGCTTATCTTGTACATGTTATTGGTGAGCTACGCTTTGATTTTATTTTTCATACAAGTCTTTCATGCATTTTTTAACAGTTAAGGGTGCGGAAAATAAATTGCGGAAAGGTAAATCTACGCTATTACAAGGCGCGGGTCTATACATCGCCAAAAAAACAAAACCCGTTTGGAAAATAAAAATGCGAGAAATTAAAAGAAAGCGATAAAGTTCTAATTAACTATTACATTTCTGAGCAGATACATAAATATAATGAATTAAAATAAAAATGCGCGCGAAAGATTGAATCGGGACGTCCTTAGGGTTTTGACCCTATTTTTGAGAAAAGAATTGAAATTGGTCCCTTTTTTGCAATTAAATTAAATGTTGAACCTAATAACTAATTAATTAATTATTTACAAGAAAAAGAAGTATTTTTGTGTTTTTTATGTTTTAATGAAATAAAAATAAAAGAAGTTAGTAAAATCCTAAGTCTAATCTATTTTATTTATTACAGAAGAAAATTAAAATTATCCTAATTTAAAACTAAATTAATTAATGTTAGGATTTACTTACAAAAATAATAATTAAATTTAATTAATAAAAAAATATTTTATTTATGTGTTCTGAATTTATTATGAAAATGTTAATTTGTTAATCAATTAAATAACACTAATAATAATTATTAAAGAAAATAAAAGAAAAAAAAGGAAAAGAAAATGAAAAAAAGAATAATAAACCATGGGTGCTGGGCCAGCATTGGGGGTGAATTTGGAATTGTGAAGCCCATTAACCAGCCAGCCTTCTTGACTTTTGCAATTGTCTACAGCGTGCTTTGACTTGGAGTATGGTGGTCAGCACCTTATGGCCTTCAGATCTGTGATAATGGCCACTTGGCGCGTTGATTTGTGAGGTATATGGTACACCTTCTTTGGAAACCTGCACACAAGCGTGTAAAGAAAAATAATATGGAAATTTTGGGGGACCTGGGAATCGAACCCAGGTCCCAACGTTCAAAGCCTGCATGCCCTAGCCACTGAGCCAATTGTTTCAATTTAAATAATAATAATAACTGGATATTATATTAGTAAATCAACGCATATGCCTAAAAAATATAAAAAAACGCGCGATCGTTTAAAAGGACGAATGGGAGAACGACATGTGGTCGTCTTCTCCAAATCTCTGGTTCAGTTACCTGCGGATTTTTATCCGCAGGAAGTTCCGTAGGCCCTTTCCTAAAATCATCCTTAGGCTTCAAAAACGCCATCCAAGCCCATGGTCAGGATCGTCCATGTCTCTTGAGTTCATCCATGCTTATGGTTTGTCCTAATTTCACCTGGAAACAAAATACCTAAAAACAACACAAAAAAACCCTAGGCACATGTATTGTCATACAAGGCCTAAAAATGAAGTTGAATAATGCCATTAGGTTAGAAATCAAGCAAGGAGTATGGATATGCTAATATTTTTGAGAAAAAAATGCAAGAATGGAGAAACACGATTCCATGTTCAGAGGTGACTTCGTGAGTACTTACAGCGCTTGATAGGGAGTCTTAGGACTTGGCAAGGGTCGTGTTAGCTTCAGGGGATGGCAAGGAAGAAGGCCACATGCTTATTTTGATTTGAAAATGCTTGCAACACTCTTTTTGATCTCACACTTTTTTGACAATTTTCCACTTTTGCTCTGGCCGTTTTAGCAATCTCTAGGTCGTGAATGCTGTTGCTACTGCTTGCTTATATATGTATGATCGAAATTAGGTCAGCAGCTGGGCTTGTATCCTTGTGTAATTAAGTTTGGGATTTTGGTTGACCACCATTAAAGAACTTTCCATTTTTGGTTCAAATTCAAGATTTTATGCACAAAAAGGCTTGGCACGAATTTGGTAGCTAGCATGTGGTATATGAAAGTTGTTCAAATCCAAAAGATGCCATTCCATTAATTTTTAGATTTTATTTGAATTATTATGGATTTAAAATGAATTAAATCAATAAAAATTAAATAAAATGGAAAAATAAATGTTTGATCTTGAAATTAATCATGGGACACGTGGGTGGAATGACAAGGCTGAATCAAGTGGAAGAAAGTGGGCCCTTTTGTCAAAAATTGAAGTTTTAAGGATAGTTGACTTTTGCCATTTCACAAAAATTTCCCAACTTCTCCAATGCATATCTTGCTCCATTTTGATCATATGAACATGTTCTTGGACATTTTGGAAAGGTCTTGAAGTCCTCTAACCAATGCCTTTGGTCCCATGTCATTTGGATTTACCAATCTCAAGTTATGGTCTTTGACTTAAAGTGCATTTTTGTTGACTTTTGAAATTGACCTATAATGTTGAAATTGATAACTTTTTGTGAGAGCATTTATAGGACTTGGAATGTGAAGATGAGTTGTAGGAAATGTCATGCCCTTCAAAATGAGCATTGGACGGGATTTTTATGATGAACCATGAAAAAGTTATGCCCTGGTCAAGTTACAGTTGACTTTTCAACTGTCCCAAAATGGAAACTTTTGCATCTTGATGATTTTTGAGCCATTCTTGTGGAATCATGATCAAGACTTGATCAAATGATGATTGTGGCTTCAAAATAAGATGTTGACCAAAAATCTTGACTTTTGACTGTAAAATGACCATTTTGCCCCTGCAGTTGATTGTGGAGCAAATAAGGCTTTTGACTGTGCAACTTGACACTGTGAGCCTTGAAACTTGACATGTAGGTGCTTGGCAATGTATATAGGCATATATGACTTGATTGAGCCATTGAAAACCTCAAATTCATTGAAGGAACCAAAACCCTAATTTTGACTACCTTGGGAGGCATTTGAACTGTGCAATCCTTGAGCAAATCTTGAACCATTTGAGGATGATTCTTGATAAACCTTGAAGAATATGGGTGGGCAAATTTTGGGGTACAACACAAAGCAAGTGATCTAAAACAAGTAACTAAGAGCCCATGGAAAACCATGGATGAAAAGGGTGCTAGCACCTTCCCTTTTCATAATCTACCCCCCGAACCCAAAAATAATCTCAAAGGTCTTTCCTGTGCTTTTTTACCTTTCCTTTTGGATAAAATAAAAGTCGGTGGCGACTCTTGCTAAACTGAAACATTTGCGAACACAAATGCAAAACCTCAAGTCAGTTCTCCCACCGCATCACAGAACTGGCGACTCTGCTGGGGATAATGAAATCCTAAAAGTGGGGTTACCTTAGGGTTTAGATCACCTTTACATGCTTATCTTGTTTGACTTGTATGCTTTATACTTTGGTTCTATTGTTTGGGTTTGAATCCTCTACCCGGATTTGGGAAACATTCATAGGTAAATAGCAATACGTTGTGGAAACTGTGCGGGGTATACCGACATGGTCTAAGCAATAGCTATATTAGTGCGACATATTTGTGTGTACCGGTAGCCTTTGAGTCAATCAAAGAGAATACGGGGCCGCTGAGTGATGTCATGAAGCACTAATGGACTTTTAGAACCTTTACTTGACCAACTTGGCCTTTTAGGATGTAGTGAGATGACCAGCTTTGGTGCTGTCCGAAGTTGGTAGATACTCGATACTACACTCATTGAGGGTTGTTTTCTTGGAATATTTCGATCGCCAGTAAAGTGGCTAAACTGAAACAATGAACACAGAAAACAATCCAGTGATATTGAGCTCCTTAGAACCCGGTTACTATTTCTAGGACAGGTTGAGCCAACTAAACTTCAAGAGGGTATTTACCTATGAAACCCCATGCAAGCCTAAACTAGGAACTTGTGTGATTTTCTTGTACATATATACTTGTGCATAACATCATGGACATCATAAAGCATCATATGCATCCACTAACCATTTCAAGGATTTTGGATTTTCATCTTTGTTCCTGTTTTGTAGGAAATGGATTCACTTCGCAGGAAAACTGTCCAAGTCAACCTTGTAAGAATTCCTCCACAACTCAAGGAGCTAGCTTCAAGGATTCCTGAGAATTCTCCATTCACCGAGAGACATGGTCGCCTTCTCAACTTAGTCACTGCCAACACTGAGGAGGATATGCTGAAAATTCTCTTCCAATTCTTTGACCCCATACACCACTGCTTCACATTTCCTGATTACCAGCTGGTGCCTACTTTGGAGGAATTTTCTCAACTCTTGAGGATTCCTATTCTCCATCAACTACCTTTCAACGGTACGGAAAGAGATCCAAAGCCAGAAGAGATTTCTCAAGCCTTACACTTGCACTCCTCTGATGTCACAACATATTGGGAAACTAGAAGTGGTGTAAAAGGCTTCTTGTCAAAGTTTCTGTTTGAGAAGGCCCAAAGCTGCTGGAATTCTTTAGACTTACAAGCCTTTGAGGAGATTGTAGCACTTCTCATCTATGGGATGGTCTTGTTCCCTAACCCTGACCAACTTATAAATGTAAGTGCTGTCAAAATCTTCATGGCTCGCAACCCGGTGCCTACATTGCTTGGGGATATCCTCCACTCTTTTCACACTCGAACAATGAGGAAAAGAGGTGTTCTCATGTGTTGCACTCCTCTACTGGCAAGATGGTTTATTTCTCATCTTCCCCGATCAGTTTTGAAGAATGAGCAAGGCTTAAGGTGGTCACAACGGTTGATGACCCTTACACATTCAGATATTCATTGGTGTTCTCGATCAAAAGAGAATATCATTATCATTGACTGTTGTGGAGAATTTCCTAATGTCCCTCTACTTGGAATTAGGGGAGGCATCACCTACAACCCTTTCTTGGCTCTGAGACAGTTTGGGTATGCCCGAAGGGATGGCCCACATGGCATGCTGATTCAAGGATTGGTTTTTGACTTCGACAACGACGATCAAGGACTCCGACAAAGGTTCATCCGAGCTTGGAGGATGCCCAACAAGGTAGACAGTAAGACCTTAGGACATAAGAATTCCATCCCCCTTGAGCCTTACCTCAAGTGGGTACGAACCCGCGCCCAAAGTCTTATGATGCCTTACCCCTCTATTCTCCCTGTGATTATAGAGCCTGTTATGGGAGGAGTGGTTCCATACACCCTCCTACATCCTGACATGCCAACATCACTTAAAGATTTACAAAGGAGTTAGATACAACTCAAGGGAGAGCGCGACACTTTTGAAGCCCAATTCTACGCAAGCGAGAAGAAGGTTTTGGAACTTACTCGTCAAATTCACGAAGAGAAGACTCTCAACACCTACATTGCACCAAAGAGGATACGCAACATCTTTTTACCTTAGAATTTTGTATTATTTTGCCCTTGGGGCATTGATGTACTAACAAGTTCTATCTTATTAATATGACATGTATTCATTTTTTGTTTAAAACAATTTTGAATTTCTGAATCCTTGAATGCATTACATGAATACATATCATTCATCATATGCATAAACAGGTCTTCACACCAAGTTTCCTCATCTCTCTGCTGTTTATTTTAGCAAGATGGATATTGAACAAACGGTCAAAGACTTGCAAGCTCAGAATTCCCAATTTCAACACCTACTTCTGACCTTGGCCAAAGGACAGGAGGAGCTCAAGACTCTACTAGAAAAGGAAAAAGAGAAAAAGAAGAAGAAGAGAGCTGGTGTGGCTACCATGGGCAGAAGGTTTGAAGGTCAAGCCAGAAGGGTCCTAGATTTTCCATCAACCTCTGAGGAAGGGGAGAGAAAGGGTAAAGAGACTGCAGTGCCTTCAGATTCTGAAGATGAAGAAGAGGAAGAAGAGGACTACTCAGAACAACAGTACCCTCTTGTAGATGACAAATACAAAAACTTGGAAGAACGTCTAGCTGCCATGGAGATACAGAGAGTGCCTGGGCTGGACTTTGAAGAGTTAGGGTTGGTATCTGGAATAGTAATCCCTCCTAAGTTTAAAGTACCTCTATTTTCTAAGTACGATGGGTTGTCTTGTCCCAAGATGCACCTACGATCTTATGTCAGAAAAATCCAACCACATTCTTCTGACAAAGACCTGTGGGTCCACTTTTTCCAGGACAATTTGTCGGGGACGCAATTAGATTGGTTCTACCAGTTAGAGAGGTCTGATGTGCATAATTGGGAAGATTTGGCGGCTGCATTCTATAAATAGTATCAATATAACGCCGACTTGGCGCCAACCCGTACTCAGCTACAGAGTATGGCCATGGCTACCAATGAGGGTTTCAAAGAGAATGCCCAGAAATGGAGAGACTTGGCGGGACAAGTAAAACCACCTCTATCTGAGAGGGAGCTAGTAGATATGTTCTTGGGAACTCTGTCAGGGCCTTTCTTTAATCATCTGATTGGAAGCTCCTCCGCGGGGTTCACTGAGTTGATTCTAACTGGTGAGAGAGTTGAAGTCGGCATAAAATACGGGAAAATTCAAAAAGATGCATCTGCTTCCGCTACCATCAAAAAGACTTTTCCAGTAAAGAAGGAAGTATCAGCTGTATACTCCCAAAGAGGTCAAGGAAGAGTTGAGCGCCGACCAGCGGTAGGGGCCGTAATGATTCAGAAGTCTGCAGCTGATCAGCCCAGAAATAATCAACCAAGAACCAACCAAGCAAGGGTGGAAAGGCCTGTACGACAATTCACCCAGATAAACATGACTCCTGCTCAGGTTCTACCCTATATCTTGAAGTTAACCCTTGCCAGTCTGAAAGAGGCCCCGAAGAATTCGAATACTGCTTCTGCTTACTACCATTCGAATGCTAAGTGTGCTTATCATTCAGAGAGTCCAGGGCACATCACCAACCATTGTTGGGCCCTGAAGAACAAGATACAAGATTTGATAGATGCTAAGGAAGTTGAATTCGACGCCCCTGAAAAGCCGAATGTAATCTCTGCTCTAATGCCAAGGCATGGCCACAATGCCCATGCTGTTGAAGAAGATCTTTTTGTTGCTACTGTTGATGATTTGATAACTCCGCTACCGATAATCAATTTGAATTTGCTGAAGGCTGGGATTTTCCCAGGTTGTGAAGAAGATTGTTGCCTTTGTTCATCCTTACCAACCGACTGTCCATTGTTGAAGTTAGGCATCCAGCGCCTAATGGATAACCAAGAAATCCTTTTTGAGAAGACTCCAGTATCACTGACTCCTGTTAATTATGTTTCAATAATAACCATATCCGCCAATATTTCCAAGGTCTCCAAAAGACCTGTTAAGATTACATCCACTCCAAAGACTGCACCTTTGAAGATAACCATGCCTGGGCCCGTCCCGTACAAGTCCGACAGATCAGTACCGTGGAACTATGGTGGAGAAATCTACTACCACGATATTAAACAAATTGAATCAACTGAAGAGAGTTATGATGAAGAGACTTCCAACATTGGAAATATTGCTGGAACGAGCAAAATCACCCACAGTGGAAGAATTTTCTCTCCAGAGATTGCGCCTCCAAAGGGAATCTTTGGACCCTCAGCTGCTCCTAAGGTTACCCCTGCACCGGTAAACATATCTGCGAGAACTCAAAATATTGAAGAAGTTGTAACTCTTGTGGTTGTCCCCTCTGCTGCTGCTGATGACAGAGGGAAAGGGATCCAAGAAGAGCCTGTCAGGACGAGGGTTCAGCCATTGGTCATCCCTGAAACCTCTCAAAAAGAAATGGAAGAAAATTTGAAAATAATCAAGAAAACCGATTATGATGTTGTGGAACAACTGGGGCAAACCCCCTCAAAGATCTCTATGTTGGCCCTGCTGCTTTGTTCAGAAGCTCATGCTAAAGCTCTGATCAGATTTTTGAAGACGACCCATGTGCCACGGGAAACCTCCGCGGATCAGTTCCAGGAATGTGTAGCTAGCTTAACAGCTGATAATGGTCTAGGATTCTCCGATGCTGATTTAACATCCAAAGGGAGAAAACATAATGAAGCTTTGCATGTTTCAGTGGAATGCAGAGGGACTACCCTAGCGCACGTCCAGGTAGACACTGGTTCGTCTTTAAATGTCTTGTGGAAGAAAGCCTTGGATAGACTGGATTGTGAAGTCTTAACCCTGAAACCCAACAATATAATTGTCAGAGCCTTTGATGGTTCTAAAAGGATGGTCCAAGAGGAGGTGGACATCCCGATTAAAGTGGGAACTGAAACCTTTAACTCCATATTCTACGTGATGGACATCCGTCCTTCCTATTCTTGCTTGTTGGGAAGACCCTGGATTCACAATGCTGGAGCCGTCACTTCTACTCTGCATCAAATGCTCATGTACCCTGTCCAGGGGAAAATCATAACTGTTCATGGCAAATAGGAATACATGATAAGCCATTTAAATTCTTTCCGCTATGTAGAATTGGATGGAGAATTCATCGAAACCCCTTTTCAGCATTTTGAAGAGGTAGCTCAGGAGATTGAGACAACCAAGACAGTTTCTTCTGTACCCATGATTACCAAACCTCCGCCTCGGATGTCGTCTCTAAAAGATGCAAAGGCTGTGATTGAAGAAGGAGGAAGCACAATCTGGGGGCAGCTTCCAGACTTTCCTTACAAATCAGATAAATTCGGCTTGAGGTTCACTTCTTCTGCTCAAAAGGTTGTACGCTGCACCCGTGCTGGAGGGCCACCAGTGAAGATCACCAATCATGGAGTCAATGCTTTGGAGGATAGTGAAGAGGAGAGAAACTTGGAAGACTGGATTTTCCCTACTGTTGACGGAGGACTGTGCAACTGGGAAGCAAAAGGCTTTGTTCCGATTACTTTCATACCGCAGTAATTTATCTTTCAAACATTTCTGTTGGTTTGTAATAATTCTCAAACAATTCGTACTCTTTTAACCTTGTGCCTTACCCGAGGCACATAGGTCCATTTGTAAGGGTTTGATTTTTCATCTTCATATGCCATTTTAATGAATCATGGACGTTTTCACATATAAACTTTTGTGTTCATTGTCTTTCCTTTTACATTTTATTTGTTTAAAGGTGGCTATCCGTTACACACACCCACACTCACAAATGCAGGTACCCTTCCATTCCAGATTCCATGGGTAACAATTCTGCTATGGCCTTCAGTGACTCTGAAGATCTGGTCTACCATGCCGAATACGAAGGTGGGGAAGATTGTGAGGTGCCGAGAGAATTGGCTAGGCTGCTACAACAGGAAGAAAGGGCTATTCTACCTCATGAGGAGCTGTTAGAGACAATCAACTTGGGTACTGAGGAAGGCAGAAAAGAAGTCAGAGTGGGTGCCAACCTAGAGCCAAGTGTCAAAAAACGCCTAATTCAGCTGTTACATGAATATGTTGAGATCTTCGCCTGGTCTTACAAAGACATGCCGGGACTCGATACAGACATTGTGGTACACCGTCTACCCACGAGAGAAGACTGTCCACCAGTCAAACAAAAAATCCGCCGCATGAGGCCCGACATGTCTAAAAATATCAAAGCAGAAGTTATGAAGCAGTTCAATGCTGGATTTCTTGTTGTTACTTCCTATCCATAATGGGTTGCTAACATTGTGCCTGTGCCTAAGAAGGACGGCAAAGTGAGAATGTGCATGGATTACAGAGACTTAAACAGGGCCAGCCCTAAAGATGACTTTCCACTTCTGCACATTGACATCCTGGTTGACAACACAACTCAGCACAAGGTATTTTCTTTCATGGACGGATTTTCAGGTTACAACCAGATCAAAATGGCACCTGAAGACATGGAGAAAACTACTTTTGTTACACAGTGGGGTACGTTCTGCTACAAAGTGATGCCATTCGGACTGAAGAATTCCGGGGAAACCTATCAACGCGCCATGGTAGCTTTGTTTCATGACATGATACATCATGAGATAGAGGTCTATGTAGATGACATGATAGCCCGATCACAGACGGAAGAAGAACACCTCGACCACTTGCAAAAGCTGTTTGTCAGGTTGAAGGAGTACAAGCTAAGGTTAAACCCTAACAAGTGCACATTCGGAGTCAGGTCTGGTAAACTCTTGGGTTTCATTGTCAGCAACAAGGGCATTGAGGTTGATCCTGCCAAAGTCAAAGCTATACAAGAAATGCCTGCTCCTCGCACTGAGAAGGAGGTTAGAGGTTTCTTGGGATGCCTAAACTACATTGCTAGGTTCATTTCTCACCTAACATCTACCTGTGAGCCAATCTTCAGGACGTTGAAGAAAGATCAGGTAGTTAAATGGAATGATGACTGTCATTTCTCACCTAACATCTACCTGTGAGCCAATCTTCAGGACGTCGAAGGAAGACCGCTAATCATGTATCTGACTATTTTAGAAAATTCAATGGGGTGCGTACTGGGCCAACATGACGAGTCTGGCCGAAAAGAGCATGCCATTTATTACCTTAGCAAAAAGTTTACCGACTGTGAGACCTGATACTCACTGCTCGAGAAAACTTGCTGCGCTTTGGTATGGGCTTCTCGTCGGCTAAGGCAGTATATGTTGACTCATACCACTTTGCTGATATCTAAGATGGATCCGATCAAGTACATCTTCGAGAAGCCTGCTTTTTCTAGAAGGATAGCTAGATGGCAGATGATCCTCACAGAGTATGATATAAAGTACACGACCCAAAAAGCTATAAAGGGGAGTGTACTAGCTGACCATCTGGCTCCTTAAGCTGTCGAAGATTACCAATCCATGAGGTACGACTTCCCCGATGAGGATATCATGACATTGAACAACATTGAAGAGAACATACCATATGACGGACCTGAACAAGGATCCCGATGGACCCTATACTTTGATGGGCCCTCCAATTCACTTGGAAACGGTATCGGCGCGATACTCATTTCTCCAGAAGGATGCCATACTCCTTTCACTGCCAGACTCTGCTTCAACTGTACGAACAACATGGCAGAGTATGAAGCTTGCATCTTTGGACTCAAGGCTGCCATAGACATGGGAATCAAATCCTTAGATGTGTTTGGGGACTCAGCTTTGGTCATCAGTCAGATCAAAGGAGAGTGGGATACTAAACATCCAAACCTCATCCCTTACAAAGAACATGTCCTGACATTGTTACCACATTTCGAGCAGATTACCTTCGAGCACTTTCCGCGAGAAGAAAATCAGCTAGCAGATGCTCTAGCTACAATGTCATCCATGTTTAAACTTAACTGGGATAATGAGTCTCCCCAAATTACCATTGAACGAATGGACGAACCGACACATTGTCACAAGATTAATACCGAAGAAGTAGTGGACCAACCATGGTTTCATGAAGTCAAAAGGTATCTCGAGGCTCAAGAATACCCTGAAGGAGCTTCAGTCAATGACAAAAAGTTCTTAAGGAGATTCTCAGCAAAGTTCTTCTTGAGTAATGGCATCCTATACAAGCGCAATCATGACTCTATTCTGCTCCGTTGTGTGGACAAAGCTGAAGCTGAAAAGATCATGGCTGAATTGCATGAAGGTACTTTCGGCACTCACTCTAGCGGGCATACGATGGCTAAGAAGATTCTACGGGAAGGCTATTACTGGTCTACCATGGAAGCTGACTGTTATCAACATTCCCGAACATTCCATAAATGTCAAATCTATGCCGACAAGGTACACGTGCCTCCAGTTCCTCTCAATGTCTTAACAGCTCCTTGGCCATTCGATATGTGGGGAATCGACATGATTGGAGAGATCAAGCCTACAGCATCCAATGGACACGGCTTCATCCTGGTGGCCATTGACTACTTCACTAAGTGGGTCGAAGCAGCTTCCTTCGCATCCGTTACTAAAAATGTGGTTGCCCGCTTCATCAAACAGAACCTTATTTGCCGGTACAGTATCCCCGAAAGGATTATCACTAATAACGGTACAAACCTTAACAATACTATGATCACCGCTTTGTGCGAGCAGTTCAAGATTCAACATCACAATTCATCTCCCTACCGACCAAATATGAATGGTGTTGTCGAAGCCGCGAACAAAAATATCAAGAAGATATTCAGAGTTACGAAGGCTATAGCCGAATGGGAACCCCATGGAATTTTTACACATAGCCATCTTTCTTTGTATAAATTTTTCTCATTTTTATGACAACATTCTCTTACTAGGATGTCTGTCTCCTTTGTACAAAATACTTACACAAAGTTAATACAAAGATACTTCAAAGTGCATAAAACTATTTGTCTTTTCTTCTTTTTTTACACACTTGTGTTTTATTTGAAAACATCCAATGATTTATTAATGAGCATATGCATTTGAATATAATCACTGTTTACAAATAAACGAAATGGGAAAGAATAATTACTGACAGGTTGAAAGTATAAGAAAATGTCTTTAGGCTATTCCAGGAGAAATCCCCTACAGTACATCATCTAGATCCCTAGCGGAGCCAAAACCTTCAAATACATATCCCCAGCGGAGTTATAATTTTAAACCCTTAATTCCCATAAAAATTAGGTTTTCAAACTCCCAATCCCCAACGGAGAAAAAACTTTGAGTTACAGATCCCCAGCGAAGATGAAACTTTCTTCCCCAGTCGAGTCAAATCTCCAACTATCAATCCCTAGCGGGAACCATTCAGTTTTCCCCAAATTCCCCAGTAGGTTGTCTTAAAAGTCTGAGAATCAACCAGATAACAGTTAACTTTTATCCCCGACCTAGGATAACTCCCTAGTAGAGTGGCATACAACCCTAACTCCTGAATTTTTTCCAAACAAGAATAAGCTTTTTCCCACAGACTCTTGAACTTACTCTCTAGCAGGAAGCCTTCTTCCCCACAGAATTTTTTACTCCCCAGCAGATTGAAGATTCTCATTCTCATTTCCCCAGTGAAGTCACCAAAGTCTTCATTACTCCCCAACATGAAGTCCCCAAGGATTCAAATTCCCCGGCAGATGGAAGATTCTCATTCTTAATTCCCCGAAGAAGTCATCAAAGTTTTCCCTATTCCCCAACCGAGTAAGGATTTCCTTTGTGTAACCCCCAGTAGAAGTCATCAAAGTTATCTGGATTCTCCAAGCAGATTTCCCAAGCAATTTGGCATTACTCTCACAACAGAATTTTGTCAATACTCCAACTTTAAGACATGAAGGATCCTCACATCCCCACGGAAGTGGTCGAAGATGTTGAATCTCCAGCAGTGGTCAAGGATTTATTTTCCCCGGCAGCAGTCAAGGATTTTATTATCCCCAACTATTAAGGATTTATTTTCCTCAGCAAGATAGCAAATCAGCTTACATGCGCATACATTACATCCATATATCATAAACATGGATAAAATACATTTATTGCATCATACTTATCATGCAACATAACTCTGTGTTTCAACTAACATTTTACCCTTTTCAGGATAAGATTAACAAGCTATCGTTAACAGTATACAATCATGATACAGTACAGATACACTCCAGACGCGAAAGTCATTCTGTTGCTCATTCAGATTCAGATACAGTTTAGATACGTTCCAGATACATATGCCATCCTGATACTTATTCAGATTTTAACTATCAGATACAGATTATATACGCTCCAGACACGGAAGCCATTCTATTTCTCATTAAGATTCAACAATCATGATACAGATTAGATACACTCCAGACAAGGAAGTTTTTCTGTTACTCATTCGGATTCAGATTTCAGAGACAGTTCAGATACGCTCCAGACACGGATTCCATCCTGATACGTATTTCTAGTAGATTTTAGATTGTCTAAAGGAAATTAGCATAGAACGATTCTTTTTTCGAGTAGGTAGACAACTCTTAGATACTTGCTCATCCAAAATAAAACTTTTTTTCACACTTACACTCCTTTTCAAACAACGTTTTCAAAAACACTTCATTACAATCTTGAGGACAGAAGCAAGAGTTAAATCGAAGTTAAAAAAAAAAATTTTCATAACCCACAAGCACAAAGAAAACAATTTTGAAAATGATGAGCAAGTACCTAAGAGCCCGTAGATAACTACGGATAGAAAGGGTGCTAATACCTTCCCTTTCTATAATCTACCCCCTGTACTCAGAGATAATCTCGAAAAAGGAATTTTTCTGTGCTTTTTTCCTTTCCTTGTTGGATAAAATAAAAGTCGGTGGCAACTCTTGCTTACCGTTACATTTTGCGAATACAAAACGCAAAACGCAAACCAGCATTCCAAAAACAGTCAGTTCTTCCCACCGTATCACAGAATTGGCGACTCTGTTGGGGAATATTTTTAAGTGGGGTGTACCTTAGGATTAGTTCATATTGTTTTCAATTGTTTCATCTGTATGCTTTATCTTTGTGGGCTTTGTATCGGAGTTACTATAGATCCTAACCCGGATCTGGGGGATACCTTTTAGGTAAGTAACAATAGACTGTGAGGGAACTGTACGACATAGACCGATACGGTTGAAGCAGTATCTACGTTGGTGTGGCACTTTAGTTTTTTACCGATATCCCTTGTGGTGGAACAAGGAGAATATGGGTCTTCTAAGGGGTCATTAAGCACCAACTGACCTTAGAACCTATAATTGACCAACTTGGCCATAGAACAGTAGCAGTATGCTACACTCATTGAGACCAAACTCTCACGATGATTCCGGCCGCAAGAAAAGGTTGCCAAACTGGAATTATGACCGATCGATAGTGGTCAGTGATATTGAGATCCTCTAGAACCCGGTTAATATTACTAGGACAGGTTTAAACCAACTAAACTGAAAGAGGGTAATACCTAAACTCCATGCCAGCCTGAAATCTAAGGGCTATCTGTGTGACTTGTTTGCCCTTACCATGTTTTCTATCTGTGAATACTTGTGGTGTATTTCTATCATGACATCATGCATCATGACATTGCATGCACCTTGCATCAGACTAACCTATTTCAAAGACAGAGGGGATTCATCTTTGTTCTGTTTTGTAGGTCATGGCCTCTATGCGTAGAAACACTATTCACATCAGCTTTGTGCAGATTCCTACTCAGCTTAGAGATTTGGTTGCAAAGGTTCCAGATACTTCCTCCTTTGTCAGAAGACATGGTCACCTCCTTGGTTTGGTTACTTCCAAGATGGATGAGCAGATGTTAAGTGTCTTGTGCCAGTTCTTTGATCCATTGTATCACTTCTTCACCTTCCCAGACTATCAGTTGGTCCCTACCTTGGAAGAGTTCTCTGACTTACTTGGTATTTCTATTCTAGAGCAGACGCTATTTACCAGTTGGGAGAAAGCTCTTAGGCCAGAGGATGTTGCTACAGCCCTACATCTAACAAAGGCTAAGGTAATGTCTAACTGGGAGACCCGGAGTGGGACAAAAGGCTTCTTGGATAAGTTCTTGGTTGATCGGGCTAATCAGTTATGGGACAGTTTGGACTTTCAAGCCTTCGAAGACATCCTGGCTCTTCTCATATATGGTTTGGTGTTGTTTCCCAACTCAGATTCTTTCGTCGACGTGAATGCATTGAAGATTTTCATGTTCCGTAATCCTGTGCCCACTCTCTTGGGTGACATTCTGCACTCTCTTTATGCTCGTACTGCCCGGAAACGGGGAACCTTATGTGTTGTGCACCATTGCTGGCGAGGTGGTTTATTTCTCACCTCCCCAAATCTGTTTTAAAGAACAAGGAAGGCATGGGTTGGGCCTACAGAATTATGTCCCTAGCTCACACTGACATTATCTGGAGCACTAAAGACATGGAAGAAGTAGCTGTTATTGATCGCTGTGGGGAATACCCCAATGTTCCACTACTTGGAATTCGAGGAGGGATTACCTATAATCCTTGTTTGGCCTTACGCCAGTTTGGGCGAGCTAGGAGGGACGGACCTCATGAGCTTCTAATGCCAAGCATTGTCTTTGACTTCCAAGGGGATACTGAGGAGCATCGCCGCAGGTTCATACGAGCTTGGGACAGGGTGCACCGGTCTGATCCACATGAGTTAGGGATGAAGACCTCTCTTCTGATGGAACCATATCTCCGATGGGTTCGTACACGTGCTCAAAAGCTGGTGTTTTACCCCAAAATTTTCCCTCCCATATTTCTCAAGACATGGCAAGAATAATCTTCAAGTGGTTCAAGATTGCTCAAGAGTTGGACAGTCAAATCATCTCCTAAGGCAGTAAATCTCAAATTAGGGTTTTGTGTTGCATCAAGTTCCTTGCATCCAAATGACCTCAAGTGCTCCCAAATGTCCTAATATGTTCACAAGTTCATCCATGTCAAATTTCAAGCCTTGCAGAGGAAGTTTGGTCAGTCAATTGCTCAAGAAGTCCAAAAATCGACTGTGCTAGGGCAAAAGTCAATTGTGACCTATAAACAATCAAACTTCAAGATTTTTTCTCAACATTCTCATTTTGAAGGATAATTCATAATTTGATCAAGGTTTGATAATGATTCATCAAGGATTGCTCAAGATTCATCAAGATTCAAAAGTTGCTAAATTAGGGTTTTGTAGGAAAAGTCAACTCAACTTTGACCAAGCATAACTTTCTCATACTTTATGAGAAATGACCCATCCAAATCTCATTTTTAAGAGGATGCAATTAACTACAATCCATATTCACACCCCAAGATCAAGAAATGCACTCACAAAAAGTTACAAATTTGGACATTATAGGTCATTTTTGAAAGTTAACAAAAACACCTTTTTTTCCAAAGCTTATAACTTGAGAATGGAATATAAAAATGAGATGAGACCAAAAGGGTTGGTTAGAGGACATCCCAAGGTTTCTAAAAAGTACAAGAACACCTCCAAAAGTTCAAAATTGAAGAAGTTATGCATTGTTGAAGTTGGGAGTGTTTCCAAAATTGCCAAAAGTCAACTATCCCCAAAACTTCAAATTTTGTCAAATGGGCCCACTTTTTTCCACTTGATTTGATCTTGTCACACTACACACGTGTCCTATCTTCAGTCTTGTGTCCATTCATTGATTTTTCTATTTTATTTGATTTTTATTAATTTAATTCATTTAAAATCAATTTAAAATCAAATAAAATCCAAATCTTGATCAATTGGAATCTTTTTGATTGATACAGGTCTTTAATATCATTATGGACAAGATCAAACTCGTATCAAGCCATATTATGCACAAAATATTGGATTTTTGATCAAATTGAAAAGGTTTTCATGGAGGATCATATCAAATCTTCAATCATCAATTCACAAAGATTCAAAGCCCAAACTTTGACCTAATGCATTGCTGGATACATATACAAACCAAAGGCACACGATTTGAGACCAAGAGGCTGCTAATTCACAAGAACAAAAACTTGGAAAAAGCTTGAAAAGTTGGAAACTGAAATCACATCAAGAGGTGCTTTCAACACAAAGTCTCAACGTGGTTCTCTTGCTAGACATCCACTGAGTCTATTGCAATCAAAATCAAGCCCTCTCATCCCCTGAATCGCACTGTAAGCTTCTTTGAACACCGCCCTGTACATGAAAACGCAATCTCTCATTCTTGCATCTTTTTGACAAACCATGGACATATTCTTGATCCTTGCATGATTTCTAGACATTCTGCAATATTCAATTGAGTTTTCATGGCCTATAATACAATACCCGAATCTAGGGTTTTCGTTTCTTGTTTTTAGGCGTTTTTGTTTCAGGAAAAATCATGGCAATTGATGGATATAGATGTTATCACGAGACCCAGACGAATCGAACCATGGTCTTGGAATTAATTTCTAGTGCCTAGGATAGATTTTAGAAGGCAGCTACGAATTTAGCTGCGGATGAAAATCCGCAGGTAAATAACCAGGTTCTCATGAGGAAGATGAAGACGTGGCTTGTTCTAATTGGACCATTCAAACCAATCTCGCGCGTTTTTATAATTTCTGGCATATTAATTGTTTACTACATATATTAATTGTTGTTTATTATAATTACAAAAGAAGCATAGTGGCTCAGTGGCTAGGGCGTTTGTTCATTGGCTAACAGGACCTGGGTTCGAATCCCAGGTCCCCCATATTGCCTATTATTGTTTTTCTTCAGGAGATCCAGAGCGCCTCAACAATCATGGTACATGATACATCATCACCTAATCACTTGCCAAGTGGCCTCCTGACCAAATCTGATGGCCAAAGGGTGATGTCCACCATACACCCAAGTCAACACACGCGTGGAGAAGCAGGAAAGTCAAAACAGGCTAGCATAATTGGGCTTGGAAATTGCTATTCTCACCATCAATCTGGGCCCAAACCCCCCCTTTGGGTTATTTCTTTTTCTCTTTATATTTTCTTTTTATTTATTTGTTTTATTTAATTATTATCATTATTATCTAATTAACCAATTAATTTTTTTTCTCATAAAATCAAAAACACAAAAATATATTTTATTTTAAAATTAAATTCATCACTTTTATTTTTGTAAATAAATATTAATTAATTAACTTAGTTTTAATTAGGGTTAACTTTTAAATACTTTTGCAAATAATTAAAATTAATGTAGAAATTAGGTTTTTACTAACTTTAAATCAATTTATCTTATTTCTCTAAATATCCAAAAATCCAAAAAAATATTTTAATTAATTAAATTATTTTTTTAGGTTTAATTCCATTTAATTCAAAATAACAAAAATGCTTTCTTTCAAAAAAAGGGGTCAAAACCCTAAAAAATGCGCCGATTTAATTTTCTCGCACGCGATCCATATTTTCATAATATTGTAATTGCTTCCGGAATGAAATAGCTTTAAATAGGACTTTAATATTTTTATCGCTTTATTTTACTTTCCGCATTTTAATTTCAAGGGTTTGTTTTTGGCGATGTAAATACCCGATGCCTTGTAATAGTTTAGATTTAATTTCCACAAGTTAAATTTCGCAATCTATAAACTGCTAGATGTTTGATAATAGGGAATGCACGACAAGATCGAATGTATGAACTTAAAATCAACATAGCTCACCCATAACATGTACAAAGATAAAATTAACCGAAATAACACACTCGCACATGCGCACTCCTAGGGTACACCTCACTTGGTTTCCTTCAAACGTGGTCATTGAGTATAGGAAGTTTTAGAGGTCACCCTCTTGTCCAAAGATCATAGTTGCCTTGAAACGGTTGCCTCGGAAAAATGGTCTAAGACATTAGGGTTACCGCTAAGGCGTCCTAACATTGCTTTAGTGACCACACGTCCCTTAATCGAATTGACCCTTAAAACTCCAACGACGATGCTACCTACTCATCAATAGTGGGACAACATTGTCTAAAGGACACTAGCACAGATTGATTCCTTTTTCGAGTAGGTAGATGGTCCTTGAGTACTTTCTCTTTTCAAAACAAAATCAAAACTTTTCGCACTTACACCTTTCAAACAAAAACTCCTTTCAAACTCACAGACACAAAGAAAAGCAATTTTTGAAAACACATTGAGCAAGCACCTAAGAGCCCGCGGATAACCACGAATAGAAAGGGTGCTAACACCTTCCCTTTCTATAATCTACCCCCCGAACCCGAGAAATATCTCGAAAAAGGAATTTTTCTGTGCTTTTTTCCTTTCCTTGTTGGATAAAATAAAAGACGGTGGCGACTCTTGCTTACCGCGACATTTTGCAAAAACAAACGCAAAATACAAACCAACATTTCAAAAACAGTCAGTTCTCTTCCCACCGTATCACAGAACTGGCGACTCTGCTGGGGACATTATAAGTGGGGTGTACATTAGGATTAGATCATTGTGTTTTCAATTATATGCTTTATATGATTTATATTTGTGGGCTTGTATCGGAGTTCTATAGATCCTAACCCGGATCTGGGGGTACCCTTTAGGTAAGTAGCAATAAACTGTGAGGGAACTGTACGGCGTAGACCGATACGGTTGAAGCAGTAGCTACGTTGGTGTGGCACTTTTGATTGTACCAATATCCCTTGTGTTGGAACGAGGAGAATATGGGTCATCTAAGGGGTCATTAAGCACCAACTGACCTTAGAACCTTTAAATTGACCAACTTGGCCATAGAACAGTAGCAGTATGCTACACTCATTGAGACTAAACTCTCGCGATGATTCCGGCTGCAAGAAAAGGTTGCTAAACTGGAATTATGACTGATTGAGGGTAGTCAGTGATATTGAGATCCTCTAGAACCCGGTTACTATTTTTAGGACATGTTTAAACCAACTGAACTGAAAGAGGGTAGTACCTAAGCTCCTTGCCAGCCTGAAATCTAAGGGCTCTCAGTGTGACTTGTGTGCCTTTGCCATGTTTTCTATTTATGGATACTTGTGGTGTGCCTTTATCATGACATCATGAAATCATAAACATTGCATACATCTTGCATTGGACTAACCTATTTCAAAGACAGGAGGGATTCATCTTTGTTCTGTTTTGTAGGTCATCATGATGCCTATGCGTAGGAATACCATCCGGATCAACTTTGTCCAAGTTCCCACCTTGCTTAAAGATTTGATTGCAAAGATGCCTGATACTACTTCCTTCCTCAGGAGACATGGTTATCTTCTCAGTTTGGTCACCTCCAAATTGGACAAGCAAATGATGAGTGTTCTGGTCCAATTCTATGATCCGCTATACCATTATTTTACTTTCCAGGACTACCAGCTGGTTCCCACCTTAGAACAATTCTCTAATCTGCTCGGTATCTCCATTCTAGAGAAGACCCCGTTTATTGGTTGGGAGAAGGTTCTTAGGCCCGAGGAGATTGATGCAGCCCTTCATTTGACCAAGGAAGAGGTAATGACTAATTGGGAGACTATAAATGGAGCAAAGGGCTTTCTGACTAAGTTTTTGGTTGGTAAAGCTAACTATTTCTGGGATAGCCTAGACTTCAAGGCATTCGAGGATATTATGGCTCTTCTGATATATGGCTTGGTATTGTTTCCGAACTCTGACTCCTTTGTTGATGTAAATGCGGTGAAGATCTTCATCTCTCGGAATCCAGTACCCACTCTCTTGGGTGACATCCTTCATCAGATTTATGCTCGTACGGCCCGAAAGCGGGGAACCTTGATGTGATGTGCTCCCTTATTGGCAAGGTGGTTTATTTCGCACCTTCCCAAGTCAGTGCTGAAGAATAAAGAAGGCATGGGCTGGGCTTATAGGGTGATGTCTCTCTCTCATAATGACATCATTTGGACTCTTAAGGGTATGGACGAGGTAATTGTTATTGATCGATGTGGGGAGTACCCCAATGTTCCACTGTTAGGAACCCATGGAGGAATTTCTTACAACCCATGCTTAGCTCTCCGTCAGTTCGGAAGAGCCAGAAGAGAAGGACCTCATGAGATGCTAATGCCTAGTATCATCTTTGATTTTCAAGGGGATAGCGACGAGCAAAGTCGCAGATTCATAAGGGCTTAGGATAGAGTTCACCAATCTGATCCACATGAGCTGGGCCCAAAGACTTTACTTCTGATGGAGCCATATCTCAGATGGGTTCGTATCCGCACCCAAAAGCTGGGTATGCCATATGAAGTCGTCCGGTCTGTCACTCTTGAAGTTGCTAATGAAGAAGGGGTTCTTCCAACCATCCTCCATCCTTATATGCCCACTGACATTGGGGCACTGAAAAGGTCTTGGATGCAACTGAGGGAAGAACGGGATTCTTACCGAGAGAAGTTCAATGAGCAAGAGCAGAAGATCCAGAGGTTGACTAGGCAGTTGGAGAACGAGCGGATTCTCAACGACTATGTCTGCACTGATAAGAAGAGACCATGGGAGCATTGATTGGCCTTTGATTGTTTCTTTTCTAGTTTTTATTTACTTTTCAGTATTTCCATTCTTGTAACGCCCTGAGGGCATCAGTTGAACAATTTGAATTCCAAAGTTTATATAATAAAGTGTGTTTCCTTTCTTGTTTACAAATTTGAATCTCTCGATTGTCTTTGAAATCATAATCATACGCATTTCATCTCATGCACTCCATAACAGGTACCCCTTACAGGTCTCTTATCTTCTTCGCTGTTTATTTCAGCACTCATCATGTCTGCTGAACCTTCAACTGAGCAAGCTATCAAGGCCCTTCAGGCCCAGAATGCCCAATTTCAAGAGCTGTTCATGAATCTAGCTAAAGGTCAGCAAGACCTGAAGACCTTGATTCTGAAAGAGAAGAAGAAAAAGAAGAAAAGGACAATCATATTTAACACAGGGCACCGGCTTGGCAACAGGCTACAGAATGAAGTTGATTTGACCACCTCATCTGGAGGGAAAGATAGTCAAGAAGAAAGGAGGGCTCCTAGCCTTGTGGTCTCCGACAACGAGACGGACTATGATGAAGAACAGTATCCTCCTGTCGAGGATAGATACAAGCAATTGGAAGACCGGTTGAATGCTATGGAAGTTCAGAAAGTGCCTGGTCTGGACTTTGGTGATCTAGGTCTATCATCTGGGGTGGTGATTCCCCACAAATTCAAGGCACCAACCTTTGCTAAGTATGACGGAGTTTCTTGTCCGAAGCTGCACCTCCGGTCATATGTGAGGAAGATTCAGCCGTACACTGCTGATAAGAACCTATGGATCCATTTCTTTCAAGACAGTCTCTTAGGGACTCAGCTTGAGTGGTTCTACGAGTTGGACGGAGCCAGTATTCGCAGTTGGGAAGATTTGGCTACTGCTTTCTACAGGAAGTACCAGTATAACTCTGACCTCGCTCCTACGCGTACCCAACTCCAAGGTATGTCAATGGGAACGAGTGAAGTATTCAAAGATTATGCTCAGAATTGGAGGGACCTCGCCGGAAGAGTACAACCACCCTTGGCTGATCGGGAGCTAGTTAACATGTTTCTGGGGACCCTGTCTGGTCCATTTTTCAACCACTTGATTGGAAGCTCTTCGGCTGGGTTTACCGAGCTTATTTTGACTGGTGAGAGGATTGAGGCTGGTATTAAGGCTGGTAAGATACAGAAGGGTGCCTCATCAAGCACCGAGAAGAAGCCATTTAAGAAAGAGTCCAGTGTTGTCTACAGTTCGAAAAGACAGAATAGACCTGAACACCGCCAATCTGTTAATGGGGTTGTTATTTCGAAACCTGCTGGTGCTCCCCAGTACAACAATCAACAAAAAGATGAGAGACCTCGAAGGCAATTTACCCGTCTCAGAATGACTTTGTCTCAGATTCTGCCACAATTTCTGAAGACCAATATGTTGATTCTAAAGGAAGCTCCGAAGAATCCAAATACAACCTCACCAAAGTACAACCCTAATGCCCGCTGTGCTTTTCACTCTGATAGCCCGGGGCATAATACAGATGATTGTTGGGTTTTGAAGAACAAGGTACAAGACTTGATCGATGCGAAGGAGATTGAATTCGGAGCACCAGAGAAGCCTAAACAAGACGCAGGGGTGAATGCTATCAGGGTTGACGATGATGAAGAGTTTGATATTGACAGTTGGATCTACCCGACTGCCAATGGTGGATTAAGAAACTGGACAGCGAAGGATTCCATTCCCGTTTCTGTTATCACCCAGTAATGAAACTTTTTTTTTTTGAATTTGTAACAGACAATGTTTTAAACTTTATGGCTCGGTGTCTTACCCGGGGCATCGTGGCTTCATTTGTGAGGGCTTCATGTGTGTCATTTTCATATATCATTAATAAAAGCATTGGACGTTTCTTGCATTTCAAATCTTGCGCTCCTTGTTTTTCTTTTATTATATATTGCAAAACAGCTATTTTACACACACTCACGTATACAGGTACACGTCCACTCTGGATCTCACTGGTAACGACTCTGCTACTGCCAGTTATGACTTCGAAAATCCGATAAACTTAGCCGAAGACGAAGGTGAAGATGATTGTGAAGTGCCTGGTGAACTTGCAAGACTGATACTCCAGGAAGAGAGGGCTATACAGCCACACGAATAGCCGGTGGAATCAGTGAATTTGGGTACTGAGATAGACAAGAAGGAAGTCAAGATCGGTGCAAATTTGGAGCTTAGTGCGAAACAACAGTTGATTCAGATGTTGCATGACTATGTTGAGATCTTTGCCTGGTCTTACAAAGATATGCATGGGTTGGATACTGATATTATGGTTCATCGCCTGCCTACCAAGGAAGACTGTCCTCCCGTAAAACAGAAGGTCCGCTGAATGCACCCAGAAATGTCTTAGAAAATCAAGGCTGAGGTTATGAAACAGTTTGACGCCAGTTTTCTAGCAGTGACTTCTTACCCACAGTGGGTTGCCAATGTGGTTCCTGTGCCGAAGAAAGATGGTAAGGTTCGAATGTGTGTTGATTACAGGGATCTGAACAGGGCGAGCCCCAAGGATGACTTCCCTCTACCTCATATCGACGTTCTAGTTGACAACACCACTCAGCACAAGGTGTTCTCCTTTATGGATGGCTTCTCCGGTTATAATCAGATCAAAATGGCTCCCGAAGACATGGAGAAGACAACTTTTGTTACTCAGTGGGGTACCTTTTGCTACAAGGTCATGCCTTTTGGGTTGAAAAATGTTGGGGCAACATATCAGCGTGCCATGGTTGCTTTGTTTCATGACATGATCCATCATGAGATTGAAGTATACGTCGACGATATGATTGCAAGGTCCCAGACTGAGGAGGAACATCTTGACCATCTGCAGAAGCTATTTGACAGGTTGAAGTTGTACAAGCTGAGGTTGAACCCGATTAGAGAAAGAAGTCAGAGGCTTCCTGGGACGACTAAACTACATTGCCCGATTCATCTCGTACCTAACTGCTACTTGTGAGCCAATCTTCAAGCTGCTGAAGAAAGATCAAGTGGTACGTTAGAATGATGAATTCCAGGCCGCTTTCGAAAGAATCAAAGAGTATCTCCAAGAGCCACCTATTATGATGCCTCCAGTTGAAAGGAGACCTTTGATCTTATACTTGACAGTACTCGGTAACTCAATGGGGTGCGTGCTGGGTCAGCATGACGAGTCTGGCCGAAAAGAGCATGCTATTTACTACCTTAGCAAAAAGTTTACCAACTGTGAGACCCGATATTCACTGCTCGAGAAAACTTGCTGCGCTTTGGCATGGGCTGCTCGCCGGCTGAGACAGTATATGTTGACTCATACTACTCTGTTGATATCAAAGATGGATCCAATCAAGTATATCTTCGAGAAGCCTGCCTTGTCCGGAAGAATAGCAAGATGGCAGATGATCTTGACTGAGTATGACATCCAATATACGACCCAAAAGGAAATCAAGGGAAGTGTGTTGGCAGACCATTTGGCACACCAGGAAGTAGATGATTACCAGTCTATGAACTTTGATTTTCCGGACGAGAATATCATGGCAGTGACTGATTGTGAGACACCTGGACCAGATGAAGGACCCGAGGAAGGATCCCGATGATTTATGTACATTGATGGAGCTTCGAATGCTTTGGGCAATGGCATTGGCGCCGTGATCATATCTCCAAAAGGCTCTCATACTCCATTTACCGCCCGATTATGTTTCAACTGCACCAACAATATGGCGGAGTATGAAGCATGCATCATGGGTCTTCGAGTAGCAATTGACTTAAGGATTAAGTTTCTAAGTGTCTTTGGAGATTCCGCTCTCGTGATCAGTCAGATCAAAGGCGAGTGGGATACGAAACACCAAAATCTTATTCCTTACAAGGAGTATGTATTGACGTTGCTTCCCCATTTCGAGGAGATAACCTTTGAACACTTCCCTAGAGAGGAGAATCAGTTGGCGGATGCGCTAGCTACAAAGTCTTCTATGTTCAAAGTCAATTGGGACAACGAAGCTCCCCGGATCATCATCGAAAGATTGGACGAACCCGCACATTGCTATGATATTGAGACTGAAGAGGTAACAAAAAAGCCCTGGTATCATGAGGTGAAGAGGTATCTTGAAGCTCAGGAGTACCCCGAGGGTGCATCTGTTAATGACAAGAAGTTTCTGAGGAGGTTCGCAGCGAAGTTCTTCATCAGCAATGACATTCTTTACAAGCGTAACCACGATTCAACCTTACTGCGATGTGTAGATAAGAATGAAGCAGAAAGGATCATGGCGGAGTTACATGAAGGTACTTTCGAAACTCATTCCAGTGGACACACCATGGAAAAGAAAATCCTTCGGGCAAGATATTATTGGTCCACAATGGAAACCGACTGTTATCAGCATTCTCGGACATGTCACAAGTGCCAGGTCTATGCTGATAAGGTGCACATACCTCCAGTTCCTCTGAACGTCTTGACGGAACCTTGGCCTTTTGCAATGTGGTGCATTCATATGATCGGCGAGATCAGACCTATGACATCCAACGGGCATCATTTCATCCTGGTAGTTATTGATTACTTTACGAAGTGGGTTGAAGCAGCTTCCTTTGCTACTGTAACCAAGAACGTCGTGGCACGGTTCATTCGACACAATCTGATCTGTCGATATGGTGTACCAGAGAGGATCATTACGGATAATGGTACCAATCTCAACAACAAGATGATCATTGAGCTCTGCGAGCAATTCAAGATACATCATCACAACTCTTCTCCCTACCGGCCGAAGATGAATGGGGATGTTGAAGCGGCTAATAAGAATATTAAGAAGATTGTGCAGAAGATGATAGTGACATACAAAGATTGGCACGAGATGTTACCATTTGCTCTTCATGGGTACCGTACCTCAGTACGGACGTCAACAGGGGCAACACCCTATTCCTTGGTATATGGCATGGAGGCAGTCTTGCCTATTGAAGTTCAGATACCCTCTCTTCGGATCATGAAGGATGCAGGTTTAAGCGAAGATGACTGGATTCTAACCCAACTTGATCAACTGAACCTAATCGACAAAAAGAGACTTACTGCTATTTGTCATGGTCAGACGTACCAAAAGCGAACGATCAAGGAATTTAACAAGAAAGTCAGACGATAAGAGTATCAAGTTGGGGATCTGGTAATCAAGCGCATTATCCTACCTCAAGGTGATCCCAGGGGCAAATGGACCCCTACTTACGAAGGGCCATTTGTGGTTAAGAACATTTTCTCAGGAGGAGCTATGATTCTAACCACCATGGATGGTGACGACCTTCCTCACCCCGTCAATGAAGACATAGTGAAAAGATACTACGCCTAATCAAAAGACCCGCTAGGTTGACTGACCTAGGCAAAAATAAGGGCTTCCCGGTGAACGAAAAGGGTTCAGGCAAAAATAAGGGATGAAAATAAAAAAATCTGTACACCCGGCAAGTCGAAAACCTGAAAAGGCGGCTTGGGCAAAAAAGGGTATCTCGGTGGACTGAAAACCCGAAAGGGCGGTCCAGGAAAAAAATAGGGATCAAAGCGTAACACTATGTCTCATTGGATCGCCTTACATCCAAACCTCGGTATCAACTATCAAGCTCGGACGGCACTAATCAATCTGATTCATCTTCAACCAGTAGCAAAGTGATGAGATGCTCGAGGACATAAAGGCAATAGTAGAGTCAGAACCCAGTGGGATTATTCACATAGCTGTTTTGTTTTATTTTCACAAATTGTGTAAATTTTGTTCGGCGGCGTCCTCTTACTAGGACGTCAGCCTCTTGTACAAAACGCCTATTTTCAGGCCGAACTTCTAAATCAATACAAATTCATTTTCAGACAAATTTCAAACTGTTTTTCCTTTATCTGTTTTGTTTTGCAAAGAACGTCCAATGTTCATTTTTTATATATGCATTTGACATTAATTGTTGCTCATAAATATCTACATGCGAAACGAAAGATGAGTTACTGGTAATATCAAAAACAGGGGCAGTAAGAATTGTCCGAACTGTATAGTTGCTCTGTCCACCAGGTACAAAGGTAAATTTAGCTGAAGAATATGGCTAAGATACTTTCACTCCCCGCAGAGTAAGACAATAAAGATAACTCTTCCAGCTGAGACTTGCAACTACGAACAAATCAGCAATGCTCTCCCCAAGCAGAGTTAGTCTACCGTCAGCACTAAAAAGGTCTTAATATTCCCCAACAGAGTATA
This sequence comes from Vicia faba, assembly GCA_948472305.1. Lineage (NCBI taxonomy): Eukaryota > Viridiplantae > Streptophyta > Magnoliopsida > Fabales > Fabaceae > Vicia > Vicia faba. The sequence continues at coordinate 174,717,299 of OX451738.1, read as the reverse complement.
AAGATATTCCCTAGCAAGTATAAGAGTATCCCCGACAGTCTTAAAATTCCTCAACGGAGTATGACAATGTTCCCCGGCGGAATACAAGATACCCCCAGTGGAGTCAATATTTCCCTAGCACGGTCTAAAGAAGCTTCCCCAACGGAGCTGAATCATCATCCCTAGTAGACTCTGGAAGTTTACCCCCAGCGGAGTACAAACAATAAATCTCCCCAGCCAAATTCAGAGGGTTATCCCCACAAGAGTCTAACAGGTTTATCCCCAGCAAGTTACAACTGAAAGATCATCCCCAGCGAAGTTCTTTCCTTTCACAAGCAGGAATTCAATCCTCAACAGATTCAGTATCACCAGCAACGGTAATCCATCCCCAGTGGAGTTTATCAGCGGAATCTTCAGCAGAACATCTCTTCCTCACAGAGTAATTCCCCTCGGAGTAATCTCCTCATCAGTTTATTCCCCAACGGTTCTCCTCTCCTGCAGGTTTATCATCTTCGTTCATCATCCTCAGCGGAAACGAAGAATTCAACTCTATTCTCCAGCAGCTCCGGGATTTATTTTCCCCAGCTAAAACATTATGTTTCCATACATCATGATACATGCATAAACGCATCATGTAATACAATCTCATTTATGTTGAGAACATCATTGCTTGATCCATATCATGCATTGCATGTGACTGACCTTTACCTTTCAAGAAAAATGCAGTTAAAAGTTCTCAGCTATGTCAAAAGAGACAAAACCAGTTAAATCGATTCCTAAAGATTTTTCTGAGGCGAACACAGTCAAAGGAGACAAAACCAGTTAAATCGATTCCTAAAGATTTTTCTGATGCCAATTCAGTCAATGGAGACAAAATCAGTTAAATCGATTCCTAAAGATTTTTCTGATGCCAATTCAGTCAATGGAGACAAAATCAGTTAAATCGATTCCTAAAGATTTTTGAGGCCAAATCAGTAAATGGAGACAAAATCAGTTAAATTGATTCCTAAAGATTTTTCTGAGGCCAATTCAGTCAATGGAGACAAAATTAGTTAAATCGATTCCTAAAGATTTTTGAGGCCAATTCAGTCAATAGAGACAAAACCAGTTAAATCGATTCCTAAAGATTTTTCTGAGACCACCAGTCAAAGGAGACAAAACCAGTTAAATCGATTCCTAAAGATTTTTCTGAGGCCACCAGTCAATAGAGACAAAACCAGTTAAATCGATTCCTAAAGATTTTTCTGAGGCCAATCCAGTCAATAGAGACAAAACCAGTTAAATCTATTCCTAAAGATTTTTCTGAGGCCAATCCAGTCAATAGAGACAAGACCAGTTAAATCGATTCCTAAAGATTCTGCTGAGGCCAATCCAGTCAATAGAGACAAAACCAGTTAAATCGATTCCTAAATATTTTTCTGATAACAATCCAGTCAAAGAAGACAAAACCTCCTCTCAACAATCTTCAAATGGCATCTGTAAGCCCATTCCTGACATCGCAATGCTGATACCACTTCATGCGAGTGCAAATTTCTGGGCACTTTAGTGTTCAATCATCTTCCACCTTCGGATCACGAACGGCCTGAAAGCCAATCTATATCCTCAGGTTTAAGAAAATTGAACAGGGGCAACTGTTGTACCCCGAAATTTTCCCTCCCATATTTCTCAAGACATGGCAAGAATAATCTTCAAGTGGTTCAAGATTGCTCAAGAGTTGGATAGTCAAATCATCTCCTAAGGCAGTCAATCTCAAATTAGGGTTTTGTGTTGCATCAAGGTCCTTGCATCCAAATGACCTCAAGTGCTCCCCAATGTCCTAATATGTTCACAAGTTCATCCATGTCAAATTTCAAGCCTTGCAGAGGAAGTTTGGTCAGTCAATTGCTCAAGAAGTCCAAAAATCGACTGTGCTAGGGCAAAAGTCAACTGTGACCTATAAACAGTCAAACTTCAAGATTTTTTGTCAACATTCTCATTTTTAAGGATAATTCATTAAGGATTGCTCAAGATTCATCAAGATTCAAAAGTTGCTAAATTAGGGTTTTGCAGGAAAAGTCAACTCAACTTTGACCAAGCATAACTTTCTCATACTTTATGAGAAATGACCCATCCAAATCTCATTTTGAAGAGGATGAAATTTCCTACAATCCATATTCACACCCCAAGATCAAGAAATGCACTCACAAAAAGTTACAAATTTGGACATTATAGGTCATTTTTGAAAGTTAACAAAAACACCTTTTTTCCAAAGCTTATAACTTGAGCATGGAATATCAAAATGAGATGAGACCAAAAGGGTTGGTTATAGGACATCCAAAGGTTTCTAAAAAGTCAAAGAACACCTCTAAAAGTTCAAAATTGAAGAAGTTATGCATTGTTGAAGTTGGGCATTTTTCCAAAATTGCTAAAAGTCAACTATCCCCAAAACTTCAAATTTTGTCAAATGGGCCCACTTTTTTCCACTTGATTTGATCTTGTCACACTACACACGTGTCCTATCTTCAGTCTTGTGTTTATTCATTAATTTTTCTATTTATTTGATTTTTATTAATTTAATTCATTTTAAATCAATTTAAAATCAAATAAAATCCAAATCTTGATCAATTGGAATCTTTTTGATTGATACAGGTCTTTAATATCATTATGGACAAGATCAAACTCGTATCAAGCCATATTATGCACAAAATATTGTATTTTTGATCAAATTGGAAAGGTTTTCATGGAGGATCATATCAAATCATCAATCATCAATTCACAAAGATTCAAAGTCCAAACTTTGACCTAATGCATTGCTGGATACATATACAAACCAAAGGCACACGATTTGAGACCAAGAGGCTGCTAATTCACAAGAACAAAAGATGGGAATGTCGTATGAAGCTGTCTTGCCTGTGATTGTTGAGATTGCTGATGAAGAAGGGGTTCCTCCTACCATCCTCCATCCATACATGCATACTGACATTGGGGCATTAAAGAGGTCTTGGATGCAGCTAAGAGAAGAGTGGGATACTTACAGAGAAAAGTATCATGAGCAGGAGCGGAAGATTCTAAAGCTTACAAGACAGTTGGAGAATGAGAAGGTCCTCAATGATTATGTCAGCACCAACGGAAAACGACCATGGGAACGCTGATGCGTTTTGTTATTTCAAGCTTTGGTATATTTTTAAGTATTTCTTTCTTGTAACGCCTTAAGGGCATTTATCAAACATTGTTTCAAATTTATCTAATAAAAGTGTGTTTCATTTTGGTTTACGAATTTGAATCCCTAAAGTCTTTGAAATCATATCATACGCATTTCATTCCATGCACCTCATCACAGGTACCCATTACAGGTCTCTTATCTTCTTCGCTGTTTATTTCAGCACATCATGTCTTCTGAAACATCAACTGATCAAGCTATCAAATCTCTACAAGCTCAAAATGCTCAATTCCAGGAAATGTTCATGAACTTGGCTAAGGGTCAGCAAGATCTGAAGACTCTTATCTTGAAGGATAATAATAATAATAATAATAATAAGAAGAAGAAGAAGAAGAAGGCGGTCCTACTGAATATGGGTCGCAGATTCGGAAACAATTTGGGAGAAGAGGTTGATTTGACTCAATCATCTGGAGGGGGAGAGAATCAGGAAGAAAGAAGGGATCCTAGCCGTGTGGTTTATGACAACGAGACTGACTTTGATGAAGACCAGTATCCTCTGGCTGAGGATAGGTATAAACAGCTTGAAGACCGGTTAAGTGCGATGGAGATCCAGAAGGTACCTGGATTGGACTTTGGTGATTTGGGTTTGTCATCTGGGGCGGTGATTCCCCACAAGTTTAAAGCACCAATATTTTCTAAATACGAAGGGGTTTCTTGTCCAAAGCTGCACCTCCGCTCGTATGTTAGAAAGATCCAGCCATACACTGTTGATAAGAACCTCTGGATCCACTTCTTTCAAGATAGTCTTTCAGGGACTCAACTTGAATGGTTTTACCAGCTGGAAGGAGCTAGTATCCGTAATTGGGAAGACCTTGCTGCTGCTTTTTACAAGAAGTACCTATACAATGCCGACCTCACTCCCACGCGTACCCAACTTCAGGGTATGTCCATGGGTGCGAGCGAAGGTTTCAAAGACTACGCTCAGAAATGGATGGACCTTGCTAGAAGAGTACAACCCCCGCTGGCTGACAGGGAGTTAGTAAATATGTTTCTGGGGACCTTGTCTGGTCCGTATTTCAACCATCTAATTGGAAGTTCATCGTCCGGGTTTACCGAGCTGATTATGACCGGGGAAAGGGTTGAGGCCGGTATCAAGAGCAGTAAGATACAGAAGGGTGCTTCGTCAAATACCGAGAAGAAGCCTTTTAAGAAGGAATCCAGCGCTGTTTACAGTTCAAAGAGCCATAATAGATCTGAGCGCCGCCAAGCAGTCAATGGGGTTGTTATATCAAGACCAATTGTTGCTACACAATGCAACAATCAGCCAAGAGCCGAGAGGACGCGAAGACAATTCACTCAGCTCCATATGACCCTGTTTCAGATTCTGCCACAGTTACTAAAGACCAACTTGGTGATTCCGAAGGAAGCCCCGAAGAACCCAAATACAACATCACCGTTGTACAATCCGAACGCCCGCTGTGCTTTTCATTTTGATAGCCTGGGGCATGATACGAATGATTGTTGGGTCCTGAAGAATAAGGTACATGATTTGATTGAAGCTAAGGAGATTGAATTTGAAGCGCCGGAAAAGCCTAATGTCATAACAGCTCCTATGCCGAAACATGATGCGGGAGTAAATGCTATTGGGGATGATGATGATGAATAATTTGATATCGATAACTCGATTTACCCAACTATCGATGGTGGCCTGAGCAATTGGACGGCAAGGGATTCCATGCCTGTTTCTTATATCACACAGTAATAAGACGTTTGTTTCGAATTTGTAATAGACAATTTTTAAACTTTACGGCCCGGTGCCTTACCCGAGACACCGTGGCTTTGTTTGTGAGGGCTTGATATTTGTCATCTCCATATATCATTAATAAAATCATTGGAAGTTTTCTTGCATTATAAATTTTGTGATCCTTGTTTTTGTTTTTTATCTTGCAAAACAGCTATTTTACACACACTCACATATACAGGTCTAAATCCACTCTGGATCCCACTGATAACGACTCTGCTACTGCGGTTATGACTTCGAAAGTCCGATCAACTTAGTCGAGGACGAAGGTGAGGATGACTGCGAAGTGCCTGGTGAACTTGATAGACTATTATTTCAGGAAGAGAGGGCCATACAACCGCATGAAGAGCCAGTGGAAACAGTAAATCTGGGTACAGAGGTAGATAAGAAAGAGGTCAAGATCGGTGCAAATATGGAATCTAGTGTTAAGCAACGGATGATTCAGATGCTGCGTGACTATGTTGAGATATTTGCCTGGTCTTATGAAGATATGCCTGGGTTGGATACTGATATCGTGGTTCACCGATTGCCTACCAAGGAAGACTGTCCTCCCGTGAAATAGAAGGTTTGCTGAATGCGCCCAGAGATGTATGAGAAAATCATGGTTGAAGTGATGAAGCAGTTTGACACCGGTTTTCTAGCAGTTACTTCTTACCCACAGTGGGTGGCCAACGTGGTTCCAGTGCCGAAGAAGGATGGTAAGGTTCGGATGTGTGTTGACTATAGGGATCTGAACAGGGCAAGCCCCAAGGATGACTTCCCTCTACCTCATATCGACGTTCTGGTTGACAACACCGCACATCATAAGGTTTTCTCTTTTATGGATGGTTTCTCCGGTTATAATCAGATTAAAATGGCTCCCAAGGATATGGAGAAGACAACCTTTGTTACTCAATGGGGTACCTTTTGCTACAAGGTCATGCCTTTAAGGTTGAAGAATGCTGGGGCAACGTATCAGCGCGCCATGGTCACGTTGTTCCACGACATGATCTATCATGAGATTGAGGTATACGTTTACGACATGATTACAAGATCCCAGACTGAGGAAGAACACCTTGACCATCTTCAGAAGCTATTTGACAGGTTGAAGTTGTACAAGTTGAGGTTAAACCCGAACAAGTGCACCTTCGGGGTGAGATCTGGTAAGCTGCTGGGTTTCGTCGTGAGTGATAAAGGTATTCAAGTGGATCCTGCAAAGGTGAAGGCTATACAGGAAATGCTAGCTCCCCGAACAGAAAAAGAAGTCATAGGCTTTCTGGGACGTTTGAACTATATTGCCCGATTCATCTCACACCTGACTGCTACTTGTGAGCCAATCTTCAAGTTACTGAAGAAAGATCAAGTGGTAAGATGGAACGATGAATGTCAAGCCGCTTTCGAAAGAATCAAGGAGTGTCTCCAAGAGCCACCCATCCTGATGCCTCCAGTTGAAGGAAGACCTTTGATCTTATACTTGACAGTACTCGACAATTCGATGGGGTGTGTGCTGGGGAAGCATGACAAGTCTTGCCGAAAAGAGCATGCTATTTATTACCTTAGCAAAAAGTTTACCGACTACGAGACCTGATACTCGTTGCTTGAGAAAACTTGCTGCACTTTGGCATGGGCTGCTCGCCGGCTGAGACAGTATATGCTGACTCACACTACTCTATTGATATCAAAGATGGATCCAATCAAGTATATCTTCGAGAAGCCTGCCTTGTCCAGAAGAATAACAAGATGGAAGATGATCTTGACTAAGTATGACATCCAATATACGACCCAGAAGGCAATCAAGGGAAGTGTGCTGGCAGATCATTTGGCACATCAGGCAGTGGACGATTACCAGTCTATGAATTTTGAATTCCCAGATGAGAACATCATGTTGGTAACTGACTGTAAAACACCTGGACCGGATGAAGGACCTGAGGAGGGATCCCGATGGTCTATGTACTTTGATGGAGCTTCAAACGCTTTGGGTAATGGCATTGGCGTCGTGATCATATCTCCTGAAGGCCCTCATACTCCGTTCACCGCCCGACTATGTTTCAACTGCACCGATAATATGGCGGAGTATGAAGCGTGCATCATGGGTCTTCGAGCATCTATTGACATAAGGATTAAGTTCTTAAGTGTTTTCGGAGATTCCGCTCTCGTGATCAGTCATATCAAAGGAGAGTGGGATACGAAACACCCTAATCTTATTCCTTACAAAAAGTATGTGTTGACGTTGCTTCCGCACTTCGAGGAGATAACCTTTGAACACTTCCCTAGAGAGGAGAATCAGTTGGCGGATGCGCTGGCTACGATGTCTTCTATGTTCAAGGTCAGATGGGACAATGAAGCTCCCCAAATTACCATTGAGAGGTTGGACGAACCTGCACATTGCTGTGACATCGAGACTGAAGAGGTAGCAGATAAACCCTGGTTTCATGAGGTGAAAAGGTATCTTGAAACTCAGGAGTACCCCGGGGGTGCATCTGTTAATGATAAGAAGTTTCTGAGGAGGTTCGTGGCGAAGTTCTTCATCAGCAATGGCATTCTTTACAAGCGTAATCATGATTCAACCTTACTGCATTGTGTGGATGAGAACGAAGCAGAAAGGATCATGATAGAGTTACATGAAGGTACTTTCGGAACTCATTCCAGTGGACACACCATGGCAAAGAAAATCCTTCGGGCAGGATATTATTGGTCCATAATAGAATCCGACTATTATCAGCATTCTCGGACCTGTCACAAGTGCCAAGTCTATGCTGATAAGGTGCATATACTTCCAGTACCTCTGAACGTCTTGACGGCTCCATGGCCTTTTGCAATGTGGGGCATTGACATGATCGGCGAAATCAAACCTACGACATCTAACGGACATCGTTTCATCCTGGTAGCTATTGATTACTTTACGAAGTGGGTTGAAGCAGCTTCCTTTGCTACAGTGACCAAGAACGTCGTGGCACGATTCATTCGACACAACCTGATCTGTCGGTATGGTGTACCAGAGAGGATCATTACGGATAATGGTACAAATCTCAACAATAAGATGATCACCGAACTCTGCAAACAGTTTAAGATATAACATCACAACTCTTCACCTTACCGGCCGAAGATGAATGGGGTTGTAGAAGCGGCTAATAAGAACATTAAGAAGATTGTGCAGAAGATGACGGTGACATACAAAGATTGGCACGAGATGTTACCATTTGCTCTTCATGGGTACCGTACCTCAGCGCGGACGTCAACAGGGGCAACACCCTATTCCTTGGTATATGGCATGGAGGTCGTCTTGCCCATTGAAGTTCAGATACCCTCTCTTCGGATTATGAAGGACGCAGGTTTGAGCGAAGATGACTGGATTCAGACCCGGCTTGATCAGCTGAACTTAATCGACGAAAAGAGACTTACTGCTATTTGTCATGGTCAAACGTATCAAAAATGGATGATCAAGGCATTTAACAAGAAAGTTAGACGATAAGAGTATCAAGTTGGGGACCTGGTTATCAAGCGCATCATACTACCTCAAGATGATCCCAAGGGAAAATGGACCCCTACTTACGAAGGGCCATTTGTGGTTAAGAATATTTTCTCAGGAGGAGCTATGATTCTAACCACCATGGATGGTGACGACCTTCCTCACCCCGTCAATGCAGACATAGTGAAAAAATACTACGCATGAACAAAGACCCGCTGGGTCGACTGGCCTAGGCAAAAATAAGGGCTTCCCGACGAACCAAAAGGGTTCGGGCAAAAATAAGGGATGAAAATAATAAAAAAACACTATACACCCGGCAAGTCGAAAACCTGAAAAGGCGGCTTGGGCAAAAAAGGGTATCCTGCTGGACTGAAAACCCGAAAGGGCGGTCCAGGAAAAAATTAGGGATCAAAGTGTAACACTATGTCTCATTGGATCACCTTGCAACCAGACTTCGGTATCGACTATCAAGCTCGGACGACACTAAACAAACTGATCTACCTTCAACCAAGTAGAAAAGTGATGAGATGCTCGAGGACATAAGGGCAATAGCAGAGTTAGAACCCAGTGGGATTATTCACATAGCTGTTTTTCTTGTTTTATTACAAATTGTATAAATTCTATTTGTTCGGCGGCGTTCTCTTACTAGGACGTCATCCTCTTGTACAAAAAAAGCCTATTTACAGGCTAAACTTCAAAGTCAATACAATTCATTTTCAAAGAAATTTCAGACTGTTTTTCCTTTATCTGTTTTGTTTTGCAAAGAACGTCCAATATTCATTTTTGATATATGCATTTGACATTAATTGCTGCTCATGAAAATTTGCATGCGAAATAAAAGACGATTACTTGTAATATCAGAAATAGGGGCAATAAGAATTGTCCAAGCTTTACAGTTGCTCTGCCCACTAGGTACAAGGATAAATTCAGCTGAAAAATATGGCTAAGGTACTTTCACTCCCCGCAGAGTAAGAAAAGGAAATAATGTTAGCTCTCCCCACCTGAGACTCACAACCGCAAATGAATCGGTAATATCCTCCCCAAGCAGAGTGTATCTACCATCAGCACTAAAAAGTCTTATCATCCCCGGCGGAGTATAAAATATCCCCCAGTGGAGTTTGGAAAGTTCCCCCAGTGCAGTCTGAAAAAGCATCCCCAGTGGAGTATGGAGAATCGTCCCCAGTAGACTCTGGCAGATTGTCCCCAGTAGAGCCTAAAAGGTTATCCCCAGTAAGGTCTCTATTGAAAACATAATCCCCAATAGGATTCAGTATCACCAACAAAGGTAATTAATCCCCAGCGGAATTTATCAGTGGAATCCTCTATAGAGCATCTCTTCCCCACAGAGTAATCTCCTCATCAGTTTATTCCCCAATGGAGTTATCCTCTCCTACAGGTTTATTCTCGCAATCATCTTCATTCGTTATCCCCATTGGAAACGAAGAATTCAACTCTTTTCTCCAGCAGCTACCCGAGATTTGTTTTCCCCAGCTCAAAACATCACATTTTCGCACATCATGACACATGCATATACGCATCATACAAACACAATCTCATTTATTTTGAGAACATCATTGCTTGGTACATATAATGCATTACATACAACTAACCTTTATCTTTCAGGAAGGATGCGGTTAAATTCTCACAAAATTCAAAGCTATGAAGCTTTTTCCTATGTTTAATTACATACGAGTTCCTAAATCTCAGCAGAGAAGTTTTCTCAGTTGAATTAAGGGCGAGTTCTTATATCTCGACGAAGATGTTTCCCCAAGTAGAATTACTAACAAGTTCTTAAATCTCAACAGAGTTTTTCTCAGTTGAATTACAGGCAAGGTCCTAAATCTCGACAAAGTTCCTCCGTTGAATTACAGACAGGTTCCTAAACCTCAGCTGAGAAGTTTTTCTCAGTTGAATTACGGGCAAGTTCTTAAATCTCGACGAAGATATTTCCCCAAGTCGAATTACTGACAAGTTCTTAAATCTCAACAGATTTTTTCTCAGTTGAGTTACAGACAAGGTCCTAAATCTCGACAAAGTCCCTCCGTTGAAGTACAGACAAGTTCCTAAATCTCAGCAGAGAAGTTTTCTCAGTTGAATTACGGGCGAGTTCTTAAATATCGATGAAGATGTTTCCCTCCAGTCGAATTACTGACAAGTTCTTAAAACTCTGCAGAGATGTTTTTCTCAGTTGAAGTACAAACAAGTTCCTAAATCTCGACAAAGTTCCTCCGTTGAATTACAGACGAGTTCCTAAATCTCAGCAGAGAAGTTTTCTCAGTTGAATTACATGCAAGTTCTTAGATCTCGACGAAGATATTTCCCTCCAGCTGAATTACAGACAAGTTCTTAAAACTCAGCAGAGATGTTTTCTCAGTTGAAGTACAGACAAGTTCCTAAATCTCGACAAAGTTCCTCCGTTGAAATACAGACAGGTTCCTAAATCTCAGCAGAGAAGTTTTCTCAGTTGAATTACGGGCGAGTTCTTAAATTTCGACGAAGATGTTTCCCCAGTTGAATTACAGACGAGTTCTTAAATCTCAACAGAGAAGTTTTCTCAGTTGAATTACAGACAAGGTCCTAAATCTCGACAAAGTTCCTCCGTTGAATTACAGACAGGTTCCTAAATCTCAGCAGAGAAGTTTTCTCAATTGAATTACGGGCGAGTTCTTAAATCTCGACGAAGATGTTTCCCCGATTGAATTACAGGCGAGTTCTTAAATCTCGACGAAGATGTTTCCCCAGTTGAATTACGGACGAGTTCTTAAAACTCAGCAGAGATGTTTTCTCAGTTGAAGTACAGACAAGTTCCTAAATCTCGACACCTCAGTTGAATTACGGGCGAGTTCCTTTCCCTCAACAAAGATCAGACTTCCCCAGTGGAATCTTCCTCAACATTAGGTATGCAAGCTCTCGCTAAGGAATATCTTATGCGATCGACACTTCTCCAAACAGAATCTATAACCCCGTTCCCGACATCACAAAGCAACTACCACTTCATGCGAGTGCAAATTTCTGGGCACTCTAGTGTTCAATCCTCTTCCACCTTCGGATTACGAAAGGCACGAAAGCCAATCTACATCCTCAGGTTTAAGAAGATTGAACAGGGGAAGCTGTTGTACCCCAAAATTTCCCCTCCCATTTTTCTCAAAACATTGCAAGAAAAATCTCCAAGTTGCTCAAAGTAGTCCAAGAATTGGTCAGACAAGCTCTCTCATGAGGCAGTCTACCCCAAATTAGGGTTTTGTGTTGAATCAATATCCTTGAGTCCAAGTGACCCCAATTGCTCACAAATGTCCTAATATGTTCTCAATATCATCCATGTCAAGTTTCAAGCCTTGCAGAGGAATGTTGCTCAGTCAATTGCTCAAAAGGTCCAAAAGTCGATTGTGCTAGGGCAAAAGTCAACTGTGACCCAAATACAGTCAAACTTCAATATTTTTTGTCAACATTCTCATTTTTAAGGGTATTTCATCATTTGATCAATTTTTGATCATGATTCATCAAGGATTGCTCAAAATTCATCAAGATTCAAAAGTTGCTAAATTAGGGTTTTGTAGGAAAAGTCAACTCCACTTTGACCAAGCATAACTTTCTCATACTTTATGATAAATGAACCATCCAAAGCTCAATTTGAAGAGGATGAAATTCCGTACAATCCATCTTCATACCCCAAGATCAAAAAATGCACTCACAAGAAGTTATGAGTTTTGACATTATAGGTCATTTTTGAAAGTCAAGAAAAACACCTTTTTTGTCAATGCTTCTAACTTGAGCATGGAATATCAAAATGGGATGAGACCAAAAGGGTTGATTAGAGGACATCTCAATATTTCTAAAAGGTCCAAGAACACCTCCAAAAGTTCAAAATTGAAGAAGTTATGTATTGTTGAAGTTGGACTTTTTTTTGCAAAATTGCCAAAAGTTAACTATCCCCAAAACTTCAAATTTTGCCAAATGGGCCCATTCTTTTTCACTTGTTTTGAGTTTGCATTATTTCCCACGTGCTCTAGCCTTGCCCATGTGTCCATATCATATTTTTATTATTTAATTTGATTTTTATTTGAATTAATTCATTTTAAATCAAATAAAATCACATAAAATCAAAAACATTGAAAGCTAAAGATATTGTGATCATTTCAGGCTCCAACTACAGCTAGCATTGCAATCAAACTCGTATCAAGGTCATTATGCACAAGGAGATTGGATTCAAGCCCAAATTGGAAGGTTTTAATGGAAGATCAAATCAAATATTCAATCATCAATGGAGGAAGATTTGGATAAATTTTTTTACCCTAATGTATTGTACAATACATAAGGAGGCGAGAGGTACAAGAATCAGGGTTAGAGAGCAATTCTAGAGGCAGAACAAAACTTGCAAAAACAAGGAAAAAGTGTGGGATCGAAATCAAGGTTAGAGGTCATTTCAAGGCTTGGCAAGTATCTCAATCGTTTCCAGGCCATCTCCACAAGCAAAACCAATCCAAACCACGCGTTTTCAAGCTTCCTAGAGCATTGTAAGTCATCCACGGATTCCCCATATTCTTGAATTCTATTTGCACTATTCTTGCATCCATTGAATACAATAATTGCATATTTGTGATCACCACATCATTTACAAGCTTTTGGTATTATTTGATTGCATTTATCTGACTTGTAACAAGATCCACCATTATTAGGGTTTTATTCTTGTTTTTGGGGTTTTTTGCTTCAGGTACAATTAGCCCACATGATGGCCATGGTTATAATCAGAAGAGGATGACGAGTTCAACCATGGCTTTAGAAATCATTTTCATGGCCTGGAGAGGATTTTAGAACGATGCTACGCTTTTAGCTGCAGATAAAAATCCGCAGGTAAAAGTTACAGTTTTGGAGGACAGGGACGAAGACGTGTCGTCCACCCATTGGACCATTCAAATACATTGCGCGCATTTTTTATTTTCTGGCCATATGCTTTGTTTTTATATATTATACATTGTTTGTATTATTATAACAAAAACAACAACGCGCTTCAGTGGTAGCCACATAAGCCTTAAAGGACCCAAAGGCTAAAGGTCAGGGGTTCGATCCCTGCCTCTAGCAATTTTCATTTTTCTTGGTTATTTTCAGGAGATCTAGTGCGTATACAAGCCTGAAGTCCACCATGTTCATCCTTCATCCATATGCCAGATGGCTAGGTGGCCATATCTGGTGGCCAATCCTTGAAGGCGCACCATAAGCAAGTCAATGCACGTGCATGGAATCCCAAAAGTCAATTGGACTGGATGTTAATGGGTCAACAAATTTGCTTTCTACACACCCAAATCAGGCCCAATTTCTCATTCTCTTTATATTTATATTTATTTAACTTATTTACTTTATTTTTATTTAATTTATTTTCTAACCAATAAACAAATTTCCTTTTTTTTATCAAAAATCACAAAAAATATTTTTATCCAATAAAATTTCAGAATTCTTTTTTTTATTAATAAAACTAACTAATTAATTAGGTTTTTAATTCTAGGAAACTTTAATTTATTTTTGTAAATATTTAAAATTAATTAGAAATCATTAGGTTTTAACTCTAATTCAATTATTTTAATTTCTTCCTTAAAATATCAAAAACTCCAAAATATGTCATTTACTAGTTTTTATTAATTAATTTATTTAATTTCTAATTTAGTATTTAATTTAGGATTTAATTTCTTTTCTCAAAATAAAAACAACAAAAAAAGCATTTTCTTTTAAAAGGGTCAAAACCCTAAATTTCGCATCCGATTTAATTTCGCGTCGCGCTTTATTTTCTTTATCCAATTAATGTATCTGCTTATGGTTTGTAATAATAATTAGGACATTTAATTATTTTAACGCTTTATTTTATTTTCAAAGGGTTGCTTTTGGTGATGTAAATACCCGACGCCTTGTAATAATTAGTTTTAATTTCCGCATTTTAATTCTGCAAATTACAACTGTTAGATGTTTGATAATAGGGCTTGCATGACAAGAATGAATACCTAATTTAAAAAACAGTTAGATCACCCTTAACATGTGCAAAGATAAAAATATATGAAAACAACACATTCACACATGCGCACTCCTAGGATACACCCCACTTGGTTGCCTTCGTACACGGTCATTGAGTATAGGTCATTTTAGAGGTCGTCCTCTTGTCTAAAAGATCATAGTTTCCTCGAAACGGTTGTCTTGGATATTGTTGCCTCAAACAAATGATCTAAGACATTAGGGCTACCGCTAAAGTGTCCTAACATTGCTTTGGTGATCGTATGTCCCTCATTCGAATTGACCCTCAAACTCCAACGACGGTGCTACCTAATCACTAATAGTGGGATAGCATTGTCTAAAGGAAATTAGCATAGAACGATTCTTTTTTCGAGTAGGTAGACAGTTCTTAGATACTTGCTCATCCAAAATAAAACTTTTTTTTCACACTTACACTCCTTTTCAAACAAAGTTTTCAAAAACACTTCATTACACTCTTGAGGACAGAAGCAAGAGTTAAATCGAAGTTAAAAACAAAAACTTTTCAAAACCCACAAGCATAAAGAAAACAATTTTGAAAATGATGAGCAAGTACCTAAGAGCCCGTAGATAACTACGGATAGAAAGGGTGATAATACCTTCCCTTTCTATAATCGACCCCCCCGTACTCAGAGATAATCTCGAAAAAGGAATTTTCCTGTGCTTTTTTCCTTTCCTTGTTGGATAAAATAAAAGTCGGTGGCGACTCTTGCTTACCGCGACATTTTGCGAATACAAAACACAAAACGCAAACCAGCATTCCAAAAACAGTCAGTTCTTCCCAACGTATCACATCCATCTTACTGAAATAAACAGTAGAGAGATAAGGAAACTTGTTGCAAAGACCTGTTTATGTTCATGATGAATGATATGTATCCATGCAATGCATTCAAGGATTTTAAAATTCAAATTTGTTTTAAACAAAAAAGAAACACACGTCATATTAATAAGATAGAATTTGAGTACATCAAATGCCCCTTGGGCAAAAATAATACAAAATTCTAAGATAAAAAGACATTGCACATCCTCTTTGGTGCAATGTAGGTATTGAGAGTCTTCTCTTCATGAAGTAGCCGAGTGAGTTCAAAAACCTTTTTCTCGCTTGCGTAGAATTGGGCTTCGAAAGTATCGCGCTCTCCTTTGAGCTGTATCCAATCCCTTTGTAGGTCTTCGAGTGATGTCGGCATGTCAGGATGTAGGATAGTGTATGGAACTTCTCCTTCCTTAATAGGCTCAATAATCACTGGGAGAATGGAGGGATAAGGCATCATAAGACTTTGAGCGCGGGTTCGTACCCACTTGAGGTAAGGCTCAAGAGGGATGGAATTCTTGTGTCCCAAAGTCTTGCCATCCACCTTGTTTAGAATCCTCCAAGCTCGGAACGGGTTGTAGGTGATGCCTCCCCTAATGCCAAGTAGAGGTACATTAGGGAATTCCCCACAATGGTCAAAAATGATAACATTCTCTTTGGATCGAGAACACCAATGAATATTTGAATGTTTAAGTGTCATCAACCTTTGTGACAACCTCAAACCTTGCTCATTCTTCAAGACTGATTGGGGAAGATGAGAAATAAACCATCTTGTCAGGATAGGAGTACAACACATAAGAACACCTATTTTCCTCATTGTACGAGTGTGAAAAGAGTGTAGGATATCCCTAAGCAATGTAGGCACCAGGTTGCGAGACATGAAGTGGTGGGATATCCCTAGCAGAGTCGCCAGTTCTGTGATGCGGTGGGAGAACTGACTTGAGGTTTTGCATTTTGTCGCAAATGTTGCGGTTAGCAAGAGTCTCCATCGACTTTTCTTTTATCCAAAAGGAAAGGTAAAAAGCACAGGAAAGACCTTTGGGATGTTTTCTTGAGTTCGGGGGGTAGATTATAAAAAGGGAAGGTGCTAGCACCCTTTTCATCCATGGTTTTCCATGGGCTCTTAGTTACTTGTTTAGATCACTTGATTTGTTTTGTTTGAAATGGTGTTTGGTGTGGTTTTGAAAGTATTTTGAAAAGAAGCCATTGTTTAGGCAATCTTTGTAATGATTCTCGTTCGTAAGAATGTATACAAAGATGTTTGTCTTTTGAAAATGTTTCAATGTTTTGAAATGTGTGTGTGTTTGTTTTTGAAAATAGCAAGGATTATTTTGAAATGGAGCAAGTAACTTAGAAGCTATCTACCTACTCAAATGTCTTTCTTGTGCATTTTTATTCCTTTGACATTGTTGACTTACCATTGATTTGGTAAGCAACCCTATCGTTGGATGTAAACGGGACGGGCGTGTGTCATCGTATAGCCATGATAGCAATGTTGCCAAGTATCTTAGCATTTTTGAGGGACCAAGATCATTTTGTTTAGGCAACCTTTGAATAGTGTCATCGAGGGACTATGATCTTATTTTTGTTTTGTTTTGCCAAGATGCTTCGCATGCGTAACATGGCCATTTTATTTTAAGCAACCAAGTGGGAGAAACCCTAAGGGTGCTTGTGTGCAAAGTGTGTCTTTTTAATGCTTTTGTCTTGTATTTAGGGTTTTCTATTTTGCTTTGTTTTTGTTCTTGTCATGCAAACCCTAATTACTAGTCATAGTATATAAAGCGATAAATTGCGTAAAATAAACTAAGCTATTACAACAATTTTTGTGGGAGGGGGGGATACAAGTTTGAATGGGGATTTGCACAAATATAAAACTAAATATATTATTACAACCAAATCGAAATTGCGCGAATTAAATAAATAATACAAATATTTAAAATGTAATGCAATATGTATGTAAAAAGAAAAGATTTTTTATGTCTTGTTTTTTGTATGAAAAATATTTAATTTAAACCTAAAAAAAATAAGGAAAAATATATATATTCTTTTTGAAAGGGATGAAATCCTAATTTTTATTTAAAGAAAATAATGTTTCATATTTATCAACTTGTATATTTTTTGTATAAAAATAAATAAATAATATTATGTTTAAATATTAAAAATTAAATATGTCTAAAAAATAAATATTTATGAATATAAAAATGTATAATAAAAATGTTAAGTATTTTTAATTATGTTTACAAGTTATTTAAGGAAAATAAACTCTATTTATCAAAATAAAATATTTTTTCACGTGAGAAAAAAATAAAAAAATAAAATAAAAGTGTGAAAATAAATAAGTCATTTTTAGGATTTTTTTATCATTTAGAAAAAATAAACAAAAGTATTAAATATGAAAATATGAAAAAAAAATACAAAAATATAAAAAGCTAGTCAGGGGGTGCAATAGCAAGTCAGGGGGGTGTGATTAGCAAAAACAAAAAGGCCAAGGCGCCAAAAAGCCCAGAACTTCATCCCTGTCCTTTGGTCAGCTTCCTGCGTGCGCTTTCATGTTCAAACTGTATCTTGCTTATGCTTGCATAAAAACAAAAACTCATAACATGAAACATGTGGCATTTGAGCTCACGATTTCAACCATATAAATTATGTAACCTAACTCTTAAAGATCAAGGAGAATTTTTGAATCCCTAATTCGTGACCTAACTTTTTCAGAGTTTTCAATCTTCAAATTCTCTTAGCACAAGTAATATAAATGAAAAGTAATGATATGTACAGCTTCGTTATGATGAGAGCTACATTTTTTCTTCACAAATCGTGGCTTGAAGTTGCCTATATACAGAGATAGAGTTTAAGGAAATACGTCCTTCAGCTGGAATCATGTAGGACAATATAGGGACTTTAATGGAGGCTAGGTGATTGTTTAAGCTTCCTTGAACTTCCCTGAACTTATTCCAATGCTTATCTTGCTCTGAGGATGGCTGGAACTCTCTGACCAAGTCCAACTGTAAGCTTCCAAGTTGAAAATGGCAGATGCAGAAAAAGGGGTTACAGAACCAAGGTGATGGCTTGAATTTATTAGTTATCAAGTGTATAAGATGCTTGAAGTGATTAAACACAAAACGCACGAGCCAAATGAGAGTTGGCTGTGCTTTTGCAGAAAATCTGTATGCTTGGGCAGAATTTTGGTGTTTTTGAATTTGAGCGTGTTTCAAGTCCAAGCAAAACCTGTTATGCCTTGTACCAAGTTTGCAAATATGTAGAGAAGTGATCCAAAGTCAGCTCTTACTAGTTGTGCAAACTCTAGCCCTTTTTGCAATTTTTCTTGCATTTGAAGCAAAGTTGACATGACCAATCCCACATGCTTGTACTAGCTTGCTTGAGGGCTGAAATGAGCTTGTACAATTTGCTTGAGAGATGTAGAGTTTGTATGCATCAAGGGGACAGGTTCAATGCTCAAGATTGACAAAGTTGCAAAAGTTCCCCTTTATGAAAATGGCATTTAACCTTTTAGCCAAAAATGGAAATACATTTTGTGTAAAGCTTCAAAAGCAAAGATAAAGGCTTTATATTATGAGTATGCATTTAATTATGGAGTTTATAACAAGCTTAGTACCTGTAAAGCAAGATATAACTAACATAGATTTGATTTGCAACTTGATGCTATGTGAAAATGGCTTGAACAAAAGTGAGAAAATGCCAACTTCCCTTCTTCGATTTTCTCTACTCAAAAATGATCTTGGAGAGTTCTTGGACAATTTGGAAAGCTCAGAATGTGCTATATAATCCATCTTTGAAATTTAATTTGAGAGACCTCTTGGAACTAGGTGCAACGTTTCCATGAAGTTGGGTCCAAAACCGGCCTAAATTAGGGCAAAATTTCACTAAGTTATTTAGTTCATGGGCCTATGTTCACAAATTCATAACTTGAGATCCAAGCATCTTTAGGGAAAAGTTTGTGAAGAAAAGTTGTAGATTTCATGGAGGACTACAACTTTCATGTTGGGAGTTTTCTTTGAATCATAATTCATCATGGTGAAAAAGTGGTGCAAAGTTGAGAAAAAATAAGAAAATTTTTATACTTAGAAAAATTCTAAGTTATGAAAATTTTCAAATTAAAACCCTAATTTTCAAATTTGGTTTTCTTGGTGAACAAGTTTCATATTTTGACATATCTTGATGAATTATGACCCTTGGTACTTGATTTTGACCAAAAAGTCAAAGTTTGAATTTTCAGTATACATTTGACTTTTGATCAGTTGACTGCAAATTTCATCTGTCAATCCAATGAACTTGAGATCTTTTGAACAATGTAATTAGGTCAATATGATGCCATTGAATCCTTGAAATCATGCTTCAACTCAATTGGTCATTGGCTAGGTTAAAAATCAGAAATTGCCCTTTCTCAATGAAAACCCTAATTTTGACCATTTTGCCCTTTTGATGATTTGATCAAATTTCTTGAGGAGTTGTGATCCAAAATTGATCAAATGGTACATATGAGTCTAAAATGTTGATGTGGATAAAAAATTATGAAGTTTGACTGTAAATTGACCATGGTTGACTTTTTCCCCAATACAGTTGATTTTTTGGTCAATTGTCCAATTGATTGATAAAAAATGTGGTTCAAGGCTTGAAACCTAACATGAGCAATCTTAGGGGTCCAAAATTATGTATGAAAGTCACATGAAGCATTGATGGTCCAAAAATCCCTGTGCAAACTCAAACCCTAATTTTGGGTGATCAGTACAAGATGAGATGTCTTGAGCTGACCAAACCCTAATCCTGCCTTGAGTCAAAGAAGTCTTGTGAGAAAAATCTTGATAAATGAGAGGGCAAATTTTGGGGTACAACAGTTGCCCCTGTTCAATCTTCTTGAACCTGAAGAGTTAGGTTGGCGAGTTTTGTCGTTCGTGACTCGAAGGTAAAAGATGATTGGACACTAGAGTGCCCTTAAATTTGCACTCGATAAAGTGTAGTTGAGGGAATGGGTTTAAAGATGCCATTTGGAGAGGTGATAGAATCTTGTTGGAGATGGGATTGTAGATTCCATCCAATATTGTTTTCTGAATTGTAAGTTGTAAGTCAGAAGAATAAGTATCAGAATGGTGTCCGCGTCTGGAACGTATCTGAGCTGCATCTTGAACTTGCAATCTGAATGAGAAATAGAATAACATCCGCATTTGGAGCATATCTGAACTGTATCTGAATTTGAAAACTGAATGAGTAATAGAATGGCTTCCATGTCTGGAGCGTATCTGAACTGTATCTGAGCTTAAATCTGAATAAGTGACAAAATGGCAACCGTGTGTGGAGCGTATCTGGATTGCATCTTGAAGTTGAGGTCTGAATGAGTAATATAATGGCTTCCGTGTCTGGAGCGTATATGTACTGTATCTGAAAGCTGAATATGAATGAGTAACAGAATGACTTCCGTGTCTGGAGTGTATCTGAACTGTATCTGAAGTTGAGGTCTGAATGAGTAATAGAATGGCTTTCGTGTCTGGAGCGCACCTGAACTGTATCATGAACTTGAAATCTGAATGAGTGACAGAATGGAAACCGTGTCTGGAGCGTATTTGTACTGTATCTGAAGTTGAGGTCTGAATGAGTAATATAATGGCTTCCGTGTCTAGAGCGTATCTGTACCGTATCTGAAATCTTTGAACATTGTTAATGGTAGCTGTTAATCTTATCCTGAAAAGGGTAAAATGTTAGCTGAAACACAAAGTTATGTTGCATGAAATGTATGATGCAATATATGTGTTTTATCAATGTTTATGACATATGGATGTAATGTATGCACATGTAAGCTGATTTGCTGAGGAAAATAAATCCTTGATTGCTGAGGATATGTGGATTCTTCATGTCTTGAAGTTGGAGTATTAACAAAAATTCTGTTGCGAGCGATGTCGTATACTGCTTGAGTAATCTGCTTGGGGAATCCAGAGAATTTTGATGACTTCTGCTGGGAATTAATAAGGAGAATCTTCATTCTTTTGGGGAGCAATGAAAACTCTGTGGGGAAAAAACTTATTCCTGTTTGGAAAAAATTCAGGAGTTTCGGTCGTCTGCCACTCTACTGGGGAATTATCCGAAGTTAGCTGTTGTCCGGTTGATTTTCAGGCTTCAAGATGACCTGCTGAGGAATTTGGAGAAACTGAATGGTTTCCGCTGGGGATTGGTAGTTGGAAGTTTCAGCTCCACTGGGGATCTTAATGATGTACTGTAGGGATTGCTCGTGGAATAGCCTAAAGACGTTTTCCTATTATTTCAAGATTCCCCAGCAGAGTCGCCAGTTCTATGATGCGGTGGGAGAACTGACTTGAGGTTTTGCGTTTTGTCGCAAATGTTGCGGTTAGCAAGAGTCGCCACCGACTTTTCTTTTATCCAAAAGGAAAGGTAAAAAGCACAGGAAAGACCTTTGAGATGTTTTCTTGAGTTCAGGGGGTAGATTATGAAAAGGGAAGGTGCTAGCACCCTTTTCATCCATGGTTTTCCATGGGCTCTTAGTTACTTGTTTAGATCACTTGCTTTGTTTTGTTTGAAATTGTGTTTGGTGTGGTTTTGAAAGTATTTTGAAAAGAGGCCATTGTTTAGGCAATCTTTGTAATGATTCTCGTTCGTAAGAATGTATACAAAGATGTTTGTCTTTTGAAAATGTTTCAATGTTTTGTAAGATGTTTTGAAATGTGTGTGTGTTTGTTTTTGAAAATAGCAAGGATTGTTTTGAAATGGAGCAAGTAACTTAGAAGCTATCTACCTACTCAAATGTCTTTCTTGTGCATTTTTATTCCTTTGACATTGTTGACTTACCATTGATTTGGTAAGCAACCCTATCTTTGGATGTAAACGGGACGGGCGTGGGTCATCGTATAGCCATGATAGCAATGTTGCCAAGCATCTTAGCATTTTTGAGGGACCAAGATCATTTTGTTTAGGCAACCTTTGAATAGCGTCATCGAGGGACTATGATCTTATTTTTGTTTTGTTTTGCCAAGATACTTCGCATGCGTAACATGGCCATTTTATTTTAGGCAACCAAGTGGGAGAAACCCTAAGGGTGCTTGTGTGCAAAGTGTGTCTTTTTCATGCTTTTGTCTTGCATTTAGGGTTTTCTATTTTGCTTTGTTTTTGTTCTTGTCATGCAAACCCTAATTACTAGTCATAGTATATAAAGCGATAAATTGCATAAAATAAACTAAGCTATTACAACAATTTTTGTGGGAGGGGGGAATACAAGTTTGAATGGGGATTTGCACAAATATAAAACTAAATATATTATTACAACCAAATCGAAATTGCGCGAATTAAATAAATAATACAAATATTTAAAATGCAATGCAATATGTATGTAAAAAGAAAAGATTTTTTATGTCTTGTTTTTTGTATGAAAAATATTTAATTTAAACCTAAAAAAAATAAGGAAAAATATATATATTCTTTTTGAAAGGGATGAAATCTTAATTTTTATTTAAAGAAAATAATGTTTCATATTTATCAACTTGTATATTTTTTGTATAAAAATAAATAAATAATATTATGTTTAAATATTAAAAATTAAATATGTCTAAAAAATAAATATTTATGAATATAAAAATGTATAATAAAAATGTTAAGTATTTTTAATTATGTTTACAAGTTATTTAAGGAAAATAAACTCTATTTATCAAAATAAAATATTTTTTCACGTGAGAAAAAAATAAAAAAATAAAATAAAAGTGTGAAAATAAATAAGTCATTTTTAGGATTTTTTTATCATTTAGAAAAAATAAACAAAAGTATTAAATATGAAAATATGAAGAAAAAAATACAAAAATATAAAAAGCTAGTCAGGGGGTGCAATAGCAAGTCAGGGGGTGTGATTACCAAAAACAAAAAGGCCAAGGCGTCAAAAAGCCCAGAACTTCATCCATGTCCTTTGGTCAGCTTCCTGCGCGCGCTTCCATGTTCAAACTGTATCTTACTTATGCTTGCATAAAAACAAAAACTCATAACATGAAACATGTGGCATTTGAGCTCACGATTCCAACCATATAAATTATGTAACCTAACTCTTAAAGATAAAGGAGAATTTTTGAATCCCTAATTCGTGACCTAACTTTTTCAGAGTTTTCAATCTTCAAATTCTCTTAGCACAAGTAATATAAATGAAAAATAATGATATGTACAACTTTGTTATGATGAGAGCTACATTTTTTCTTCACAAATCGTGGCTTGAAGTTGCCTATATACAGAGATAGAGTTTAAGGAAATACCTCCTTCAATTGGAATCGTGTAGGACAATGTAGGGACTTTAATGGAGGCCTGGTGATTGTTTAAGCTTCCTTGAACTTCCCTGAACCTATTCCAATGCTTATCTTGCTCCGAGGATGGCTGGAACTCTCTGACCAAGTCCAAATGCAAGCTTCCAAGTTGAAAATGGCAGATGCTGAAACAGGGGTTACAGAACCAGGGCGATGGCTTGGATTGATTAGTTATCAAGTGTATAAGATGCTTGAAGTGATTAAACACAAAACGCACGAGCCAAATGAGAGTTGGTTGTGCTTTTGTAGAAAATCTGTATGCTTGGGCAGAATTTTGGTTTTTTTGAATTTGAGCGTGTTTCAAGTCGAAGCAAAACCTGTTATGCCTTGTACCAAGTTTGCAAATATGTAGAGAAGTGATCCAAAGTCAGCTCTTACTAGCTGTGCAAGCTCTAGCCCTTTTTGCAACTTTTCTTGCATTTGAAGCAAAGTTGACATGACCAATCCCACATGCTTGTACTAGCTTACTTGAGGGCTGAAATGATCTTGTACAATTTTCTTGAGAGCTGTAGAGTTTGTATGCATCAAGGGGACAGGTTCAATGCTCAAGATTGACAAAGTTGCAAAAGTTCCCCTTTATGAAAATGGCATTGTAACCTTTTAGCCAAAAATGGAAATACATTTTGTGTAAAGCTTCAAAAGAAAAGATAAAGGCTTTAGCTTCTGAGTATGCATTTAATTATGGAGTGTATATAAAGCTTAGGACCTATAAAGCAAGATATAACCAGCATAGATTTGATTTGCAACTTGATGCTATGTGAAAATGGCTTAAACAAAAGTGAGAAAATGCCAACTTCCCTTCTTCGATTCTCTCTACTCAAAAATGATCTTGGAGAGTTCTTTGACATTTCTGAAATCTTGTAATGTGCTCTATAATCCATCTTTGAAATGAAATTTGAGATACCTCTTGGAACTAGGTGAAAATTTGCCATGAAGTTAGGTCCAAAACCTGCCTAAATTAGGGCAAAATTTCACTAAGTTATTTAGTTCATGGGCCTATATTCACAAATTCATAACTTGAGATCCAAGCATCTTTAGGGAAAAGTGTATGAAGAAAAGTTGTAGATTTCATGGAGGACTACAACTTTCATGTTGGAAGTTTTCTTTGAATCAAAATGCATCATGGTGAAAAAGTGGTGCAAAGTTGAGGAAAAATAAGAAAAAATTTATACTTAGAAAAATACCAAGTTATGAAAATTTTCAAATTAAAACCCTAATTTTCAAATTTGGTTTTCTTGGTGAACAAGTTTCATATTTTTACATATCTTTATGAATTATGACCCTTGGTACTTGATTTTGACAAAAAGTCAAAGTTTGACTTTTCAATATACAATTGACTTTTTGATCAGTTGACTGCAAATTTCATCTGTCAATCCAATGAACTTGAGATCTTTTGAACCATATAATTAGGTCAAGATGATGCCATTGAATCCTTAAAATCATTCTTGAACTCAATTGGCCATTGGCTAGGTTAAAAATCAGAAATTGCCCTTTCTTAGTCAAAACCCTAATTTTGACCATTTTGCCCTTTTGATGATTTGATCAAATTTCTTGAGGAGTTGTGATCAAAACTTGATCAAATGGTACATATGAGTCTAAAATGTTGATGTGGATAAAAAATTATTAAGTTTGACTGTAAATTGGCCATGGTTGACTTTTTCCCCAATACAGTTGATTTTTAGGTCAACTGTCCAATTGATTGATAAAAAATATGGTTCAAGGTTTGAAACTTAACATGAGCAATCTTAGGGGTCCAAAATGATGTATGAAAGTCACATGATGAATTGATGGTCCAAAAATCCTTGTGCAAACTCAAACCCTAATTTTGGGTGATCAGTACAAGATGAGATGTCTTGAGCTGACCAAACCCTAATCCTGCATTAAGTCAAAGAAGTCTTGTGAGAAAAATCTTGATAAATGAGAGGGAAAATTTTGGGGTAAAACACACATGTTTTGGACCATCCAATTTGGTCCAAACTTACTCTTTAGGCTTGCTGGAAGAGAATGGAATGGAGGTTTTATAGTGAAAGGGCTTGTAATAAGTATTTGGAGAGTTTAGGGTTCTTGAGAAAATTTGGTGTTTTGACAAGTATTTTGGAGGCAAGGCTTTTTGTGTCCCTTTGTATGAGAATTTCTAAGATTATATAGGCAAAATTAGGTCTAAGATATGTGGGCTTGGACCTTGTAGGAGAAGATATAATTTTATCTCATTTATTTTTCATTATTAATGAATAAGTAAAAAATAATTAAAATAATTAAAATAAAAATAGGTCAAGGGATTTATGAATGAATTCTGAGGTGTATGGTATAAAGCACGTTTGGACTCTCAAACCATGGCCCAATAGCCCAAAATAACAAGCTTGCTCACTTTGAACTTCATGCATTTGCTCAAAATTTCCCAACTTGCAATGGTTATAACTCTCTCAATTTTCATTTTTTTTAAGTTGATCTTGGATGTTTTGAAAATATCAATATGTCCTATACAACCTCCATGTTGATCATTTTTGGTTTTGAATATTTTATCTTGATCTAAGTTGTCTTGACAAAAAGTTTCTTTTTGTTGACTTTTGAAATGACCTATAATATATTGGCTTATATCTCTCAAATGGTGCATTTTTGGACTTGAGCTTAGAGAGACAAAGTTGTATAGAATTGAATTTCATTTAATATTGGCTTTGGTTGTGGAAAATTTTATGAAGTATGTGAAATTTATGCTAGGTCAAAATTCAGTTGACTTCTCCTAAGGAAACCCTAATTTTGTAACTTTTGACTTTTGATGTTTTGAGGGCTTTTCTTGAGGAATCATGATAAAACTTTGATGAAATGATGGATATGACTTAAAAATGTTGATGTTGACCAAAAATCATGAAGTTTGACTGTATGTTGACCACAATTGACTTTTTACCCAATACAGTTGATTTTCAGTCATCTGAGCCATTGGCTGAGCAAACTTGCGATGCAAGGCATGACATTTGGGATGAACATTATTAGAGACAAATAAGGAGTCATGAAAACCATTTTAGACCTTGGAAACCCAATCTTCCTTGATAAATATAAAACCCTAGTTGTGAGTCCATTGCTTAGGAGGAGAATTTATCTGATCAATTCTTGAGCAACCTTGAGCATTTGAGAATCCTAGAAGAATGTCTTAAAGAAAAATGAGTGGGAAAATTTTGGGGTACAACAGTGCATATCTTCCATAATCTTCTCTGCTTCCTTCTTATCTACACAAAGAAGCAGAGTCGAATCATGGTTGCATTTGTATAAAATTCCATTGCTCAGAAATAACTTGGCAGAGAACCTCCATAGAAATTTCTTGTCATTTATAAATGTCCACCTTTCACATCAATTGAAGATGTTCTTTATGTCAAAGGACTAAAGCACAATCTTCTAAGTATTAGCCAACTATGTGACAAAGGCTTCAGGATCAAGTTCACTAAAGATGAATGTTTGATAGAAGATGAAGTCACACATGAGGCTAAACTTAAAGGTAAAAGAGTAAATAATATTTTTATGTATTCCCTTAACGATTTGTCTTTGAAGGTTAAATGTCTCATGGCAAACAACAACGACTCATGGCTATGGCACAAAAGAATCGCTCATATTCATATGGAGCATTTAAACAAATTGATTAAGCATGACCTTGTTGTTGGGCTGCCTAAGATATAGTTCATCAAAGATAGACTTTGCGATGCATGTCAAAAGGGAAAGCAAACAAAATCAACTTTCAAATCCAAGAATGTGGTGTCCACTACTAGACCACTACAATTTCTTCATATGGACTTGTTTGGCCCTTCAAGAACAAGAAGCTTCGGAGGTAATGTATACGCTCTAGTTATTGTTGATGACTTTTCTAGATATACTTGGACACTCTTTTTAGTGCAGAAAAATGATGCATTCAAGGCGTTCAAGATATATGCAAAGCAAATTCAAAATGAGAAGTCACTATCTATTGCTTCCATAAGAAGCGACCATGGTGGAGAATTCCAGAATTCCTCCTTTGAAGATTTCTGTGAAGAACATGGAATATCACATAATTTCTCAGCACCAAGGACTCCTCAACAGAATGGAGTTGTAGAAAGGAAGAATAGGTCTCTTATTGAACTTGCAAGGACAATGCTTAGTGATTCAAACCTTCCAAAATATTTTTTGGTGGATGCGGTAAGCACGGCATGCTTTGTAAGCAATAGAGTAAATATTCGACCTATCTTGAAGAAAACTCCATATGAACTCTTTCGAGGAAGGAAACCAAATATTTCATTCTCTCATGTCTTTGGCTGCAAATGTTTTGTCCTTAACAACGACAAAGACAACCTTGGTAAGTTTGATGAAAAATCAGATGAAGGTATTTTTCTTGGTTACTCCTTATCTAGTAAAGCTTATCGTATTTACAATAAAAGAACTTTAATTATTGAGGAATCTATGCATGTATCATTTGATGAATCTAACCCCTCCGAGGAGGATACTATTGTTTTAAATAATGATGATGAGATTCTAGATATTCCTCAAGAAGATGGATCCAAGACCAACAATGAGAATCAATTAAAACAACAAGAAGAACAAATTCCAGATGAATCAAATATCAATGATCTACCTAAGGAATGGAGAATCCATATAGATCACCCTATTGATAAAATCATCGGTGACATAAGTCAAGGCGTTTCAACAAGATTGAATCTCAAAGATGCTTGCTTGAACATGGCGTTCATTTCTCAAATCGAACCTTCCAAAGTCGACGACGCATTAGGAGACGACCAATGGATAATTGCTATGCAAGAAGAATTAAATCAGTTCGAGAGAAATAAAGCTTGGGAACTTGTTCCTAGACCAAGTGACAAACACATTGTTGTACCCCAAAATTTGCCCTCGCATTTTTCCTCAAGAAATCACAACTTCAGGCTTTTCCTGATTTTTCAGATTGGCTCAAGAATCGGTCAAACAGACTTTTCTCGGCAGTCAGACAAAATTAGGGTTTTCACGGCTCTGGGGCAGTTCATACAATTTGTTTAAAGTTTGGTTGATTTTGGCTCAGTTTTGATCAGGCAAACGTTCTTTGGCATTTAATCAGGAATTAGGGTTTTTTGTGTGCGCGTTCTCAGAAAGATTTAAATTCTACAGCACTTTTCAAGTTATGCTGAGATATGGATTGAAACATTTGGATTGAGTTCGCACTGTGTGATTAAATCAGTGAAAGGATACATTCAGTTTGAATTTGCAGTGTTTGGTAAAAATCAGTAAAAAGGGGAATGCGTCTGATCAGTTGTTGTGATTAACTGTTGCTTTGCTTTGAATGTTGGAAATGCAAGGTTTAACTGATCAAATGCTAAAGCATTGTTTATTTAAATTATTTATTATTCTAAGATTAAATGATTGGAATTTATTTTCAATTATTTTAATTAAAGAATTATAAATAATAAGTAAACAATAGGAGAAAAAATAATTAATTGGATAAAAAAACTTTTATTGATTTTTAAATTAATTGTACAATTGTTTTGTTGTTTACAACAATGATTTTACATTTTATTTAAACTTAAATAAAAAAAAGCTATCCTAAACATTTTTCTAATCTTCAATTCTTCATCTGCCATCCCTTGCTCCAGTGCTCCATTCATTTTTTTATCTGCAAATGAAAAAAAGAAAAGTCAATAGCAGATAAATAAATAAAGAGACAGATAAAATTACAGTTCATCATTAAGGGCAACTGATTGGGATCAGTTAACCCTCTCTGCAAATCACGGGATTCCTCCCGGTTCACAAAGAGGGACAATTATTTATTTGCTAAACTTTGAAAGAATGCACAAGTCAAATTGTCAAACAACATAGTTCAAATCTCAAACAAACTGCATAGTTCAAATCTCAAACAACAACTGCACAGTTCAAATCAAACTACAAAGTCCAAATTCAAACATTCTGCCAAAAGTACAAGGCTACTCAAAGCTGTCAAAAAGAAGATTTGGAAAGATATCAAAGATACAAAAAGTACAAGAAGCTGTCAAAAGAAGGGACAAATATGCAGAGGAAGATTAGTATGCAAGCAACATAACTCATTTTCATCATTTCCCAAGTTGCCCTTTCATAAAAAAAAGTACAAAGCATAAACATTATTTTAATGCTAAACTGTACTGAAGAGAGAGAGAAGAGAAAAAGAAAGCAGGTTTACAAGGCTTTAGGCAGGAAGAAAAATATAAAAACAAACTGAACACAGTACAGTGAGAGAGGCAGCAAAACAACCATGACAAAGATATCAAAGATAAAAACTTGGATCCCTGTCAAGCCACAGCCAGAACCTGCTGAAGCCTTTTATCCCCTGCATAAACATAAAAACCAGGCCAAGCTGAAACATAAACCTGGAGTCAAACTCAAAACAAGCTCAAACTCAGAAAACCTGCGCCTAAGACCTGCCTTCCACCAGTTTTCAAAACCTCCAGCATAACCAATATAACCACAAGCATATCAAACCAAAAAGCCAATTTACAAGCCCCCTAAACTCTAAGCCTGTAACATAAACACACAAAAATATACAAACCTGCATAAACCCCCATCCCAAACCTGTGCAAGAACCATTCATAACCTGCATAAACCCTCATACCCTGTCAAGCCCTGCTATTCACACAAGGCCACTACCTGTAAACCTTGCAAGTCCCAGTCCTCAAACCCATATAAAACCAAAAAAACCAGTAGAAGCATCAACTTGTCAAGCCTATACCAACCAACCAGCCTCACAACCTGTCAACTAAACATCAAACAGACCAAACCATGAAACCAATTTCCAAACCCTCAAGCCCTCAAAAAGTTTCGTCATTGGAAAATCAAAGCGTCCAACAAAATAGGCAACAGAAGTAAGGAATAGGCAACTCAGTGACAAACACACGGCCCTCAGAAGGTTCATCACAGGGCAGTAAAAAAAGGGGGCATAGCATACAAAATAGGCAACACAAGCGTACAGAAGGCAACATAAGCTGGTGAAGCATTTCAAGGCGAACCAACCCTCAGATTGGAATCATCATAGGCATTTTTATCAAGAGAGTACACAGAAAAAGCAAGCAAGCATAATCATATCACAACTCAGAATAGGCATTCGAGTAAAAGGCAACACAAGAAGGAGAAGAAGAAAAAAAGATATATATATATATATATATATATATATATATATATATATATATATATATATATATATATATATATATATATATATATATATATATATATATATATATATATATATATATATATATATATATATATATATATATATATATATATATATATATATATATTAAGCTTTCAGACGAACATCACAAAGCCTAAAGAAGAGTACAGAAATACCAGGAGTCCTTGCAAAGCTAGCCTCATCGAGCATACCCCTTCACCGTCGAGCCTCTTAAGCGCCTCCACCATTCCTTCCCCTCTTCAGTAAAAGGTAGTATATTTTCTTTCATCCCTTCTCACGTACCTCCAACAAAATCAATAATGAACACAACATAAGAAATCAAAATCAAAATACGTAATCAAAAACAGTAAAATCATAACATGCAAATCTAAAACGCCTAACAAGTTTGAGACAATTCGTTACCTTGTGTAATCGTTGCCTGAGCAATCTGAGGGGAGAAGAGCAAACGGCGCTGGTGGCTGAGGCGAAAGGTTTGAGCAAGGCGTTCGGCGTGAACGGAGAAGACAAAGTGACACAAACGGCGCCTCTGCCTCTGTAAACTCTAGCATTTCTCAACTGAAAGCAAATAATCAAACCCTAAAACTTGTTTCGAGCAAATGGGCCTAACACGTTTCTGAAGCACCTAAAGCCCAAACGAACTTCTGATTAGCACCCCTTTTTCTTTTAATTCTTCCTTTTATTGTCTTTAATCAATATATTTCACATTAAGTAACCACACTTTTCAATATTAGTTCTTTTTTTTATTAATTAACAATAATTATTGGTATGTAATATAATTTTGATTTTTGTATATAATATAATTATAAATAATACCCTATTTAAAGAATACCCTAAACATTTCTTTTTTTCCTAATTAGAATAATTTTATTTGTAAATAAAATACAAATGCATAAGAATAACTCTTGAAATATCACTTGTATATAATATTTGAAAATACATCTTTTATACATAATATAATTTAAACTTAAAACATTCTTTTATTTAATTAAAACATTCTTTTTGTTCATATTAACAATATACAAGAAAATACAAAAGATTAAGTAAATAGATATTTAATTCTTTTCATTTAGGTTAAACAATGTTTAATAATACATTTAAATTCACATTTTCGCACCTGTAAATAAATTACATACATACACTTACACGTACCCTTACACAATACATTTCACATTATACGCTTGATACAAATACATTTACATTGCTCCTATACACATTTGCTTATCTTATACATTGCTATACGTTACATTTACATTTGATCGATTCGATTTGGTTGTAATCTATTGGACACTACATTCCTAAAGTCGCATCCCCATTTGTGAATTTTTACCCCCACTCCCGGATACTTATTTTGTAATAGCGTAGACTTTAAATTCTTGCAATTTATCGCTTTCAATTATACCATGGTTAGACCTAGGGTTTGCATGTACATAAAATCAAACGCTAGATAACCTAATACAAGAAAAATACATGAAATCAATACACAATCACACTTGCACCCTCTAGGGTAATCCCACATGTTGCCTTCCAAAATGGGCCATGCTTGCACGTCGAGTTTCTTTGGCAAAATAAATTCAAATGATCATAAGTCCCTCGATGACGCTTTCGAAAGTTGCCTAAATGGAATGATCATAGTCCCTTCAAAGCAAATTGCCAAAGACACTTGGAACCATTGCATTCATGGTCCATACGATGACCCGCACCCGTCCCGTTAAGCATCCTAAACGCAAGATTGTCCACCAAATTCAATGGTGGAACAAAATTGTTAAAAAGGGTCGAAAACATAGAGAAAGCCTTTGAGTACAATAGGGTAGACAAAACTCTTAGTTACTTGAGATCAACTTGCAAAAACACTTGCCTTCTTTTCAAAAACCACATTCCACAAACACTTTCAAAAAAACTCTCAAAAACATTTGAGACATCTTTTCGAAAAGATACACACCTTTGTAAAACATTCGAGTAAAGAATTGTTACAAGGGTAGCCTAAGACAAGGCATCTTCTTCCAAAACATTTTCAAAAACACACACATACACACACCATTTTCAAGCAATCGAAAATCAAGGCAAGTGATCTAAAAACCAAGTAACTAAGAGCCCATGGATAACCATGGATGAAAAGGGTGCTAATACCTTCCCTTTTCATAATCTACCCCCCGAACCCACGAAATATCTCAAAAGGTTTTTGCTGTGCTTTTTTAACCTTTCCTTTAGGATAAAATAAAAAGTCGGTGGCGACTCTTGCTTAACCGAACAAGTGCGAATACAAACGTAAAACTCATAGTCAGTTCTCCCACCGTATCGCCAGAACTGGCGACTCTGCTGGGGATAGACTTAAAAGTGGGGTTACCTTAGGGTTTAGATCACCTTTACTTTCTTGCTTTGATTGACTTGATTGCTTTATCTTTTGGGTTCTTGTTTGGGTTTGTTGTAAATCCTACACCCGGATTTGGGGTACCTTCTTAGGTAAATAGCAAAAAAACTGTGAGGGAACTGTGCGGGGTATACCGACATGGTTGAAGCAGTAAGCTATGTTAGTGTGACATATTTGTGAGTACCGGTAACCCTTGAGTTCAATCAAGGAGAGTACGGGGCCGCTGAGTGATGTCGTGAAGCACTAACGAACTCTTAGAACCTTAATTGACCATCTTAGCTTTTTTAGGGGTAGTGAGATGACCGACTTTGGTGCAGTCCGAGGTTGGTAGATACTCGATACTACACTCATTTGAGGGTTGTTTTCTTGGAATATTTTGGTCGCCAGTAAGTGGCTAAACCGAAACAATGAACACAGAAAACAATCCAATGATATTGAGCTCCTTAGAACCCAGTTTCTATTTTAGGACAGGATGAGCCAACTAACTTCAAGAGGGTACTTACCTAAACCCCATGCAAGCCTAAACCTAAGGACTTGTTTGTTTTGTGTGAATATGTTTGTCTGTATATACACTCACTTGCTTTTTTGCATACATGTACGTAACATCATGACATCATACCATAGCATTTTCAATAACCACTTCAAGGATCTCGAGGGTTCTTTTGATGCAGGGTTACGTTGAACCAGACGTCTACTAAGGGGCAAGGAGTTTCTCCTCTAAAAAAATGCCATCAAAGATCAAGTACAACAACTTGAATCAGTGGCTATGACCCACTCGACATGGTGATCTTGATTCTCGTGGAAAGACATCCACCGATACAAAGTTCTCCAGTCAAAGACCAAGTGCGACAACTTGAATCAGTGGCTACGACCCACTCGACATGGTGAGCTTGATTCTAGTGGAAAGACATCCACCGGTGCAAAGTTCCCCAATCCAAGAGCAAAGTTCAACCTCTAACATTTTCTTGTGTTTACCCCAAGAGATCCTTGAAAGCATGCATCCACATATCATGCATTACATTTTGACAGTCTTTCCTTTTTCAGGTTTCCTTACTCTCCTGCTGTTTATTTCAGTAAGAGATGGCTCTAGAAAGGTCTGTCAAAGACATCCAAGACCAGACTGCTCAGCTGCAGGAGATGTTCCTGAACTTGTCTCTGGGGCAAGAAGAGATGAAAGCTCTCCTCATAAAGGGCTTGGAGAATTCCAACAATACCAGGAGTGATCAGCTTGCGGAGCTGCAGTTTGATCTGACAACATTAAGGACCCAAGTGATGGGACAGTTGGTGGGCCAGATGGCTCTCATCCAAGACCTATCTCAAAGACAAGAGGAACTCAGAGTTCTTGTCCGCCAACTGCTTCCAAACAACCAATTGGGGCAAACATCTGAGGTTGAAGAGCAAGTCACCGCTCAGCCTCCATCCACTCAAGAAGACAAGGGGAAAGATCCTTTGCTTGCTTCAGGGTCACAAGCCCATCAACAACCTCGCCAGCGTCAACGGGGTAATCGGCGTAAGCAAGAAACGTCGGGAAGACAGTTCACGGAGACTGAAATACCATCATTCTTTATACTGAAGCGCCTGTTGGAGGTCAACTTTCTTACTCTAAGGGATCCTCCTCAAAAGCTCAATACCTCCTCTCCTAACTATCGTCCCGACGCATTCTGTGTTTACCATTCCTACAGCCCGGGACACGACACCAACGACTGTTGGGCCTTGAAGAACAAGATTCAAGATCTGATCGACATTGGAGTGCTGGAATTCATGCCAGACGGTGAGATGAAAATCTTCCGTTAAAGGGTTCTCCACCTGAAGTGACGAAGCTCAAGCTGAAAGACTTTTGCTTCTTTTTGAATTTTCAAAGTTGTAATTTCTTTTGCTGTCAAACAATTATCTGTTGATGTTAAACTCTGTTTTCATTAATGCATTGCATATGTTTGTCTTGAATTCATCCATTCGTTTCACTACTCTTATGCTTTTCTTTATGACATCTGACTCTTGATAAAAAGCTGCAAGCCTTTAGAGGGAGGATGACGAAACAATACCATGATCTTATACAGTATGCTTTTGAACAGACCTTGCTGATGATGTACAGGCATTTCTTTCAAATCCCAAACACTGGAGTTATAAGGAAGATAATCCCTAGTCAACCCCTTCGAGCCAAAGAAGTAGGAGTTTTCTGTTCTAAACGATCAAAACCTTTGATATAAACCCGGGGCAGGGTAGTATCTCAGTTAATTCAAGAGAAATGCGCATTGAAGTCGCAAACTCTCAATTAGTAACACAACGAACGACGTCTAAAAAGAAAACATTCCTTTGGAATCAAAAGACAAGGGTGGTTCCCTATCACATAGACAGTCAATCTCTCAAAAGAGAAAAGCCCACCAAGGCAAAACCTATAAAGGAGGCTTAAGAAAGCTGGGGCATCCCGCTGACGGTAATCTCGAAAAAAACGGGAACAGTCAGGCAAAAGTTAGGGATAACAAATCAAAATCAAAATAGTGAGGTCATTACCAAATCCTCACAACATGAAAAATGTTGAAAAAAGAAAAAGGAAATGATGATTGTCTCCCCAAATTCAACTGGTGAACCATCGCCCAAAAAGTCGTTCCAAACTCAAAACAGAGTGTGACGCACAATTAACTGAGCTTAGGTTGAAGAACATCACGAAGAGCGGGTGGGCATAAATATACTTTGAGCCTTTATCCTTTGTTTCTTAAACCGTGAACCAAGCCACGTTACAACCCTTCAAAAGTCCTAATTGAAGCATGGGTTAGTTCGAAAGCATACTGTTACAAAAGGTATCCTGACTCCTGTAAGGCTTTGCTCTAAATCTTGTGTTGATCTGTCTTATAAAAAGTTTTCTGCTAAAAACGCATTTTTCGAAACTTCGAGACAAACATAAACTTTGCATTGCTTGAATATCACTGTCTGCATTTGGCTTTTTGTTTGACAGCGAAGGAATTCATACAGCGAATGTTCGGAGGAACAAAAACTCTCTCAGTGAACGAAATCATTTCAAAAGGATAACACTTCCAACGACAAATCTCCTATCAACAAGGGGCATGACATAGCACCGTCCAATTAACCTGGGTCAGTCTAGTCAAGGTCCAACAGACCTTTCAAAGTCCAATTAACCTGGGGCAATCCAGTCAAGGTCCAACAGACCTTTCAAAGTCCAATTAACCTGGGGCAGTCCAGTCAAGGTCCAACAGATCTTTCAAAATCCAGTTAATCTGGGGCAGTCCAGTCAAGAT
Organism: Vicia faba; assembly: GCA_948472305.1. Classification (NCBI taxonomy): domain Eukaryota; kingdom Viridiplantae; phylum Streptophyta; class Magnoliopsida; order Fabales; family Fabaceae; genus Vicia; species Vicia faba. Next base: position 174,681,010 of record OX451738.1, on the reverse strand, counting down.
TTCAAGAAATCTCTCAATATGAAGAGTAATCTGATTCGAGACTCCTTCATCACCACTTGGGGCATTCGAATGTCAAAAGTGTTCAGCAAATCAACTATCACATTTCCAGACTCGATTCCTGTATCTAGCCAGGGCACGTCTGAAGAGTTTGAGGATTCGATTCCTGTATCCAGCCAGGGCATATCCGTTGACGACTATTTCCAGATTCGATTCCTGTATCCAGCCAGGGCATATCTATTGACGAATAGTTCCAGATCAACACCTGTAACAAGCCAGGAAAATATCTGTGAACGACCGATTGTAGATCAACACCTGTAACAAGCCAGGAAATTATCTACATCACCACTTGGGGCATTCGAATGTCAAAAGTGTTCAAAAACCAGATGCAGTTTTACACGGACTCATCATTAGAAAATCCTACACAGATCTCCTCAAAACAGGAAGTCCCCAGTAGTTTGGCATACAACCCAAGCTTCTGATTTCCCCAACAGTGGTCCCAAGACTTCTCACTTTTCAACAATTGAAGATTCTTGCCCTCCACAGCAGCAGCCCAGGAGTTGTTCTCCCCGGCAGCAGTCAAGATTCTTTTATCTTCAGCCATCCAGGATTCATTTATCCTCAGCAAGATAGCTCATCAGCTTACATGCGCATTCGTCACATTCATATCATAAACATTGATGTCACATACATTGCATCATGCATCATAACATTGCATACAGCTAACCCTTTACCTTTTCAGGTAAGATCAGTCGACAGACACAAATCATCTTCCGAGATTCATCCAGAATTAGTTCAGATGTGACCAGGACACGGCGACATTCTGATACTTATTCCAGATTCATTCAGATGCGGTTTTACACGAACGCATCATCAGGAAGCCCTACACCAGTTCCTATTCAACTCCAAGATTTCTGAAAACAGTTCACGAGTTCTCCAAGTAACGAATGTTAACCTATCGCTTGTTCAGATTCTTCTCAAGACTTCTGAAAACAGTTTACGGATTCTTCCCAACAACGGATGTTAATCTATCGCTTGTTCAGATGCAATTTTTGAAAACAGTTTACAGACGCTTCCCAACAACGGATGCTGCTCTATTGCTTATTCAACTTCAAGATTTCTGAAAACAGTTCACGGGTTCTCCAAGTAACGGATGTTAACCTATCGCTTGTTCAGATTCTTCTCAAGAATTCTGAAAACAGTTTACGGATTCTTCCCAACAACGGATGTTAATCTATCGCTTGTTCAGATGCAATTTTTGAAAACAGTTTACGGACGCTTCCCAACAACGGATGCTGCTCTATTGCTTATTCAACTTCAAGATTTCTGAAAACAATTCACGGGTTCTCCAAGTAACGGATGTTAACCTATCACTTGTTCCGTTTCTTCTCAAGACTTCTGAAAACAGTTTACGGATTCTTCCCAACAACGGATGTTAATCTATCGCTTGTTCAGATGCAATTTTTGAAAAAAGTTTACGGACGCTTCCCAACAACAGATGCTTCTCTATTGCTTATTCAACTTCAAGATTTCTGAAAACAGTTCACTGGTTCTCCAAGTAACGGATGTTAACCTATCGCTTGTTCAGATTCTTCTCAAGACTTCTGAAAACAGTTTACGGATTCTTCCCAACAACGGATGTTAATCTATCGCTTGTTCAGATGCAATTTTTGAAAACAGTTTACGGACGCTTCCCAACAACGGATACTGCTCTATTGCTTATTCAACTTCAAGATTTCTGAAAACAGTTCACGGGTTCTCCAAGTAACGGATGTTAACCTATCACTTGTTCAGTTTCTTCTCAAGACTTCTGAAAACAGTTTATGGATTCTTCCCAACAACGGATGTTAATCTACCGCTTGTTCAGATGCAATTTTTGAAAACAGTTTACGGACGCTTCCCAACAACGGATGCTGCTCTATTGCTTATTCAACTTCAAGATTTCTGAAAACAGTTCACGGGTTCTCCAAGTAACGGATGTTAACCTATCACTTGTTCAGTTTCTTCTCAAGACTTCTGAAAACAGTTTATGGATTCTTCCCAACAACGGATGTTAATCTATCACTTGTTCAGATGTAATTTCTTTTGAAAATAGTTTACGGACGCTTCCCTACAACGGATGCTGCTCTATTGCTTATTCAACTTCAAGATTTCTGAAAACAGTTTACGGGTTCTCCAGTAACGGATGCTAACCTATCACTTGTTCAGACTCTTCTCAACTTTTGAAAACAGTTTACGGATTCTTCCCAACAACGGATGTTAATCTATTGCTTATTCAATCTCAACTCCTGAAAACAGTTCACGGATTCCCCGGGCATGGATGACAATCTATTGCTTGCTCGGACCCCCAATTCAAAGATGTTCCAAAACATGGGTGCCTTTCTGATACTCGTCCACTCACCATTGACATACAGTTCAACATCACCAAATGGCATCTTTAAGCCCATTTCCAGATGGCATCTCTAAGCCCATCCTCCTACCAGCAGTCACCAGATGGCATCTTTAAGCCCATCCTCCTATCAGCAGTCACCAAATGGCATCTTTAAGCCCATTTCCAGATGGCATCTCTAAGCCCATCCCCCGACAAGATCCTATCGCATCAGATGGCATCTTTAAGCCCATTCACCTCTACCATCACATCGCCGAGTGCAAATTTTCTGGGTACTTTAGTGTCCAATCTTCTTTTACCTTCAAGTCGCGAAAGGCAAACTTGCCAATCTAACTCTTCAGGCTCAAGAAGATTGAACAGGGGCATTTGTTGTACCCCAAAATTTGCCCTCGCATTTTTCCTCAAGAAATCACAACTTCAGGCTTTTCCTGATTTTTCAGATTGGCTCAAGAATCGGTCAAACAGACTTTTCTCGTCAGTCAGACAAAATTAGGGTTTTCATTGGTTTTCATGGCTCTGGGGCAGTTCATACAGTTTGTTTAAAGTTTGGTTGATTTTGGCTCTGTTTTGATCAGGCGAACGTTCTTTGGCATTTAATCAGGAATTAGGGTTTTTTGTGCGCACGTTCTCAGAAAGATTTAAATTCTACAGCACTTTTCAAGTTATGCTGAGATATGGATTGAAACATTTGGATTGAGTTCGCACTGTGTGATTAAATCAGTGAAAGGATACATTCAGTTTGAATTTGCAGTGTTTGGTAAAAATCAGTAAAAAGGGGAATGCGTCTGATCAGTTGTTGTGATTAACTGTTGCTTTGCTTTGAATGTTGGAAATGCCAGGTTTAACAGATCAAATGCTAAAGCATTGTTTATTTAAATTATTTATTATTCTAAGATTAAATGATTGGAATTTATTTTCAATTATTTTAATTAAAGAATTATAAATAATAAGTAAACAATAGGAGAAAAAATAATTAATTGGATAAAGAAACTTTTATTGATTTTTAAATTAATTGTACAATTGTTTTGTTGTTTACAACAATGATTTTACATTTTATTTAAACTTAAATAAAAAAAAGCTATCCTAAACATTTTTCTAATCTTCAATTCTTCATCTGCCATCCCTTGCTCCAGTGCTCCATTCATTTTTTTATCTGCAAATGAAAAGAAGAAAAGTCAATAGTAGATAAATAAATAAAGAGACATATAAAATTACAGTTCATCATTAAGGGCAACTGATTGGGATCAGTTAACCCTCTCTGCAAATCACGGGATTCCTCCCGGTTCACAAAGAGGGACGATTATTTATTTGCTAAACTTTGAAAGAATGCACAAGTCAAATTGTCAAACTGCATAGTTCAAATCTCAAACAAACTGCATAGTTCAAATCTCAAACAACAACTGCACAGTTCAAATCAAACTACAAAGTCCAAATTCAAACTTTCTGCCAAAAGTACAAGGCTACTCAAAGCTGTCAAAAAGAAGATTTGGAAAGATATCAAAGATACAAAAAGTACAAGAAGCTGTCAAAAGAAGGGACAAAGATGCAGAGGAAGATTAATATGCAAGCAACATAACTCATTTTCATCATTTCCCAAGTTGCCCTTTCAGAAAAAAAAGTTCAAAGCATAAACATTATTTTAATGCTAAACTGTACTGAAGAGAGAGAGAAGAGAAAAAGAAAGCAGGTTTACAAGGCTTTAGGCAGGAAGAAAAATATAAAAACAAACTGAACACAGTACAGTGAGAGAGAGGCAGCAAAACAACCATGACAAAGATATCAAAGATAAAAACTTGTATCCCTGTCAAGCCATAGCCAGAACCTGCTGAAGCCTTTTATCCCCTGCATAAACATAAAAACCAGGCCAAGCTGAAACATAAACCTGGAGTCAAACTCAAAACAAGCTCAAACTCAGAAAACCTGCGCCTAAGACCTGCCTTCCACCAGTTTTCAAAACCTCCAGCATAACCAATATAACCACAAGCATATCAAACCAAAAAGCCAGTTTACAAGCCCCCTAAACTCTAAGCCTGTAACATAAACACACAAAAATATACAAACCTGCATAAACCCCCATCCCAAACCTGTGCAAGAACCATTCATAACCTGCATAAACCCTCATACCCTGTCAAGCCCTGTTATTCACACAAGGCCACTACCTGTAAACCTTACAAGTCCCAGTCCTCAAACCCACATAAAACCAAAAAAACCAGTAGAAGCATCAACCTGTCAAGCCTATACCAACCAACCAGCCTCACAACCTGTCAACTAAACATCAAACAGACCAAACCATGAAACCAATTTCCAAACCCTCAAGCCCTCAAAAAGTTTCGTCATTGGCAAATCAAAACGTCCAACAAAATAGGCAAAAAAAGTAAGGAATAGGCAACTCAGTGACAAACACAGGGCCCTCAGAAGGTTCATCACAGGGTGTGATACGGTGGGAGAACTGACTTGAGTTTTGCGTTCGTATTCGCACTTGTGCGGTTAAGCAAGAGTCGCCACCGACTTTTTATTTTATCCTAAAGGAAAGGTTAAAAAAGCACAGCAAAAACCTTTTGAGATATTTCGTGGGTTCGGGGGGTAGATTATGAAAAGGGAAGGTATTAGCACCCTTTTCATCCATGGTTATCCATGGGCTCTTAGTTACTTGGTTTTTTAGATCACTTGCCTTGTTTTTCGATTGCTTTGAAAATGGTGCGTGTGTGGGTGATTTTTGAAAATGTTTTTGGAGAAAGATGCCTTGTTTTAGGCAACTAATGTATTTGACTCGTGTTTGAGTGTTTTACAAAAGTGTGAATCTTTTCGAAAAGATGTTTCAAATGTTTTTTTGAGAGTTTGTTTGAAAGTGTTGTGGATTGTGGTTTTTGAAAATAAGGCAAGTGTTTTTGCAAGTTTGATCTCAAGTAACTAAGAGCTTTGTCTACCCTATTGTACTCAAAGGTTTTTGTCATGTTTTAACCCTTTTTAACAATTTTGTTCCATCATTGAAATTGATGGACAATCTTGCGTTTAGGAAGTTTATTCGGGACGGGCGCGGGTCATCGTATGGACCATGAATGCAATGATGCCAAGTGTCTTTGGCAATTTGTTTTGAAGGGACTATGATCATTCCGTTTAGGCAACACTTTGAGACTTATGATCATTTGATTTTGTTTTGCCAAAGATACTCGACGTGCAAGCATGGCCCATTTTGGAAGGCAACATGTGGGATTACCCTAGGGGGTGCAAGTGTGATTGTGTATTGATTACATGTATTTATCTTGTATTAGGTTATCTAGCGTTTGATTTTATGTACATACAAACCCTAGGTCTAACCATGGTATAATTGGAAAACTGTAAATTGCGGAATATAAAATCTACGCTATTACAAAATAGTGTCCGGGAGTGGGGGTATAAATGTACAAGGGGATGAGACTTATAGTATCCAATAAGTTACAACCAAATCGAATGTCGCAATCAAATGTAAATATCGAATATACAAATATAAGATAAAAATGTGTATAGGGCAATGTGAACGTATTTGTGTAAGTGTACAAGTGTATATGTATGTGTAATTATTTACAAGTGAATTGTGAAGTTGAAGCGTATTAGGGTTTGACCTAGAGAAATGTTTTTAAATGAATCTTTGATTTATATGTTAATTATGTATAAAAGAAAAATGAAGTGTTTTGATTAAAATGTTGTGAATTTGATATTTAGAGAAAATGTATTGAATTGTTATGTATGAATATGTATTTTAATTAAAAGAAGGTTTTCAATTTTAATTATATGATAAAAATGATATGTATTATTTTATATACAAATATATTTTAATGTGTATTAAGAAATATTTTCAAGTTAATTATGTATAAAAAGTATTTTGTTTATTTTTATGTACAAATATCTATCTAAAAAATGTTTTAACCTTATGATAAAAAAAAATGTATTTTTAATTAAGTTAGTATTTTACAAGAAATAGAAATAATAAAAGAAGTAAACATTTGTTTATAAAATAAAATAAATAAAAAAAAAGGGTTAGTATTTTACAAAAGAAAAACAAAAGAAGTAAATATGTTTATAAAATAAAATAAAACAAGAGGTTAGTAATTTACAAAACAAAAGAAGTAAATATGTTTATAAAATAAAATAAAACAAAAGGTTAGTGTTAGATAAACGATTAGTAGTAAAACATTAACTTGGGCTTCAGAGGAAATGTGAACGGGTTAAGCCCATGGATCTGGAAACAAATTTAGGGTTAGGCAATTGGGAACGAAATCTAGGGTTCGTGTGGAAACGGCGCCATTCACTGATTCCTGCTCATCTTCGTCTTCTACGCGAGCTTCTGAGCTATGCCTGTCTGCCTGAGCCACCCCGCTACCGCCTCTCCTCCTCTCATACGGACTAGACAGTCCTCAAATGACGGTTAGTGCATCGTTTCGAATTGGTTTAGGCGTTTTGTTTTAGATTCTTGCATGTCCTGATTTATGTGCTTTGTTCTTCATATTTGTTGTGTTTGTTTTAACAAGATGATGAGAAGAAAGATGAGGAAGGAAATGTACTACCTTTGATGTGGAGGAGAGGATGAGGAAGCGCTTGAGGAGGCTCAGTGGCGATTTGGTGATGGAGCTTGCTTGAATGAATCTTTGAGCTTTCCTGGTATTTTCGCTCTTTTGCTATATTAGGGTTTTGATGATGATGCTAGATTTGCCTGAAAGCCCTTCTTAAAATTCACACTTTTTTTTATCTTCTTCTTCCACTATGTGTTGCCCTTGGGAATTTGCTTGAGTATTGTTGCCTGAGTATCTGCTTGAGTATTGTTGGATGCGTCTGCTTGAGTATTGTTGGATGCGTCTTTCTGATTGGCCTATGATGAAGCCCCCCCCTTTCTGAGGCCTAAGGTGGGTTTGGGAGATTTGGCTTGCTTTGAGATGCTACTTCTGCTTGTCTTGAACGTTTTTTTGAATAGTTGTTGCCTATGGAAATATTATTTTCCTCTATGTCCCTGAGTTGCTTCTTTCTTCTTCTTCTCTCGAGCGGCTATATGCTTGTTTGTGTTGCCCAGTGATGTTTTACTGAGGGCTTAGGCTTGACAGTAGTGGTTTGATAGGCAGGTTCTGATGCTAGCTTTTTATGGTGAGGCTTTTGAGTTTGTATGCTAAAGTTTGGGTGTTTGAACAGGGTAATGGTAGTTCTGGTTATGACAGGGTATGAGTTTGGGCTATGTTTCGTGACTGATACTTGGCTTGAGGTTGTTCAGGTTATGGTTTTGGGTCATTCTGAACAGTAGGCAGGTTAAGGTATTTTCTGGTCATGTGTTTGTATGTTTGGGTGATGCAGGGTTCAACACAGTTTTTTGGCTAGGTTTTGATGATGCAGCTACTGAGTTGTGTTTTTATGACTTATGGCTTGGGTTTGAGATGTGTTATGTAGTTAGGCTTTTGACTTGTTTGAGTTTTGTATATTTCTCTTCTATTCTCACCTTACTTCTGAACTGTCTTGCATTGGCTTGTGGATTTGTATTGAGGCAGAGTTGAGTGCTTGATGCAGGTGTTTGCCTTGACAGTAATGAGGCTTTTGTTGCTTCCTCAGTTTGTATGCTTCTCTCCTCTCTCTAACCTGCTATGCTGGACTGAGCTTTGTATCTTTCTTTTCTCTTCCTTTCCTACTGTCTATTCTGAACTGCTGCTGAACTGTCTATGCCTGAACCCTTGCCTATGCTTGCTTTATCTCTTTTTCTTCTCTCCTAAAGTACAGCTTTGAGAATTATTATATGATTTTATTCTGTACTTGCTCTGAAGGGGCCTACTATGGGAAATGATGTTTAGCTTGCATAACACATTTTGCATCTTTTTTTCTCCAGCTTTTGTGCTTTGCTCTGACTTTGCATTTTGATATCTTTTCCAAAAATCTTCTTTTACAGCTTTTGAGTACTTTCTTGATTTTCTTTGAGTGGACTTTGAGTAAACTTTGAGTATTTTGACAGTAGCTTGCCTTTTGCTTTGGATAGAAAGTTGAGATTGGATTTGAACTATATGGTTTTGAATTGGAAATTGAGATTCTATGCAGCTTGAATTTTTAGAAACTTTGACATTTGCATTTCATGAAATAAAAAATCTTCCCTCTCTGTGAACCGGGAGAAATCCCGTGATTTGCAGAGAGGGTCAACTGATCCCAGTCAGTGGCCCCTAATGATGAGCAATATTTTATCTGTCTCTTTTAAATGCCTTTTGACTTTTCTTGTTTCTTTTTGCAGATAAAACAATGGAGCACCGGAGCGGAGTGAAGAGTGAAGAATATTAGAAAATAGGATAGTTTTTTATTCTATGTAATATTTTAAATCAATGTATATTATTGTTCATAATTTTAAATTATAAACAACAATCTGTACAAATAATTCAAATATCAATAAAAGTTTAAATTATCCAATTAATTCTAATTTTCTTTATTGTTTATTTATTTATTTATTTAAAATTCTTAGAATTAAAACAATTGAAAAATAAATTCAATCATTCAATTTCAGAATAATAAATAACTAAAATAAAACAACATTGATCAATTAATCCTGTCTTATTCAACATCCAAAGCAAAGCAGCAATTAACCCAAATGGACTGATCAAACGCATAAACACTGTGAATCCAATACTGCATTAATCTTTGGACTGATGAATTTAAACCAATTGCCTCCTCTTACTGATTTGATTATGAACAATGCAAATTCAACCCGAATCTCGAAATAAACCGCAAAGTACTGTGGAATTTCAACCTTTCTGAGAATATGCCCGCAAAACCCTAACTCCTGATTAAATGCCAAATCACGCTCGCTTGATCAAAATTGAACCAAAAATCAACCAAACCCTAAGCCCACTGTATGAAACAATTCAGAGCTCTGAAAATCAGTAAAAACCCTAGTTTTGCTTGACTGTCAAGAAAAGTCCATTTGTCCGATTCTTGAGCCAGTTTGAAAAGTCAGGAAATGTTTGAAGCTGAGATTTCTTGGGGAAAAATGCGAGGGCAAATTTTGGGGTACAACAGTTGCCCCTGTTCAATCTTCTTTGACCTGAAGAGTTAGATTGGCAAGTTTGCCTTTCGCGACTTGAAGGTAAAAGGAGATTGAACACTAATGTGCCCAGAAAATTTGCGCTCGTCGATGTGACGGTGGAGGTGAATGGGCTTAAAGATGCCATTTGGTGATGGGCTTAAAGATGCCATCTGGTGCGAGAGAATTTTGTCGGGGGATGGGCTTAGAGATGCCATCTGAAAATGGGCTTAAAGATGCCATTCGGCGACTGCTGGTAGGAGGATGGGCTTACAGATGCCATATGGTGATGTTGAACTGTACGTCAATGGTGAGTGGACAAGTGTCAGAAGGGCATCCCTGTTTTGGGGCATCTCTGAATTGGGGTCTGAACAAGCAACAGATTGACGTCCATGTCTGGAGAATCTGTAAACTATTTTCAGGAGTTGGGACTGAACAAGCAATGGAGCAGCATCCGTTGTTGGGACATGTCCGTAAACTATTTTCAAAAATTGAGAAGAATCTGAATCAGTTGGTAGATTGACATCCGTTGTAGGGAAGAATCCGTAAACTGTCTTCAAAAGCTATGAAGGGTCTGAACAAATCGGTAGATTGACATCCGTTGTAGGGAAGAATCCGTAAACTTGTTTCAGAAGTTGAGAAGTTGAAGAGGAACCGACGTAAGGTTTCTGCTGATGCGTCTGAATGAATCTGGAATAAGTATCAAAATGTTGCCGTGTCCGGGTCACATCTGAACTATTTTTGGATGAATCTAAGGAGATGATCTGTGTCGACTGATCTTTCCTGAAAAGGCAAAGGGTTAGTTGTATGCAAGGTTATGATGCATGATGCGATATACGTGACATCGATGTTTATGATATGAATGTAATGAATGCACATGTAAGCTGATGAGCTAATCCTGCCGAGGATACATGAATCCGAGATGGCTGGAGATAAAAACATCTTGACTGCCGCCGGGGAAAATAAATCCTTGGCTGTCACTGGGGAAGAGAATTCCTGATGACCTCTACTGGGGAGTCCCAAACTAGTAGGCTTATGCTGGGAAGACCAGGTTTGAGAATCGTCAGCTTGATGGGAAGTAACCCCTGAGACTTCACTGGGGAACTCAAGATTTATCCTCCTGAAACTCTGTGGAGAGAAGGTTTTAAAGTCTGACTCTGCTGGGGACAGGGAGAATTTCGGTGAGTACGATCTTCCGTGGTTGTTAGCTTGAGAAGAATCTGAACAAGCGATAGGTTAACATCCGTTGTTGGGATGAATCCATGAACTGTTTTCAGAAGTCTTGAGAAGAATCTGAACAAGTCGGTAGATTAGCGTCCGTTGTTGGGAAGAATCCGTAAACTTGTTTCAGAAGTCTTGAAGAGAATCTGAACAAGTCGGTAGATTAGCGTCCGTTGTTGGGAAGAATCCGTAAACTTGTTTCAGAAGTCTTGAAGAGGAACCGGTGTAGGGTTTCCTGATGATGAGCTTGTGTAAAACTGCATCGGGTTTGAACACTTTTGACATTCGAATGCCCCAAGTGGTGATGTAGATAAATTCCTGGCTTATTACAGGTGTTGGTCTACAATCGGTCGTTCACAGATGTTTCCTGGGTTGTTGCAGGTGTTGATCTGGAATTCTTCAGACATGCCCTGGCTGGATACAGGAGTCGAATCTGGAAAGGTGATAGTTGATAGATATGCCCTGGCTGGATACAGGAATCGAATCCTCGAACTCTTCAGACGTGCCCTGGCTAGATACAGGAATCGAGTCTGGAAATGTGGTCAACAGATATGCCCTGGCTGGATACAGGAATCGAATCTGGAAATAGTCGTCAACAGATATGCCCTGGCTGGATACAGGAATCGAATCCTCGAACTCTTCAGACGTGCCCTGGCTAGATACAGGAGTCGAGTCTGGAAATGTAATAGTTGATTTGTTGAACACTTTTGACATTCGAATGCCCCAAGTGGTGAAGAAGGAGTCTTGAATCAGATTACTCTGCATATTGAGAGATTTCTTGAAATCTTGACTGGACTGCCCCAGGTTAATTGGACTTTGAAAGATTTGTTGGACCTTGACTGGACTGCCCCAGGTTAATTGGATTGCGACATGTCATGCCCCTTGTTGATAGGAGATTTGATGGAAGTGTTATCCTCTTGAAGTGATTTTGACTTACTGAGAGAGTTTTCATTCCTCCGAACATTCGCTGTATGAATTTCTTCGCTGTCAAATAAAAGGGTCAAATGCAGACAGTGATATTCGAATAATGCAAAGTTTATGTTTGTCTTTGAAATTTTGAAAAATGCGTTTTTAGCAGAAAACTTTTCATAAGACAAGTTAACACGAGATTTAGAGCAAAGCCTTACAGGAGTCAGGATACCTTTTGTAACAGTATGCTTTCGAACTAACCCATGCTTCAATTAGGACTTTTGGAGGGTTGTAACGTGGCCTGGTTCACGGTTTAAGAAACAAAGGATAAAGGCTCAAAGTATATTTGTACCCACCCGCTCTTCGTGATGTTCTCCAACCTAAGCTCAGTCAATTGTGCGTCGCACTCTGTTTTGAGTTTGGAACGACTTTTGGGCGATGGTTCACCAGTTGAATTTTGGGAGACAGTCATCATCTCCTTTTTATTTTCCAACACTTTTCATGTTGTTGAGGATTTTGTAATGACCTCACTATTTTGATTTTGATTTGTTATCCCTAACTTTTGCCTGACTGTTACCGTTTTCGGGATTACTGTCAGCGGGATGCCCCAGCTTTCTTAAGCCTCCTTTATAGGTTCTGGCTCAGTGGGCTTTTTGAGAGATTGACTGTCTATATGATAGGGAACCACCCTTGTCTTTTTGATTCCAAAGGAATGCTTTCTTTTTTTTGACGTCGTTCGTTGTGTTACGAACTGAGAGTTTGCGACTTCAATGCGCATTTTCTCTTGGATTAACTGAGATACTACCCTGCCCCAGGTTTATATCAAGGGTTTTGATCGTTTAGAACAGGAAACTCCTACTTCTTTGGCTCGAAGGGGTTGACTAGGGATTAACTTCCTTATAACTCCAGTGTTTGGGAATTGAAAGAAATGCCTGTACATCATCAGCAAGGTCTGTTCAAAAGCATACTGTATGAGATCACGGTATTGTTTCGTCATCCTCCCTCTAAAGGCTTACAGCTTTTTATCAAGAGTTAAATATCGTAAAGAAAAGCATAAGAGTAGTGAAACGAATGGATGGATTCAAGACAAACATATGCAATGCATTAATGAAAACAGAGTTTAACATCAACAGATAATTGTTTGACAGCAAAAGAAAATACAACTTTGAAAATTCAAAAAGAAGCAAAAGTCTTTCAGCTTCGAGCCTCGTCACTTCAAGCGGAGAACCCTTTAACGGAAGATCTTCATCTCGCCGTCTGGCATGAATTCCAGCACCCCAATGTCAATCAGATCTTGAATCTTGTTCTTCAAGGCCCAACAGTCGTTGGTACTGTGCCCCGGGCTGCAGGAGTGGTAAACACAAAATTCGTCGGGATTAAAGCGAGGAGAGGAGATATTGAGCTTCTGAGGAGGGTCCTTTACGGTGAGCAAATTGACCTCCAACATGCGCTTCAGTATGAAGAATGATGGTATTTCAGTCTCCGTAAACTGTCTTCCCGACTTTTCTTGCTTGCGCCGATTGCCCCGCTGACGCTGGCGAGGTTGTTGATGGGTTTGTGACCCTGAAGCTAACAAAGGAGCTTTCCCCTTGTCTTCTTGAGTGGATGGAGGTTGAGCGGTGACTTGCTCTTCGACCTCAGATGTTTGCCCCAGTTGGTTGTTTGGAAGCAGTTGGCGGACAAGAACTCTGAGTTCCTCTTGTCTTTGGGATAAGTCTTGGATGAGAGCCATCTGGCCCACCAACTGTCCCATCATTTGAGTCCTCAGTGTTGTCAGATCAAACTGCAGCTCCGCAATCTGATCACTCCTGGCATTGTTGGAACTCCCCAAGTCCTTGGTGAGGAGAGCTTTCATCTCTTCTTGCCCCAGAGACAAGTTCAGGAACATCTCCTGCAGCTGAGCAGTCTGGTCTTGGATGTCTTTGACAGACCGTTCTAGAGCCATCTCTTGCTGAAATAAACAGCAGGAGAGTAAGGAAACCTGAAAAAGGAAAGATTGTCAAAATGAAATGCATGATATGTGGATGCATGCTTTCAAGGACCTCTTGGGGTAAACACAAGAAAATGTTAGAGGTTGGACTTTGCTCTTGGATTGGAGATCTCTGCACCGGTGGACGTCCTTCCACGAGAATCAAGCTCACCATGTCGGGTGGGTCATAGCCACTGATTCAAGTTGTTGTTCTCGATCTTTGTTTGGAGAGCTTTGTGTCGGTGGGTGTCTTTCCACTAGAATCAAGCTCACCATGTCAAGTGGGTCATAGCCACTGATTTAAGTTGTTGCACTTGATCTTTGACTGGATTGGTTTAGAGGAGAGACCTCTTGCCCCTAGATAGACGTCTTGCTCAACGTAATCCTGCATCAACAGAACCCTCGAGATCCTTGAAATGGTTATTGAAAATGCTAAAATGCTATGGTATGATGTTATGATGTTATGTACATGTATGCACAAGCAAGTGAGTGTATATACAGGCAAACAATATTCACACCAAGCACACAAGGCCTTAGGTTTAGGCTTGCATGAGGTTCAGGTACTACCCTCTTTCAGTTTGTTGGTTAAAACCTGTCCTATCAAAAGTAACCGGGTTCTAAAGGTCCCAATATCACTGGATTGCTTTCATTGTTCATCGTTTCGATTTAGCCACTGAACTGGCGACCGAAATATTCCAGGAAAGCAACCCTCAATTGAGTGTAGTATCGAGTATCAACCAACCTCGGACTGCACCAAAGTCAGTTATCTCACTACCCTAAAAAGGCTAAGATGGTCAATTAAGGTTCTATGGTCAGTTGATGCTTCGCGACACCACGCGGCGGCCCCGTACTCTCCTTGACTGAACTCAAGGGTTACCGGTACACACCAAAGTGCCACATCAACGTAGCAGACTGCTTCAACCATGTCGGTATACCCCGCACAGTTCCCTCACAGCCTTGTTGCTACCTAAAAGGGTTTCCCCAGATCCGGGTTAGGATCTATAAAGCTCCGATACAAAGCCCTCAAATGTAAAGCAAACAAAGCAATCAATTGAAAGTAAAGGTGATCTAAACCCTAAGGTAACCCCACTTTAAAAGTAAAGTCCCCAGCAGAGTCGCCAGTTCTGTGATACGGTGGGAGAACTGACTTGAGTTTTGCGTTCGTATTCGCACTTGTGCGGTTAAGCAAGAGTCGCCACCGACTTTTTATTTTATCCTAAAGGAAAGGTTAAAAAAGCACAGCAAAAACCTTTTGAGATATTTCGTGGGTTCGGGGGGTAGATTATGAAAAGGGAAGGTATTAGCACCCTTTTCATCCATGGTTATCCATGGGCTCTTAGTTACTTGGTTTTTTAGATCACTTGCCTTGTTTTTCGATTGCTTTGAAAATGGTGCGTGTGTGGGTGCTTTTTGAAAATGTTTTTGGAGAAAGATGCCTTGTTTTAGGCAACTAATGTATTTGACTCGTGTTTGAGTGTTTTACAAAAGTGTGAATCTTTTCGAAAAGATGTTTCAAATGTTTTTTTGAGAGTTTGTTTGAAAGTGTTGTGGATTGTGGTTTTTGAAAATAAGGCAAGTGTTTTTGCAAGTTTGATCTCAAGTAACTAAGAGCTTTGTCTACCCTATTGTACTCAAAGGTTTTTGTCATGTTTTAACCCTTTTTAACAATTTTGTTCCATCATTGAAATTGATGGACAATCTTGCGTTTAGGAAGTTTATTCGGGACGGGCGCGGGTCATCGTATGGACCATGAATGCAATGATGCCAAGTGTCTTTGGCAATTTGTTTTGAAGGGACTATGATCATTCCGTTTAGGCAACACTTTGAGACTTATGATCATTTGATTTTGTTTTGCCAAAGATACTCGACGTGCAAGCATGGCCCATTTTGGAAGGCAACATGTGGGATTACCCTAGGGGGTGCAAGTGTGATTGTGTATTGATTACATGTATTTATCTTGTATTAGGTTATCTAGCGTTTGATTTTATGTACATACAAACCCTAGGTCTAACCATGGTATAATTGGAAAACTGTAAATTGCGGAATATAAAATCTACGCTATTACAAAATAGTGTCCGGGAGTGGGGGTATAAATGTACAAGGGGATGAGACTTATAGTATCCAATAAGTTACAACCAAATCGAATGTCGCAATCAAATGTAAATATCGAATATACAAATATAAGATAAAAATGTGTATAGGGCAATGTGAACGTATTTGTGTAAGTGTACAAGTGTATATGTATGTGTAATTATTTACAAGTGAATTGTGAAGTTGAAGCGTATTAGGGTTTGACCTAGAGAAATGTTTTTAAATGAATCTTTGATTTATATGTTAATTATGTACAAAAGAAAAATGAAGTGTTTTGATTAAAATGTTGTGAATTTGATATTTAGAGAAAATGTATTGAATTGTTATGTATGAATATGTATTTTAATTAAAAGAAGGTTTTCAATTTTAATTATATGATAAAAATGATATGTATTATTTTATATACAAATATATTTTAATGTGTATTAAGAAATATTTTCAAGTTAATTATGTATAAAAAGTATTTTGTTTATTTTTATGTACAAATATCTATCTAAAAAATGTTTTAACCTTATGATAAAAAAAAATGTATTTTTAATTAAGTTAGTATTTTACAAGAAATAGAAATAATAAAAGAAGTAAACATTTGTTTATAAAATAAAAAAAATAAAAAAAAAAGGGTTAGTATTTTACAAAAGAAAAACAAAAGAAGTAAATATGTTTATAAAATAAAATAAAACAAGAGGTTAGTAATTTACAAAACAAAAGAAGTAAATATGTTTATAAAATAAAATAAAACAAAAGGTTAGTGTTAGATAAACGATTAGTAGTAAAACATTAACTTGGGCTTCAGAGGAAATGTGAACGGGTTAAGCCCATGGATCTGGAAACAAATTTAGGGTTAGGCAATTGGGAACGAAATCTAGGGTTCGTGTGGAAACGGCGCCATTCACTGATTCCTGCTCATCTTCGTCTTCTACGCGAGCTTCTGAGCTATGCCTCTCTGCCTGAGCCACCCCACTACCGCCTCTCCTCCTCTCATACGGACTAGACAGTCCTCAAATGACGGTTAGTGCATCGTTTCGAATTGGTTTAGGCGTTTTGTTTTAGATTCTTGCATGTCCTGATTTATGTGCTTTGTTCTTCATATTTGTTGTGTTTGTTTTAACAAGATGATGAGAAGAAAGATGAGGAAGGAAATGTACTACCTTTGATGTGGAGGAGAGGATGAGGAAGCGCTTGAGGAGGCTCAGTGGCGATTTGGTGATGGAGCTTGCTTGAATGAATCTTTGAGCTTTCCTGGTATTTTCGCTCTTTTGCTATATTAGGGTTTTGATGATGATGCTAGATTTGCCTGAAAGCCCTTCTTAAAATTCACACTTTTTTTTATCTTCTTCTTCCACTATGTGTTGCCCTTGGGAATTTGCTTGAGTATTGTTGCCTGAGTATCTGCTTGAGTATTGTTGGATGCGTCTACTTGAGTATTGTTGGATGCGTCTTTCTGATTGGCCTATGATGAAGCCCCCCCCTTTCTGAGGCCTAAGGTGGGTTTGGGAGATTTGGCTTGCTTTGAGATGCTACTTCTGCTTGTCTTGAACGTTTTTTTGAATAGTTGTTGCCTATGGAAATATTATTTTCCTCTATGTCCCTGAGTTGCTTCTTTCTTCTTCTTCTCTCGAGCGGCTATATGCTTGTTTGTGTTGCCCATTGATGTTTTACTGAGGGCTTAGGCTTGACAGTAGTGGTTTGATAGGCAGGTTCTGATGCTAGCTTTTTATGGTGAGGCTTTTGAGTTTGTATGCTAAAGTTTGGGTGTTTGAACAGGGTAATGGTAGTTCTGGTTATGACAGGGTATGAGTTTGGGCTATGTTTCGTGACTGATACTTGGCTTGAGGTTGTTCAGGTTATGGTTTTGGGTCATTCTGAACAGTAGGCAGGTTAAGGTATTTTCTGGTCATGTGTTTGTATGTTTGGGTGATGCAGGGTTCAACACAGTTTTTTGGCTAGGTTTTGATGATGCAGCTACTGAGTTGTGTTTTTATGACTTATGGCTTGGGTTTGAGATGTGTTATGTAGTTAGGCTTTTGACTTGTTTGAGTTTTGTATATTTCTCTTCTATTCTCACCTTACTTCTGAACTGTCTTGCATTGGCTTGTGGATTTGTATTGAGGCAGAGTTGAGTGCTTGATGCAGGTGTTTGCCTTGACAGTAATGAGGCTTTTGTTGCTTCCTCAGTTTGTATGCTTCTCTCCTCTCTCTAACCTGCTATGCTGGACTGAGCTTTGTATCTTTCTTTTCTCTTCCTTTCCTACTGTCTATTCTGAACTGCTGCTGAACTGTCTATGCCTGAACCCTTGCCTATGCTTGCTTTATCTCTTTTTCTTCTCTCCTAAAGTACAGCTTTGAGAATTATTATATGATTTTATTCTGTACTTGCTCTGAAGGGGCCTACTATGGGAAATGATGTTTAGCTTGCATAACACATTTTGCATCTTTTTTTCTCCAGCTTTTGTGCTTTGCTCTGACTTTGCATTTTGATATCTTTTCCAAAAATCTTCTTTTACAGCTTTTGAGTACTTTCTTGATTTTCTTTGAGTGGACTTTGAGTAAACTTTGAGTATTTTGACAGTAGCTTGCCTTTTGCTTTGGATAGAAAGTTGAGATTGGATTTGAACTATATGGTTTTGAATTGGAAATTGAGATTCTATGCAGCTTGAATTTTTAGAAACTTTGACATTTGCATTTCATGAAATAAAAAATCTTCCCTCTCTGTGAACCGGGAGAAATCCCGTGATTTGCAGAGAGGGTTAACTGATCCCAGTCAGTGGCCCCTAATGATGAGCAATATTTTATCTGTCTCTTTTAAATGCCTTTTGACTTTTCTTGTTTCTTTTTGCAGATAAAACAATGGAGCACCAGAGCGGAGTGAAGAGTGAAGAATATTAGAAAATAGGATAGTTTTTTATTCTATGTAATATTTTAAATCAATGTATATTATTGTTCATAATTTTAAATTATAAACAACAATCTGTACAAATAATTCAAATATCAATAAAAGTTTAAATTATCCAATTAATTCTAATTTTCTTTATTGTTTATTTATTTATTTAAAATTCTTAGAATTAAAACAATTGAAAAATAAATTCAATCATTCAATTTCAGAATAATAAATAACTAAAATAAAACAACATTGATCAATTAATCCTGTCTTATTCAACATCCAAAGCAAAGCAGCAATTAACCCAAATGGACTGATCAAACGCATAAACACTGTGAATCCAATACTGCACATATCTTTTGACTGATGAATTCAAACCAATTGCCTCCTCTTACTGATTTGATTATGAACAATGCAAATTCAACCCGAATCTCGAAATAAACCGCAAAGTACTGTGGAATTTCAACCTTTCTGAGAATATGCCCGCAAAACCCTAACTCCTGATTAAATGCCAAATCACGCTCGCTTGATCAAAATTGAACCAAAAATCAACCAAACCCTAAGCCCACTGTATGAAACAATTCAGAGCTCTGAAAATCAGTAAAAACCCTAGTTTTGCTTGACTGTCAAGAAAAGTCCATTTGTCCGATTCTTGAGCCAGTTTGAAAAGTCAGGAAATGTTTGAAGCTGAGATTTCTTGGGGAAAAATGCGAGGGCAAATTTTGGGGTACAACACAGGGCAGTAAAAAAAGGGGGAATAGCATACAAAATAGGCAACACAAGCGTACAGAAGGCAACATAAGCTGGTGAAGCATTTCAAGACGAACCAACCCTTAGATTGGAATCATCATAGGCATTTTTATCAAGAGAGTACACAGAAAAAGCAAGCAAGCATAATCATATCACAACTCAGAATAGGCATTCGAGTAAAAGGCAACACAAGAAGGAGAAGAAGAAAAAAAGATATATATATATATATATATATATATATATATATATTAAGCTTTCAGACGAACATCACAAAGCCTAAAGAAGAGTACAGAAATACCAGGAGTCCTTGCAAAGCTAGCCTCATCGCGCATACCCCTTCATCGTCGAGCCTCCTAAGCGCCTCCACCATTCCTTCCCCTCTTCAGTAAAAGGTAGTATATTTTCTTTCATCCCTTCTCACGTACCTCCAACAAAATAAATAATGAACACAACATAAGAAATCAAAATCAAAATACGTCATCAAAAACAGTAAAATCATAACATGCAAATCTAAAATGCCTAACAAGTTTGAGACAATTCGTTACCTTGTGTAATCGTTGCCTGAGCAATCTGAGGGGAGAAGAGCAAACGCCGCTGGTGGCTGAGGCGAAAGGTTTGAGCAAGGCGTTCGGCGTGAACGGAGAAGACAAAGTGACACAAACGACGCCTCTGCCTCTGTAAACTCTAGCATTTCTCAACTGAAAGCAAATAATCAAACCCTAAAACTTGTTTCGAGCAAATGGGCCTAACACATTTCTGAAGCACCTAAAGCCCAAGCGAACTTCTGATTAGCACCCCCTTTTCTTTTAATTCTTCCTTTTATTGTCTTTAATCAATATATTTCACATTAAGTAACCACACTTTTCAATATTAGTTCTTTTTTTTTATTAATTAACAATAATTATTGGTATGTAATATAATTTTGATTTTTGTATATAATATAATTATAAATAATACCCTATTTAAAGAATACCCTAAACATTTCTTTTTTTCCTAATTAGAATAATTTTATTTGTAAATAAAATACAAATGCATAAGAATAACTCTTGAAATATCACTTGTATATAATATTTGAAAATACATCTTTTATACATAATATAATTTAAACTTAAAACATTCTTTTCTTTAATTAAAACATTCTTTTTGTTCATATTAACAATATACAAGAAAATACAAAAGATTAAGTAAATAGATATTTAATTCTTTTCATTTAGATTAAACAATGTTTAATAATACATTTAAATTCACATTTTTGCACCTGTAAATAAATTACATACATACACTTACACGTACCCTTACACAATACATTTCACATTATACGCTTGATACAAATACATTTACATTGCTCCTATACACATTTGCTTATCTTATACATTGCTATATGTTACATTTACATTTGATCCATTCGATTTGGTTGTAATCTATTGGACACTACATTCCTAAAGTCTCATCCCCATTTGTGAATTTGTACCCCCACTCCCGGATACTTATTTTGTAATAGCGTAGACTTTAAATTCTTGCAATTTATCGCTTTCAATTATACCATGGTTAGACCTAGGGTTTGCATGTACATAAAATCAAACGCTAGATAAACTAATACAAGACAAATACATGAAATCAATACACAATCACACTTGCACCCTCTAGGGTAATCCCACATGTTACCTTCCAAAATGGGCCATGCTTGCACGTCGAGTTTCTTTGGCAAAACAAATTCAAATGATCATAAGTCCCTCGATGACGCTTTCGAAAGTTGCCTAAATGGAATGATCATAGTCCCTTAAAAGCAAATTGCCAAAGACACTTGGCACCATTGCATTCATGGTCCATACGATGACCTGCACCTGTCCCGTTAAGTATCCTAAACGCAAGATTGTCCACCAAATTCAATGGTGGAACAAAATTGTTAAAAAGGGTCGAAAACATAGAGAAAGCCTTTGAGTACAATAGGGTAGACAAAACTCTTAGTTACTTGAGATCAACTTGCAAAAACACTTGCCTTCTTTTCAAAAACCACATTCCACAAACACTTTCAAAACAAACTCTCAAAAACATTTGAAACATCTTTTCGAAAAGATACACACCTTTGTAAAACATTCGAGTAAAGAATTGTTACAAGGGTAGCCTAAGACAAGGCATCTTCTTCCAAAACATTTTCAAGAACACACACACCATTTTCAAGCAATCGAAAATCAAGGCAAGTGATCTAAAAACCAAGTAACTAAGAGCCCATGGATAACCATGGATGAAAAGGGTGCTAATACCTTCCCTTTTCATAATCTACCCCCCGAACCCACGAAATATCTCAAAAGGTTTTTGCTGTGCTTTTTTAACCTTTCCTTTAGGATAAAATAAAAAGTCGGTGGCGACTCTTGCTTAACCGAACAAGTGCGAATACAAACGCAAAACTCATAGTCAGTTCTCCCACCGTATCACACACGTCATAGGTACAAGATGGGTGTTCAAAAATAAACTTGACGAGAACGGTATAATTGTCCGAAACAAAGCAAGATTGGTAGCCCAAGGATACAACCAAGAAGAGGGAATTGGCTTTGAAGAAACTTTCGCTCCGGTTGCAAGGTTAGAAGCTATCCGTGTTTTACTTGCTTACGCTTGTTCATTGAATTTTTAGCTTTACCAAATGGACGTAAAAAGCGCTTTCCTAAATGGGTACATCAATGAAGAAGTCTATGTCAAACAACCCCCGGGCTTTGAAGACTTCAAGAATCCTTCACATGTCTTTAAGTTGAGAAAAGCTCTTTATGGCTTAAAACAAGCACCTAGAGCATGGTATGATAGACTAAGTACATTCTTATGCGAAAAAGGTTTCGAGAAAGGTAAAGTGGATAAGACCTTATTCATAAAGAAGATCAAAGGTAACACTTTATTGGTATAAGTCTATGTCGATGATATTATTTTTGATTCAACTAACCAAGATTTGTGTGAAGAATTCTCATTGATGATGCAAGGAAAATTTGAGATGTCTATGATGGGAAAGATGAACTATTTCCTTGGATTGCAAATTAAGCAACTGAACGATGGTATCTTCATCAATCAATCAAAGTATTGCAAGGAACTTTTGAAAAAGTTTGATATGGATAACTGCAAATCAATGCACACGCCAATGGGCTCCGGTACTTATGTTGATCAAGATGAATTCGGTATTTCCATTAATATTACTAAATATCGAGGCATGATTGGCTCACTGTTATACTTGACGGCAAGTCGTCCTGACATCATGTTCAGTGTATGTCTGTGTGCACGATTTCAAGCAAACCCGAAGGAATCTCACCTCATGGCGGTAAAAAGAATCATGAAATATCTCAAAGGAACAACCAATGTCGGCCTCTGGTACCCAAAAGGTAATATATGCAATTTAATTGGTTATTCTGACGCTGATTATGCAGGATGTAAAACAGATAGAAAAAGCACAAGTGGCACTTGTCACATTTTGGAAAATGCATTAGTCTCTTGGGAATGCAAGAAACAAACTTGTGTGGCTATTAGTACGGTCGAGGCGAAATATATTGCAGCGGGTAGTTGCTGTGCGCAAATTCTATGGCTTAAGCAACAACTCCGTGACTACGGACTCGACCTTGGATGCATTCCACTCCGATGCGACAACACAAGTGAAATCAACATTACAAAGAATCCTGTGATGCATTCTAGAACAAAGCATATCGACATTCGACATCACTTTCTTTGTGATCATGTACTTCAAGGATATGTCGAAGTCACCTTCGTGGATACGCATAATCAACTAGTAGATATTTTCACTAAACCGTTGGCAATAGAACCATTTTTCAAGATCCGAAGAGAGCTAGGTATCTTGGACGAAAATGACATTATCTAATTAAGGTACATGGCTATGATTTTAATCTTAACTTTATGGTAATATGTCTCAATCCATGTTTTTATTACTAAACTTATGATATATGACCATGAAATGCACAAAAATCAAGTATTTTTTCACTTTTTTGCTAATGACAATCGATTGTCATAGAGTGACAATCGGTTGTATCTTATAAATTTTAGATTCTGTCTTCATGACAATCGGTTGTCACTCCACGACAATCGATTGCACAGTTCAAATTTTTGAAATTTTTTATTTTTTATTTTTCAGTTACACTCTTTTTATTCTTTCTCTTCCATTGCCATTACTAATATTTATTGTGTACAAAGATTCTTATTCTCTTTTTGAATGCTTTAAGTGGTTGGTTAACAACTTTTAAATGCATAGTCCTTTCCTATGACAAATTTTTTTTTGGATACTTACACACTCAAGAATCTCTATGGTAGAAGTCTTTATTGTTTTTTACTAAACCATTGCATTCCTTACCTAACCATTCAATGCCTACCCATCTATAAAAGCTCAACCAAAATCTAAGCCTCACATATCCTCTTGTATCTCAAGAAACCCTACAAACACCAAATATCCTTTCCCCTTCCAATTCTCTCATTTCTCACCATGTCAACACCAAAAAAAGGTAAGGGAAAAGCTTCTTCCTCATCTCAAGGTGATGATATCTCAAGACTCATTCCATCAAGAAGCCAAAGGGAAAGATTTATGTCTCACTTTCAAAATATGACGGTTCTTTTTCCAAGGTTCGGTAATCTTGACAATTTTTATTCTGAGTGCTTTAGTTTTCCAGCATTATTTAGGTCTCAAGGGTTATACAACTTGATTGGTGTTAATGGACCCATTTACCCCACTTTGGTAAGAATTTTCTATAGCCATCTAACCATTAGTAGAGGATGCATGATTTCAAATGTCAAAGAGGTTCCTATAGAACTCACAGTGCAAAACTTTGGTGAAGCTTTGGGTATTCCAAATGATGGTGCTTGCATTAAACTTCTCTCAAATGCAAATCTGCCTGGCTACAACAAAAGAGACTTCTACTATGGAATTGCAAGAATTCCCAAGCGTGATTTTATTCAGAAAAGGCAAAGACTACTTGGTGGTACTCCGGAGAGGAACTCTTGGTCTGCAGGAATTCTCACTATTGATGATCGTTTGATCCACTACTTTTTGGCGTATGTGGTTATGCCAAAATTCTCAAATATTTCCAATGTAAATGATTGTGAGATGCAGATTTTGTATGCGATGAAGAATGGGATTCAAATCAACTGGTCTTATGTGATTCTACATCATATGGCACTTCATAATGAAAATGCTTCTGCTTTGCCCTATGGCTCCTGGCTTACCCTTGTTTTTGAGAAGTTCAATGTTCCCTTGTCTGGTGAACACATGGTGCTGATGTCTGACCCCAAACATGAAATCACTCCGAAGAAAGTATGCAACACCAAAACCGGCGTCAAATTTGATCCAATTAATAGAACCATCACATACATTCATACTCCTCCACAAAACCAAAACCAACCTCAACAAGAACAACAACCTCAAAACCAACCTCCACAACCAATGGAAAAATCTTACAATCAAGTTTTTGACTATCTCAAATACATGAACAACAACATGAATAATCAATTTGCTCATCTCTATGCCCATACCAATGTCCCTCCTTATGAAGCTCAACCTTATCATTACCCTTTCATTCAACCTCAAACCAATGAAGGCAATGATGGTGAAGGTCAAGATGATGAAGACTTTGTTGAAGGCATGGATGATTAGTTTTTAAGTTCTAATGTTTTTAGTACTTTATGTTCTTATGTTTTATGTCGTTTTTCTAGTTTCGTTTAGAACACTTCGTGTATTGTGATCCTTTTTCATTTTGTGCACTTTGTTTCTGTTATGTCTATGTATGCAAACTTTATTTATGCTATGTTGTTTCTATGTGCAAAATTTTATGATCTTCTTTCCCATTCCTTTTTGATAATGACAAAGGGGGAGAAGACCTTGTAGTTTCTTTTGTGTTTCTCTAACCCAAATTGCAGCAAGCAAGCAATCTTCAAAACTCTCATGCAATAGATCAAGGGGGAGTCTTTGATTTAGGGGGAGTTTTTCAAACAACTTGTTTAGAGAAAACCAAGATGCACTCCAAACTTCAAGCAATGGTTGTCATCATCAAAAAGGAGGAGAATGTGAAATCAAGCTTTCCAAGTGTTTTGATGAAGACAGGCTAGCATGCAAAAATGAATGGATCAAGATAGAAGATTTATCTCAAGCAAATATTCATTGATCAAGATTAACATTTCAAGACTTATGGATTAAGGTATATGAGATTTTTGATCTTATGCTCTTAGTGCTCAAAACTATTTTTAATCATGCATTTAATTTATTAAAATAATATTTTGAGTATATACTAAGTATGATTAAAAAAGGATATTTTAAATTGTTTAAAATCTTTGAAAATAATGTTTTTTCAATTTTTGTACTGAAGCAATCGATTGTCATAAAACGACAATCGGTTGCATCCAAGAAACATTTGATTCTGTTTGACATGCAATCAGTTGTCGTCTGGCAGCAATCGATTGTCATGTATTTTATTTTCAAATTTTTTGAACGTTGGCTTTAGAGAAACCGATTACTCCTCAATGACAATCGGTTGTCCTAGTTATAATTTTCAATTTTTTAAAACGTTGATATGCTGCAATCGATTGCTGCTCTGGTGCAATCGGTTGTTGTGCCTCAAATTTTGAAAAAAATTTATTTTTCCAGCAACCTTTGGTAACACCTTTTCATGGCAATCCTTGTATCTTTTCATATACATTGTTTTAGTAAAAATGGTCTAAACATTGCTATATTTCATTGAAAAGACATTACTACACTATAAATTATTTTCACTTTAGAATTTTGAAAATCAATCAAAAATACATCAAAAATTATACAACAACAATCATTAACAACTTTCTTATTTTTTATTATACTCTTCATACTCAAGATTTTGTTCATCATTTTCATATGCATTCTGAAAATTGTTCTTGAGCACTTAGAAGAGTATTCCATCTTAAATTTCATATTGATAAGAAAAGATCAATCAAGTGATTGACATTGCTCTTACACTTTCAAATTCTTATACAAATCAAACAAACTATTGTACTTGTTTTCAGGATTGTTGGAAATAAGAAAGACACTTAGGGAGGATTGTTCTCTTTGTGGTCTTAGTGAAAATCCAAGAGGATTGTTCTTGGTCCAAGAGGATTGTTCTTGGATTGTTAGGTAGTCTTGTACAAATTACCAACAATAAGGAAATCTCTTTAATGTTGAAAGGGGACTGGAGTACTCTCGGACTGTGAGGGGAACCAGGATACATCATTGTGTTCTTTACTTTCCGCATTTACTACTTTCATCACTTATTAGAAAAAGAAAGAAAAGAAACACTTGCAAAAATATTCATACAATTCAGAAAAAGTTTTAAAGAACCTAATTCACCCCCCCTCTTAGGCGCATTTGAACTTACAGTATCAACTTCATAGAAATATGTCGGTTCGTCTAGTCTTTTAATAGTAATTCGAGGAGCTTCGTTGTCCCGTTTGACTTTGAACATAGATGACATGGTAGCTAATGCGTCTTCCAACTGATTTTCTTCTCGTGGGATATGCTCAAAAGTGATTTCCTCGAAATACAAAATTAATGTTAACATATGTTCCCGATAAGGAATGAGATTCAGGTGCTCCGTATCCCACTCTCCCTTAATCTGGCTGATGATTGGGGCTGAATCCCCATACACATCTAAGAACCTGATCCTCATGTCAATATCAGCTTTGATACCCATGACGCATGCTTCATATTCTGCCATGATGTTGGTACAGTTAAAACATAATTTAGTAGTGAAGGGCGCATGGTAACCCTAGGGAGTGATAATCACATCCCCAATTCCGTTATGAAGCGCATTAGAAACTCCATCAAAAACCATAGTCCATCAAGATCTTGGCTCAGGTCATTCATACGGTCCAGACCCTTCACAATCTATAACTAGCATAATATTCTCATCCAAGAACTCGAAATTCATATATTGGTAGTCGTCTACGGCTTGATGCACCAAATTATCTGCTAGTACACTTCCTTTAATAGCCTTCTGAGTGGTGGTGTACTGAATGTCGTATTTTTTTAAGACCATTTGCCATCGGGCTATCCTTCTGGAGAGAGTTAGTTTCTCTAATATGTATTTGATGGGATCCATTTTAGAGATCAACAAAGTGGTATGAGTCAACATGTATTATCTTAGTCGGTGATCCCATGCCAAAGCACAACAAGTTTTCTCGAGCAGTGAGTATCTTGTTTCACAGTCAGTAAAATTTTTGCTAAAGTAGTATATTGCATGTTCTTTTCGACTAGACTCGTCATGCTGGCCCAATACACACCCCCATTGAATTCTCCAACACTATTAAGTACATGATTAGAGGTATTTCTTAAACTGGTGGCATAAGAATCGAAGGTTCTTAGAGGAACTCTTTGATTTTGTCAAAGGCTATTTGGCAGTCGTCGTTCCACTTCACTACCTGATCTTTCTTCAGCAACTTGAAGATTGACTCACAAGTAGCGGTCAGATAGGAAATAAACCTGGGAATGCAATTCAGTCATCCCAAGAAACCTCTGACTTCCTTCTCAGTATGGGGGACTGACATTTCTTGAATGGATTTGACCTTGGCGGGATAAACTTCAATACCTTTACCATTGACGATGAAACCCAGGAGCTTGTCGGATCTCACCCCAAAAGTGCACTTGTTCGTATTCAACCTTAGCTTGTACTTTTTTAGCCTCTCAAACAACTTGTGTAGATGGTCCATAAGTTCCTCTTCAGTCTAAGATCTAGATATCATGTCATCGATGTAGACCTCTATCTCGAGATGGATTATGTCATGGAATAAAGCTACCATGGCACACTGATATGTTGCGTCAGTATTCTTCAACCCAAAAGGAATAACCTTTTAACAGAAAGTGCCCCACTGTGTTATGAAGTTTATTTTATCCATGTCTTCAGGTGCCACCTTAATCTAATTATAACCCGAGAAACCATCCATGAAGGAGAATACCTTGTGTTGAGCGGTGTTGTTGACCATAACATCGATATGTGAAAGTGGAAAGTCATCCTTGGGGCTTGCCCTATTCAGATCTCTGTAATCTACACACGTACACACTTTGTCATCTTTCTTTGGTACCAGAACCACATTTGCAACCCATTGAGGATATGGTGTAACAACCAAGAAACCTACATTGAATTGCTTCATAACCTCATCCTTGATCTTTTCCGACATCTCAGGACACAAGCAACGAACTTTCTGCTTTATTGGAGAAAAACCCTCTTTCATCAGCAGACGGTGAACCATAGTATCAGTATCGAGCCCTGGTATGTCTTCTTACAATCAAGCAAAGATCTCAACATAATCATGCAACATCTGGATTAACCTATTCTTGATATCGTTTTCTAGGTTGGCACCTATCTTGACTTCTTTCCTGTCTGCTTCAGTACCCAAGTTTACAACCTCGACCGACTCTTCATGCGGTTGTATAGCCTTTTATTCTTGTACTAACAATATGGAAAGTTCTACGGGTATTTCACAATCTTTCTCACCTTTGTCCTCGGCTTGGTAGATCGGATTTTCAAAGTCATAAGTGACAATAGCATAATCGTTACCAACGGGGTCCATAGTGGATGTGGATATGCAATTTATTGTGTGGGTGTGTGTAAGAACACATAGCTATTTGAAAGTGATAAAAATAAAAGAAAGACAAAGAGCACAAAATGTGAATGCAAGACGTCTAATGCTTTATTAAATGAAGATATGCTTATGAAATGCCAACCCTTAACAAATGAACCATTATGCCCCGAGTAAGGCACAAGGCTTAAAGCTAATGTTTTAAAAGATTACATAACCAAACTTGAAAGAAATAAAACAGAAAGTAGCAATTACTCCTGACTAAAGGAGATTGAGATAACTTCTTCAACCTTCCAGTTGTTGAGACTGTTGTCGATGGTAGGAAAGATCCAGTTGTCGAGGTTATAGTCACTGTCAGCATCTTCTATAGCGTTGACTCCATTGTTGCTAACACGGAATGGTGGTCTTCCAGCACGAGCGTGACGAACAGCCCTTTGAGCCTTTGCAGTGAAACCCAAACCAAATTTTTCAGATTTATACGGAATGTCAGGAAGCTGACCCCAAGTAGTAAAACCAACTTCTTCTACGACAACTCTAGCATCCTTCAAAGAAGCCATTCTGGGAGGAACCCTAGTAGCCTTGGGAATAGCGGAAACATCTTCAGTAGTGGTAGGAGGGAAAACTTCAAAAGTCTGACAGGGAGTTTCAATTAATTTTCCGTCCATCTCTACATACCGGAATGAGTTCAAATAACTTACCATATACTCCTTTTCACCATAAACAGTAACAACCTTTCCTTTCACCGGATATTTCAGCTTCTGGTGTAGGGTGTAAGTAATAGCACCTTCCCCATGGATCCAAGGGCGTCCGATTAAACAAGAATATGCTGGCCAAATATCCATCATATAGAAGGTAGATTAAAAGACCTATGAACCTACCTTGATCGGAAGATCCACTTCTCTGTGTACCATCCTCTTTGAACCTTCAAAGGCTCTCACCACAATATCACTAGGTTTCAGTATAACCCCTTCACAATCAAGTCTATCAAGAGCACCTTTTGGTAGAACATTTGGCGAGGAACCAGTATCAACCAATACATGAGCTAGAGTAGTGCCCCTGCATTCAATAGAGACATACAAAGCCTTGTTGTGGTTCCTTCCCTCTGGAGTCAAATCAACATCAAAAAAACCTAGGCCACTATCAGTGGTTTGGCTAGCAACATAACTTCTGAGTTGATCGGCGAAAATCTCTTGCGGCACGTGAGCAGATTTTAAAAACTTTACTTAAGCCTGTGCATGGGCTTCAGAACACATTAATAGGGATAACATGGAGATTTTAGAGGGAGTTTGTCCCAACTGTTCGACGATCTTGTAATCACTTTTGCAGATAATCTTTAATACGTCCTCCAACTCTTGCCTAGAAGTATCATCAGTGGTGACTTCATTAGGTGCCTCCATCTGGGCAGGCTCCATCATTTGTTCTTTGCCCTGAGTCTCAACAGTTGACTCGGTAGCAGTAACTCGAACTGGTGTGGTGACAGTCTTCGGAGAGATTTCTGGAGAGAAAATCCTTTCGCTTCTAGTAACCTTACTGGTCCCAGCAATATTATCAATATTGGGATCAGCAGCTTCAATGCCTTTATTTTCAGTAGTCGATAGTTCTTGTTTGATGCCATGGTAGTAGGCGTCGGCTCCATAGTTCCAAGGAATAGCTTTATCCGAAGAATATGTAATTGATCTGGGTGAAGTGATTATCAGAGGAGCGGCTTTGGGTTTGGCAGTGATCTTTACAGGACCCTTGGAAGTGATCCTGATAGGAGTGCCGAATATTAAAGATACCTCTTCCAGCTCCAAGTCTTGCAACAAATTCTCAACAGACGAAATCTTCTCAACCAGAATTAGGTGATTGTCCATTAGACACTGAATTCCTTCTTCCAGTAACTTACATCCATTAGGTTGCGCTGCACAACAGTAACATCTTTCAATACAACCCAAAAATAAACTGACTTACAGTAGATTCTTCTTGATAATCGGGAGGGGAGTAGCCAAATCACTTACAGTAGAAACATAAAGAACATCATCGATAGAACTAATGCCTTTGTCGTGCTTCGGCATAGGTGGAGTAATTACATAGGGAGTCTTAGGAAGATCAAATTCAATTTCTTTGTTATCAATCATGTCTTGAATTTTGTTTTTCAGCGCCCTGCAGGTTTTGGTGTCATGCCCGGGGCTATTGGAATGGTAAGCACACTTCACATTTGGATTGTAACAAGGAGAGGAGGTGTTGGGATTCTGAGGAGGTCCCTTAACATTATCAAGTCTGCTTTCAATAATTGTTGTAATGCTTGAGACAATGGCATGCTAATCTTGGTAAACTATCTTCACGGTGTGTCTAACCTATGCTGATTGTTTTGGTGTTGGTGTTGTACGGGTGCAGGATTAGAAATGAGCACAACTCCTACAGACTGATTACAGTCATTTCTAGCATGACCCTTTTGGACATAAACAACACTTGTTTCCTTCTTACTATTGAACGTCTTCTTTACAGTACTCGAAGACGCAGCCACTTGAATCTTTCCACTTCTGATACAACCTTTGGCACGTTCCCTGGTTAGAATCAACTCGGTAAAACCAGATGAGGAGCTTCCAATCAGAAGGTTAAAGAAAGGACCTGTCGGAGTTCCCATGAACATATCAATCAGCTCCCTATCAGATAAAGGAGGTTTCACTCTTCCAACCAGATCTTTCCACTTTTGGGCATACTCCTTAAACCCTGCATCTGAGCCCATAGTCATATTTTATAGCTTCACACGAGTTGGTGCAAGGTCAGCATTGTATTGATACTGCTTGTAAAAATCAGTATCCAGGTCTTCCCAAGTGTGTATGTTAGTTCCCTCCAGCTGATAGAACCATTCAAGTTATGTCCCAGATAAAGTCTCTTGAAAGAAGTAAACACATAACTTTCTGTCAACAGTATGGAGCTAGATCTTCCGAACATAAGACCAAAGATGAAGCTTAGGATAAGACACACCATCATATTTTGCAAAAGTAGGGACCTTGAAATTGTGATGAATAACCACCCTCGAAATAAGACCTAACTCTTCAAAATTCAGTCCAGGCACCTTCTGTATTTCCATGGCATTAAGGCAATCTTCCAACTGTTTGTATGTGTCATCAGCGGGAGGATATTGTTCGTCTGAATAGTCTGCTTCTTCTTCATCATACCCCTGGTCATTATTCTCCTCAACTTTCACACTCTTATCATCTTCTTCTTGGTTCTCATCTTCATTTGATGGGACCTCAAAATCTAGAGCCCTCTTGACCAGACCTTTGAATCTTCTACCCATATTAAGAAAGATCGTTGGCTTCTTAGTCTTCTTTTTATTCCCTTTTGTGATGAGGGTCTTCAACTCGTCTTGTCCCTTAGCTATGTCCAGGAACATTTGCTAAAATTGAGCGTTCTAAGATTGGAGTTCTTTCACGGTTTGCTCGAGGGACATCTTTTACTGAAATAAACAGTAAGAAGATGACAAAACCTGTTTTGGAAACCTGACATGTGATGATGTGCATGACATGCAGATGAAATATTTTCAAGGATCTCGCGGGATAAACAGAAACAAAATGTTACAAGTTGATTTTGGATGTAGTTTTGACTGAAGAACTTTGCGTTGTTGTACTTCCTTTTATGAGAGATAAGCTCACCATGTCGAGTGGGTCCTAGCCTTTGACTCAAGATAAAGTACTTTGGTCTTTGACGACATTTGGTTAGAGGAAAACAAATCCTCTTGTCCCTTGTTAGACGTTTGGTTCAATGATAACCTGCATCACATGCCTTTGAGATCCTTGAAACGGTTAATGAAAATGCTATGGTATGATGTCATGGTGTTATGATGTCATGTTTGAACAGATAACAAACGCAAACAAAGCACACAAGAGCCTTAGGTTTAAGGCTTGCATGGGGTTCATAGGTAAGTACCCTCTTGAAGTTTAGTTGGATCAACCTGCCCTAACATAATAACCGGGTTCTAGGGATCTCAATATCACTGATTTTTCTCACAAGTTTTATTTAGCACAACAACTGACTTGCCACCCAAAAAACCCAAGAGTTGAATCTCAATGAGCGTAGCATCGAGTATCAACCAACTTCAGACTGCACCAAAGTCGGCTATCTCACTACCTTCTAATGGCCACGTTGGGTCAAAGGTTCTAAAGGTCAGTTAGTGCTCATTACACCATGTGGAATCCTAGTATTCTCCCCGACTAACTTGAGGGACACAAGTACAAACCAAAGCGTTGCACTAACATAGCCATCACTTCAACCATATCGGTCTATGTCGTACACTTTCCATGATCTATAGCTACTTACCTAAGGGTACCCCTATATCCAGGTGTAGGCTCTTTCCAAGAAATAAATCTGAGCAAACCCCAAATGTAAATCAATCAAAGCAAACAAATAAAGTGACCCTAAGCTCTAAGGTAACCCCCCTTTTTAGATATTCCCCAGCAGAGTCGCCAATTCTGTAATACGGTGGGAGAACTGACTTTTTTGGTTTTATCCAAATGTGTGGATAGCAAGATTCACCACCTACTTTTCTTTTATTTAATAAGGAAAGGGTGAAAAGAACAGGAAAGACCTTTGAGATTTTTTGGGTTCAGGGGGTAGGTTATGAAAAGGGAAGGTGTTAACACCCTTTTCATCTGTAGTTATCTATGGGCTCTTAATCGCTAGCTCACTTTGTTTTTGAAAATCTGCTTTTGTGTATGTGTGTTTGGAAAATATTTTGAAATGCCAATTGTAAGGAAAAACTTTGTAATGATTCTCGTTTCTGTTCTTGAGAACACGTACAAAGTGTTTGAAAATATTTGTTTAAAAAGTGTTCGTGAAAAAATGTTTTTTTTTATTTTGAAATGTTTGTGAGCAAGCGATTATGAGCGTCCTACCTACTCAAGGTATTTATTGTACTTTTCCTCCTTTAGATAATGTTATCCTACCATTAGTTAGTAGGGAGCCCTATCGTTGGATGTAAAGGGACAGGCGCGGGTCATCGTATAGTCATAGAAGGCAACTGGTAAGGACGTTTTAACAATTATCATTAAGGGACTAGATTGTTTATCGAAGGTAACATCGAAAGGGTCGTCGAGGGACTACGATCTTTGTTTTCGAGGGACTGTGCTAAAGTGTCCCCACGTTCAAGGGACATGACTATTTTTATCGAAAGGCATCAAGGGAGGTTACCCTAGAGGTGCTCATATGTGAAGTGATTGTTTTCCGTTATGCTTATCTTTGAAATTAGGGTTTGCTACCATTTTATTTTATCTTGCCATACATGACCTAATTACTAACAGTAAGAGAACAAAATAGGAAAGTGGTAAATAAGTGGAAAGTAAAAGTAGAAAATAAAACCCTAGACTATTACATGGCTTTGGGAGAAGTAATAAATAGTAAAAATGCGGAAAAGTAAACCTAGTTACTATTACAAACTGTGAGTAGTTACAGTAATCGGAAAAGCGCGAGAATAATAAACTAGCGAAAATGTAAGATAGGAAATTGAAAGAAGTTTTCTAGTGATTTTAGATTAAAAAGAGTTTGATGATTAACCTAAAGAACTTGAGTAATTTTTATTAATTAAAAAAAGAAATTGATTAAGTTAAAAACCCTAAAAAAAATTGATTTTAATTTAAAAAAAAGGTAATTAATTAGTAAAAAAAACCTAAATTGATTGATTAAATGAAAACCTAAAAAAAACTAATTAGGGTTGATTAAATAAAAAAAATTGTTAAAGGATTTTGATAAAATTAAGGAAAATAAGGGAAAGATTAAAAAGAATATAGAATAATAAAGAAAAACCCAACAGGTACACGCCCTCAGCATTCTCATCCAGCCTGTGTTAAGGAATGCAAGCCAGTGTGTTTTGTAATCTGCAAAACAAGTAAAATATGAAGGGAAAAAAAAGAAAAATGCCAAAAGGCTGGGATCGAACCCACGCCTTGGCATAGAAGTGTCTTATCGCACGCGCTTTAACCACTGGGGTGGTAATACATCTGTTGTTTTAAATCAAACAAAATATATATAATATGAAAACATTGCCTGAACCAGAGAGGCGTCGGAGCCCTAGCTCTGGTCTTCTTCTCAAGTAGCCTTCTCTTATGTTCCTCTAAAAGAAGCGAATATTAGCAATCCATAGGGAACCTACCCCCCTAAATCAGGGTCTACGGATTCAATGGGTCTGTCAGCTTGGCCTGAATCGCAAGGTTTTAGGAGCTATAAAGGAAATTGCATAGACTGGTGCTAACATGGCATTGCACTATCCAACCATTATGGGACTATCCTAATAGGTCATTCCTCAATTGTTGGACCTCAGGAACATGCTAAATGAGTTAGTACATATTGAAACGTAAGTAAAATAAATATATGAAATTCATGTAATGTCAAAACTGATGCAGCATGTATGTATATTTTTACACCCTTTTGATCATGGAAATTGATTCATTCTTACCCTCTTGCGTCCCTGGAAGTGAATGGACTAGTTAGGAGGCCTTGAAATTGGTTGCAAGCTAGGGTTACAAGTTACCCTAGTTTTGATAATTTTTGTGATTTTTGGATGGCTTTTGCACAAGTTTTCTTGTGTGTCCAGCTTGTCTAATTTGATGGGAATATATAGCATGAAATTAGGTCAACATATTATGGGCTTGGACTCTTGTAATAAGCTTTGTTTTATTTTGTTTTATTTTGACCTTTAAATGAATAAAAATAAAAAATAAAAAATAATAAATCAAAGGGAGGTGTATGAACAAGTCTTGAGGTGCATATGGAGTGTAAAACACGTTTGGACTCTGAAACAATAGCCCATTAGCCCAAAAAATCAAGTTTGCTCAATTTGAAATTCATGCATTTGCTCAAAATTTCCCAACTTGCACTGGTCATAACTCTCTAAGTTTCCATCATTTGAACATGATCATGAACTTTTTGGAAAGCTCAATATGTCCTCTAAAATCCCTATGTTTACCATTTTTGCATTTAAAGATTTATCTTGATGTAAGTTGCCTTGAGAAAAATTATCTTTTGTTGACTTTTAAAATGACCTATAATGTATTGGCTCATATCTCTCAAATGAAACATTTTTTGGACTTGAGCTTTAAGAGACAAAGTTGTAGAGAATTAAATTTCCTCAAAAATGAGCCTTGTTTGAAGAGAATCTGAGGAAGCATGTGAAAGTTATGCTTGGTTAAACTTCAGTTGACTTCTCCTTAAGAAAACCCTAATTTGGCAACTTTTGACTTTTGATGAATCTTGTGTTTTCTTGATAATACATGATCTACCCTTGATAAAATGATGAATGTGACTTCAAAATTTGATGTTGACCAAAAATACTGAAGTTTGACCGTATGTTGACCATAATTGAGTTTTTATCCAATATAGTTGATTTTCAGTCATCTAAGCAATTGACTGACCAAACTTGTGATGCAAGGCTAGACATTTGGCATGAGCATTCTTGGAGACATATAAGAGACTATGAAATCCACCTGAGACTTTAAAAAACCAATCTTCCTTGAGAAACACAAAACCCTAGTTGTAGGCCATTGCTTAGGAGGGGAATTTGTCTGATTAATTCTTGAGCAACCTTGAGCATTTGAAAACCCTTGGAGAATGTCTTGAGTAAAAAAGGGAGGGAAAATTTTGGGGTACAATAGCTACCCCTGTTCAATCTTTTTAAACATGAGGAGTTAGATTGGCATATCTACCATTCGTGATCTGAAGGTTGAAGAGGATTGAACACTTAAGTGCCTAGAAATTTTCACTCACATGTGCAGGAGGTATTGTTGTTGGTTGATAATATTACTTGAATGGGCTTAAAGATGCAATTTGTAGAGGTGACAGAGTGTCGTCAGAGATGGGCTTATAGATTTCATCCAAAGTAATTGTTGATAGAAGTAACAGAATGAGTCTATGCTTGACCGTATCTGAAGAATGCTTTCCAGAATGAACCTCTGGGGAAGGTGTTTAAGTAGTTGCTTATCATATTTAGTCTCTGAGGGAAACGCTTGTTAGAATTCGGTCTTTGAGGGAAGTGTTCATCAGATTTAGTCTCTGAAGTAAAGGCTCGTCGTGTAGATAGTCACCCCATCCTGTTTCGGGAATTAATCTTGGAGCTGGTCATATAGATAGTTGCCCTGTCCTATTTCGGGAATTAATGTTTGACCTGTTTGAGACTTGTTGTTGATATTCGTCTATTTTTGAACTTTACCTGAAAAGATAAAGTTAGTCTTTATGAAATGTCATGACATATGTAATGCGTTGCGTAATGATGTTCTCAAAGTAAATGAGAGTATTATATGTGTTTCGTATGCATATGCTATGATATTTGTAAATGATGTATGGATGAAAGATGTCGTTGATGTGTATCGCTAACTTCGTATAACATCTTTGTTAGGGAAAATAAATTCCTGATTTTCGTTAGGGGTGAAGAATATGAATCTTCAATCTCGTTTAGAATTTCTTGCTGGGGATTCCTACTTTCTATTTGAGAATACTCTGGGAATGTTTGACTTCGGGGATAGAAGAGTTCGGGAATATTGGTCGTTCATTGCTCGACTGGGGAATTTAGTTCTTATATACCCTGAATGGGGATAAAAGAGATGGATAATCTTCAAAGGTGCCATATGACCGAGTATTAGGTACGAATGCCAGTCTTCTGGGGAGGACAAAATTGATATTTGTCCCGGTTTCAGATTTCATAGTAACTCTGTGGGGACAGTAGCTATGATTACATTTTGCTGGAGAATAGAATTTTTCGGGGAATTGTAGTAATCGGAGAGATGAAGTCTTCTTGGGAAATTAAATTTTGTTGGGGAAACAAACCCTGCTGAGAAATAAACCCTGTTGGGGAAGTAAACTCTGTTGAGGTAATGAGCCCTGCTGGAGAAGAGAACTTTGTAGGGGGTTTTATAGTGTTGGAGGAATAAATCCGGCTTGGGAATTAGGTTCTTGTGAACTATGCTGAAGAAGTTTCCTCCGTATTCTGGGGAAATTATCAAGCTCCTTTATCCGCTAGGGGGATCTGTTGGGAAGTACGATCATGTTAATAGCTCAAAGACACCCCAATTTCTGTCTTGAAGGCTTATTATACTTGTGGGGGAATGTATCTCCGTCTGGGACGAGCTTGTGAAGGTAATTTTGTGGGGATAATCCCATGGCGGTTTCTCTGTGGGGATTTGTGGATGACTTGAACATTATCCCAATTCCTAGAGTCTTTAGTAATTGTTAATTTATGTTTTTATGCATATATTTGTTAACAGTAATCATATGCATATATTCATTCAATTTATTCATTGGACTTTTTTGCAAACAAAATAGAAAAAGTAAAACAAAGTTGAGTTTTGAAATTGTATTGATAATCCTATTGAAAATTTGCCTATAAACAGACAACTTTGTACAAAGAGACGGAAATTCTAGTAAGAGGAAATCATCATAAATGAAGAAAAGAGTACAAAGGAAAACAAAGAAAATAGCTATGTGGAAATGATCCCATCGAGTTCCAACTCTGCTATTGCCTTTATGTCTTCGAGCATATAATCCCTCGTTGTCGGAAGAAGTTGACTTAATTGATCTGTACCGTTTGAACTTCACATTGGTAACAAAGCTTATTGCAAATAGATGATCCAACGGGACATAGTCGTACGCTTTAATCTCTAATTTTTTTCTGGACGGCCCTTTCGGATTTTCAGTCAACCGGGATACCCTTTTTTGCCCAAGCCACCTTTTCAGGTTTTCGACTTGCCGGGTGTACAATCTTTATATATGTATCCCTAATTTTTGCTCGAACCATTTTGGTTCGTCAGGATGCCCTTATTTTTTCCTAGGCCAGTCAACCTAGTGGGTCATATTCATGCGTAGTATTTTTTTACTATGTCTGTGTTCACAGGGTGCAAAAAATATTCACCGTCCATGGTGGTAAGTATCATTGCACCGCCAGAAAATATTATCTTGATTACAAATGACCCTTCATAGGTGGGAGTCCATTTTCCCCTTGGATCACCTTGCGGTAGAATGATGCGCTTTATTACCAGGTCACCAGCCTGATATACCCGATGCTTGAATTTCTTGTTGAAGGCTTTGATCATACGCTTCAGGTACATTTGGCCATGACAAACATATAAGATGGAAGCCAACCAACATCATGAGTAATAATGTTCATATCATTCCCAATCCACGCCATCTAGGATGGGAGCCCATAAACAGAACTAAAGTCTACAACATGTGATGCATAACACAACATACAATAAAGCTACACACGTTTATATCTACGTCCATCAACGCGACACACCATTACGACCACCAATTGTTCATACATGCAACATACAATTCATAGAGCTCAACAATATCATACATCATTATTGTATCAACACAAATTATCATAATGGATATTTCATAACCAATTCATCACACAACATCCAAGTTATCATGTTATAAGTACTGAAACAAATATCATTTAACTCATTTGATTTCACCAAAACATATCATTTCGTTAGCTTTCCAATGCTTTGAACAACGCGTCAAATGGATTCCAGAAACTCAAGTTACGGTCTTTATAAAATTTCAACAGCTCTGCTCGCCTTAGGCTCGCTCGACGAAGCTGTCTGCTCGCCTGAGGCTCGCCCAACGATGCTAGGGCGACACAACCTCCCCTATATATTTTCTAGGAATACCTCTTTTCCACCCATTCCTTCTCTCCTTGTCTCGCCACTCTTTCTCTCGGCAAAGTCGGAGCGAGACTTCTCCTCCCATACATTTTTAGAAGAACCCAATTCTTCCCATTTCCTTTGCGACTTCCTTTCCCAGCGAGGCTTGGGAAAATGCTCTCGCCCGACGATGCAAGAGGCTCACCCGGTGAAGCGCTCATAATAATAATATTTTTGTTGCAATTCCCGCACTAAACAAATCCTAATTTCTATACGATTCCAATACCAATCCACCCCAAAACTCACTTAATTCGACACATATCCATCATATAACAATAGTACATCAACATACATGTAATGGGTATCAATCCATGGAATTATAACATCAAAATTCATCAAATCAGTCATAGACACGTCATGTTATCATATTCCTCAAAAACCCCAAATTGAATTAAAATGAACACACAACAACCATGACAATCATACCCCGACATACTCATCATTACACAATACCCTTTAGAGAGTTGGAACCTCACCCTTACCTTGGATTAACGCTTCCTAAGCTTCAACAATGGTTCTTCTTTCGCTCTAGCTCTTCTCATCTTCGTGCTTTCTCTTTTCTCAGAGTATGATCGTTCCAAATGATACGATTCAATCTCTATTCTTCCCTTTTTACTAGTTTAGCCCTTAGATCCCTAATATTACATTCCTTCCTTATCCTCATTAAACCTCAAAATAATTACCGCCTTGCCCTCTACATAATACTAACTAACAAAATTTTATTTAATTATTACTATCACCATATTATCCTAATATTATAGTCTAAATAATAGTAGTAGTAATAATCTCCTTCTACTCCTAAGTGTCTACACTATTGGTCATACACCCCTCAATACCTTAACATCAGTAACTTTTAAGATAAATACCCCACAACAAGGCATCACATTGTAACTACATGTTGATTAACGCATATAAATACACAACATTAATTAATTAAATTATTAAAATAATTCAATAAATAATCAGGGTGTTACAACTCTCCCCCACTTAGAATACTTTCGTCCTCGAAAATTACCTGACGCAAACAACTCCAGGTAAGACTATCGCATCTTACTCTTCAATTACCACGTTGCATTCACTTCAGCAGCTCCTCCTCGGACTACATTCACTAGAGAAATTTCCTTGCCCCTCAGCTTCTTCATTTCACGATTTTCGATTCGCACAGGTACGGTCTTAATAGTAATATTATCCTGCACTTGTATATCTTCCATTAGAATCCCATGATATGGATCTCCAATATACATTCTGAGTTACGACACATGGAACACATCATGCAAATTCGACAGGTTAGGTGGAAAGACCATCCTATACGCAACAGTTCTAACCTTCTCAGAAATTTGATACAGTCTGATAAACCGAGGAGTAAGCTTTCTCGATTTCAAAGCGCGTCCAACACCGGTCATTGGTGTGACTCTCAAGAATACATGGTCTTCTTCCTGAAACTCATGATCCTTCCTTCTCTTATCATAGTAACTCTTTTTCCCACTCTGAAGTTTTCATCTTATCCCGAATTAACTTCACCTTTTCTATAGTCTACCGAATAATCTCAGGTCCAAGCACTACACTCTCACTAGATTCATACCAACACAAAGGTGTTCTACACCTCTAACCATACAATTCCTCGAAAGGTATCGTCCCAATACTATAATGAAAGCTATTGTTACACGTGAATACTATCAGTGGAAGATAACTATCTCAGGTACCTTCCTGCTTAAGAATACAAGCCCTCAACAAATCCTCCAATGACTGGATAGTCTTTTCCGTCTAACCATTCATATGTGAGTGATACACATAACTCAATATCATCTTAGAGCCCAATGCATCCTGCAAAATCTTCCAAAATACAGAAGTAAACCTCGGTTCTTTATTCGAAACAATACTCTGCCAACTTCGATATAAGAAAACTGATATTAATCGGAATGAAATGAGCTGATTTCGTCAGCCTATCAACAATCACCCAACTTGTATCGTCCCCTATTGGAGTACTCAGCAATCCTGTTAAATAATTCATCGATACACTATCTCATTTCCACTCATGAACATTTAACGGTTTCATTAATCCTGCAGGTTTCTGATGTTTGACTTTCAACTTCTGGCAAGTCAAACACGCATACACAAGCCAAGCCGCATTGTGTTTCAATCCAGGCCACAAAAATATCTTCTTCAAGTCTTGATACATTTTAGTAGCTCCTGGATGAATACTCAAACTTCTTCTATGACTTTCTTCCAGAATCATCTTTTTCAACTCAGAGTCATCAGGAATACAAATCTTGTCGTGGAATCTCAACACACCTTGCTTATCCACCTTGAAGTTATTGTCTTCAGACTGATTACTCCCAACCATCACGTCTACCAACTTCACATCCAATTTCTAGGCCTCTTTAATACTATTCATAAAATCATTGTTAATCTTCAACATTCCCAACACTACACTCTACGGTGTCAACTCACAAACTAAGCTCATATCCCTGAATTGCTCAATCAATTCCAGCTCTCTAACCATCATAGCGTACATATGTAATAATTTTTGTAACACCCCAATTTTCATGTACTAGTTATTTTATTAGTTATTTATTTTATTAGTTATTTATTTTATTAATTATTATATGATATAGTAATTAATTTAATTGTGTGAATTTATGAATATATGATTTATTTGAATTAATTGTTTATTTTTGTTTTGGGTTAGTAAGAGTGAGAATAACATTATTAATTAATTGGGCCTTGATATGATGAGTTAGTGTGAGATAAGACATTAAGCCCATTAGTAAAATATAGGTTTTGATAAAACACGGAGAAATGGAGTTAGTAAGAGAGAAGTTGTCAAAACATAAGAAGAGAAGAACGAGGAAAAGAGGTAAAAAGGGAGAAAATAGAAGAGAAGATAGAACCCTAAAAGAGGATATACATCCAAGGTAAGGGTGGATTTTCATTTGATTATAGGATTATATAATATATGTAATGGGTAGAAAACATGATTATGAATTTATA
Organism: Vicia faba; assembly: GCA_948472305.1. Taxonomy (NCBI): domain Eukaryota; kingdom Viridiplantae; phylum Streptophyta; class Magnoliopsida; order Fabales; family Fabaceae; genus Vicia; species Vicia faba. The sequence goes on along the minus strand of OX451738.1, from coordinate 174,638,557 downwards.
CTTTCTATTTCTAGGTTTTGCAATTTGTTTGGAGTTGATGAAATGATAATATGTAGGCACTCAAATTGATGAAATTAGTGTTAGAGAGGTATACAAATGTGGTGTAAAATGCTTGGGAATGTTGGGTAATATGTATGTCAAAGTATTGGAATTATGCTATGCATTATATGAGATTTGGGGGGTGTTTGGTTGGGATAAAAATTGATTTTCGTGGTAGAAAAACACAAAAATTGATTCTGCAGTCCATAAATCGATTTCCTATTTTGCAGAAATCAATTTCCCACTGAACTGGCTGGAAAATAACAATTTTCAAAAATTCATAACTTTTGAAACGTAATTCCGTTTGAGTCCCCATTTGAAGCGTTAGAAATCTAGCGCAATATTGTTTTTTATAAAAATAGTTTTGTTGGTAGTAGATGATTTAATCATTGAGTGATTGTATAAAATGATATGTATATATGTTTTGCGTATTGGTGGTTGGTGATTTGGATTTTAATACATTGTGATATTACTTGCTATGTGCTATTGGGAGGTATTGAATTGATGCTACATAATAGATATATGTTATAATGCATTTAAATCATAAAACATGGCTGATTGAAGTGGGTTTTGTAACCCCAAATTGTGGAGGACATAATGTTGTCTGAAACAGATTTTTTTGGTTTTTCGTGAGGCCGTTTAGCACGGTCTAGGATGAAAAGTTTTATATTTTAAGTAATTTAAAGGGGGATTTTGTATGCTCATTATTTGTAAAGGATTATCATGAATTTTAATAATTTAATTGATGTGTCTTGAATTGGTTTTGGGTGACTTTTGATGAGAAGCATAATACTTGAATTGTGTATATGTATGTTGTAAATTGAGGTTGATTGAGGATAACATGGTTTGACTATTGTTGGTTACATGTTATGTGATGAGTTAAGTTAATAAGTGCTATGAGTATGCATTGTATGTGAATATTGGTATTATGTATGTATGTATGTTGTGCAATTTGGTGAGATAATTCAAATGTGTTGAATTATGTGAAATGTGCTTGTATGATTAAGATATGGAGATTATATATATATATATATATATATATATATATATATATATATATATATATATATATATATATATATATATATATATATATATATATATATATATATATGTGTGTGTGTGTGTGTGTGTGTGTGTGTGTGTGTGTGTGTGTGTGTGTGTGTGTGTGTGTGTGTGTGTGTGTGTGTGTGTGTGTGTGTGTGTGTGTGTGTGTGTGTGTGTGTGTGTGTGTGTGTGTGTGTGCGTGTGTGTGTGCGTGTGTGCGTGCGTGTGTGTGTGTGTTGAGATTTCACATGCATCATGAGTTGTCAAGAGGCAATATTTGGTAGATTTTGCAAGAGTTAGTGAATTATCCCAAACTTGGAGATGGGGGTTTGAAAGCTTAGAGAACAGGCTTTTTGGGGGTTATTTATCTTAGAGATGTGGATACGGTTTAAATGTAAAATCTATTAAAGATAATAATTGGTACCACGTGTATATTGCAATGAGTCGCATTGGAGTCACATGTGTCAGTGTGAAATGTTGAATTGGTGTGCAATATGTGATATTGGTGTGAATGTTTCATTTGTGGTATTTGTGATTGATTTTATTTGAATCATCAATCGTTGAGCAATGTTGTATAAGTGAATATGTGAATTGTGTTAGAAAATGTTGAATATATGATTATGTGAAGTGTGATGAATTAAATTGTTGCTTGTATGTGATGCATTACTTATTATTATATATTTCTATAATTATATGAATTCTCACCCTTCTGTTGAAATGATATTTTATACGACATCGATCAGGTACCTAAGATAGCAATCCTTATTGTAAGGATTAGTTGGAGGAGCTAGTTCTTTGGTTATCCTTATTTAGATAGTGAGTCATGGTCTGGTCATGTAACATGAGGAAACATTTAAACTCATATTTGTTTTGAGATATGTTTGTTATACTCTCTTTTATTTTTTATGTATTGAGGTTATGTGATGGTTGGCCTTTAGTGCCTAATGTTTTATTGTATGAATTCTATTATGAGATTCAATATTTGATATCATTTTGAAAAAAAGAATTATTCCGTTGCGAGATGCATATGTGTATAGGACATGATTTTAAATGTGTTATGAGTATGACCGGTGTATTTGTGTTGTTGTTTTGAAATACATGTAACACTCTCTTTTGATATGCATGCTAATTTACTCTAATTATGCCATATATTTGTGTGGGGGTTTAGAGGGTGTTATATTTGTGGTATCAGAGCATGGTCGGTCCATCCGACAAGGTTGTCTAATGTTGTTGGTTCCTTAGTATGTGACATGTGTGTGAAACATTGTCGGTACATATTTGTTTTTTCTAACTACTTGGTTGCAGGAGTGGTTTTAAAACAAGTGTGGGAGAAGCTTTGCTTCCCTGAGATTTTTATGGTGTGAAGAGGTTGGCCATGGTTCTTTAGGTGACTTTGAGAATAATAGAAACACTATTATAGTTCGGTAACGATAGTTTATGCTCCATTATGGTTGTCGGCTACCTATTGATAAATTGAGGAACTGATCATTCTTAATCTCTTGTTGATAGTAGACGGGATCATATTGGATGGGATAGGCTTGTCTTGCCAGCTTGATAGTATATAAATGGAATGAGTCGATGCAGGATAGCATTGTTTTGTTAGCATTGATGGCAATGTCGGATATTTGTGAGAAGAGAGCGATGGGTGATTTACTAATCGTTCGTGATTTTCTTGAGGTATTTCCTGAAGATGTAAGTGATTTACCGCGAGAGCATGAGATGGAGTTTACAATCAACTTAGTTCCTGGAACTAGTCTGGTATCGATTGCTCCATATCAGATGTCAACGTCTAAGTTAAAAGATGTGAAGAGTCAACTTGAGGATTTCTTGAGAAGAGGTTTATTCGTCCTAGTGTGTCACCGTGGAGTGCACCAGTTTTGTTGGATAAGAAGAAAGAAGGTACTATGAGGTTGTATGTGGATTATAGACAATTGGGCAAGGTGACTATAAAAAATAAGTATCCACTTTCGAGGATTGATGATTTGATGGATCAGTTGGTTGGTGAAAGAGTGTTTAGTAAGATAGGTTTGAGGTTTGAGTATCATCAGATTCGTGTGAAGGTTGAAGATATTCAAAAGACTGATTTTAGAATAAGATATGGTCAATATGAATATTATGTGATGCCGTTCAGTGTGACCAATGCACCTGGTGTATTTATGGAATACATGAACATGATTTTCCATCAGTATTTGGATAAGTTTGTTGTAGTTTCATTGATGATATTTTGATTTATTCGAAGAGTAAAGAGGATCATGTTGAGCATCTGAGGATTGTGTTATCTGTGTTGAAGAGAAGTAGTTGTATGATAAGTTTTCTAAGTGTGAGTTTTGGTCGAAGGAAGTGTTTCCTTGGTCATGTGATATCGAGTGGCGGTATTTCTATTGATCTGTCGAAGATTAAAGTTATATCTCAATGGGAAGCTCTGAAATCTGTCTGAGATTAGAAGTTTTCTTGGTTTAGCAGGTTATTATCAGAAGTTTATTGAAGGACTTTCCAAGTTAGCTTTTCCATTGACACAATTGACTAGGAAGGTTCAAGCTTTTATTTGGACTGCACAGTGTGAAGCTGGTTTTCAAGAGCTTAAGAGAAGGTTGACAATCGCTCCTATTTTGATTTTTCCTGATTCGGCAGAACCGCTTGTTGTGTATTGTGACGCTTCATTGATGGGTTTAGGACGTGTGTTGATGCAAAATCAGAAAGTTGTAGCTTATGCTTCAAGGAAACTTAAAGTGCATGGAAGGAATTATTCGACTCATGATTTAGAGTTAGTTGTTGTTGTGTTTGTATTGAAACTTTTGAGGCATTATTTGTCTGGATCAAGATTTGATGTGTTTAGTGATCACAAGAGTTTGAAATATTTGTTTGATCGAAAAGAGTTGAATATGAGATAGAGAAGATGGTTGGAATTCTTGAAAGATTATGATTTTGGTTTGAATTACCATCCAGGTAAAGTGAATGTTGTGGTTGATGCATTAAGTAGGAAGTCGTTACATATGTCGATGTTGATGGTGCGAGAGTTGGAATTACTTGAGAAATTTTGAGACATGAGTTTGGTTTGTGAAGAGACTTCTTCTGGAGTTAAGCTTGGTATATTGAAGCTTAGTAGTGGCATTTTTTATGAGATTCGAGAAGGTCAAAAATATGAATTGAGTTTGGTGATTAATTAACATTGATCAATCAAGGTCGAGGTGGAGATTTTCGGATTGATAAGAATGGTATCATGATATGTCGTGATAGAGGTTGTGTTTCAGATATAGCCGATTTGAAGAAGATAATTCTTGAGGAAGGGCATCGTACTGGATTGAGTATTCATCTTGGAGCTACTAAGATGTACCAAGATTTGAGGAAATTATTTTGGTGGCCAAGTATGAAGAAAGAGATTGCAGAATTTGGGTATTCTTGTTTGATTTGTCAGAAGTTGAAGATTGAACATCATAAACCATCTGGTTTGATGCAGCCGTTATCTATTTCAGAATGGAAATGGGATAGTATCTCTATGGATTTTGTGTCTGGTTTACCTATAACAACGAGTAATTGTGAAGTTATTTGGGTTATTATGGACAGATTTACAAAAGCTGTTCACTTTATTCCGATGAGAATCGATTACCCAATGGAGAAGCTTACAAAGTTGCACATTAAGAGGATTGTCAGTTTGCATGGTATTCCGTATAACATTATGTCAAATAGGGATACAAAATTTACTTCGATATTTTGGGAAGGTTTGCAAAATGCTTTGGGTACAAAGTTGTGTTTGAGTTCTGCTTATCATCCACAAACAGATGGTCAGACTGAGAGGACGATTTAGTCACTTGAGGATCTTTTGAGAGTTGTGTATTGGAACAAGGAGGTTCTTGGGATAGTTACTTGCCTTTGATGGAGTTTACTTATAACAATAGTTTACATTCGAGTATTAGAATGGCACCGTTTGAGGCTTTGTATGGTAGAAGGTGTAGGATGCCTTTGTATTGGTATGAATCGGGAGAGGGTATTGTGGTTGGACCCGAGATAGTCCAACAGACTACTGATAATATTAAGATGATTCAGGAGAAGATGAAGGCTTCTCAAAGTATTCAAAAGAGTTATCATGATAAGAGGAGGAAAGCACTTGAGTTTGATAAGGGAGATCATGTGTTTCTTCGAGTTACTCCGCTAATGGGTATTGGTTGAGCGGTTAAGTCGTGTAATTTGATGACACATTTTGTTGGTCCTTATCAGATTTTAGAGAAGGTAGGCGAAGTGGCTTATCAAATTGCTTTTCCACCGTCGCTTGCAAATCTCGAGGATGTGTTTTATGTGTCCCAGCTGAGGAGATACATTGCGAATCCGTCTCATGTTGTCCAATAAGATGATGTACAAGTAAGAGAAAACCTGACTGTGGAGACATCACCTATGCAGATAAAGCATCGGGAGTTGAAGCAACTTCGTGGTAAAGAGATTTCCTTGGTGAAGGTAGCTTGGGAAGGACCAGCGGGTTGAAACGTAACTTGGGAACTCAAGACTCATTTACTAGTTATTTTATTTGTTATTTATTTTATTAATTATTATATGATATAGTAATTAATTTAATTGTGTGATTTTATGAATATATGAGTTATTTGAATTAATTGTTTATTTGTGTTTTTTGTTAGTAAAACTGAGGATAGCATTATTAATTAATTGGGCCTTGGTATGATGGGTTAGTGTGAGAATGAGACATTAAGCCCATTAGTGAAACATAGGTTTTGATAAAATAAGGAGAAATAGAGTTAGTAAGAGAGAAGTTGTCAAAACAAGAGAAGAGAAGAAAGAGGAAAAGAGGAGAAAAGGGAGAAAAGAGAAGAGAAGAAGATAGAACCCTAGAAGAGGATCTACATCCAAAGTAAGAGTGAGTTTTCATTTGATTATGGGATTATATAATATATATAATGAGTAGAAAACATGATTAGGTATTTATACTTTTTATTTCTAGGTTTTGCAGTATTTTTGGAGTTGATGAAATGATAATATGTATGCACTCAAGTTGATGAAATTGGTGTTAGAGATGTATGAAAATGTGGTGTAAAGTGCTTGGGAATGTTGGGTAAATTGTATGTCAAAGTATTGGAATTGTGCTATGCACTGTGTGAGGTTTGGAGAGTGTTTGGTTGGGATAAAAAGTGGTTTTCGTAGTAGAAAACAAAAAAAAAATCTGCAATGCAGAAATTGATTTCCCATTTTGTAATCGACTTCCCACTTAACGGGCTGAAAAATAACAATTTTCAAAAATTCATAACTTTTGAACTGTAACTCCATTTGAGTCCCCATTTGAAGCATTAGAAATCTAGCGCGATATTATTTTCAACAAAAATAGTTTTGTTGGTATCAGGTGATTTAATCATCGATTGGTTATGTAAAATGACATGTATATGTGTTATGCGTATTGGTGATTTGGATTGTAATACATTATGATATCACTTGCTATGTGCTATTGGAAGGTATTGAATTGATGCTACATGATAGATATATGTTATAAAACATTTAAATCATGAAAAATGGATGATTGGAGTGGGTTTTATGACCCCAATTCGTGTAGGACAAAATGTTGTCCGAACAAATTTTTCTAGTTTTTCGCCAGGCCACTTAGCGCCATGGAGGATGCTTAGCACGGTCTGAGATGATGATTTTTATATTTTGAGTAATTTAATGGGGCTTGTGTATGCTCATTATTTGTAAAGTATTATCATGAATTTTAATAATTTAATTGATGTGTTTTAAATTGGTTTTGGGTGAGTTTTGATGAGAAACATAATACTTGAATTGTGTATATGTATGATGTAAATTGAGGTTGATTGAGGATAACATTGTTTATTGTTGTTGGTTACATGTTATGTGATGTGTTGAGTTGATAAATGCTATGAGTATGCATTGTATGTAATATTGACATGATATATGTATGTTGTGTAATTTGGTGAGATAATTCAAATATGTTGAATTATGTGAAATATGTTTGTATGATTAAGATATGGAGATGGTCTTAATTGCATATATATATATATATATATATATATATATATATATATATATATATATATATATATATATATATATATATATATATATATATATATATATATATATATATATATATATATATATATATATATATATATATATATATATATATATATATATATATATATATATATATATATATATATATATCTGTGTTGAGATTGCATATGCATCATGAATTGTCAAGAAGCAATGTTTGCTAGCTTTTGCAAGAGTTAGTGACTTGTCCCAAACCTAGAGATGGGGGTTTGAAAGCTTAGAGAATGGGCTTTTTGGTGGTTATCTGTCTTGGAGATGTGGACATAATTTAAACATGAAAACTGTTAAGGATAATAATTGGTACATATGCATATTACATTGAGTCGCATTGGAGTCTGTGATACAGTGGAAGAACTGACTGCTAATACTGGTTTGTGTTTTTTGTTCATAAATGTCTCAATAAGCAAGAGTCGCCACCGACTTTTCTTTTATCCAACAAAGGAAAGGGTGAAAAGAACAGAAAAAGACCTTTTTCGAGATTTCTGAGTAAGGGGGGTAGATTATAGAAATGGAAGGTGTTAGCACCCTTTCCATCTGTGGTTTTCCATGGGCTCTTAGGTACTTGCTCATTTTTGAAAACTGTTTGTGTTTGTGTGTTTTGAAAAAAATTGTTTGCTTCATGATAATTCTTGTATCAGTCCTCAAGAGTGTGATAAAGCGTTTTGAAAACTTTGTTTGAAAAGTGTTTGAAAGTATGGTGTGTTAAAAGAATTGTTTGAGCAAGTATCTAACAATTATCTACCTATTCGAAAGAAGTTTGTTCTTTTCCTTCTATCCTTTAGACAGTGCTATCATACTATTAGTGAGTAGGTAGCCCTAGTCGTTGGATGTTTGAAGGACTATCGAAAGGGATGTATGGTCATTAAAGGAAACTGGGCAAAAACTCTTAGTAATTATCCTAAAGCCCTAAGATCACTTTTTTAACCGAGGCAACAGTCGAGAGGGTCATCGACGGGCTAGTGATCTCTTAGACTTAAGGACAACCACTAAGAATTCTCACGTTTCGAGAATTGTGACCGTTATTTTCCGAGGCAACCAAAGTGGGAGATACCCTAGGGGTGAGCATGTTCAAGTGTGCTTGATTCTGTTTATTTATCTTGCACATTTAGGGTTATCTATGTTCAATTAATCGTTATCTTTCCATGCAACCCTAGTAACCATTCATCTAAGCAGTTTATCATGCGGGAAAATAAATTGCGGAAAAATAAAGTTCCTAACTATTACAGGGTCATGGGGCAGTTACATAAATGATGAACGAAAAATAAAGTGCGGAAAATTGTAAACCCTAATTAAAGTATTACAAATTGGGCGCAGTTACATCAATAATAAAAAAAAGTAATCGAATGGCAAAATAATAACGCGCGAGAATCAAAACTGGAAAAAAGTTCAAAACCCTAAAAATCTAATTTGCTCATTGAAAATATTTTTGGGATGTTTTATGAAAAAGATTTGAAATTTAACCTAATCTTCTAATTAATTTTAATTAATTGAAATTAATTAATTAGAGAAATTATTAATAATAAAAAAAATTAATTCTGAATAAAAACTAATATTTTTGATATTTGGGAAGGAAAAGATTTTTGCAAGGTTCTAATTGATTTTATTTTAAAGAAACAAATCAAAATAATTACATTAAATTAATTTACAAAATTAATTTTTAATAAAAAAACCTAAATCCTATTTTTTTTTTGTGATTTTACTGATTTTTATGATTAAATAAAAAAATGATTTTTTAAAATAATTAAAAAAACAAAGAAATTAAATAAATAATAACAAAAGGAGAAAGAGAATGGGCCTGATATTGAAGCATTTTGGGGGTGCAAGGTTGAACTTGCAAGGCCCAGGTTCACAAGCCCATAGCCAGCGTGTGGATCTGGTGGTGTTGTCTCTTGGAGGTCAATGGTGGGGACTGCCTGTTGGGAGCATTGGATCTGGCTCCATGCAGATCTGATGGCCTGAGTTGATGGTGCAAGGTGTACACATGGACAAGCAGGCGTACTTGATCTGGAAGAAACGTTAGGAAAAATAATATGCAGGGGGCAGGGGTCGAACCCCTGACCTCCCACTTACGCGCGCCTTAAGTCCTTCGCCTTTGCCATCTGAGCCAGCTTCACATTCATTATATAAAACAAACGTAATATAATATATGTAATAAAGGGTCATTATGTAAGACAAAACGCGCGCAATTTAAATGGCCCAATCCTGAGACGCCACGGTATTGTCTTCCTAGTGGGTTGTCGTTTTAGCCAAAGGACTTTTACCTACAGACATGTATGTTGCTAAAACCCTGCATATTTCCAAAATCTCAACCAAGCAATATAAATTTAATGTAAATACATGGATCAACTGGTTTGATCTCGTGAGTGCAATGATACTCTTCCTTTGGCCTAATTTCACCTGTAATGGAAAACCCCAAAATGGACCTTGAAACCCTAACAATGGCAGTTGGTCAAACACGCATCAAAACAAGAAATTAATCATTCAAACATGTCCTAAATGATCATATAAACATGAATGCGTACTCAAAATTCATTTATAATGCATATATTGGCAAAAACAAATTCAAGAACATGTGTGCAAACCGTGAGATCGTATGGGATGATTCTGGATGTCTTGATGCGTGCAAATGGTCCAGTTAGCTTCCAAATGTGCCCAGGAATTGATTACCACCTTCAGAATGCTTTGAATCTCCCTGTAAAGCAAAATCCGATTGCCACTTTTTGCCAAAAATTTGGAGTTTCTTGTTTCAATTTTGTGCGGCCAATCCTTCTTCCTTTGGTCTGGGAATGTTATGAGTATATAATGGAACGAATTAGGTCAATAAAACTGGATACAATCTTGGAGAATTATGGAGAAAAAGATTTGATTTTCCATGGATATTTTAAGTTTCTAAAATAGGCCAAATCACGCTCTTTTTATTCCAATCATCCCTTGCACGAAATATTTGATTTTCCAGCTGATTTTAGACTCATCATGTGGTCATAAAAACAAATCTTGGATTTTATTTTATTATTTCACTATTTTATTTGCTTTATTTTGATTTTAATGAATAAAAAATAAAAATAAAAAATAAAAATAATGAAATAATGTATGAGTGAGCTCAGTGGTCGTGGGCCATGTTAGGAACAACTTTCAAGAATGAAAACATGGGCCCATTTGGAAAAAATTCAAGTTTGGTCATTATTTTCTTCATGCACATTTCTAAAAATTGGTCAACTTTAGCAATGCATATCTCTCTCATTTTTAATCCTAATAGGGTGTTCTTGGACTTTTTAGAGAGCTTATGATGTCCTCTAAACAACCCTCTTGGTTTCATCTCAATTGGATCTTCCATGTTCATGTAAGGAGCTTTAAACCAAAAGGTGTTTTTGTTGACTTTTTGAAAGGACCTATAATGTATGAACTTGTATCTTTTGATTTAAGCATTTCTTGACCTTGATGAATGAAGATGAGTTGTAGGGAATTGGATTCTCTTAAAAATGAGCCTTGGAGGAAAAATATCTGATAAAGCATGAGAAAGTTATGCCTGATCAAAGTTTGGTTGACTTTTCCTATAGAAACCCTAATTTGCCATTTTTGACTTTTGATGAGTTAGGAGCATTTCTTGAGGAATCATGATCAAGCCTTTATCAAATGATGGATAATACTTCAAAATATTGATGTTGACCAAAAATCTTGAAGTTTGACTGTATTTGGGCCACAGTTGACTTTTGACCTAGTACAGTTGATTCTAGGCATTTGAGTTATTGACTGAGCAAACTTGTTATTCAAGGCATGAAATTTGGCATGGATGATCTTGAGTACATATTAGGACAATGGAGAACATTTGGGATCCTTTGGACTCAGACATCTTTCTTAAAATTGAAACCCTAATTTGAGATTCATTTCCTTAGGAGGAGAGTTTGTCTGATCAATTCTTGGTCATCCTTGAGCAATTGAGGACCTCTAGAGGCATGTCTTGAGTGAAAATGGGAGGGAACATTTTGGGGTACAACAAAGTCACATATGTCTATGTAAAATGTTGAATTGGTGTGAAATATGTGATATTGGTGTGAATGTTACATTTGTGGTATTTGTGAATTTTTTTCTTTGAATCATTAATCATTTAGCAATGTTGTATATGTGAATATGTGAATTATGTGAATTATGTGAGAAAATGTTGAATATATGATTATGTGAAGTGTGATGAATTCAATTGTTATGTGTATGTGATGCTTTACTTATTATTATATATTTCTATAATGATATGAATTCTCACCCTTCTGTTGAAATGATGTTTTATACGTCATTGCTCAGGTATCGAAGATAGCAATGCTTCTTGCAAGGATTAGTTGGAGGAGCTATTTATTTGTTTATCCTTATTTAGGTAGTTAGTCATGCTCTGATCATGTAACACGGGAAAACGTTTAAACTCATGTTTGTTTTGAGAGATATTTGCCAGACTCTCTTTTATTTATGATGTATTGAGATTATGTAATGGTTGGCCTTTAGTGCCTAATGTTTTATTGCATGAATTCTATTATGAGATTCAATATTTGATATCATTTTGAAAAAAAGAATTATTCTGCTACGAGATACATATGTGTATAGAACATAATTTTAAATGTGTGTTATGAGCATGACCGGTGTATTTGTGTTGTTATTTTGAAGTACATGTGACACTCTCTTTTTATATGCATTATAATTTACTCTGATTATGCCATATATTTGCGCGGGGTTTAGAGGGTGTTACAATTTCCTACTTAAAGCATCTGCTACAACATTAGCTTTACCAGGATGGTAGTTTAAGCCAAAGTCATAATCTTTTAATAACTCTAACCACCTGTGTTGCCTCATATTCATTTCCTTATGGTTAAACAAGTACTTCAAGCTTTTGTGAACACTAAACTCCTCAAACTTGGAGCCATAAAGGTAATGCCTCCAAATCTTTAACACAAACACCACTACAACCCATTCTAAATCGTAAGTAGGATAATTCTGCTCATGAATCTTCAATTGCCTCGACGCATAGGCTACCACTCTATCATTATGCATAAGCACACCATCTAAACCAAATTTATATGCATCACAATACACAATAAACGATTCCTCAGGTATGGTAATATCAAAATTGGATTCGTCGTCAATTTCTTCTTCAGCTCGATATAACTTTCCTCACACTAAACATCCCACACAAATTATTTTCCTTTACAAGTTAGTTGAGTTAACGAAAGTACTAACTTAGAAATGCCCTCAATAAACCTTTTGTAATAACCAGCCAAGCCTAAAAAGATTATAATCTCTATAACTCATTTTGGAGCTTCCCACTGCAATACTGCATCTATTTTGCATGGATCCACCATAATACCATCACCTGAAATAATGTGGCCAAGAAAACTAACCTTTCCTAACCAGAAATCACACTTTGACAAGTTCACATATGTTTTCTTCTCTTTCAACCCTTGTAATACAATTCGCAAATGCTCAGCATGTTCTTCTTTCAATTTAGAATAAGTCAAAATATCATCAATAAATACTACTACAAACTTGTCCAGATACTGATGAATGATCATGTTCTTATATTCCATAAATACACCTTGTGCATTAGAAACACCAAATGGCATCACCAAATACTTATAATATCCATACCGAATCCTGAAAGTCGTCTTCTAAATATCATCATCTTTAACTCAAATTTGATGATAACCCGACCACAAGTCAAATTTTCTAATCATGTGTGCACTCACCAATTGGTCCATCAAGTTGTCTATCCTCAGAAGTAGATACTTTTTCTTAGTTGTCACTTTATTCAATTGTCGGTAATCTATACACAATCTCATACTAGCGTCTTTCTTTTTCACCAGCAATACCAGAGCTCCCCAAGGAGAAACACTTGGTCTCACGAACTTCTTTTCAAGCAAGTCTTCCAATTGCTTCTTCAACTCTTCTAACTCAGATGTTGACATCCTTTATGGTGCCATCAAAATGGGTCTGGTACTAGGAACAAGTTCAATAGAAAACTCCACTTCTCTTTCTGACGGCACACCTGATATATCATCTCGTAAAACTATAGGAAAATCATGCACCACCTGCAACTCATCAATTGCAGCTTGACTTTCTATGGATAAATACGCCATCAATGAAAACACTTGAGCTTCATCCTGCATCAACCCATACAACTTTCTAGAAGACAAGAAACCAACTTCCTCCTCCTCATCAGGAGCGATAAACTGAACAGATTAGTTAAAGAAATTAATATACACATAGTTTGGTTCCAACCAGTTCATACCTAAGATCACATCCGGACCACTCAAAGGAAAACAAATCAGATCCACAACAAAATCTTTGTCAAAGATTGACAAAGGACACTTCAAGCACACTAGAGAAGTAGTCATTGATCCCTTAGCTGGAGTCTCAATAACCATTTCTCCAATCATATAAGACAATATAAGACCCAATATTTTCACACAATCAACAACAATAAAAGAATTTGTAGCACCAATATTAATAATAGCAATTAAAAGAGTACAATTAATGAAACATATACCTCTTATTAGTCTTTCTTCATTCGGTGTCTGATTTCCAACTAAAGCAAACACCTTCCCAACGGATTGAGCTTACTTTGGCTTCTGAAACTGAGTATTGATATGTCCATCTTCACCATAGTTGAAACATATCATTGCCTTATGTTTACAATCAGCCGCTTTATGTCCAGCTTTACCATAACAGAAACACTTACTCACATCACCTGTACATTCACTGATTCGGTTTCCTAGCTCACCGCATTTAAAACACCTAAGTTTAGCAGAAGCACCTCTCCCACTTCGCCTCTTTCCATCAGCAACTTTCTATTTACCCTTGTGAGATGGAGCATTGTAAGGCTTCCCACGGTTCTGATGTGGCTTACTTCTCCTCCCGCTCATAATCATGTAACGAGCCTTACTATCCTCTTCATAAATTATGCATCTATTCACTAACTCTGGAAACCTACGATTTTGCTGATATCCAATCGCCTTCTTGATCTCTGGGTGCAACCCAGTTTTGAACTAGATTCACTTTGATAATTCATCAGTCGCTTCATTGTAATAAGGACAAAACATCGCCAGATCCATAATCCTAGCAGCATACTCAGTTACAGACAGATTCCCTTGTTTCAACTCTAAGAATTCTATCTCTTTCTTTCCATGCACATCTTCTGGAAAGTACTTCCTCATAAATTTCCTACTGAAAACAGCCCAAGTAACAACTTCGCCTAAGACTTGCAGCCTCTAACTGGTGTCAACCCACTAGTCATCGGCCTCCTCTACCAACATATGAATACCAAACTACACCTTATGTGCCTCTGAGCATTCCATGACCCGAAAGATCCTTTCAATCTCTTTAAGAGAAGTTTGCGCTCCATCGGGATCATACCTACCCTTGAAAATAATAAGATGATTCCTCTGAAAAGTTTCTAAGACACAAGATCCATCATTCCTGCAGCATTAGGCTGATGTTGCACAGCCTAAACAACAACCTGCAAAACTGCAACAATTGCAACATCGTTTCTTCCAGCCATTTCACTGTTTCACACCATCAAAACAAACAATTCTTAAAAGAAACACATCAATAGTATTCAACTGTCACACCACACTACAGACTAAATAACCTGGTCGGGCAGACCGATCTTCTCTGATACCACTAATCTAACACCCTAATTTCCCCGAACAATATTAATATAAAATAAGAGTAATTTTGTTTTTAAAATAAACCAAATACAAAAAATTAGGATGCTACACTTCAAAACATATTAAACTTTCTCAAAAGAGTATAAGATACATAACACAAATTTACGGATGAACTGAAACAAAACATCATGGGTCTTCAACTTCCCATTTTATTAAGCAGCAGAAAAGAATAATTTTCATATCAAATAATCCTCATCTAGTAAAAACCAACATTTATTCAAAAACTAAGGAGTTCATAAAACTACAAAATCAATCATTAAAAACCAAATCAAATAATAGAGCGTTCATCCACCGGGAGTTACATATCAGAGCAACGATGCTAACTCAAAATAAATGAAGAGCAACCTCTTCTAGTCCTTTTAGCCTCAAACTACTCATCACTATCTGCACAATATCGTATAAAGCATCATTCCAACAGAAGAGTGAGATATCACAACAATATAAAGGAACGCATAATAATAAGTATACAACAAGTAATTCATGCATAGCCACACATTCCACATCTTACACCTTCACATAAAAACAACAATCTTATTATATAATACTACACAATCATGTATAATTCATCTCATGTATCAAAAATCATTATGTAGAACATACATCAATCACTCAACTCAAATATCATGCTAATAACAATGCAATGCAATGAGACAGACTCACAAACTCAATGCATGTGGTGCCAATATCTCTCCCGAATCCATGCAATCTTGGACCAGAGCCACCAATATCGTGAACAATTTGGTTCGCCTCGCTCCTGATCCATGCCAACTAAGATCAAAGCCAACCAATATCATGAATAATAATGTTCATAACGCTCCTAATCCACGTCATCTAGGATTGGAGCTCACAAACAGGACTAAAGTCTGCATCCTGTAATGCATGCAACACAACATACAACAAATCAACACACATTGATATCTACATCCATCAATGTGACACGCCATTACAGCCACCAACTGTTCATACATGCAAAATACAATTCATACAGCTGAACAATATCATACATCGTCATTGTATCAACACCAAGTTATCATAATGCATATTTCATAACCAATTGATCACACAACATACAAGTTATCATGTTATAAGTACTGCAACAGATATCATTTTACTCATTTGATTTCACCAAAACATATTTCATTGCATTACCTTTCCAATGCTTTGGATGGCGCGCCAAACGGAGTCTGGAAACTCAAGTTACGACCCTTAAAAAATTCCAACAGCTATGATCGCCTAAGGCTCGCTCGACGAAGTTGTCTGCTCGCCCGAGGCTCGCTCGCCAATGATAGGATGACACAACATCCCCCATACATTTTCCAGGAGCACCTCTTTTCCACTCATTCTTTTTCTCCTTGTCTCGCCCGGCGAGCTCGTGCTCGCCACCCCTTCTTCCGACGAAGCAGGAGCGAGACTTCTCATCCCATACATTTTCCATGAGCACCCAATTTTTCCATTTTCCTTTGCTGCTCCCTCGCTCGGTGAGGCTTTTCTAATGCTCTCGCCCAGTGATGCATGAGGCTCTCCCGGCGAAGCGTACCTGACAGCAGGATTACTGTTGCCATTCCTGCACTAAACCAGTCCCAATTTCTATACAATTCCAATACTTGTCCACCCCAAAATTCACATTATTTGACACATGTCCATCATACAACAATAGTACATTCACATACATGTAATGGGTGTCAATCCATGGCATTATACATCAAAATTCATCAAATCAGTCATAGATTCATCATGTTATCATATTCCTCAAAAACCCCAAATTGAATTAAAACATGAACACACGACAACAATGACAATCATACCCCGATATACTCACCATTACACAATACCCTTTAGAGAATTATAACCCTACCCTTAACCTTGATTAACGATTCCTAAGCTTCAATAATGATTCTTCTTTTTCCTTAGATCTTCTCACCTTCGTGCTTTCTCTTTTCTCAGAGTACGATCGTTCCATATTATACGATTCAATATTTATTATTCCCTTTTTACTAGTTTAGCCCTTAGACCCCTAATATGACATCCCTTCCTTACCCTCACTAAACCTCAGGATAATTGTCGCTTTTCCCTCTACATAATACTAACTAAAATAATTATTTAATTATTATTATCACCATATTATCCTAATATTCTAGTTTAAATAATAATAGTAGTAATAATCTCCTTCCACTCCTAAGTGTCTATACTATTAGTCATACACCCCAAATACCTTAACATCAGTAACTTCTAAGGTAACTATCCCACAACAAGGCATCACATCGTAATAACATGTTCATTAACGCATACAAATACACAACATCAATTAATTAATTTATTATAATAATTCAATAAATAATCAGGGTGTTACATATAGCATGTGGTTTTAACTTTATTTCATTCTTCTCCAAATCAACCTTCTTTCACTCAAAAACTTTAGATTTCTTGGTTGTTGCCTTCTTGACCCCAGATTCAGTACTATTAGTTTCTACAGATTTTTGGCTCATATTTGTAAGAAATTTAAGAACTTGGGATAAAATAGAATTAACGGTTTCTAAGATCAATTGAAAGATAAATGTAGGTTGTTCTTGCTTGTAACGAAGGATCGGTTATAAAACAAATTTGAAATGGGAATAATCAATCTTATTTCACATGTAACAGTGGTATTAAGAGAGAGAAAAGGTCTTCCTATTCTTGCACGCCTCCAAGAGTACCCCTTAGTTTTTAAAACTGAGTTGCATCCAAAGTTTTGGTGAATATGTTAGATAACTATTTTTTCAGCTACTATATGCTCAAGGTTTACAATTTTATCTTCCACAAGTTCTCTGATGAAATGATGATGAATGTCAATGTGCTTGGTTCTACTATGTTGGACAAGACTCTTTGAAATATTAATAGCACTCAAGTTATCACAAAATAATGTCATGACAGCTTGTTTGGTATTGTACTCCTTCAACATCTGTTTCATCTAAAGTAATTGGGTGCAACTGCTCCCTGCATCAATGTACTTAGCTTCTAAGTAGATAATGAGACACAATGAGATTAACTTGTTTCCAAGAAAAAAATCCACAAGAAGTACTCTTTCTATCATCAGTACTCATAGCCCAATCAGCAACACAATACCCTACTAGTATTTAATTAGTATCATTAGTCTAACACCCTAAACTCCCCACGCGTCAAATTATAAAATAAATCAAGTATGGATCACATATACACATTTAGGATGTCACTCATCATCAAATAACACTTATTTTGTAACACTAATAATTTAAATATAAAACATTAAAATACACTTGTCATCGCATGCTCACTTTCACTAACGGTATCATCGCAATGGAATTCATCAAATAAGCATGCTTCACAATAATTAAGTCTCATAAACATACTTAATTTAAAGCAAATATGGAAAAGTCCTCCACAATCAACATAACACAAATGAAATCATTATGTCGCATCTGAGATTTCCATCGAAGCGCGAACGAAGACGGATAAATAGAAGAGTCTCTATCAATGTTATTTATCCCAAGAGAGGGACAGGAAATACAGAGTAAACCTAGGGGAAGAAAAGGAGCATGGTCATTGTGACCAAGAGAAAAAAGGTAAGGAAGTCGGTTACGCGAGGGGAAGGTATTAGCACCCCTCACATCTCTGGTACTCCATAAGATCCACTTAAGTTTGTATATTCTAAGGGTGTATCTAATTTATGTCTAAAACTTAATTCTAAGGGAATGCATGAAAAGTATATACAAGAAGAAAGTTTTTATTAGTTGTGTTTTCCTCGGTTGTGAACCTTCGTGCCTACGTATCACCTCACGTGCAATGGGGATTAAGGCACTCGTAGTTCACCTAAAAAGGTTTGGTGTGTTGTATGTTTTTTATGAACAATGATAGCAAAGCATGTCCTTTTTGAAAAGGTTTTAAAAGAAAAAGTCTGAAGACAAAAATGTTTGCATTGGTTAGTATTTTTTGTAGGTAAGATGATAAATGGATCCCACTGCTAGGACACTTATCATTCCTCTACCTTGTGAAAACAAAGTTTTAGATTTGAATCACACCAGAGATTTATGAAATAAAGAAGAATGAGTAAGGGTCTATACCCTCTCATTCTCCCTATTACTAAAGACTCTTGGAGGTATGATTCTCATCAATTAGTTGTTAAGTGTTTTTGAGAAGTTTGAAAGAAAAAATAAGTTTTAATTTTAATATGGATGCAAAAGAGAAAAGACTAACAAAAGGAGATCTCAATCCTATAAGTTGTCATGCTTGTGGACCTAAAGTTTGGATAAGAGGTAGATCTACCTAATATTATCATGCAGGGATAGAAAACATAAGGTCTATTTAGTTCAAACTTAGAGAAGAATAAACTAAAGATCCTATGGGGAACATGACAATCTCAAAAAAGAGAAGAAGAGGAAGAACAAGAAGAAGAAACAAGCAATCACACTTAGGTAAGAGAGAAATCTAGTAACACATAAACACACATGCAATTAGGTAAAAATCAAAGCACTAATCAAGAATAGAAGAAGAGATGATAAAACATCAACACTTAACAATGATATCAAGTCATCAAAGTAGGATAAAAAATATATAAGAGATGACAAAACATCAACACCTAACAATGATATCATGTCATCAAAGTAGGATAGAAAATATAATAAGAGATGAAAAAAGATCAACACCTAAGAATTATATTAAGTCATAAAAGTAGGATAGAAAAGATGAGAAGAGATAATAAAACATCAACACCTAATAATGATATCAAGTCATCAAAGTAGGATAGAAAAGAAAGAGATGGCAATTAGACAATTGCTCATCACACATGAGAAGTAGAGACTTACTCAAGATATAAGGTACTTAGATAAGATACCTATATAAAAAAAACTACTTAGAAAAGCAAGCAAAGATAAGAGAAGAAATGATAAAATATCAACACTTAACAATGATATCAAGTCATCAAAGTAGGATAAAAAATATATAAGAGATGATAAAACATCACATAAAGATGATAACACTTCAAGTATCTTATGAAAAAGAAAGAGTGGTGTGAGGAAGAAGAGGTAAACATAGACATGTTATTCACTTAAGACAAACCTCATGGTTAAGAAAAAGTTTAAATTGTTATTGAAAACATGGTACAAACTCCAATATACACAAACTAGTTTCAATCAAAGTTGTGATGGGAAGTGAGAACAATTGTGTGATCAAGTGAACATGGAATAATGTGTCAAGTAAGTTTGAAGGCAAAAGCAAGCACACATGGACAACATACACCAATGAACTCTAATACCCCTAAGGTATCACTACTTAAGCACATTCAAATGTTAGTGCAAGATTAGGTCAATACCATACCCTGACATGCTCCTAAAGGTGAGTGAAGCACAATAAAGGGATAGATGAAGAGGTAAAATGATTAGAGGATGTTAGAGAATACAAGTTATTATTAATTCTAATATCACACATCCAAACATCACAAGAAAATAAAGAAAGTTGCATACAAAATACACAAGGGAATTGGCCAAAGGAGGCAAGCAAGCATGCTTAAACTAAACAAGTAAAGATCAAATAATGAAATTATAATTGAAGAATTATGGCATGTATGAACATTTTATAGTAAGTTAACTCTATATAATGTTAAAAAGCAACCAAGTAAGAAGATGAAACTTCATACACAAGAAAAGTCACCTAATTGATGAATAAAATTATCTAAAGATGGATGATACTTGTCTTAGTTCAAATGAGATTGATGAAGATCAAGTAAGAGTGAAATTAAATTTTATATGTCATATGGTAATGTTAAAACCCTCACAAGATATCAATCATGAACTAAAAGACTCAAGAAATGTCAACAAAATAGCATACTCAAGTGTCATGACAAATTGGTAAAGTATAGTCCCTTAATGCATACAAGCATTGTGATTTTAATAAATCAAAGTTAATGTTCTTTAGGTGTTATGGGAATTAGACAAAATCAAGATACATTCATTGGACATATCATAAAAGCTTATGAGCCAAGCATTAGACAATGAAGCTCAAAACACAAGTAGGGAGAAGAATGTGGCTTCTTATAAGTTACCATATTGATTAGCAATTAAGTGCTTAACCAATGATCAAAGAAGAATGATAAATTATATGATAAGAGAGGTTAATATTAAAACTTAAACACAAAGATTTTGGACATTGGTCCTTTATAGGATTTAAAACATCATCACAAACAAACTAGGTTAAAACAAGAATATGGCTCCCAATTGTCATCCAGATGAACTTGTAATTGAGTGAAATCCATAGAATCATGGAAGTTATGCCTTAAAGTAATGATGACCCTAGCATTAAGTATAAAAGACACAAATTTTCATTCATTATGGATCAAAGGTATTTGACAAAGGAATGCATCAAAATAAGCTCATTACCTTGATCTCATTTGGTGAATTTAGGCACATAAACAAACACAAGTTAGGATGATTAAATGGTTAAAATTATTTTAACTTAAGATCCTATACAAGTTGCGAGAATAGAGTAAACAGAAGGAATTTAAATTCCTTATATGTTGCACAAGTGCATTCATTGTTTCTCACATAATCAACAAGGAAACATGAGAAAAGATAAAGCTCAAAATGAAATGGGAAATGATCAAATGCCTCTAAAGTATTTATAAGGCTATCCTTGAGTTTATCATATCTCTAAACCTCAATGGATTCACAATCATAGTAAGAATTAACTCAAAAAGTTCACAAGAATCACAAATTAGGGTTTAAGAGTTGGACAATTAGAAGTTCAAAACAAAATGATCATCAATAGCTAAATGGGATCGATTAAATTGTTCCAAGATAATTTGATGCTAAATAAATCCAGGGACTACTAAGTATCCAAAACTCAGCCACAAAATAGTTTCATAAACTAGCAAATGAAAAGCAAGAAGCTCAAGCAAGGTTCAATGGACAATTTCAATCAAAAATTAGGTTAAAAATAGAAATAGGACTTGTAAATTCAAACCAAATTAATTATAACTTTATGATGACTTCTAAAAGTCATAATAAAATATTATGGTTCTTGGGTCGAAGAATAAGTATGATTTTGAAGTGCAAACATCAAGACTAGTTAGCAAAGTCCTCAAACTATACATGTTTAACAAAATAATTTGTGAAAAATATAAGGTCAAGGTTTAAAATTCAACAAAAATTATTTTCATAATATTAACTCAACCAAGAACCTTAAACAAATTTTCTTTGAATTTTAGAAGTGAAGGAGATAAGAGAATTAATTCAATTTATAGGACTATGCAAGAAAAGGAACCAAAAACAACAATAAACTTCTACAAATTTAGAATCAAGAAAAACTAATTATAAATCATATTAAAAATCATGGAAAATTATTTTATTGTCTAAGAATCCCTAAAAATATTTTTGTGGAATTTTATCATGAGGGAAAAAATTTATAAAAAAAATCAAAAATAAAATATAACAAAATTGAAAGAAAAATGACACTATTAATAAATTGATTTAATTAATGTGCCAAGAAATTTTGTAAAATAAAATAAAAATTATTTTCAGAAATTGGACTTAAAAAATAAGTTCAAATGTTTTTTGTAGAATTTTTGTACTAGTGAAAATATTAAAATAAAATTGAGGAATTAAATGGAACAAAAAGAAAAATTAAAATAGGAACAGATCTACTACACCTATCACTTCACAAAAGCGCTGTAAAAAACCCCTTTCCATAAACCAATCAAAAAGAGACGCATCATCGTCCCTATTATGAGAGCAAGCCCTAGTGCGATAAAACAGTTTC